>JAWRVZ010000002.1:0-717500 GCA_037043235.1 Rhodeus uyekii | reverse complement strand
TGAGCTTCAGCAAGAAACAATGAACTTCATTCTCATATGTTATGCAGCCTGTTTAAGCTTCTGCAAGAACCAATGAGGTTCATTCTTGTGTGTTACGCAGCATGTTTGAGCTCCCACTAGAACCAATGATGTTAACTCTATGTTAACTGTATGTTATGCAGCACCAAGAAACAATTAGGTTCCTTCTTGTGTTTTATGCAGCACGTTTAAGCTTCTGCAAGAACCAATAAGGTTCCATCTCATGTTAGGGAGCATGTTTGAGCTTGCACAAGAACCAATGATTTTCATTCTCATGTTGTGTAGCACGTTTAAGGTTCTGCAAGAGGTTCATTTTCATTTTATGCAGCACATTTGAGCAAGAACCAATGAGGTTAATTATTGTGTGTTACGCAACCCTGTTTGAGCTTCCACAGAACCAATGAGGTTCATTCTCGTGTTACGCAGACAGTTTGAGATTCAGCAAGAACAAATTAGGTTCATTCTAGTGTGTTACGAAGGGCATTTGATCTTCCACCAGAACCAATAAGGTTCATTCTTGTATTTTTTAAGAAGCACGTTTGATTTTCTGCAATAACCGATGAGGTTAATTCTAGCTTGTTACGGAACACGTTTGAACTTTCGCAAGGACCAGTGAGGTTCTTTCTCATTTTACGCAGTACGTTTGAGCTTCTGCAAAAACCAGTGAGATTAATTTCCGTGTGTTACGCAGCCCCGTTTCAGCTTCCACAAGAACCATTGAGGTTTATTCTCATGGTCCGTAGCACGTTTGAGCTTCTGCAAGAACCAATGAGGTTCATAGTTTTGAGGACAAAATCACAGACAGCACCAGTTTCTGTTTGTCAGGGTTCTGTCACTTAGGCCTAGTTTTGTTATTTTTTATGGCAGAGCCCTGGCACCACTGTCTTGTCTTTGTGCGGGTGCACGGCTTCGACCGTTCTCGAGTCGCGCTCTCTCCTGTCTGTGAAGTGTGTTATGTGCGGGGTGTTATGTTTGATCCCGGCACTTCGGTCTTGTTCCGTTTCGGTTTTGTCGGCTTCGCTCGAACTTTCATGTTGTGTCTTGTGTTGAACGCAGTATGTGTTCTCACTAGTGTGGACGCGCTTATGTGTGTTTGCATTGGCTGTGTGTTCGTGTCCAACCATTTTGTAACCTCACCCATCTTGTTCCCTTTGTTATTGTTTGATTTGCCCACCTGTTCTCCCTCATTCATCTTGCCTCGTGTGCTACCTATTAATTATACGTTGTTGTTTCGCGCAAAACTGGAATTCTAGTCGTTTCTAGTCTTGTCCAGTCAGTCCTGTCAAGTTTAATGTTTTTCCCCCTCGGGGTAGTTTTTGTTTGTGCCTTTTGTTTTATTTTTTGTTAATTAAAAAAGCCTTCTCTCAGCAATTGAGTCCTCGTTACTCCATCCTTTACCGCAAACCTGACACTTGTTTGTTTGAAACCACCAACAAAGAGAAATTTGATTTTGGCAAATGATTTCTTTATGACTGTTTCCCTCAAGCATTTGTATTTTAAGCATTTTACATCCATTCATTCCCAATAGTAAGCCTAATTTAGCCTATACAAAAAAATAAAATAAAATCATTTTAAACTAAGCCTATCCACAAAAGGCGTTTTCTCCTTGATACCATATTCTTCTCTTTTTTACATACAGATAAAGACAATGCTTTGTGTTTCAACTTCTATATCACAGAGAAATGTAAACAAACTCTATTGAGTGTTGACTCTAGAGTGTTGTGAACTGATGATTGTGGGAAAGAGCGGGAACACGCTATTACAAATAGCTTAATTAGCATTAATTTATTAACTCACTTTCGCTTTGTTACATCCTGTTATAGTTAAACAGTTTTTGTGGGAGAGAGAGCGCATTATAAAGCATTTGCATCACAAGCTGCTACTTTAGCAAAAATTTGAGCTACTCCTGTCAGGCGAGAGCATTGATTATACGCTGTATTTGTTTAACTAATGTAATCCCCAGATTCAGCGTGTTTGTCTAGTAGCTGATCATTTGGCCGTGCCATGAATCAGAATGACGGAGGAATGGAGGAAAAGTCTAATATATCTGACACAGTCCAGGTCCTGCTCCAGTCGCTCTACTCACGTTATTGATGGATTTTTCAGCTCTGACACTCTCTTTACAGCCGCATGGATGACGAATGAGAAGCCAAACACACACACCGGCCTCCATTTCTGTGTCGTTGAACGCCAGGAGCGCTGGAGCTCAACACCGGCGTTGCATATTGATCGATCTCGGGCCTCTTTGATAATTTGATGCGCGTCACATTTGACAACGTTATGCTGGGGGGAGGTTGTATCTAGAGGGCTAATGAAACTGTTAAGCCATAGAAAAGGGAAGGGGAGGTGTGGGATAGGCTTGAATAGATGCTGTTTTTCGGCTACATTAACCTTGCAAATAGCTGTCAGAGATTCATAACGCGCACGCAACACACACTCACACATGCACGCACACCTCCCTCAACTCCTAATAACTGTGTCATTGTTGACATTAACATTAAACAGAAGCCAAAGCCATTAAAATCCCCTGCGCCTCGACACCAGGCGCATTATGTTGTTGGTGTAGAAAATGAAACTCTTGTTAGCATTATGGCCCGGCGCTTATAGCGACACGTCGTTGAGTGATTCTCAAAATTTGATTTTGAAAGTGTGTAGTGACTGATGAATGGCGGTGACGTAACGGAGGAAGCACCAAAGATAAATGACAGGGTTATGCGGGCACATTATTCAGAATTCAATTACGAATGCCTTTTCAACACCACTTTTCTAAATTGGATTAAGTTGAAGAGGTGTGGTGTAGAACTGTCATTTATACAATTAAAACTCAAAAAAGTTACATTACAGCAAATGTGTAATGTTGAACTTTGAACATTGGCTTGTCAAAACTTCAAACATGGGGGAAACAGGGTTTGTTTTCAAACACTTTTCAAAGTTGTTACAAACCAACCCACCCCTGTCAGCCATTATTTAGCTAGCCATATTAGCATAATGGTTTGAAATTAGCAGGTTCATATTAAATCACATTTTTCCCTGAGAAACTAGACCTTAATAGTGTTACGCATTGGTGCGGGATAGGAGTTTGTTTTTACTGAAACAAAACCAAAACACTTCAAATATACAGTATAAACAAAAGATACGCACTTGTGCAAAAACCTTGAGAAACCTTGAGAAACAACGGACACAGGATAACATCCACATAGCACTAAACATTGGTAACAGCTGACAAAGACAAGAGAAAACATGATGGTTTATATACAGGAGGAGATTATGAATAGGTGATAAGACTAACGAGAAAGTGATTGACACGACAGGTGAAGAAAATGACACAGGAAGCACACGGAAGGAAACAGGAAGTGTGAAGTGACGCGACAGGACTGTGACATATATCCTGAGTTAAATTGTTCTATATGTAAAAGTTTAAGCAGTAAAAAATGTAATCTTGGCCCAAAAAAGTTACACTCACAACATTCATATATATATATACACATTTGAAATGTCCATAAGCCTATTTCAAGCCTACAATCATATAAGATCTGTGAGGAATTGAGTAAACACTGAAATTATTATAGGACTCCTAACTCATCCCTGGTGGAATTGATGGTTACAACTCTCCCAATGTTACAACCGGTCTCCCCAACTTTTAAAGAAAAATAATATGCCTTGAAGTTCTACGATTAATAGTCCTTACAGATACATAATCTGGTCTGACAGAATACCTGATGGCAGTACATAATAGCAATAGGAAAACTGAGAATAAGAATAAAATGAATAATAATATAAAAAGTTGTTTAATCCTACTGTCAATGGATCTTTGTTGAATCTGAGACTGCTTACAATTTTACACACACTCAAAAAAACACCCACTGAGTGTCCAAAGTTCATTTATAACCCCTGCATATTGTCATGCTGACTTCACACATGACACAACAGTCATCCCATGAGTTAACCTGCTATTTATGCTAATATAATAACTTAATATGTTGCATATTTTAATGATAAGTAGATCACATTTTGTAGGTTCTATAAAGAAATATAATATACCTTTAGAGATTGTCTGAAGAGTTACAGGCGGTACAACTTATACACCCAGAGGATGCACAGAAAGAATGAGAGAGAGAGAGAGAGTGAGAGAGAGACTGGTGATGCTAGACACAAAAAGCACTAAGATGTTCCACTCATATTCCATAATTGGTCGAGAGGCTTCATTTCACTGCCTGATTTACTGTCTTTTGACTGGTTTTAACAAAGCTGATGCTTTTAATAGAGCTCTGAGTACTGACTACCCTGAAGCTTCTCTCTTCCCTCACACCAAAAATCTACCCATCCCTCCCCCTATTCTTCTCTTTTTTTCCAGCAGATAAAAGAGCGAAGACAAACCATCTTTGCGCCATTCTCCGTTGAATACCTGAAAACCTTCTGCCACCCCTTATCATGCCAGGATCAGACACCAAACAGCCATTTTTCTCGCCCAATCACTGTCCTGGCAACATCAGAGAGAGAGAGAGAGAGAGAGAGAAAGAAAGAGAGAAAGAAATTGAAAGACATCCTCATGCACTGAATGCTTTGCCATTTTTTTCTTCTCATAAATGAAAGCTAGGTAATGCAAGATACGTTTCTGCCTTTCACAGACCAGTTTACTACACCCCCCTTCACCCCTGAGATGACAGGCAGGTAAAGAGAGAAAAAGAGAGACAGAAAGAGGAAGAGAGAATAAAGCAGCCGACAAAATGGGACAGCAAATTACTACATTTCCCCCCTCCGAACGCTGCTTTCATTACCTGGGAAAATATATCAAAAGGTACTTCAGTCCGAAAGGTATTTTAATAATACATTACTGTCCTCATAACTACTCTTAACCTTTAGGTAGAAATGCATTTTGGATGAATGCAGCTGTCGAGGCCTGGTGCTGGGATAATGAGACTTAGGCCTTATTTACCGCTGTCTGTCTGGAGTAGACAGCCTGCAGCCTTCGGCAGGGAGACGACTGCATCCCGAACGGCTGATATACACTTGTCCTGAGCTCAGCCCTCAAAACGGGTGCATGGAGAACAGCAAAGAGAGCTGCGTTTAGGAGATAAGGAGAATTTACAGGACAATAAAGCTCACGGGATCAAAACATGCCCACAACTTTATGACAACAACATCGATGTTCTTAAAACAAATGTTAAATAAAAAAAAATGTTCTCATATTTTATGCAAATTGTGAGATTATTACTCACTGCCTAAAAGAACATAAGAACCATGTCATCGGAAAATAAAACATAATGTGTTATATATCTATAATATTCCAATGAACACATCTGAAAGGAATCACTTTTTACTAGTGTCATGAACATTTTAATTATATATTCTTTTATTATAAATAACCATCTGTGGAATGGAACGTTTCCATGGATATTAAAGTTTATCCATTGATAAAGAACCTTTATCTTTAAGAGTGTAGTTTAATGAGTATGTACCATAAACATCTAATACAATACAATGCTACTTAATTTATTATGTAAGATAAGAAAGAAATATTCTTGTTATTGGTCTGAGGATTATTTTCTTTCATTAAAGTAGCTCTACTTTTCACTTCAGCCTCTAGATACAAATCACATCAAAACTGATTCAAATGAAAACGAGGGTCATTGCGCCATGTTTGCAGCTCTGTCTGTCTGCTTTCAGTCTTCCTGTAGTGTTTACTACACACTGTTTATGATTATTAGACTCAGATTATATTAAATCACTGTCAAGGCTGAGGGCCAACAGCAATCACTCTTTCTCACTTGTTTTCTCTCTCTCCTTCAGGGTGAAAGGTGAAGCAGCAGCTCTTGTATGTGGGTATGTGTGTTTGTGTGTAGCGTCTGTTGTTTTGTTGCTCTGCAGGCCTCAGAAATGCTCCTTTGGCCTTCTGCACAGATGCTCATTATGATAGCATGGTGCTACATACTCGTGTCGAGGTACGGTAATGAGGGTCTAGGGCTTTTATACTCAAGCGGAGCATCTTTGCCTGCCAGGGAACATAAACATCATTTGAGAGAGGGGACAGGCACAGATGATAACCACTGAAGAAGCGAAAAATAGTTTTCACAGATTTTTATTTTTTTTGCAATCATCCCCATTCGTGATGGATAGAATTGTCAATAATAGTGCAGCATGTTTTGGAATACTCTGATGCATCAATATACATCACTCTTAAAAATAAAGGTTCTGTTAGTTCCATCAAGAACCTTTAACACCAGTGTATCAATGTAACCTTTACATTTCACAAAATGTTCTTCATATACTGGAAAAGGGTTGTTCTTCACAAAAATGTCTCTTCTAAGAACTTTACACCAAAATTGTTCTTTTATGTCATTGCCGATGACATTGCATTACCCCCTTGTAACATTTGTTTGTAAGAGTGATGCATAGGCATAGTAGTTTATATATATATATATATATATATATATATATATATATATATATATACACACACACACACACACACACACACACAGTGGGGTGAAAAAAGATTTCTTTTTTTCTGATCTTGATTTTTTTTTTCATGTTTGTCACACTTAAATGTTTCAGATAAAATTTAAATATTAATCAAAGATAACACAAGTAAGCACAAAATGCAGTACCAGAAATTTCTTAAATAGGACCTGCCTGACAAAGTGAAGTAGACCAAAAGATCTTCAAAATCTAGACATCATGCCGAGATCCAAAGAAATTCAGCAACAAATGAGAAAGAAACTAATTGAGACCTATCAGTCTGGAAAAGGTATAAACCCATTTATAAAGCTTTGAGACTCCAGTGAACCACAGCAAGAGCCATTATCCACAAATGGTGACAAACATGGAACAGCGGTGAACCTTCCAAGGAGTGGCTGGCCGACTAAAAGAGCTAACCCAAGAGCTCAGCAACGTCTCATCCAAGACGTCACAAAAGACCCCTCAACAACATCCCAAGAACTACAAGCCTCAGTTAAGGTCAGTGTTCATGACTCCACCATAAGAAAAATACTGGGCCTGCATTGCATTTTCAAGATGAAAACCACTGCTTGAGCAAAAAGAACATTAAGGCTCGTCTCATTTTTGCCAAAAAACATCTTGATGATCCCCAAGACTTTTGATAAAATACTCTGTGGACTGACGAGACAAAAGTTGAACTTTTTGGAAGGTGTTTGTCTCATTACTCATTATCATACCAACAGTAAAATGTGGTGGTCTGGGTCTACTGCCTCAGGACCTGGAAGCCTTGCTGTGATAAATGGAACCATGATTTCTGCTGTCTACCAAAAATCCTGAAGCAGAATGTCCGGCCATCTGTTTGACCTCAAGCTGAAGCGAACTTGGGTTGTACAGCAGGATAATGAGTGAAAGCACACCAGCAATGGTCCACCTCTGAATGGCTAAAGAAAAACAAAATGAGGATTTTGGAGTGGCCTAGTCAAAGTTGTGACCTGAATCCTATTGAGACACTGTGGCATGACCTTAAAAAGTAAGTTCATGCTCAAAAACCCTCCAATGTGGCTGAATTACAACAATTCTGTAAAGATGAGTGGGCCAAATCCCTCCACAGCACTGTAAAAGACTCATTGTTAGTTATCGCAAACACTTGATTGCAGTTGTTGCTGCTAAGGGTGACCCAACCCGCTATTAGTTAAAAGGGACATGCACGTTTTCGCACAGGGCCATGTAGGTTTGGATTTTGTTTTCCCTTTATTTAAAATCTGCATTTTGTGTTTACTTGTGCTATCTTTGACTAATATTTAAATTTGTTTGATGATCTGAAGCATTTAAGTGCAACAAACATGCAGAAAAAAAAGAAATCAGGAAGGGGGCAAACTCTTTTTCACACCACTGAATATACTACTATTTATCACTCTTCATTTAAAAAATATACTTCTGTATATTCAATGAAACATCATAGTTTTAGTATTAATTTGTAATGATGTCATAATGGGTTATGATCATAAAGATTAGTGATGCTAACAATGGCCAGCTCAGTTTCCCACTGTGTGGCATGTAAAGCCCAGAAAGGAAAAAAAAGAGGGTGGGGGGGGGGGGGGGGGGGGGGGGGGGGGTTGACACTGAGAGGTATAGGCTCTTTGCTTTTTGCCCGATCAAATCTTGTCAGAAGAAGTAACTCATTGTGGTGACTACTACTGACAAAAGGTGAGGCCGGTTAAAAATAAAAAAAATTATTAATAAAAAAAGGATGCCAGCTTTGTTATGAGCACCATTTAGTGACACCTTCCAAATCCAGGCACTCTAGTCTCCCTCCAGCCGATTATTTTCAGTAGTGGAACAAAGGCTGGCTCTATTAAAGACTGTTAATTAAATCCAGCGCCTGTCTAATGCTTTTACACCTACACTTCAGCAGGCTCTCTCTTTATCCTATTCAGATAACTCCGCACCATTTCCTTCTCTCGGCTGTCTTTAGAAAAGAGCAAGTCACAATGAATGTTAACGGGAATGAAAGACCCCGCAGCGACGTTAATGGTGATTTTAGCCCATAGAGTGCTACACTAATGGTTAGCGCTAATTACAGCGGTATCCTGGGCCATCAAAAAAGGAGAGGGATCGATATGTAACATAGGAGTAACTTTCGTTCGTGTGGTTCAGGCCAACGTCACCTTCTGACAACAAGACATCATTACATGAGAGGGTGTGGAAGCGTATGCTTTGTTCCTTCAGTCTGTGCTATTAGTTAGCTGAACAGGGAGATAATACGCCCGTCATAGATAGGTCAGCATGTGTGTGAAAGA
Source organism: Rhodeus uyekii (assembly GCA_037043235.1). Classification (NCBI taxonomy): domain Eukaryota; kingdom Metazoa; phylum Chordata; class Actinopteri; order Cypriniformes; family Acheilognathidae; genus Rhodeus; species Rhodeus uyekii. Next base: position 708,744 of record JAWRVZ010000002.1, on the reverse strand, counting down.
GTATGTAAGAGAGAAAGTGAGAGGAAGAAGGGGTATCATTATTTATTGAGAATATATTCTGTTTTCTACCTCATATTTTTACTGGACATTTTTAAAATTATATGCTAGACTCGGCCCATGCATTTTATTTAATGCATTTTTAATGCAATTTAAGACAATTTGTTATGTCTGCTAGGTTTTATTTAGCCTGTGAAATAATGTTGGTTTCATACTATTAGTGATGATATCTCATTAACATTTGCTTTTTATAATGGAAGCTATTTTAGCTAAATCTAAACCATGAATCCTAACCCATACACAAACCTGTTGATATAAATTTTAGTTATAAAATGTCTATATACCATATTTTCAGCACTCAAACACACCTGTACAAACTATGGTCATAATTACAATTATTTCAAATAGTAAGGACTATCTTAAAATTTTCTCAAGTTTCACTATACCTATGTTTAAAACTTTAAAGTGTTTTTTAAAACAAGAAATCTGTATGTACACACACATGCAGTGCTGATCTATTATTATGAGGACATTCCATAGGTATAATGGTTTTTATACTTTTTTATACCTTATCCATAAATCTATCCACCACAGAAAACGTTCTGCATTTTTACATTTTGAAATAACAAAAACACAAATTAGCATGTTTTTTAAGCCATTTTAATTAAGATGACTCAAGAAAGTCATCCTCCTAATTTCCTAATTTACATTGTAGTACCAGTGTAATATCCATGTCATTATACAAATTTGTGTCCTCATAAATCATATAAACAAACACATACACTATCTCTCTTTTACATAGCTTTTTAAATGAGGACAAAGAATTGCAAGCTTTACTTAATTGTTTGTCCAAATGATGGTGTCGTCCACAGGGAAATTCATGTCAGATTAAGCTCAATTAGGGTCAATTTAACTGACTTAGGGTCAATTCTGTAGCTACACATACACACATGCACTGACTTACTAACAGCACACACCTGTACAAGTAAGATGATCTCTGACTGACTGGATGATTTGGCCAGCAATATCCTGCCGGCTCCTGCGTCTCCTCCTCTTCCCCTCAGCAAGCACCCCCCAGGCTCACTCCAGGAAGGATCTTTTTACCGTCCTATTTTGTAGTGGCAAGTCACTTTATGAAACCTCTCCGCCCACCCCCAGAGTGACAAGGACCCCTTTGTTGGGGGGACCACGAGCTGAGCGGCCCTGTCTTATACATCTCTATCTGTAGGCCACGCACCAGCCATCACTCATATTTTCAAAGGAGGACGGAGGAAGAGGGACAGAGAGGGAAAACGACAGAAGGATGGGTGATGGGTATCTGGTCCCCGTATAATGACCCTTTGATGAGAGTTTCTGGGGCTCCTGATATGATGTGATGACAGGGAGTGGTTAAACAAACCGCAACCTTTGAATGAACACACATACACATACCCTGCACTACTCTGTAAAAAAGGAGTTGAAATGAAAAGTTAAAAATTCCTAGCTAGATGATGCATGCAGATTTTTAAGTTCTAAATAATTGTCCTAACACTTTTATGCTTTGTACTTGCACTACTATGTATTGTTCATTAAATGTAAACTGCTAATAACAGCAGGTCTATTTGGCCAAGACCAAACATATCAACATATCGACATTTCCATTACCATGCCAAACACATGTCAGATTTGTCATTTACAGAACTATATCATCTTTGATTTGAAGGCTGATTTCTCCTTCACAAACAAAGATATCTGGGATATTGTTTTAAAAGGTTGGACATAGACATCAACATTTGACACACAGTAACTCTAAGATCATCTGGGAACTCAATAACCCTTGACATTTCTGCAGTATTACTCAATATGAAATGATTTGTTTAGACAAATGTTTCAATAGTTCAGACAACATTTAGAATTCTAGGTATAATGTTGGTCTAATTTGGGTTCACAAATCTTAGAATGCAATAAACCCATTAGCAGGAAACTATGTTGGTGGTTTTTACACTGTAGAGTAAGACATTTTTACATTTACATTTAAGCATTTGGCAGACGCTTTTATCCAAAGCAGCTTACATTGCATGCAGGGAACACTTTGACATTTGAATTAAGACACAACTGCTATTGATGTATGAATACTGTCAGGGATGGTGATGAAGGGAAGAGCGATGGTTCAAGGATGCAGAGAGCAATGGGCTTTTATTTATAAAAAATAAAACAAAACAAGACTTAGGATGGGGAAAAAATGACGATCTGGCACAGGACAGCAAACACAAGGAGAATAAATAGGGAGCAAACAAGACAGGTAAAGAGGGAAGACAGGTGGGACAAATAAACCAATAATCACCTAACAAGACGGGTGCAGTTAAGACAACAGACAGGAGAGCACATGACATTAGGGAACACATGACAAGCCATATGCTCAGACTAAACATGCCAAGGACAGGAGCACATGGTCAACGAACCCAAACATAAGCCATGTGTTCAAACAAAACCAGACATGAACATGCAGCCAATGAGAACACTCATAAGCAAGTGTTCACACAAAACATGATATGAAAGCATGCGGCGGATATAAACACAAACCACATGCTAAACAGAACACAACGACACACACGGACATGAGAGGGCGTAGCCCGAGCAAACTCTAAACTGCATGCTCACACAAGACAGAGCACACAAGAATGAATAAAAATGTATCTCACTGGCTTACAACAGAAGACACACGGAGCATGACACCGAATCAGACACAAAAACTGAAACCGAACTAGACTGAAGTGTCAGGATTCGAACACCATGCCCCGCACACAGCACACAAGTGTACAAAATACATTTATTTGAACAGATCGAGTCTCGAACCAAGGGAGCAAGTCTACTCATAAGTACACATCAGGCAGATCCGTTGACGACGTGTCGTCCCAACAGAAACTCGCATAGCAGAGTTTAGGGCTTAGGGCGGTCTATTTAAACTCATTGCGAGGGTTGTAAGGTGAGCACTGAAATACATCTGAGTAAATAAGACTGAAACGAGTTAGCAATGGAAGGGCATAAACATTTATGTGGCTTGGAGGTGGACCACAAGGGCTTAGTGGGCATTCATTCAAATTATGACTCATTTAAAAACAACTATTTATCATTTAAGTTAGAAATTCAAATTCTGTCATCATTTACTCACCCCAATGTCATTCCAAACTATTACGGCCATCTTCCTTTCTTCTGCGGAACACAAAAGGAGAAAACCAGCAATTTTAATTCAGTTTTTGCTGTACAGTATAGTATAGTATATGTATTTATTGCCAACTGTCATTAAAATACCAGAAGAAGAATGTCTAATTTTCGTCACCTACTGCCCTGGAGTGTGAAGTGCTGGATGGCACAGGTGAACAATGATGGACATAACTTGACTGTAAAAATTGCTTGAATGTTGAAGCACTTTAAAAATAAGCGGAGTCACACAAGTTTTTGCTAACACTGATGAGTGCTTTATTAAATGTTAAACTGAGTTGCAATGTACTGCCATTGTATTCACCCAACCGGATATTCATCATTCATCATTTGGAACAACATGAGGGTGGGTAAATTATGAGATATTAAAAATTTTAGTGAACTATCACTTTAAAGACAGAATGTAAACTGTAGCTTTCTAGCAAAACTTTAACTTTGAACTTTAGTTCAAAGATTGCTATTCTGACAGACAATTGGAGCATATGCACGTATCTGTAGTAGATGGCGCTTTTTCTACACATCATTCTCATGTATAGACCTATGATTCAAATTCTTATTTCCTGTTATTGTGTGAACAATGACCCATGACAAGCAAACAGATGAGAGGACAGAACATTATTACATTTCCATGTAAATGACAAGTGCGTGCGTGATGCACGCAAGTGTCCGGCTTCACACAAAGCGATTTGTTTTCATCTTGATGCTCTAGTATTATACAAAGCACTTTACCTCAAACTCCATAAATTACACGAACAAAACACACTTAATAGACCTGATATTCGTGCCATTGTGCCTCTGATACCAAGCTAATAGATTTCGCCAGTATCCGAACACTTGAGGCTTGGAGGAGGTCAGGGCAACATGAAGGTCGGAGCTGCAGTGAAGTCCTTTGGTGCCTGAAATGAGTTTGTTTGTTTCGTGTTGTTTTGTATATGCTCTGTTCTCCTTTTCCACTCTTCGATGAGGGGTCTGATGAAGAACGAGGATGCTACACACCTGCCCTGAGGTTAATAATTCTTTCTGATCTGCAGATGGGACTGATGTACAAAGCCTAGAGAAATATTTGGAAAGGAACATGTTCAGTTTTATATACACCATTCTTTCTTTCTTTTGGTTTTTTAAAGCAAGTCCACTCTGAATGTGGTACAGACACAACAAAAAGTTATCAATCATACGCACTTTACCACTTTTAAATTTCATGAGAATAATTAAACAAGGATACAGAACATTACAAACCTCAGTTGCATGCGCTTCCATTCATCTGTTGTGGTGTTTGCTGATGTTCCATTGACATGGTGCCAGGAGCTCAAGTAACATTATTGTTTGAATATGGGCTTCTGCAGACTTTATTTTAGTAGGCCTTGGACATTAGCTCAGAACCTTCCAGTGTGTTGTGAGCGCTGAGCAGGTCAGCACTCTGAAGTTTTTCAATGAACTGCAGAGCCTTCTGGTTGATGGACTCCATTGATGGATCTTAAAGCCTCTGGTCCTTCCATCAATGCACCCGCCAACAGATACTTCCCCACCCAAATCTCTGATCTTCGCTGAGGCCCAAAGAGCTCCGGCCCATAATAAAAAAAATAATCCAGTTGCCATTCAAGAAGATGGCATCAGGACATAAAAAAGCTCTCTTTTTACTAGGAGTACTCTCAAGTCTGCCTAGAGCGTTGTGGTATTGATGTAGCAAACTAAATTTGAGTCAATCTTGCCTCAGAAAAATGGATGGAAGACCTGTTAATGCGTTTCAAGTGGACGTCATGAAGGACAGAGTAGAAATGAAAGGATATTAAGATGAGACACAGAGCAGAGGGCAGAACAGACACCTCTGAAAAGGGCTAAGAATGACAAATGTAGTTCAGTGATTGCTAATAATGGTGGTAAAAGGGAAAAAAGGCTCCAACGTTAGAATACGAAGCCTCTGATGCTTGAGACATAAAAGCAGTCACACTCCTGGATCAAACACGCAACAGCGCTGCAGCTAAAATGCTGAACTAAAACCAAGACTCAAAAAACACCCAAGGAATATACTTTCTAACAGTGCACGGGAAACACTGTCATACAGTGACGACGACATTCTACATCCGGTCCATGTCAAAAGAGGTCACACATTTTAATCTCTTCCAATTAGCACATTAAACACCACCCCTAAGTGCTACAGAACCACATGGGCAATGAACCTGAAGCAAACGAGCCAGCTGACTTAATTGGTAATTAACGAGTGGTCTAAAGTGCTAGCAGGCAGCGGAATTGTAATTCAAAACAAGGGAAAATTAATCACCCTAATTATTCAGGAGAAATGCATTCATTATCATAATTGAGGCTGGTAGGATTAAAGTTCGCTCCAGCGCAGGGGCCGCAGCTCAGTCTCTCGCAACACAGTTTATCATGCTCAAGCAATTACTTAATTGTATTATTATTTAATAATCCAGATCTTTATTTATGGTTCACACCGTATCAAGGCTTGTGGAAAGTTTTATTGTGGAAAAGGACTGATGGGAAGTGTGCCTAAAAGTGACGGCACTTCACTGTATAAGTTCTGACAATGTTCTTTTAGAAGTACAAAAACTTTTCTCACTTGTGATTTAAATGAGTCAGGAGTTAAAAGAACGTTGTGAAACCTTTATCCTGGATGCCAACATCAGGCCATGGTAATTGCAGAGAATGTATCTGTTTCTTTCCCAGCATCTGTTGCCTGTGTGAGGGGAAAAACATTAGCGTGGAAAGCTCATGCAAATTACCCCCTCCCCAAAGAACGCCCAGATGGGTTTTTTTTTAATGGCGTCATTATGCACTAAATTAAAAGGTGGTGTAAATGGATCTGTAAAATTTAAATGACTTGGAAAAAGTCACACTCTCCAGTCAGGACCGCAACCACTACTGGGCTAAATGGGGTCAGAGTCAACGTGGAGAGAGTTAATCATACACATATGAAATAATGATGAAGGAATGGGGCATACAGTTGGGTGGCAGTCCATAAGCTGTTATATTTAATACACCAGCTGTTCTCTGGAACTGAATAGTTTGTTTTTAAACAAGCCATCAAGTGATGCAATAACGCAGGAGTCTCAGTGCAGAAATAAAGAAAGGGGAGCAGAAAAGAGAGTTCCTCTCCTTCATTCCCAATGCAAATACAATCAATTATATTTAACCAACTAATATGCTTGGATGTGACAGCAGAAAAGATTTAAACGTGAAATAAAGCAGAACAAATGAATTGTCATCACTATCAATTTGTCTATTACCTATAAAAGCAATTAAACTAGTAATTGTTGCTTGCTGTTCTTTATTATTTAAATAAACATATTATATATCATATAAATATTTTTTGTTTATAATTTGTGTAAATACATTTACACAAATTTGTTTGTGTTAAATTATATGTATTTATATTTGTTATATTTGTGTTAAATATATGTATTTTACACAAATTATATGTATTTGTGTAAATACATATAATTATTCATTTGGATAATTAAATAATCAATGTATTTGAAAATACTTGCCTTAAAATTATTTGATGTAAATGAACTATGAAGTATTAAAATAAATAAAAAATATATTTGTTAATTTTTTTCCATAAATAATTCATTAAATATTTGTTTAAATAAACATTCAATCATTTAATGATTATTTCGCATAAATACACTGAGTGAATGAAATTCATTAATGTGTGACATTAACATTGCATCGCATCTATAAATAAATAAATGCAATTTTCATGTCAAACATGAATAAATGTGGTTCTGTTGGCAACATTATACAGCACTGGCCAGTTCAATCACATGACAGGCGAAACACGATGTTGGGAGAGTGATCCGGTTATGAAGAAATATGAGTGTTATGGACATCAGGGGGTCACTGAGGTCATGACCCTGACTGAGACCTTGTGGCCCCTCGTCTGGACACGAACATACATTGAGTACAATAACCTTTGACCCTCCAGGTTCACAGCTTCTTCCTGAACACGAAATTGATTAGTTTTAAATGGAGAGATAAGTTGCACACACTGGGATATGCTGTTTACAACAACATGACACAACTTGTCAATTCTATAATTTATATATATTTTCTGTATAATTCTACAGTGTGAACAGCAATAATGAAAGACAGAAAAGACTTCAAATGGTGTACAAAGAACATTACGCTGTACCGTGAACGCAAACATTTTACCTCCACTGTGCAAATCAGTCAAGCTTGATTTACTTTTATTAATATCATCCAGGCAACAGTAGGCACAAAGTGTTCAGCTGTAGAGGGTTAGTTCCTCTTAGTTCATAAAGAGTTTTGAGAGGAAAAGAGAGAGAGAGAGAGACTGGCAGTTGGACAGCCAGAGCAGATCAAGAGAGAGTGAGAGGCACTGCTATGACCTAGTAATTAAAATAAAAGGCAGCAAAACGCCATTTTGAAAACAAGCTCTCGTAAATCCATTTAAAGTGACTTATGCCAAATGCAGCGAGCGGCTACTGTAATTGAGCAACTCTTCCACCGTAATTACATCCTCTCCTCCATTTCATCGAGATATGAGAATGGCAGTTACATTCTCTGCCCTTTTCTTCACCTGATTCTGTCATTTATTAATTTGATGTTTGTTTGTATATTTTTTTGGTTTAATAACTACTGGTATTTTCAGGCTTTCACTTTTCTGTCACCTCCACAGAGAGGTTGTGTCTGTCTGTCCGTCTGTCTGTCTCAATATTTATGTGAATGTATCTTTCAAAGCCCCCATCACGCGCACCCCCTACCTTTGTCCGGATGATACCGCACCGTCTGCGTGCAGCAAATTCGCCCTGCTTTATTTGCTTTGACAATAGCTTCATTAGTCGTTTTTGGCCACACAGATAAATGCGACACATTTATTTCAAAGGAAGATTTAATAGCGCCTCTTAGATTTCGGGCGTCTCTGAGAGGGATAAAGTAAATCACAATGCTCCTCTTACACTTCCATTTTCTTCATTTTACAGATGGTCAATTTTTAAATTATTTGCTCCTATCTGTCTCTCTCTCTCTTTTTCTTTCATCTATCCGCTCTTGAAAAATTGTCAGAGCCTTTTTCCTTAATAGTGCTGGATCGAGCCTAGGCCGCCCAGGGTCCTGATGCATTGCGGGAGGTTAGTGGGGAAAAAAAACAGATGAAAAGCGTGTAAGGTGGGGAAAATATTACTTTGTGTGTGATTTCTCCCTCTCTCCCTGCCCATTCTCCTCCTAATTGCCGGTGATTATTTTAATAGAGAAAAGGGTGGCTGGTATTACTGAGTGATTATGTGGAATGGACAGGGAAGGCCCTCAAGATATGGCCAGATAATGCAGGGAATGAGAGGGAGGGCAAGGCTGTGACACTCTCAAAGCCTAGATAAGCCCCCGCAAAAGCCACATGTCCCAACCACCTTCTCTCTTTCTCTCCCCGGCGCAATCTCTCTCACTCTCCTTCAAAAGAACAGACGTTATCTGATGCATTCAGGGGCCTGTTAGCTCTAATGGGCATGAACGCTTGTGGTTATGGAAGGGCATTCAGCAGGCCTGTCTTTGATTAGGCTCAGTGTAAGATTACAATCACAGGACAAGACATGACACACCTCAAAAAAGGGAGGATCTCTGATGATACCAACACACACAATTATATCATGGTGAATAACAGCCAAAGAAATGATATGCCATCATCTGGAAACCACAGTCTGACACAACAAGGATTATTTCACTGAGCATTGCCAAAAATGGTTTTATGGTATTGAAGATATGCAGCATAACACATTGGCGCCATACACTTCACATTTACTAGAACAACATGGGGTTAAACACAGTATATTTGCAAATTATGCATCTGAAGGGATTTTCTCTGCTGAACTTGTGTGTGTTTGTGTGTGTGTGAGAATGTGCAGCTTTTCAATAAACAGAACAGGCTTTATTAATCAAAAACAAAATTTCAATAATCGTTCACAAATAATTCTTATGTGAACTGCATATGATTCTATACTGGAAATCTTTCTGTATTTAAATACATAAATTAGTTCTGAATCTCTTCCATGAATAAGATCCAATCACTTTACAAAAAATTACTGAAGTGAACATGAAGAACATGAAGATGAAGATGATGTTTTTAGTCGCTGTGGGATTTGCTGTATGAATTAGAGCAAAACATTATTTTCATTAATGATACAAAATATAATTTATTTAATTAAATCTTAATGCTTAAATTTTATTTAAATTATTTCAAAAACTTATAACTGATATTTTCTGCATGATTTTTTAATAATAAAATATTTACACTACTGTTCAAAGGATCGTTTTTGAAATAAACATCCCAAAGATTCATAGTGTAAAATTGTATGACAATTCAAAAGTTTTCAGAATCATTACTCCAGTCTTTAGTGTCACGTGATCCTTCAGAAATTATTCTAATATGCTTATTTAGTGCTCAAGAAATACTCCTTATTATTATCAATGCTGAAAACAGTATTGCGTAAAGGGTAAGCAATACTCTGCATGAGGTAATTTAACACCATCTCTCGTGACACTTTGCAGACTTTGCTCTGGCTATGCGAGTTTGTGCGTTTTGCAGGAGGCACCGCTTTGGAGAGCACTTTGGCTGCATTAATGCATGGGCTTATTCTGGGATTAATGTTAGCAGGTATGCTTTTTTCGAGTAAGGTTGCAGGCTTGTCTTCAAGTGGCTTTGGTGGGGTCTTATGCCTCCAAAAATAGCTAGCTATCGCTAGTCTCTCCGAAATTGTCTACCCTATCTTTAATTTTTTGTAGAAACCATGATCTATTTTTAAGATTCTTTGATGAACACAAAGCATTTATTTGAAATATAAATCTTTTATTACATTATAAATGTCTTTACTGTCACTTTTGATCAGTTTAATGCTTCCTTGCTGAATAAAAATAATTTATTTAAAACAAATCTCAATTGATCTAAAAAAGAAAAGAAAAAGAACCCTAACCTTTTTGAACAGTAGCTTATGTTTGGTGGCACTGACGCTTTTAAACTATTTCAACTGACTTTATTTTTGGTCTCACCTGCAACAGAAGCAGGATGTTGGCCTTATACATGCCAGGACTAGGCCTAGTCTCTAAGTCAATTCAAGAAACCAGAGAATAAAATGGCCTGTCAAAAAAATCACAAAACACACACACACACACACTGGATTTCACAGTGTGAATTTTAAGCGTGTTCATTACAAATGAATCAGGGTGAAATCACAAAGAACAGGGAGACCTATACCTGTCAGTCACATTAATCAAGCCGCAAACACTCTCACACAAAAGCCTCGGGCACCTTGTACCTGGTTCCTGGTGCTTTGGAGACTCCAGTGAAGAGTGAGGTGTGTTCCACAAACAAAATCAGCTCCGAGTGTCCAGAGGGGTCCGAACATCAGCACGTCATCCATTATAAAAGCACACAAATACATTAATACACCAAACAAGACCAACAAACAACATCATTCACCCTCTGGACACCCTCTACCAGCTGACACAGCCAAGGCTGTGCTGCGAGAGTAATGGTGTGTTGCAACGGCAACTGCTGAGGAAATATGAAGACATAAAAACAACATTTTAGCAAGTTGCACATTTTGCCATCAGTCTCGACTGTCCCAAGCACATACCCCAGCAAACCTCCTCATAGTGTCCGGGGAACTCCAAATTACCACATTCATTACATTCCTCTCTCCGCAAAAATCAGACTGCAAACAACAAAGGATTAAATACCATGACAGGTAGGCAAAGGCAGGTAAACTCACCTGGCATCAACAGGGATTATTTTTCATTTCATCCGATTTTTATCCTTTCCATCCTGAATTCTTGGCTGCCGGGCCCGTGCAAGTAATGTGATCCTGAAGCGGGTGGGGTTGAATGAGCTCTCTGGAAGCTGCCGGGGTCTGACGATGTTTCTCCGGCTGCCAGGGAATTTCTGAATGAAGGCAACATCCAGACAGACTCATATCTGCTGCCAGACAACACAAGCTTCACATTTCACTTCTATTGTAATTCAGCCGTTTTAAGGATCGCAAGAGTCTCAGAAACAAATTGAGACAAAGCAGAGTAAATTTAGAGGGACGTGCATTTGTGTGTGTGTGTGTCTGTAGCCAGCATAATTTAAGTTATGTTTACTTGGAAGTCGCACAGTCTGGGAATTTTTTCAGGTGTTGACAAGTTCAACATGTTATTAAAAATATATCTTTTTTTCCCAACACTAACAAAACTCATTCAAAGGCCGCCCAACGTACGACTAGATCAGGTGTCCCTGGTGACCCCGCAGGGCCGCATTCTACAGTAATGGATGTGTGTGGGGTCAAAAGCAACAGTGTGTTATACTCAACATAACACAAAAAGTTCCTCACATCACCTGAGAGTGAGGACAAGGTCCCGGAGTGCTTCTACACCCCCTTTTCTCAACCCGCCCAAGGGTCTTGTTACCGTGGGGACGACATGCTGCCCTCTCACCAGCCACTTTCTCCAGTGTCGGAATGTGGAATGTCATTGTAAACGGTACACCCGGCGTTCTGACAGACGAGCGAGGGGTCCCGCTCAGCAATGGCAGAGGCACACATGCCTTTGTTTGGCTTCCCGCCCTCACCTTTTGCCCCATCGTACCAAGAAAGACAGAAAAGAGAGAGCGGGGAGGGGAGGAAAAGAGCAAGAGTATCTTATCAGAGTTCCCACAAGGTCTGAGAGGTCTCTGGTTACCAGCCTGCAGTGTCTTTCTGCAGGCCCCACAGAACACCTGTGAAACGCGCCGACACACACACAAGTTATTTTTTTAGTGCTTAGAATGAGTCTGAAGGAAAAAGGGCATGATTGCATAACAGATTAATGGAGTGACAGTTCCAAAAGTCTTCAGATCTAGGCCTTGGATGCAAGTATCATTTGTGTCTGAAAGATCACCAGCCATTCATATCAAACTCTGTCATTCTGTCAGAAAAACATGTTTTTTTTTTCGCCCTCAAAGGTATACCCTTCAACAGGTGATGCAAGCAACAAAACCTTACAACGGTTGTATGATGTTTCACAGATGAGGTCATGAGATTCTTGCCTTCTCTTTTAGCCCCACCCATATCTTCCTCATAAAGAGTATTGACTCTGTTCATTGTTTATGTGCACATTCAAATCATGACCCTCTTTAAAGAAGTATCCTGGATTCAATACAAGTTCAATGGCATTTTTTTGGCATGATTTTAGTGACCACAAAAATTTCTCTCCACTTGTCTTATTTTTTAATCTGGTTTAAGCAAAGGACTTTAATTGGAAGTACAGCCACAAGACAGTAACAATTTACATGATTTTAGTGTTGAAAACATTACATCTCAAAGCACCTAAAACAAAAATACAAAAAAACTGTTAAAAAGAGAAGAGAACTTTACTGCTCAATTAATACACAAAATAATTAATGTGAAACCGTTTATAAAATTATAAGCTTCATATTTCTGTGTTAAAGTCCTCCAAAAAAAGGCCCCATTTACTTCCATTACACTGAATTCTGTGGTTTTGAAAACGATGGTAATCATCATGCCAAAAATGCTGTCAATTGAGCATAATTTGTACTAAACTTGGAATATTCCCTTAAACTTTGGTAGAATAAGAAAATGCACTTGGAAAAAGCTTTATAGTGTAGTGAATTTGTGCACATCATTGTTACTTTTTACTGTGGCCTTCATTTTGATGTCAGATTTTGAAATTCCTGCCTCCATGATGGTAACCACACAAAAATGCCATCATATTTTTCAATGAGGAAGTTAGCAATTCTTTGAGAATGTGTGAGACTTCATTGGGAAAATAATTAGAAGTGCATTAAACAGTAAAATTATTTGTGCCATAATCAAGTGTTTTTATATTATTGTAATAAATCAAAACAATTTGATAAATTATAATTTAAACCACATAATTGTTTTTGAACATATAATAATTGCAAGCGGCTGCAGCAGGAAGGACAATTAAATAAAAAATGGCCGTACCTCATGTTAAAAATAAGATGGAAATGATAACAATGAGTCCATTTACAAATTCCCAGTTGAAAGAAAGCGATATTGTTCTTAATTGGATGATTGAATTAAGGTAAATGCCCTTGTCAAGCTGTGTGTGTGTCTGTACACGTGTATGTGTGTGTTTTCACCTCCTTGCTAGTGTCACACACTTTGTGTTCAAGGAGACTATGTCATCACCTGCATGTTTGCTATTCAATCCCTGCAGCCTTTTCCTTGTTCACACACACAATGGACAACGTTACCACAGCCCTCACCTGGAGCCAAGCCGACTCTGTTACAGGTGAGCCCGGGACCACAGGTAACACACACCATCTGGGGAGGGGCAGGAGTTTGAGTGTGTGAGAGTGTGTGAGCGAGGGAACAACGGCGCTGAAAGAGAAAATACATTTACACACCGCAGATCAATTTCAGTTTCACCATTGATTCTCTTTCAGTGAGACAAAAGCCACAAACAGCGTACTTCCCAAGCCCTCTGCAGACAGGAAGTGATTATTTTAAAGCAATCCCACAGGTTAAGTTAGAATTCGTTTAAGTGTAGATAATGTTTCTGTCTTTAGGACAACAAAAACAGACGTGAAACAGACAACACTGAGCAGGGAGAACAACGAGGAGGGGAGAATAAGATTTAACCAGAACAGAAAAGACCAGATAGTCTGTCTTTTGTTTATTGGGTTCAATGACTCTTATTGTGCGGTACATCTAAGGAAAAATCTGCAATGGAACAAGGGCACTTGTCTGTAAATGTTAAATCATTTTTGCAATTTTTGTTAGTTCACCATGAAGAAAGGTACTTTTACCTCACAGAATTGTCGCATAATAAACGCAGTTAAACAACACAGTCGTGTGTGTTTTACACTCCTGTGGTGCGGCAGCAGGGTTATGTGTGACCTGTGGGATTACGAGTGGGGTTACCTTTTATCAGCTGACATCCACAGATCTGACCCCAATCACAGGTTGAGCCTGTAAGGTCCTCGAACCTTACAGAGACCCACATTATCCACTGAACTGCCCACTGTCTGCTACAGGCAACAGGAACCCATTACAGCCAGCGCAATTACTGTGCCCATCCATCCACACTGGCCCGTTCTAATCTGGTTAAGTGCATTTCCCTGCGAGAGGTTCAAATATGACTCTCTCTCTCTCTCTTTTCAATGAGGTCCGCTCATTTCCCTCCCTCCCCCCCCTCCTTTTTTCTATCTGTTTTTTTTCCAGGTCTGACTTGAGAGCACAATTTAGGGCTGATTTAATTTATTCTTCAAAACATGTCTAATGACATTACCCAAAAGGTGCATGTAGTGACTGACGGCGTCTCTCCCTCTCTCTCTTCTGAGTCTCTCTTATTCCATTAAACAGTAAATCAGGTTTAAAGACCATACTGAAGCTAGATGCTATTATGGGTGATTATCAAAACAACAGACAGTGGGGAAAAGTGTTTGCTAACTGGTTTATCTGTACGTTCAGCGACCAGTAAACTACGGGCAGATGGGAATGCTGCAAATTATAAATCAAGCTTTTCAAAGCTGAATATCCTGCACGCCGTAACCTGTGGTTCCAGAGCTGAAAGGAAAACAGACCGCTGTACTAAAGCGATTTTAGAAAAAATTACCACCATTCGTGGAAAAACGGTTTTTGTTCTTTTTTTTTGTGTGCTTCAGACTCACATATGGTTAGACAATGGGGTTTTTCCCCCCTAACAGTTGATGCCTGTTGCATGTCTTTTTCATTTTAAGGTTTTGCCAAAAATAAATAATAATATTATATATTTTATTATAATAAACCACTTTCTTATGAATATAAGTTTAAATTGGTGGCTGAATATTATTAAAGTACTACAATAAGTCTATGGTAGAATTTATAAACAGGGACATTCTCCTTAAATATACCGTTTTGGACAACACCAGTGCATTTTAGTATTATCTACTACTAATTCAATGGTAACATATATATCATTCACTAGACTGATACATGCATCACAGAAAATGAAATGTTAACAGTTTATGAAATGGGCAAATGCACAATTATTAGGAACCAAGTCAAACCATGTGTGTGTTTATTCTAACATTAAATCTGATATATGCTGCAGCCTTCCCACACACACACACGCTCAGTGAAAGTGTCTATGCGTCTACCTCTCTGGACAGGGTTTTCATGGAGATTTATTCTGTGTGTGTGAAGAGTGGCAGAAATTGATGAGGCAAGTTCATCTACATAGCTTGCTTACAGCTGTCAGTGAGTACTTCATTACACTGATAGAGTGATTAACCCCGGATAAAGTGTGCATGTGTGCGTGCATCAACCAGGGGAGACCAGACAGCTCAAAGTGTCTGTCTCCTTCCAAGAGAATCATTATATTTCATCTACTGTGGGCAGTTAGTCACTGTCGCTTTGGCATGATAGCATGGAGAGAAACAGATGGAAAGAAAGACAGGAGAGGAAGACACTTCTTTAACAGACTAGAAATCAGTATAATTGGTTCAGATGAGCAATTTTAATGAACAAATATACCCAAAAGGACAGTAAAATCTAAAATCACCAGCACTAGGGGAAGCAGCCATTCTGTCATCATCTAGTCACCCTAATGTCCTTCCAAACCTGTACGATATTCCTCCTCCAATGGAACACAAATGAAAAGTGTGTTTTGTCTATAAATGAGTCAATGGAGTCTGTGTTTTGTTTTGGACACTAGTGGATTTCATTGTATAGATAAAAATATTTAAAACACTCTTTAAAATATCTTCTTTTGTGTTCCACAGAAGAAATCAATTCATACAGGAATTGAACGACATGAAAGTGTGTAAATAATGACAGAACATTAATTTTTGGGTGCACTATCCCTTTAGCTAAATAAACAAAAACAAAATTCAAAAAGAGTTTGTTCTTGGGGGTTAGCAGATTTACATAATTAATATAGCAGATAAAATATCATTAGTCAATGTAAAGTCCATATACCATGATAGAACAACAAAAGTGTGTGTATGTGTGTGTGTGTGTGTGTAAGGTTACTGGGGTGAACTCATGGCCGGGAGGCTGTGTGTGTACTTGTGACCATGTCTCTAATAGATATGCTAATGCAGTCATTCTCTCCACTTCACTCTTTTATTCTCCCAATTAAAGCAAACGCCTAGAAAAGAATAATTAAGCCGTGCACGGGCAAAAGACTGCTACAACGCTGCTCTAATGAAACATTATTGATTTCCTTTTTACCCAGTGTCGCTCACATACACGCACACGCACACACACAATGCTGTCTACACATTGAAACAAATGGACTTGTGGGAAGAGGCCTCCTGCTTGCCAGGATGACCATTGTGAGGCCAGACCAATTAGAACGACAACAACGGGACAGAATAGATGCACCACACGACAAGAATTAGTAATAATACCGGGACTGTGTGTGTGTGTGGGCCAGATTTTTAGGCCAGATCTGAAGCCTAATGAAACAGAGTCTATATTTGAACTGAGCAGCCAACACACAGAGACATGCACTATAATTATCTGTCAGTGATCTCCAGTGCTCCTACTGGCAGATGAAGGGGTGGACGGTTTATGTCTGGACAAATGAAACAAAATTAAGCTTGAACAAAAGCCCTATGTAATTGTCGGACAATTCTGCAGACACAAGCCCTCACAAATCAATATGGCTCCAATTAAAATATGCTGCAGCCAATTAGACCTATTGAGATTGTGTTGGGGAAATGATGGGGTGCCTTTAAAGCCCTGATGTGTGCATTTACACAGACTGAAGCATGTAATGATTCACTCGTGCACAAAACAAGTCTGATTGTCCAGGTCATCAAGACAAACCTCTCTAGAATAAGGGAAATAGGATTACAGAGACCACAGTCTGCTCACAGATGTCAAGGAATCTTTCTTGAATGTTCATGTTTAGAACCACAATACAATAGACTGGTATGCATCTGTTGTAAGAAGTCTATTATGCACAAAAAGTGTATTTTCTACTACTATAACTTATATGGGGTCAATAAGATTTTTATTATTTTTTAAAGAAAATAACACTTTCAACAAGCATGCATTAAATGAATAAAAAGTGACAGTATTTAATGGAACAAAAGATTTATATTTCAAAAAAATATTATTCTTTTAAATCGGGTAAAAATTTTTCCTTGAAGTGACACTTGTGTAACCACATTTCTTGTATCATGACTGTTCAACATTCAGCTGTTTGGCTGTTTTTAAATCTAATTGTTTGAAACTGCAGCCGAGCTGTTATGCCTGAATAATGAATCTAATGCACTCATCCATTTAGTGAATAGGTTTGTTTGGACGGTTCATATAAATTAAGCTCTTTTCACTTATCAAAAAAGACTTGATATATAAAAACTCCCCGGACGAACCATTTCACTAAAACGATTCATTAATTTATTTCAGACAGATATCCATGCAAGGCATTTTACTTTCTATCTAAGTTTTAGTAAAAGTGTTCTAATAATCTAGTTTGCACAGATATGATAATTCTAACAATACTCACCCTCATGCCATTGCAAACCAGTATGAATTTCTTCTGTGTAAGATATTTTGAAGGAGGTTGGTGTCCTAACAACGTTGTTATCTATTACTAATATAATCTTCATAATAAATACAAATAAAAATCTAAATCAAAAACATAATTATAATCAAACTTTTTTTTATTATTAAAAAAGATGCTGCCCCCTTCGATAGCTTCAATACTTCAATAGTTTGCAGTATACTGTATCTTTTTAAAACGGTAGATTGACACTTCTAATTATGAGTAGCTTGTAGCAGATTCAAAGTAGCTTCCCTAACACTTAGATATACAACAGGATTTTGGGAGTGATTTCATTTAGTAGACAGGGAGCACAGTTAGAATACAATGTATGTGGGGATTTCAGAGCTAGAAGACATGCTTAAGATGCCAGCTAAGAAAGTGCTTCCTTGTAGATCTGCTTGATCAGACTGGCTAAGAAATGATAAGTGAACAAGAAGAGAAGAAAATTGCCAGGCACCTTAACAAAAATGAAAAGATGAGATTTTCTGTTTTATTCTGCTCTTATTTTTTTGTCTTCCCCTCCCACCCCGAGTCGGAGAGAACGAGCTAGAACATCATTTATGATTTAAGGCTGAGGCTTCATTTGAGACGCGTTTCCACTCTTTTCCTTTTACCCAGTCAAGCGGCTGGTTAACAAGCACAAGATTAAAAACACATTTCTCAATAAACATCCTGGTCACAGCACTTAAATGGACACTGCATTGAGATCGAAAGCACATTAGTCTAAATACTAAAGCCCTCTCGCCATGCTTTCAATTCGCGAACTGTCCAATGAAAAACAGAATTAGACTCGACGACTATCACCATCTAATGGACTAATAACAAAATCTGATAAAAGCTGTTATCAGTGGTAGAAGCGCAACACAGAGGACAGAGGGGAAAAAAGAAAGAAAGGAAGAATAAAAAAAACTTGCTCGCGGTAGCAAGCTTAATGGTTTTTCACATAGGGGAAAAGGGTAATTTAAACAAGTACATTTTGTGCTTATTGAGCTTGTTTTGTCTGAAAATGGGCCAAATCCTTTTTTTTCTTTTGAGAAAGTGACAAAGGGAGGGGGGGTGGGTCTGCTATAAAAGAACAGAAATATATAAAAGCCCAGGCCGAGCTTGCTCTGTTCTCAGTGAACAGGCACTAGCGTGCACACACACCTTGCCTTTCTCTTGTCCCCTTGGTGTAATTACATGAAATTAAAAGCATGTGGCTCTTAATGCACTTGTTATTCTGAAATAGAGCCTCAATACAACATACCCCCATTTTCCATTTCTTCCATTTCTCACCAAGACGCCACTCGTAACCCCGGTTCAATAGGCCGCCGGCATACCCCGAAATGAAGAGTTTAGACCGAAAACAAAGAGTTAATCACGCTCGCATCTCCTTTCCCCTACTTATTTATACTCATCCCTTTAATAGATTTTACGATAAATTAACTGCATTTTACTTTACAGAAAAGACTCCATCAATGAGGCAGGAGAGCAGGGGGCGTCGGGTTACAGTACAGGGAACTGACTCGGCACTCTGAGCAGATGCAATTAGGCCCCATTAGCCCGAGTCTAATTAGCCAAGGGTTATGTTGATATTTCAAGTGCTGTTTTATTATGGTGTTTTGTTTCCGAACAGCATCTCCAAAAACAGCGCCGGGAGACGCGAAAAGAGAGAGGAACGGGTCAATAGAAAGTCATCCGAAAAGAGAACGGGACAACGCATGATAGCGGAGAAGGGAGAAAGAGAGATGGAGCAAACGAGTGAAAGAGAAACGAAAGCCCTCGGCTGAGAGAAATTAAATTGATCTGCTTGAGGTGCCACATTTAATTGTTAGGCAACAGAGGGACATGACATTTTACCTCCTATCTTACTCTCTCTCTTCCACTCTCGTGCAGTCGTTCTCTCTCTCTCTACTCACATTAGCTCACCGCATCGCCTCAAATTCTCTAGCTGGAGGCAGACAGTCTACCACACGCTGTCTCCTTGTCCACACGTCCAAACCATCACCCCCCCCACCCCACCTCCCATTCATACACACATACACACTGGACGTGACCCTGACTCATCCTTCTCTGCCCTTCTCACTCATGTGCTTGTCGTTTTCAGCACTTTCAGTGCTTGCATCCTTTCCATGTCCCAAACTTTTTAAAATCACAATGTTTCGTTCTTTTTGCAAAATAATAATAAAAATGTATAGCTCCTTTAAATATTAAGAGACTCATTATTTTAGAATGACATTTTATGCTTCTTTTGTTTTTTTCAACCATCCAGCCAGCTGCCAAGAGCAGGGTATTCAAAACAATTGGGTTCATTACAATCAATTACTGTATGATTCATCAGATAAGATAAACAGAGCAGTTCATCAACATTACACACACACAGAACACACACTAATACTCACAAACATGCCAGACCTGCGTGCTGTCTCTCTATGCACACAGACACATTTATCAATCTAAAATGTTTCAAACCGCTTCAATTATTTTCAAGCTCTAGTAACATTTTTATCAAGTGTCATGCTAAAAATAAAATACAAATAAGTATTTTACATGCAACTTGAACTTCAAATAAAAACATGAATATAAAGAAATTAACAATTTACATCAAGACTATATAAATTACCATTCATTAATTGAAATATAAAAGTTTTACAGTAATAAAGGTTTATTAATACAATATAATATAGTATAACAATACAAACCGACCCGACATAGGACAAGCTGTTTTTGCAATATAATATAATACATACAATGATAATTAATAATGTATTAAATAAAAATTGTTAACTGCATTAAAATATGTATTATAAATATACATTCACCAAGGCTAATAAATGCTGTAAAGTATCATTCAATGTTAGATACAAAAACTAATGTCAGTGTGTGCAACCTTATTGTAAAGTGTCTCCGAGATCAGTTTCATTTGGCAATTACTTTATCTGTTAAGAGTCTCTATTTGTCAGAATGGCAAATCATGGAATAAGACCCAGGATCAAGACAAGGCCACAATCCTCAGTCTGTTTACAACAAAGAGAATCAAGCGTGCGGCTGGTTATGTATTGCCGGAAAGCGCCTGGGGGGCTATCAGGTGTCTGCCCTCTGCACACAAACTCCTCACAGTCCTAAAGATGCTGTCCACCAAACCCAGCCATGGAACAGCCCACAGCCATAACAGAAATTTTAATACACATTTTTTGATGGAGAGTGGACAGAAGACGTTTCTCACTCTGGAGAATAACTGCAATCCATCTGGTGGCAACTTTAGACATCTGACAAACTCAGAGTTTGAAGTTTTGTTACAGTAAAAGGGGTTTTACTGTAATAGAAGTTGGATAAAATCAATAGCCTAGTTTAACAGAACGTAGGGGTGATAATCAAAAGACTCTGATGAGGAAAAACTGAACATAATCCTAATTCTACATTGTGCGAATAAATATAATATTCTCTGGGCTAAAGTGGTGTAAATGCTCTGTAACTCAACATTTACGCACTATGCAATAAAAAAAATTACTGAGAGAGCGAATGAGAGAGTGGGAGAGAGAAGAGGTAAAAATCAATGGCTGGTTCTTCTGTCCACCCGTTCCCTACAATATTTGGTTTCTTGGGGCATATTTGTTTCCACGGAGGCTGAGCATAAAGGCCATTGAATCGAAACGTCAATTCATTATCTCAAAGAGGCAGCTCCTAAAGCACCAGGCTCTTCCAGGAACAGCCTCACCTCAGGACCAGCATCATTGTAACCAGAGTGCATATGAAAATAAGAAATTAATGCATCCTGATTGATCGACGCCCTTTCTGATCTATTTCTGGTTCAGATTAGAGAGGATAAAACACGAATTTATTTTATAAATTTTTTTAGATACATAAAAAGTTTATGCAAACACATATAAGTAGGAAAAAAGTAAGTAAAATTTCCCAATTTCTTTTTCTGAACTTTAATAAGAAACCGCTATAATTGGCCATCACCTGAATATCACACTCTAGAGACTTGTGTGACACTTTACAGACACTTTATATAGACTAACTTTCATATTATGTCTATATATAACATAATATATATACACACATATATATATATATATATACACACACATATCATTTTCTTTATTAAATGAAACATCTTTATTTATATGTATCATCTATATAAATAAATATATTGTATTTACTATATTTTTTGTAACTATATACAAATATTTATATTATATCCATTTGACAAACACTTTAATTATATAAACATTTCTGGATATGTGTATTAATGGTTAAAGTCAATAAAAATACCTTGTAAAAAGCTGTGCCAATAGTTATAATCTTAGTTGAATGATCAATAAATACTTCATCTGTAAGTAATAGTGGATGGGATAAATGAAGCCCATTACTGTCATTATATGTGTTCATAATTATCGTAATAATGTGCAATTATTGATTCATGATTGTGTTTTAGACTCTGAGCCGGCAGAAATGGAGGTGGGTGAAAATGTAAGGATGTCTTAGCTTGGCAGACAGTCGCGGTGGGATACAGGCGTCTGTGGCCAACCTCTGTTGACATCCATCCGTCCATTTCAACCACCCTGCACTCATTTTCTCCATTCGTATTACTTCTCTTCCCTCTATTTCACGTTCACTAATCCAACTCTTGGTTCATGTTTCGGTCTCCGAAGGGCAATGCGGCACTAGGATCTGACATGGACCTTATCACCAGCCGGTTCATCCTCCATTTACAAATATTTCTTTGTAAATAACATATCGTGTTTTTATGTAACATCCCAGTGGGAAGATGGAAGACCCTCTTGGGTGCAGAGCTGGGGTCAGTATTGAACTCAGAGCATCTGTCTGGGAATTCATATGTTTGCCAGTCTGTCAAATCTGAGACCATTTTGCCATTTTGTGTTATTACGACATGAAGCGGCATTAGGTTTAGTGAAGAAGATATAAGACAAGCTATTAGATGTAACCATCTGTTTGGTGTCTTGCCTTGGGACTTGGGAGAGTATGTGTGTGTGTTTTTAGGACAACTGGATTCCTCAAGAAGGCCCCAGCATTGACAGTCCCAAAGGGGGGGACCGCCTTCTGTTGCCGAGGGCGACAACCCATCCTATAAATCCCCCTCCTTTGCCTATCCCTTGTTACCCCATAATGGACGACGCATGTCATCAGGACCAAAGGAACATCCCCAAGGACCCCTCTGGGGCTGCCCTCTCCCTGCTCGCTCCCCTTGACTTTTGCTGCTTAAAACATAATAAATAATCCTTCATTTGACATCCACTGAAATTGACTAGAGTTTAAAAGTCATCATCACAGGCAAGTAACATTTGAACAAGCAACTGCATTTAATACAGGAATAAAGTGGACAACAAAACAAGATGTTGAATTCCAGTTAGTTGTATAATAATTTGTGAGTGAAAACAGAATAATGGTTGGTAAATAACCATGTTGGTGTCGGTTTAGGACTTTATAGTGACAAAAAAAGTCTCAAACGGCTTAAAGGGAGCAATATTGCCGGTCTCTTTGGATTACATTGAGGTAGAAAGTCTGTGCCAAATGTGTCTAATGCAATACGAGTCAGGCCTTAATAGTATGGAAATTATACACAATACGACTCTGGACACCACAAACCATTGTGAGAATGTGTGTGTGTGCCCCCATGCTAATTGTGTCCAATTTGGGTAGTCGCCACCTTGGACTCAGACTGCGACATGTTAGCTTCATTAGCAGATTCAATGTAATCACCACACTCTAAAATAAACAAACAGAGTAGCGAAAGCCAGCTCTCAGTCATTCTGCCAACGTACGTCAGCCAGCGCTGCAGCTTTTAGGGCCTGCATTTACATGCAATTATCTTCTTATATAATTAAGCACATTCGCTTAACAAGCACCTTGCAAACGGATGGCGCAAATGAGAACCTGAAAGAGGAAGAAAGAGAGAGCGAGAGAGAGAGTAATTAGATGTTGATATGTCTGTGTTAATGGAGGAAATTAAAGAACATACAGGATTGAATAGATGAAGGGAACGACTGGGAAGAAGGCGCTGATCGAGAGGCCGAGGTTGCTATCCAAACAAACCAAGGTGACTCATTACATACATGTTGAGCAGAACTAATATCTAATCGTTAGCACAAAAAACAAGTAAACACGAACAATCACACATCTCATTTACTGCAAAAGGGAAAGCGGCTGCTCTCACCCTTCTGTCAGTGCATTTTGCTACCACTTGCCATACCTGCGGCTTGCCTCCAGCCAAGACCTGTTTTACCACAAAGCGCCCCCTTGTCATGTGCCAGTGCCATACTGTCACTATGCAGGTCGCCTCCCTCTCCCCTCCGCAGTCAAACTGACCTTTTCTTACAGCCACATAATACCTTAAACCCCTCAAAGGCAACGGCATTGTGCTGCTAATATGGGTCCTTCAGCAGACCCCAGGTGTAAAATATAATCCAACCGGGCCAGGCAGGGTTCAAAGCCTCGCCTGCTTTTGAATGCCTGCCAGAGTCCTATCGCCATGATTGCTGTAGCTCACGCTGAAAAGACGATACAAACTATGCGCGTCAGTAAGAATATCTGTCTGCCTTTGTTCTACTGAGCCTGTCGAACACTTTATCAGCCCTGAGTGCGGATTACCTCAGGGAGCACCCAAGCTTTCTATCCCCCACAACATGAACATGACACCCACCCTCCACAATGCAAACCTACCGCGTCCTCCCAGGACTAATTGGCGATGTTCACCTTAAGATCAGTAGGAGTCAGGCCTTGGAGAGTTAGCTGTTTGTGAGCTTTTTAAGAGTGGGAAAGAGAAGACAAAAGCCTGCAAAGAGGAAATGGTAAGTATGAAAATCCTTAAGTGAAGTTTTTTGAGAAAGTGTGTGTCAAACGTTTAACAACCTGACTTCATATCTTCTGTACAGTTTCTCTGTAACTCTTTTGTGTTGCCGTCTCTAGTGCTGAGGGAAAGGGACATTCCCAGAAAGTTCCACAGCAGGAAACAGAATGAATGCCTCTTGTGAGCGTTGAGAGAGCCATGAAGACTTTCAGAACTTGGTTGCAGTGCCCTCATCTGGTAAACTGAGTAACTGACTTTGACAATTGCCTGTTAAAAACATAACACACCATCATGCTACATACAGCATACTATATTAGTTTACACTGAAAATAAACAATTAAGATGAAACTAGAATATATAATTTACCTGATAACAATGTCCAACAGTAAACAGGGTGTCATTTGCATAACACAACCCTAGGCAATGCACTACATAAATTGAGATGTGGTGGAAATAGGTTTAAAAATAACTCTTCAATGACCCTGTTGTCTATACGGTAACCAAATATACAAACCTCATCAAAAAGACTTTGAAGCAAAATTGTGGGTTGCGATGGAAATAACTATATACTATATATATATATATATATATATATATATATATATATATATATATATATATATATATACACACATATATCTAAAATTAAGTCATTTAAACTTCAGGGATATAAATCTGTCCAATTAGGAAGCATAAGTGATTGTGAATTGGTTTCACCAGCTTTGGAGCAAATGAAAGTGAAAACAGGTGCACCAGAGAGGCAAAAGCAAGACAATCCCCAAAAAGGGAATGATATTTGCAGGTGGTGCCCATAGACAATTGTTCTCTCCTTATTCTTACTGGTTGATTTGTCTTTGTTTTTTATTTTTTTTGTTAGGGTCCTTGTCACTGTCATGTGGCAGTTCCAGCAACCAAATGAGGTTGCACAGGACGTCCTGCTCCTCCAGGATGGCAGATGTCGTCAAAAAGAGGTTTGGTATGTCTCACAGCACAGTTTCAGGAGCAAGGAGAAGATACTGGGAGACAGGCCACAACACGAGAGCTAGATAGGGACCTAGAAGAACAACATCCCAGCAGCAGGACCGGTATCTGCTCCTTTGTACGAGGAGGAACAGGAGTCTCTGGTGTTCATGTTTCTGACTATTTGGTCAGAAACAGACTTCATTGGAGTGGCACGAGGGTCCAACGTCCTCTAGTGGGACCAGTGCTCACAGCTCAGTACCATGCAGCTCAATTGAAATTTGCTTGAGAACACCAGAATTCAAGTTTCCCATTGGCGCCCTGTTCCCTTCACGGATGAGAGCAGATTCACACTGAGCACGTGAGAGTCTGGAGATACTGCATGCAATGCATGTCATCCAGCATGACGGCAGTAACAGTAAAAACAAGTTTCAATGTTTCCAATTTGTAATTTTTTTAGGTAGATGTGCGTGTGCAAAGTACCATAAATAGATCCAGAGAGGCCCTTTGAAGTTTCAAACAATAACTGAATTTTATTAAATCCAAATAAAAGTGAATTCTAACATAAAACAAACAAATAGCTTAAGCTTCTTGCAAATTTGTTTGCTCAAAAGACAATAAAGGTCAAGGTCAATAGACAATGATTTTGCACCAGCACCCTCATCCTGTCCTTTTATGCTACTATAATCTTTTCTCCTTTCACCTATAGAGGGTACAAACTAAAAAAAAAAACATTTACAAAATTATGATATACTGACATTTAAATGAAAAAAAAAAATAAATCTAAAGTTTTGCCAGTTGGTCAGTAACGGTCTGGGGAGGAATATGCTTTGAGGGTTGTACAGACCTCCACATGCTACCTAATGGTTCCCTTACTGCTGTTAGGTACCGGAATGAAATCCTCAGAGCCAGTGTCAGACCTTGTGCTGGTGCAGTGGGCCCTGGGTTCCTCCTGGTGCATGATAATGCCCATGTGGCTAGTTTGTGTAGGCAGATTTTAGATGATGAAGGCATTGATGCCATTGACAGGCCCTCATGTTCCCCAGACCTAAATATAATTGAGAACCTCTGGGACATTATGTATCAAAGCATCCAAAGGAGCATCACAGACTGTCCAGGAGCTCAGTGATGTCCTTATCTAGGTCTGAGAGAAGATCCCCCAGGACACTATTTGCATTCTATTTGCATCAGGAACATGTCCAGACGTTGTCGTGAGAGAAAACAGGCACATGGGGGGTCATAAACACTACTGACTCACATTATGAGCTGCTGTAATGAACTTCATGCAAGTTATATAAGCCTTTTAACTTTAACAGTTATTTTTTACATTTACATTTCTTGTATGATTTTGAATTAACTGTTGTTCTTAACAAATTATAGAAGGTATCTAAACAACATTTCATTCATTGAGATCCAATGAGTTTCCCTAATTTTGTTTGAGAAGAGTATACCAATTCCAAATCACATTCATCTTAATAACTACTAATAATTAATCATTTATGAGTAATACATAATTGTTAGGGAAGTCAGTGTTACCCTCACACCACAAGGACATTTAGTGTTAGTTCATAAAGTCAAATGCGTCTCATCTCTGTTCATAATTTCGGTTATTCACCATGTGCATTTAAGTTCTCCACCTTCACTCTGTGTTTGTGTATGTTTGTGTGTTGACATGCTGTTACTTTGTTGTCATCATTATGGATTAACTCAATTTGTTTTCATTAAAGGAAAATTAAAATATTTTTAGACTCAACCTTCATCTACACCTTGTAACAGAAACGACCCCAAAAAATGGAATATGCTATTAAATTTGCTGCTAATTTTGTGGCTCAGACAAACCAAGATTTTTTTTATTTCACTTAGTATAGTACTTCTGTCATCTTGTCGTCACCAGCCCCTTTGATGACGAGACCACCTTTGAATGCAGAGATTTTGCGAGAGCCCCCTGGAGACAGAGAGCTACTGCCCAACGCAACATTTCAGCTAGAGCTCAAGGACAAGAGGACAAAGCTGAACCTCATCCTGGAAGAGGAGCCCAATGGTGATTCTAACCAGGAGTGTGAGCCTGTGATTGAGGGTATCTTGGAGGAAATGGAGACTGAGTACTGGCTGATGGACTTCAATTCAGAGCTACTCTTTCCCACCCCACCGCTTGTGGATACATCCAGCCCTTTGTTTTCCCTGGGAACACATTGCTGGGGTGTGAATCAACAGATTGCACAACCTTCAGCTCTGCAAATGTGAGAGGACCCTGTGGCTCATCACATCGCCCATCGTCTCTTCCTGGCTCCCGTCCTCTTCTAGAGTCCCCTATATCTCTCTTCCAGCATTTGTCATTCCTACACCTGCCCCTGCCCCGTTCTTCAGTCTTTAACATCCTCCTCCTCGTCACCATGGCATGAGGATGTGCCTTCCAGTGGGGGGTTGGCTCTGTCACACCCTCACACAACAAGGACCTTTAGTTTGTAAAATTGGCCAAAAAAGATATTTAAGTTGCACTGAAAATCCAATTATTAAATGCTATCTTTTTTCAGGATTTCAGGATTATTTATCATAGCACAGTTAGAGATACTGACACCTTGTACTCCTGGAGACTCCAGGTAGGTTGCAGTTGGAAAATGTTGGCACTGGAGACTAAAGGGGTTCTGATGGCTTCACACAATCTACCATCTACAAACAATTCTTCATCTTAATTCTTACTTTTTTTGCAGTTAACGTGTCTTTTCTTCTTTTTTGTATAACACTGTTGAACCAATGAGCATTTTGCTATCCATTGGTCATGCCTTTTGCAATTTCTAGCACTGCATTAGTATTGCAGCCTTCTTATAAGCAATTAATAATATTAGATTTTTCAGAGGAATTAAATCTCTTTTTTGGCTCACTCTACCTGTAAAAGAAAACCTGCTTAATTAGTCTTTCACTTCCAGCGTTCCTTAATTATATATCACATAAATTAAAAGCAAAATTAATAGTAGTTAATTAGACAAATTTGTTTTGACATTGGTAGTGTTCTTGGGGGAAAATATGATCAGTATATCAACTTTCATGATAATTATGGACACACTGTATTTTTAGGTAGAAATGTGTTAATTGGGATTTAATAAAAATCAATTATTTCAATGGGCTAAAAATGTATGGGATAAAAAAGTGCCTGTATAGCTTAAGAAATATCAATATCAAGTATCACATACTCGTATACTGAAATGTGTATTCACAACATACACCTTATACTGATGTAATAGAAATGCAATGTCTTCAAACGTAATAATTGTTTCAAACATTTAAATCATGGCAGAAAGTTTAAACAAAGTTCTCATTACCGAAAATTCCAATACTACAATATTGCTCAAGAGATACAGCAGGCCTCACAGTCCAAGTTCACACGTGCCATTTATATAGAACGATCAGAAGCAGTTCACTTGTTTTGTGAAAACAAGCAACACGCCCCCAAGTAGAATATCTGTCCTCTCCTCTTTTTCTCCCATTTTCTCCATCCCCCTCTCCTCTCGTTCCCCACCTTGAGGGGAGACACTCCAAGGTCTTTCATTTGTTCTGTTATTATGCCCTCTCTATGCTGGCTCATTTTTCACCCAGGTTACATTAAGTAGTAATATTGATTTCTTGTAAATGCTGCTGCAATGGACGAGCCACGGTTCTTTTGTGATTGTTCTGCTTTACCTGTGGGTAATTCATATCAGCTGTGCTGAGGGCAGGCCCTCTGTGCCATGGTGTCCAGATCGAACATGCCAGCACGACCTACTTGAAGACATCCGTCATAATCACAACTGACTGTAAAATATAGGTATCTGTTCCCACTCTGAAACTACACAACAACACAGTAAAACTGACAAGTAAAATATAAATATATGTATATATTACAGATGCACTTTGTGTTACTGGACACAGCTGCAGTGTGCTGGTTCAATCAATTGCTTTCATTCCTTAAATCATAGAACAAAATCTCTCACAGTGCTGTATTTATTCTCTAGAGCCCACAGAGAGCTCCTTAATGCCATCGGATGATTTAATTTGTGTCCCGTAAGCAAATGACTGTCAGTTAATATCATCTGAATAAGCCAATAGGGGGTTTCAACGAGTGAATTACAACATGGAACCCATCTGGTGGTCACAGACGGCAGCATAATACAACAGCGTACACACAGTCAGCTGTAGCCATGGTAAAGTAGAGCCCGAGGCTACATTGGTTAGCAAGACAAACCTCCTCTTTACCCAAGGTTAATGGATGAGGTCGGACTTAAGGATTTACACTTTTAAAAGAATATTCCTGGTTCAAACATATATATATCAATGAACCTTACCATAACTATATGTGTGTGTGTGTATGTGTGTGTGTATATATATATATATATATATTTCTTCTTCTTTATTTGTATTTTCTTATATATATAAAAAGCTAAATAAAGTTAATAGTGAGGCAAATAAATATATATATATATATATATATATATATATATATCTAAACCCGGATTATTTTAGTTATACATCTAAGAATATTCTATATATACACACTGGAATTGAAAGGGGGCCTTTCTGGAGGATTTAATAGCAGAAAAAAAAGCCTCTTAAATCCTTGTTTTTAATAGTAATTTTAAGGCATATGGCATTGCATTGTCATGTCGATGCTTATTTTGCTTTTCCCAGAAAAGTTTTTTGTGCACTGAAATAATTTCACATTTGTTGCTAACTTCTTGTTACTAAACTACTGTAATGATGAGTACTTTAATATTGTAGGGTTGGGCCCATCTACTTTCATTGTAAGTGCCTCTCCACAAGCCAGATTTTTGCTGGAGGAATAAGTCAAAATACACTTCTGTGCTAATCAAAACTATACTACAAGTGTAGCCCATTGAGCTTAACTTGCATGTTATATTTAAATTTAAAAAATTGTTACCTGAACTTTTCAATATAACTTGCATAAATAGATTACTGGAGTACATTTTACAAGAAAGTACTATTGAAATTTTTGTATTTAAATCATTGAATTGTCACTGTTTATGAATTTTACTATCACTTTCTGAGTGAAAATTGTTTCTACACCAAATGTTTTTCAAATGTACATGCAAGCTCTGTGACGAATACAATACAAAAATCACAAGACATGCCACAGTTGTTTTATGAATAACCTGCAACCAGAGAGGATCAACATCATAGTGACCACAATCATCAGGATTCTGTATTTTGACTGCATGTGATAACCAAGATGGAGTGTGACGGCTGTGCTTTGAGTGGGCTATCCTCCTCCCTGGCTCATCCTCCACCTCTGTCTTTCCACAAGGACTATGTCTGCTATAATAGGACAAACCCATTGAAGTTCTACAGGAGGCCATTTTGCAGATAGCGCTCATTAGATCCGTTCATTCTCGGTGCCAAAGTGTTGATCCCACCAATCAGATCTCTCAAACTCTAGGAGCTTATATAACCTTGGTCACCATCCAGCTCTCTCTCCATCTGGCTGCATTAGACCGCTCCACTTTACAACGCACTCGTTTTCTCATAGAGTGCATTCGCTTTGTCTGTCACGGCAGCGCTAAGATCTCTCTAGCTCTATCCCTCCCCCTCCCCACCTCCTCTCTTAACTCATTTTTTTTAATCTCTGTGAAAATGCCGAGCTCCTGCCCGTTATTACCGGAGCGGGTGTGGGCCGACAGACAGCTGTGTTTGGGCCACTTGTTCCTCAGCTGTGGCTGATTGCAGGCCTCATGCTCAAGTGTGTGTGTAGAGGCCTGATCATGCGGCCGACTTACTGCCACTCGCCCTTCTGATGTATGGTTCAAACACCGGCAAATTGACGTTAATCAAATAACGTGGAGACCCAGAATCAGGCTTGTAAAGTCCCATTTTAGAGCCATGAGAGAGAGGGGTGGGGGGGTCTTTTTATTTTGCCTGTTAAGGGTACAGATTTTGAGGCTTGATTTAATTTCCTTATGCAGGAGAGACCAGCACCCGCCATTGTACTGCACTTAGATTGAATAAGGCAGTTAGCCAGCACTAGAGTGAGAAGTACTACTCAACTCCATGGCAGGCCTGATAGATACATCTATATCAAGCAAATACTGCAAGAGTACAGCAGTTTATTGACTAATGCAGCTCTCGTAGGATGAAATTAGGAGCTGTTCATTATGAATGAGTCCAGTTTGCGAGCAATTGACATTCATGAACTCTTCACAAAGATGCGGTATTACAGTCTCAGAGGATGATCTCTTTTTAAAAACTTGAATTATGATTGTGTATTTAAAAAAATTAATTTGTATGGGGCAAAACCTTTTTGGGCTATTTTGAAAACTAACTTTCTCAGCTTTGTCCAACTATCTGGACGTTTAATTCAGCCAAATAATAAACCAAACAAAATGCTGGAAAAAATCCTATTCATAAAGAGTATTTTTGTGACTTGCTAGTTAAAATACCTAAAACAATAGTTGAGATTATAAATATTTATATAATATATATTTAATTAAAATAAATGTATTTATTATAATTAATAATTCATTATTAATATTAATATCAATTATACTTAATATCAAATTTTATTTTTATCATTTATTGATAAAAACTTTTAGTTATATATAGTTTAGTTATATAGAGTTTATATATATATATATATATATACACAGATAAATATAAAATTTGGTATATATATATATATATATATATATATATATAAAAATACACACAAACACACACACACATATATATACACATTCATTCATTCTTAACATATTACACAGTGAAGCCACAAGAAGTAAGTTTTCAGTAAGTTTTTTTTGCAGTGCATGGAGAATAAACAGACATAACTAAAGGTGTTGGATATTAATATTTAGACAGATATGAAAATAAATAAAAATTTCTAAAATGCCAGCTTTATAAAAAGCACTGAGTAGTTTTAGATTTCCATAGCGTCTAAATTCCTCAGAAAGCTACAGAAATCCCATCAAATAAACATGAGGTGCTCAGCAAACAATGCCCAATAGTCTTATTCCTCTTAAATAAAACTGCTTCCACTGACTGTACGGAGGCTTTAATGTTGCCTTAAATATTAAACGAAAGATCTCTGGGCTCATCTATTTTTCATTTATTGGGTACAAATGTAAGACATCATCAATCTTGGATAAATTACTGACATTTTCATCTCAAATAAAAAAGGGTACACTTTATTCTGAGGGAGAAGGAATTGGCCGCCACCACCTTCTGGAACATTATATGCGTCTAGGGTGTTTGAGAAGGCAGTGGATTTTTATTTCAAAACAGCTCCCTGATTTTAACCATTTAAAGCTGAGCAACACTGGAAATGGCCCTTAGCATAATAACCTGCCACATTCTGACTTTATGATAAGCGTGGAAATTTCAGTAACCACAGAAGAGTTTTGGGACAAGATGTTTTCGCGTCTGTATTGGTGAGTTAGAGGCTACGAGGGAAAGAAATTGAGGCCTTTAAAAGGTAAACCTTCCCTTATTTCATATCGGTTTCTGAAGGATAAATTGTCAAAGAATTTACAAATGACGGCTGCAGAGGGAACTTATCAGCATGTGAATTCATTAGTCATTTAATACAGCCATAATTATATTGTGTTTGAATTGTATATTTCTGAAAGGTGAGATCGGTCAATGTAGGCCTGAGGGCAGGCACGGTGTAATTACAACCTGATATACAAATGGGGACCATAATGGTGGAACAGTCACAGCCGCCTAGCCTGTGGTGACCCCACCAGAGGATTACCATACAGAAGGGGTGAGCCTGTCTCTCAAAAAATGAGGGAAAAAAAAAAATGGAGGTCTCTCAATCCAAGAGCCTAGGGGTTCAGACATCTACACACACCCCCAATCCAACATCTACCCACTAGTGAACTTGGCGCAGGGCGGTGACATTAATCTGAACAGCACGCTAATCCGTCATCACACAGGTATACAGAATGTTGGGAAAACGGGTACAAAACCAGGCAGTGGGATTTATAACAAAAGCTGCGACGTGCTCAGTTAATTCACCTCGACGGTGCTGACAGGCTACTGCCACATGCATAATTCACATGCCAAAGATGGAGAGAGCAAGAGAAAGTGACACACACACTCACTCACTCACACAAACCTGGCATTATAACCAGGCCCAAATCTCTGTCTAGCCTTCTTTCCTCTAATTTCCTCAGCAGGATGGATGAATATTTGTTTATCATTCTCTCCCCCTCTCCCAGTCAGCTCTCTACGGCCCTCGCAACTCATTTGCATAGGTAGATTGAGATACAGTGTGAATAACGAGATGTGGGGTGAAAGGGAACATGGGGTTTGCGGTTGATGAATCATTCTCTCTCTGGCTGGAGCTATACTTCTGTAAATGTTTGATTAGTTGTAAATGGATTACTGTTAGATTTTGAGGTTGGTAGGTTTTAATGTGGCTTTTGCATTGGTTCAGTGCCAGGAAACAGACTTCCCCAATGGGTACCAAACCTGTTTTCTAGGAGATGCACTGCTAAAAAAGATTAAAATGAAAAAAATTTAAGAAATACAAAATCTGTCTTAATCAGTTGTACCTTGAATGTAATAAAAAGAACATCAGTATTTTATCTTGAATGTCAGTAAGTTTATAAAAATACTGAAAAATGTAAATGCAATAAATGTATTTGAGAAGTAAAACTGCATTCAATATGAAGAGAAAATAAAGAAAGTGTGAAGAAAAACTGCTTCTGATTTAGAGATTATATCTTTATATTATATATCAATTTTTCTTACACTTATTCTATGTATAAAACTAATCTTACAGTATGTAGCAAGGTTTATGCTTTAAAAAAATGCCAATTGAGTAAGACAAACAAACTTAATTCAAGATGTATTTTTAGAAAATGCACTAATTTTTTGCCTAATTTATAAGGGGGCAAAAATACAAAAAGTTGATTAAGAAAAATCCACTAACGTGTCCTACAATTCATAAAAATACATAAAAATTTTTACACTTTTTCAAACACTCCAAAATATTAGAACACTGAAATATCAGGAGTGCTGCAGTGAGCTGTTCATCTGTCCAGGAATCTCATTTAATCTCTCACCTGCCGTTACCTGCTTGAGGAGACAAGTAATTAGAGAAGTCGAAAGATATTTTTCATTAACTGAAGTTTTGACACCTTTGACCGTTAATCTAATTTTTACACCTTTAATTTAATTTCTGCCACGTTCATCTCATTTCTACACACCCTCTCTCTTCTAACTAGCCTTGTCAGACTGCACTTTTCCATCCATGATACATTTCTCCTTTTCTGGGAAAAATTATAATGCTGTTGTTGACCTTGTCAGTTTGATATTAGAATTATTTGTTCATGCACATACTGTATGTGTGTATATGAGTTGGCACCAGGTCAGAGACTCTTTGCCCCCCACTTCCCACTTCCCATGCCCTGCTGTCCTGCTGTGTTTCCCCCAATCTGTTTGGCTTCTAGTGGTGACCTTTCTACGAGTGAGATGTATTAGGCTGGTAGCTCATGCAGGAACAGTGCATTAGGCAGCATCGGCCGTGGCCCGGTGACAGCTGCAGGAACTATGGGCTAATGGCTACAGGCTTGAGGAAAGTTCCCTCATGAATCAGTAGCACTAATACTAATGCACTGAGGTTGTTGATGCCGAAACATCAATGTCGCTCTATCTCTCCCCTTTCAGATTTTTAACTTCCTATCTCTTCATTACCTCATCCACTGTCTTTACTAGCTTCTTCCAGTTACTCATTCCCTCTTCAGTTGTCTGTTATCGGCACGCTCCTCTTTTCTTTTTCCATTAACTTCTTGTCCTTTTCCTTTCATTTTTACTAACCTCTTAACTCAATAGCCAATGCACTTCTCCCTCACTCTTGTCTTTTCGTGCTTTTCGTTTAGAGGGAGGGAATTAGATATGGAGGAAAAGGGAGAGAGAGCTAAGCAGCTCATTACTTTGCGCTCTGATTGGGTGGAGTGAGTGAGCTGGGCGATAATAAAGCCTGAATTTTTCAATACGGTTAAAAATGGGTCCGTGACAGCCGAGCTGGAGAGCAAAGGGCCGCCTTAGACAGCGCACAGAGGGCCACCGAATTAGCAATACCATACATCATAAAATCTAATTAAACCCGGCTGCACGGCCAAATGAGCTCCCTCACTCTCCCGCCATTCTATTAAACGAGCTGGAGAGGCTTGACTGAATTATTCACAGTGAAGGATTTTGCATTTATACAAAAATTGTGCACTTAATTGTCCATGCTATATTACAGATTTGGCCTTATGTTAACAATGAGCCTTAAGCACACTTAGTGGGCCATATCCAGAATGTGACAGAGCTTATGTGACCGCCATGGTTTAACCAGGATGAACACTATACTACGATTAGAGAAGACGCTCAAGCATGGGATTGTCTTCATAGGGCTAAAACAACCAATACATCTATCTTTTTACAGCATTTAAGTAAAGGGACAGATCGTACAAAAATTTTAGATGCATCGCAATGTAGGTTTTTAGCCAAAAGAGAAAAAAAGGGGAAAATATAGGCTAGGCCGAGTTCAGCAGGCTTTTCATTTGAAACATGTAAGTAGCAACTTTACATAGCTACTCACTCTAACGTTAACTTAGAGAAATGTGCGCTATCATTATCATGCGTTCATGTGGAGTGTGAAGCTGAAGTATAGATGTCTGTTAAAGAGCACTTCATCTGGAAAGAGTCTGCTGTGTACAAACATCTGAGAAGCATCTTTAAGATATAAGTTTTACATTCTAAATCATGAAACAACTTAAAGACATTTTCTAAACCTTTGACAGGAACCGTCCTAGAGACGTATTGCAGATGAGCAAACGCTCTAAAAAAAATTTGTCTTCCAGATCTAAATAGACATCTCTGAGATGTGTGTGTGTGTGTGTGTGTGTGTGTGTGTGTGTGTGTGTGTGTGTGTGTGTGTGTGTGTGTGTGATATCAGGTTTTTTTTTTAAATAAAAGTGTGGTTATTTTATTGGCTTGTTTTAAAAAAATTCAGATTCAGTAAACATTTAATTAGTAAGTAATACAATTTAATACACAAAACAAAAAAACTAATTTAAAATAAAAATGCCTTTAGTTTCAGATTTCGGGCCAAGTGCATCCAGAATTTTCGGTTTCGGAGCCCAGAATCCCTGTCATTATTTACTCACCCTCACATCATTCCAAAACTGTATGAGATATTGGTAACATTTTATAATAAGTATACAATAATAAAGTACTTACAATTCATTTGCAATTGTTTATACTGTATATTATAGGCTATAAAAATATTGAGTTCTTCATTCATCACTGTAATTAAAATTATTGTTGATTAATTAGCTCACATGTAAAGTGTTAGAAAATGTTTTTATGCTACAACACACACACACACACACACACACCATAAACAAACAAGGTGTTTCTCTGACAATCGACAGCATAAAGTTATTTATGTATGTATTTTGTATTTATGTATTTGTATTTATGTATATACATGTACACACACACATACATATACACATATATATATATATATATATATATATATATATATATATATATATATATATACATACATATACATTATATATATACATACATATACATACATATATATATATATATATATATACACATACATATACATATATATATATATATACATACATATACATTATATATATACATACATATACATACATATATATATATATATATATATACACATACATATACATATATATATATATATATATATATATATATATATATATATATATATATATACATATACATATATACATATATATACATATACATATATACATATATATACATATACATATATATATATATATATATATATATATATATATATATATATATATATATATATATATATATATATATATGCTTAGTATATCGGTAAATATTTTAAGTAACACTTGACACTAATGCAATTAATGTCCGATAAAAGTTGTTTTAAAGAACTTAACAACGATTTTATGATTCATTTAATGACAAGGTATTAAATCATAAAAACATCATCTAAATCGTTATATATTTTCTTAATTATAGTGACTGAATGAAGAACTCACTATTTGCATACAGCCTTATATTAATAATGTAGAGACTACACTATATAAACTATGAAGTAATTATAAGCTAATGCAAATTATTTGTAAGTACTTGACTGCTGTATACTTATTAAAAAGTTTTACTGAGATATTTTCTTCTGTGGAGCACAAAAAGATATTCTAAAGAACGTATTAACTGATCTTGTCCATATATTGAAAGCCAATGGGGTCCAAGACACCCAATCTCTTGTGTTCTGCGGAAGGAAAAACGTCATACAGGTTTGGAATGACATGAGAGTGAACGGATGACCAAATTTTCATTTTTGGGTATGAAACTGAGAACTGGATACATGTGTACAGTTGCGAGCGAGAGGTAAAGTAATTTTGTGTATTATTGCTTGTGTATTTCAGGGCTGAGGCTAAGAATTAAAGAGAGAAAGAGTCATCAATCACAACACTTTCACGTTTTTTCCACCATAACATTTTTCAATCAATGAGCCATTTCACCATATTCCAGAGAAGGGACCTTTGTCATTACAGCTATTGCTTTTTTACCCCCTCTCGGGCTATGTCTTTTTCCCTCGTTCCTGCCTTTCCCATCTTCCGAGCTTTCCAAAAACACAACTTTATTATAGTCGCTGTCAATACAGTAATAATAAAGAGTGTGTTCGTAGCTGAGGCTGCCGTAATACACTTTTAACAAGAGCGCCGCAGATGCGTGGCCAGTGAATATTGAGTTTTAAAACTCTTCAGCGCGTGATTTGTGGCCCTGTCAGGGTGAGTATTTGTCAGTGTCGGGGCGGTATGGGCTCGTGTTGACAGTTTGCTGGTAAGTTTGGAGTCTAGAAGGCTAAACTCGCTGATCAGCCATTACAGAGAGTCGGTTGGTGACAGTCAGGTGATGGATCTGTGTTTATCGTGGGCTGGGCTTTGCTGCCAGACATTATTATAAAATAAAAGGTAATTTTGTCAGGTTTCAATCAAGCCAGCAATCATTTGTCATACTATCGTGTTGGCAAGCACGTCCTCGAGGTGATGGATTGTTGTGGCACAGTGTCTCGTGAAGCCAGCTGCTGTTGTTAAAGTCGGGAGGCATTAGCTGTAAGAGCTGTTTGTTGTGCGTTATCTCTCTGCAACTGACCTCATGAGGTCTTAATCTCTTTTTAGCGATGGAGTGTAGTGCTTGCTTTAGATTGCATTCCTTCATGCTGTGTGACATCTCCCCTCGATCTGCTGGAAGTATATATAAGCCTTTGTTTGTCTTTTATACGCTCTTGCCATTCTTGCCTCTATTTCTATCTATATTTCGGTACAGAGTATTCCCTAGATCAGTGGTTTGGCTAATTCTCTCATTCATCTGCCTAAGATCACAATTCATGAAAACGATATGTCTTTTCCACAAACCCTAGGGTCATCAGATGAGCTTTACCAATCCTTGATAAAACTGATCAGGTAGTTGGGCAAGATTCAATCAAATATCTAATTCTTCACAAATTCATTCTAATGGATGTACTGAATCTACTGAGTTCTGTTCATGAGCATAGCTTTGGTTATTTACAGGATGTAACTGTCATAGAAAATGTTTTCTCTTATTTCCGAAGCAAAATATGCCAGGATCACATTTCAGTCCTATTACAAAAATAAAAAAGGGGCACTGTGAGGTAACCTAAAATGTCCCTAATGTGTGGTAACATCAAAATGAAGTGGTAAAAGCCATTTTTTGGGATTAGATCAAGTAGAAATACACTAGTTCAAAAATTTGGGATTTGTGAAGTCTCACCAAGGCTGCATTTACTTGATCAAAAATTCTGTAAAAACAGTAATATTGTTTTCTATTTATCCCTGAGATTGCAAAGCTGAATTTTCAACATCCACTACTTCATCATCATTTCATCCTATGGAAATCATAAAATAATGCTAATTTACATTTAAAAAATATTATTATTATTATTAATGTTGAAAATGGTTGTGCTGTTCAATATATATATTAGTATTTATATATGTCACAGTTTGTAGCTGTAATGAAGCACAAGGTGAAGGAGATACTACATACTGACTTTTAAAATTATAATAAATAAACTTGGAGAATAACTTGGAGAAAATTGCAACCACATCCCACATAGACATTAACAATATACGATGAAGAACAGACTTAAACGAAGAGCTTAAATTCATAAGGGGAAACAAAGGAGCTGATGAGTCATTTAAAGAGAGACAGGTGAATTAGATGAACCCATGAAACACATGAGAACACTGGGTCAAATGGAAAAATGAGCAAACAGAAAGTGAACACAATGAAAACAAAAACAGAAAACAACCCTGACAATAGAAAAACAGAAAAAGAAAAGCATTTTAAATAAAACTCTTTCATAATATATTGTTATAAAAGGCATTTGGTGTCACTTTTATAAAAGTATTAATCTTTTAATAAATAAATAAATAAAATAACTGAACAATATTTTAAATGTTTGTGTCTCCTTTAATCACCTGTTTTTTTCAGCTTTATTATCCTTTATTAATCTGAGCTTTCTGCATATATCACTTAGATGTAAAACAAGAACAGTTAATTGGACAAAAAATACGTCATACCTAATTGAAGTTAATTTGACCTCTTATACCTGCATGTTTTAGCATCACATATGCAGCCTATAAGGACAGGATATGAAGAGATGCTGTTATTATTATTATTTTTCCCCAGGCAACAAAATATTCACCTACTAATGATTTTGTGAATTCGGTCTTGCCAGGTAAAGTTTCCAAACTGTCCTAAAGTCAAACTGAATAAACTCTCTGAACAGCAAGCCTACCACGACATTAGCTTTAGCACATCATAGCCATTAGCACTACTAGGCACAATTTATGTACTATTTTAAACAAGGCCATTTTCATAATGTGAGTCTATAAACCCTAGAGTTAAAGTCAGTATCGTATTCGCATTTTCTGATTTGAAACATTTCAAACTGACCTTCAGAGTGGCTCAGTCCACAGACAGAGCAGTAGTTAGAGTTGTAATGGGCTTTTATCTGTGATTAGCCGCTAGCTGCTCTGTCACATTTAAGTCTGTAATGCTTTAAAAGTATTAACATTAATATTCATGCACACCTGCACAGGGAGAGCTGTGGTACCCCAGGACTTCAGGTTTGACTAAGAGCCACCATTACTGCCTGGCATTAAGTTCACTCTGATGGCAGCGCTGCCCTCTGTCACATCATGGTTCAAACTCTGCCTGAATTCACCACAGAGAAAATAAGTTTTTTTTTAAATAAACAGGCATAGACAGACACAGATTCTGTTCAAACACCAGGTAAAATCATATAGAGAAGTTTTACTGAAACAATTGCGGTTCTATACCGTTAATGTATTTCATTCATTTAAAACAAAAAGCATAATTAAATTGAAGTGGAAATCACAGCAGAACCTTCAACAACCTCAACCAATAAGCTAACCCAAGCACATAAATGCTAAAATGCAAATTTTGGTTGGTTAACAGTGTACTGTAACAGGTGTTTTACTGCACAATACTGTGTAGATATTGGTGTTTATGGGTGTATACGGGTGTTTCATTCCAAATGTATAATATATATATATATATATATATATATATATGTTTTTAAAATGATTTAATAGGTAACACTTTACAATAAGATCTCATTTTTTGTTAACATTAATGTATTAACTGACATGAACTAACAATGAGCAATACATTTGTTACAGTATTTGTGAATCTTTGTTAATGTTAGTTGATAAAAATATTAGTTCACAGAGCACTAACTCGCATTAACGCTATCGTTAACATTAACGTATGAGTAAATATTAAAATTGAAATTAAGAATAGTAAATGCTGTATTATTGTTCTTTCATCTTAAATCTTATTCTTATTGTAAAGTGTTACCATTTAAAATATATTATTTAAAGAATAATATTATAATATTATTTACAAATGAATTTACTATTTATTCATTATTTATCAAATATTTGTAATTAATAACAACAGTAATAATAACAATATTAAAGATATAAGATATATTAAAGGTTTTGCATTCAGACTTGCACAGAAAGTTTTGTTAGCTACAGTTTTTGTACAGCTTTCTTTGGTGTTTACAACGATAAGGTCATGGGTTGCATTTCCAGGGAAACAAGAACTGATTAGAATGTCAATGTGTATCTTGAATGCAATGTAAGTCGCTTTTGATAAAAGTGTCTGCCAAATGCATAAATGTAAATGTTAGTATGTGGCTGCTAGAGTATCACAACAGGCCAAGAATTTACATATGGATATATAGAAAATCTCTACATAGCAAACATAAAATCAATTATATCAACCTCTAAATTTAGTGCTTGACTATTTTGCTAGTTCAAGACTTTCATTCAGCTGAAGTTAAGCCAGTCCCTTTAAACGGTCTTTGTACATGACCCAATTCCCATCAGAATAAATCTCAAATTATGCTGACTTTCCCCACTTACAAAAAAGTAATTTTACTGCAGCATTTATAGGTTAAAAACTACCCAATTTCATGTCAAATAAGCTCTCAGGCAGGAAGTGCCGCTAATATTATGTCTTCCATGATGGAGCGAGATGTATTCTTTTATCATCTGCTTCTGAAAAACTAGATTTGTATGGCACCTCGCCATCAGGGCATCAGCTTCACGGTCAGGAGATAAAATGGCACTTAGGATAATGTGGTTGCCCTTAAGGTATGTAGAGGTGAATTATATTCTGTGATTAATAATCTGGAAATTAAAGACTCACTCATTTTCTAATTTAATTCCATCTCCAATGGAAAAATGTTCACTCTGAGCTAAATTGGCGAATAATGTCGATAATTCAAATGCAGATGAAATTTCAATTCGGGGTGGCATTGGGAAGTTTGATTGACGAGTCCCTGGTGGATCGTTACCGCCACCATCCACCATTGCACCAATTCCAAGGCAGTTGTCATAATAACGGAAGCGATGGACGAAATGAGCAGAGTAGCAGGCGTTCCCCTTGTCACTGACTCATTCACTCAGTCTCATCGCACAGTTCTCTAATCGTATTTCTGCCCTTCAACTCTCTCTCACCACAAAAATAATGAACAACGCAGGGGAGGTCAGGAATCATAGGAAATTGCAGTATTTGCTCTGCATTTCACAGACCACTGTTTCTAATTATTAGCATGTATAATTACTGCCGTCTGCCTCGATGTGGAGAGTCAGGAAAAATAAAATGGCTGCTGTAGAGTTGATTTAATGAAGGGTAAATGTCAAGGTAA
This sequence comes from Rhodeus uyekii, assembly GCA_037043235.1. Taxonomy (NCBI): domain Eukaryota; kingdom Metazoa; phylum Chordata; class Actinopteri; order Cypriniformes; family Acheilognathidae; genus Rhodeus; species Rhodeus uyekii. The sequence goes on along the minus strand of JAWRVZ010000002.1, from coordinate 665,983 downwards.
TTACATGGCAGCACAGGTTAAAAGCAACGTTAAATTTCCCAGCAGTGAAGTGACATTCACCTGACAGAGAGAATCTGAGAGAGAGAGAGAGAGAGAGAGTATTCCATATAAATGTTTACCGCAATACATGTCCATTAATCTCATTTTGAACAATCTGATGTATTTATTATAATTTTCCATTTAAAGGCAGTTGTCACGGTGTGATTTTTTCCCTTTACTTTTCCATCATACCTATCTTGAAGATTTGTTAGACCTTTTACCCACAGGCTTCAGCAAAAAAAAGGCCCATTCTCATCCTGTGCAATTAAAACAATCAATGACGATGAAAGGCATTTGTTCCAACACATTTAACTCTGAACCCTCTAGTCTCATCACATTATAACCCCTACCACAGCAACACAAACACCATCCATTGAGCTCTCATCCATATAAAACATGGTTGATGTACTTGTCCTGTACTTTACTATTCATATATAAATACCTGTAATTGCTTTTGTAAGCTCCCATTTTTAAATGCTTTCATTTTTTACAAACTTCATAGGCCTATATAATTTAATCAGATTAAGATTAATAAATTATGCGTTTTTATACTACACACAAAACAACCTTGGCAGTACAAAAACTAAGAACTTTGACACAAATTAAAGGCATCTTTGGCACCATTATAAACACCGATCACAACGCTGAAGTTCAATGCTGCATGTGTGTAGCAGTCAGGTGTGGGCTGTTGGCTTAGACTATTTCACATTAGCCTGTGTTTAATGACAAACCCGTACGCTGACTGAAATCTGCTATATGCACCAATGAAGCGGTAAAAGTTTTGCTTGCTTTGTATGGTTTAGTGAGTATTTAGTGATATGAGCAGAGGGTGTGAACTATGTAAAGCTAGGCAAATCATTTAAGCTTTTCATCTATCTGACTGAGCTTAACTAACCACATTTATAAATTAATGAGACCTTGTGTTCTCCACGCTCTCTTTTAATGCACAAGAGCAGAGCAGAAGGAAATACTGTAAGCTGAAGCAACTGGCTATATTCAGAATAGATTACAAACATGCTCTTTACTGTTTTGAAAAGGTATAATGTACAAACTATGCCAACTGGTAACCAGGCAATCTAGTACGTTTTGTCAAATATATATATATATGTCCAAATATATATGACCGAGAATTCATTACCAATATCCCACAAATTAATGCAAAACTATTTCAATCTTTTATTTCTGTTGTGTAAAGCCAGCAAACCTTTCAGAAAAAGTATTTCTCTGGACTTGATATGTTATCAGACTATAAAAATTAAAATGTTTACATAAATCTGAATTAAAAATGGCATATAATCATTTTTGTTTCAAAGATTATAAGTACATGTGACAACGACAATGGCTTTATTGTGGAATAATGCTTACGGTTTACAAATAATTGCAAGTTGTACCCGTGTCTACCAAGGATGCAAAATGTATTAATATATGTGTTATAAATATAAGTTATTTATATTTTGTCTAAATTATTGGCTTTAAAAAAACAATATCCATTTTTATATTGGTGCTTCCAGAGTGTATACTGCACAACATTTAGTAAGTAGCAGCTATTCCATTCGGAACAATAAAACTTCTCTAGAAATCATCTAGAGATCATGACGGACGGTGACATACTGACCTTTGCTCCCCAAACCTCTTTTTCTCTCTCACCATGTAACAGAGTAGCACAATTCTCAAACATCCAATTCTGCAACAATGTCAAAGTCTATTCGTTACATTTGGCATGGCAGGTTGGGTGTGCATGAATGAGTGCGAGTGTCAGAGGAGTGGACAGAACGGGTCATACCTCCCCTAAAAATCTAATAATCCCTGTGGTCTAATGGTCCTCTACCTCTCTTCTTCACTCACGCACACGGCCGGCACTTGAGCCAGCCTGGGCTGAGAGGGACATTTTCTCACCTTATTGTTCCTGTTCTTTTCTTTTCCTTTTCTTGCTCAGCTGAACCTCATAGACTGTGAGTGACAGAGTGCCACTAGAACAGCAGCCGGTGCACAGAAAGATTAGGGCCATGCGAGGTTAAGCCAACAATATGTAGAAGCAATAAGGATTGCGTAGGTTATACAGACGTAGGCCTATATGACCGTGTGTGTGTGTGTGTGTGTATCTGTGCAGACAAAAAGTCCATCATTGCAACGATCATTTAAAGGGTGCCTTGCTGCAAAATTGGTTAGGATTGCGTGCCAGATCTCTCTCTTTATTATGGCAGGGTGTGAAGTATTTCTCAATTAGAACTAAATTTGACAATCAGTCACGTAACTTCATAGCCTGCATAGGTTGTAAACAATACTCTTATTTACAAAGAGAGCAGGTGTAAGATCGTGAACAAGACTCTCACAAAGCAATTCTCTCTTTTAAATACACTGAGAGAGGCACTTTGTTTTCAGCCTAACGACCCCATTTAGAACACGTCAGCAAAATTAATGCGGAACAAACTCGGCAGTAACCGGGCCGACTAATTTTTGCTCATTTCACATGAATTATTGATGACGGAGAAATATACCATATGCTCCTGCCTGAGTCACGCACATCCATTCTGCTGCGATATCAGCCTGTTTGGTGAAAAGTAGAGGAAACTTATGGCAGTGCTTTGGCGAGAAAGGTAAGTTATAGCCGTGTGTTAATCACATATAAATCAGGTGTGGTAATTACACTCCCAGCTGTCACCGCAGGGCGAGAGGAAGATCTTTCTCTTGAATTTGTTTTAATCCAGAGTTTGAATCCAGAGTCATGCCAAATGCTAACCACATCAAATTTTTACCCACTTGGACTCCAAAGCAGTTCCCTTGGCTGACTGTACTTCTTATGAGTACACTTTTAGGCACCCGATTACAAAACCTAAAAAGGAATGGCTCGCCCCATCCAAAGATTAATACTGTATTGCTCACTGTGAGTTAATGTTTATGGATTAACTAACATTAATTGGACCTTATTATAAAGTGCTATAAAAATAAAAAACATAGATGAAGAGCTACAACATCTAAACATAATATTCTGGTGGCTCCTGCTTCATTCACACCGTCCTGCTTACTGCCAAGTCCTTGCAAACAAATAAGAGCCACTGTATATGTATTATTCATTTTAAAAAAACATACCGGTACAATAAACATATAGCAATAGTCTTTGGGTTTCAAGCAAATGAGGTGTTGTAATCTGTGTAAACAAACCAGTATGAAATGGTCTGATTAAGGTCCTAGGTCGACACTACAAAAGTAGATTACTAATATCTCATCAGCAGCCACTGCCAATAGACTACATAGATGGCGTTCAGGTGGACTGTTAGACAGGTCGTTTTTTGTTTGGCCTTAACGAGATATCCATCTCATAAATGAATTCCCTTCTCTCATTTCACACAAGAATAGCTAAAGATCTAAAAGAAGAATTAGTAGATTGGTGCCATTACCATCTGTGATATCATAATCTTATGACATACGATCGCAATGGAGGAGGAGGGGGGACACCTAGTGTTGGGTGTCTGGTACTTTCACAACCATTAGAGGCACGGTTTCCTTCACTGAACCTACCAGAAGACGCTTTAAAGAAGACTTGCCTTTTATTTTGTCTCTTTTTATCTTTAATTACGTTTCAATAAAGGTTTTTAAAGGTGCCCTATAAATCTCCTCTTTCTTTTATAGTGGATTTTTGGATTATCAACTATTCTGGATTATTGTACACAGAATTGTGCATAATTAGGCCTGTTTCAATTCATACAAAAATGTATGATCAAAATGTATCGCTCTTGTTTCTTTTAAGAGAAGACAGAAGTAACAATCTCCAGTTTGTTCCATACCTGACTGACTCTTTCAGTGATAGTCAAATGGCTCTAAGGGGGAAAAGTTAGTCTAATTCAGTCCAAGTTTGAATCGTGGATAATTTCCTGGTGTAAGGGAAGGGGATTTTGTTTTGTATGTTGCACCAGTAACTTTGCATATATAAACTGCATTTGTATAGCAGGCCCCAGCAATGCAAAACTGCATGGTTTCTCTCTAAAGCCGGACAATAACAACCAGCGGCTATTTAACTGAAACTTGATGTGACATGATGTGAGCAAGTCTCTAACCCTATTATCCAGAACTTTAACTGATAGGCAAATGCAAGAACAAATTTGTTGGTATGATGATTTTTATCTTCTTTCTCTTACTCTGATATATGGCTACCGTCAACAGCAAACGTGTCTGATAAGAGCGCTCTTCAAGTACTACGTTTCATCCTTCATTATTTGATTACAATGCTTATCTTACTAACGCAGGCTAAAAGCACACCAACATTGAAGATATGACTGATTATAAAATAATAATTTGCAGTTCAGCCGGTCAGAGGTTGATTCAATAACTATTCTGACGGATTCAGTTCACTGAAGGATTCGTCAGACTGATTTCAACATGAAACTTTTTGAAGTGCATAATTCAATAGATTCACTCATTACAGAATCAGACTAAACTGCTCATGCTTTATTTTTGATTCACTAAAAAGAAACGACTCGGATTACACTGGTCACGAGGTATATGCTGCTGATTCACTAAAAAGATCAAGTGGCTATTTGTTTGTGAATTGGCAGCATTATGCGTTTTTGATTCACAAAAAATAACTGAATGCTGTACTCATTTCTTCGTGAATAAAATTGTCAGCGATTTTTCCTTTCATCGCAGTACAGAGTATTTAATTGCATCATACTTAATACAGAAAACAAACATACATTCATATAATTTATTTTTATGTGGTGCTGCAGTGAAGGAACAAGTGGTGGATGAAACACTGTAATTGCACCAAGAAAGCAGACAGTACTTACACAAAAGAAATTAGAGCATTTTAAATCCTATAATTCTATATTTGAGCGTTTCTCTTACTTTAATTACCAAGCTGTGCATTCACAAATGGAAAGATACTGTTTTTGTATGCACATACGCAAATACATTCAAGCAACATTTGAAACGGCTGAACTCCACGTTAATTGGAACATCAAACAAGTAGGTTTTAATTGGCAGGGAAGGAAGGGCGGTAATGACAGGATCTGTGGCAGTATATCAGTGTCTCTGAATACTTGAATAAAGAGGTCACAGCCCTTACTGTATCCCACCATTCATGGCTCCTTGCAACAGAAAGCTCAGAGAGGAACACCTGCTGTTTCTAATCAGACCCTGTTAACCAAACGCTGGCAGCAGGTTGCTGCTCTCTGTTTATATTTTGTGTGAGGAGATTATTGAGAGGTTCAGTCGCTGCAAAAGGAAAGGTCAACACATGCACACAAATGCATACAAAAGAGCATCTTTAGTGAAGACCACAGGCTGCTACATGGACAAGCATTTTAGGGTATAAAATTGTAGTGTGTCCATATCTACCCCTCTCTCTGTGATAAGATGCTAATTTATGATTGGAGTGTTGTGTCTAAACAAAGGATGCATTCACACCCTCAGCCGGCCTGTCACAACAGCAATCCTTGCTATGGAATCAAGCCACTGAGGATTTATGGAAAAATGATAAAGTGGCTCAGCTCTCTAAATAACATCTGCTTTTCAACAAGAGAGACGAGGGACAGAAGAGCTGTACTTTCTTTCTGCAAGAAGGAAGAGAAACGGCACTCATATATCTGACGGATGTTTTGTTGTACGCGCCTAGGATTTCATTTATGTTGTTAAGGCTTTGCTTCTGTTTTATGTTCACCTTCTATTTAAATCACACAAATCCGCTGGTATTTCTTTTGTTTTGGCCTGTTATTTTGGATCCGAGACTCAAAGCAATAACTAATCATGCGCCGACGATGACACCTCATCCATCCAGAGTTCGCCGTTCTTAGACAGACTCCACATTTCCACCCACTGTGGCCTTGTGCCGTTCACACAGCTGCTTTTAGTTATGGTGAGTGGTAATCACATTGCTAAAGTTTAATTGTTCAATTATTGGTGCGCTTTGTGAAGGGGAAACACAGACCTATCCCACACCCTCTTCTCCTCTCTGCTCTCTCTCTCCCTCTCTCTCCTCCTCTTCTCTCTCTCCACCAAATGGACCATATTTGTAATGGTTAGCAATTAGAGGAAGGGCCCTTTTGCTAAGTTGTGCCTGGTGCAGGCTGCTCAGCCCTAATGAAAAGCTTTTATTACAGAACCCGCTACTGCAGTTAGCAGCAAATTATGGGTCATTTCTGTCAGCCCAGGGCCCCGGCTGCCACGGCTACATTTAGATAAATGACTCGCATCAGGCAATGCCAAACAGCCAGCCGCGGGGACATCCGTCTTTTTTATTTAATACACAAACCCACAGACACTGGCTTTTATCTATCTATCATTGTTCTGGAGGATGGCGTGATGGAGGCAGGTAGACCAGATCAGATTTGTTTTTCCAGGGAGTGATTGAAGTCATTGGGGCCATAAAGCAACGCGCAGACGCACGTTGTCATTGTCATACACACCATTAGGATGGCTATGGGGGGGCTTGTGTGTTTAAAATCTCCATCTAAGACCACGTTTTTTCTTTATGATTTTTTGATTTGCATAAAACGGAAAATAAACCCCTGTCATCCTACATGAACACAATTCTACAGTTAGTTTCTCCTATAGGTCAGGACTGTCAATGTCTTTATTATCTAAACTGTTTACATTAGTTAGTGTGTCCTGTCTGGAAATATCCCAGAGATTCATTTTCACCAATCACATATGCTTACATTGCCATCAATTCAACTGGCATACAATATCAATATAGTTCATGGTAAAAAAAAAAAAAAAAAATGAGGATCACATAGCCTGGCAAGCTGGTTTTCAGTTGCTTTCCTAGTCTGACAAGCTGAGAAGTTCCCAAAACCCCTTTAAAACCAGCCAAGAGACCAGCCTGACTAGGAAATGAGACCAGGTAAGAAGTCCAACAAAGCATCTTACACATGTTTAAGCTGTTTTCCCCCACCAAGACACTCTTAAAAATGAATGTTCCAAAAGTGTATTTTTACATCGAATGTCATGTAAGAACCATTTTGGGTTCCCCCAAAGAACTTTTCAATTTTTAAGTGTGAAGGTCATTTTAATAATCTAAAGAACCTCCTCCACTATAAATAACTTTTTGTGCAATGAAAAGGTTCTATGGATGTTCTATATAGAACCGCATATCAAAGAAGATTTTTTTATATGCAGCCTATGACTCTCCATACCACAAGAAACCTGCAAATTCAGATTTAGTCAACCTATGATATATGTATGTATGTGTGTGTGTGTGTGTGTGTGTGTGTGTGTGTGTGTGTGTGTGTGTGTGTGTGTGTGTGTGTGTGTGTGTGTGTGTGTGTGTGTGTGTGTGTGTGTGTGTGTGTGTGTGTAAAACTAGGAAATCTAACCAGATTTGTAAGATTCTTATACATTTAAAGACAACCTTCAGTTGTCAGTAATTTTTCACAGTGCATTCCGTCTGAAAGACACTCATTTGCAGGCTGGGGTCATTGTGTCACTGTCCACTCTGTTCATCACCCAAATGCACACCTGTGTATTAATAATGGCCGAGTCTCTGGCGCCGCGCAAAAGAGACAGTTGCCGGGAAACTGCGCTCGCTATGCCGTCAACTTCACCTGCGTCTCCGGGTAAACATTACCGAATGATCCCTCTCTTCATTACACTCGCTCCCTGATCTCTCTCCAGCGCTAATGAAGAGGGGAGGACTGTCTTTCTCCAGCACTAGAGAACAATCGCTCTGCATTCTCTAGCTTTTTATCCGCCCGCGGTAATGAGTAACATATTCACGCTGACGCTCTTGAAGATGCCTCCGATCGCGCGCATCACGGAAGCAGAATCCGGCTCACAGCGCTCCTATTCAGCACACACCGACTGCTTCACGCAATTACGGCATTTCGCACATTTCTCCGCCTTTGTGCGGGTGACTTTGTGACAAATTGTCCTTTTTTCCCCTCTCTCATTCATTTTCTGACTTTTCCTGTCCCTTTATTTCTCCCACACACCATTTCTTTGTTTGACTTTATACTCACACACAGATGTGTGCTGTGTGTACCGCCATTTCCCTAATACTTGTTATATGTCAGGTATCTTATCTGTTTACCAACTACTCTTTTATCGCAATATAAACCTAACAGACATAAACCTTTACTGGGCTTGTGTATGTTTAGAGGAGTCTGTCTATCACCCATACAAATCAGGTCATTTACATGGTATTCATATCTTGCTTTATCTCTCCTCTATTTACATTTGCTTATCCGATTCAATTCATACTGAGAGGAAAGCATTTCTGGAAATAAAAAATCTCCGAAATAAAACGCAATTAAGAAAATAAAAAGTAAATTTACTGTCTACACATGTAATCCAACAGAATTTTAGATCTAATCCTCCCAATGGAGACATTACACAGAAAATTAGGCACTGTCGCCATCTATAGGTGACATGGGGTACTGGTGGGTCACCTTCATACTTCTACACATTATATTTTTGGTTCATATTCTAGTCTACATACTTTATAACAGATTTATCAGTATACCATGCATTAGTATGTTCTAGTAAATTAACAATGCATGCCATTTCTTGTATGAGATATACAAGAAATAGTACTAAATAATAATAATAATGCAGATGTAAAGCCCAAGCCTGCTTCCCCCTGAAACTGCCGAGGCATATTGTTTTGGAATTGGGCTAATGAATAAACAGACAAAATGTGATAATGTTTAATATCCTCTTTCATTACGAGCAGAGTGCAATACAACAGTCATTTGTATAACGGCAGCCAAGCTTACAGAGCATAAAATACTCATCAATAAAGCTGGCATTGTTTTTCAGAGGTTAGGCAAATCTCAGGCAAATCCTGGCTGTTTTTTCTTTACTATGATTCCTCATTTGAAGTTACCGTAATAGTCTAAAAAACATTTTTTGCATGACTATCAGATTTTTTTTAAAACAAGGTGTTCGAATTTAAATGATCTAATTACCATGCATTCTGTAAAGTCATGGAAACAGTTCTGAAGAACAGATGAATAACATAACAAACAACTCTAAACCTAAAGAGGACAAAAGAAAACATGTGACCTGTTTGCTCTGCAGGGCCTTATTTGCATTTAAAAAGTGAAGCACTAGAGGTTCAGTTATTTGCCATGGCCTCTGTGATCATGGATTATAACTGTCTTTCTGGAGCTTTCCGTCCCCACATCCACTCAATACAAGGATATTTATGGACACAGCAGTCAAATCTAGGGCTGAAAACACAGTTAGACCCCATCACATTGATTAGGGCACATCATATAATGTAGATTATGGAAATGAAAAGCTGGTATTTCATCTGAGCATTTGCATGAAAACAAGGCCATGCTAATCGTGTGGAAATCCAGTAGCTATAGTAATATATATCAAAACCCAATGAAAATTGTCATAAACCTAGAAATTAAAATTAACATGTACAGTTTACATACTTGCTAAAATGCTAAATAATCACTGCAAACTATAACTTAGATTCAAGTTCAAATCCCTGAGGATCTTCCCTACCCTAACCACTAATTTGGTGTCCCTGAGTGAGGCACTTAACCCCTGACACTAGCCCAGCACAGCCCCACCCCCTCAGCATCTTCCTTTGTATATATAAAAAATAAAATTGAATAAAAATAGAAAACATATGTGTGTGTGGAATTGTGGAAAATCTTAATAAAATTGACTGAAATTAAAAAAAAAAACCTCTCTCTCTCTGTATATATACATATACACATACATATATACACACATATATATATATATATATATATATATATATATATATATATATATATATATATATATATGTGTGTGTGTGTGTGTGTGTGTGTGTGTGTAATTATTTTATTTTATGCAATTTTATGAGATAATAAAGACCACAAAAACAAATCTAATAAATAATGTTTTCACACAATATTATTACAGTTTTTTAGAAGGGTATTTAAACTTTTGCATGCATATGAGAGCACACACATAGCGTTTGCACACATGGCATTTGCTGAACCCTGATCTATGTTGTTACCAAGAGACAGTGTTTCAGACAATAGAGATCTATGCAGGTCCCAGTGGGCCTTTTGAGCAGATATCTCTGTTAGCTGTCCATCGTGTGCCTGTCTCAAAGGCCCTGCTGACTCCAGGTCAGTGTGCTCATACACACATTTATCATGTAATTACCTTGTTTGGGCTGAGTCTCTGATCTTAGGACATCATTACCAGTAATTACAGAACATTTCACGCCTCTCCTCTCGCACAGATGGGGTTCCAGACTCGCTACACAAAAGGAGAGTGGAGAGAGGGTCATTTTTTTCCATTCAATCTTTTTTACCCAACCCTTTTTTAATCATTCATCCATCGTACCTCTTTTAAAGGGAGCTCATTGGCAAATGAACTGAACCATATGTGTTCAGTAGTTAATGTAGTGCCATAGATTGAGGTAGATGGCACAGGGGTTTTCAAAGATACATAATAGCATAATGATATAAACAATGTTGATATCAATATTGTTAATCATAATTTAATCTTAAAGTTAATATTAAGACAAAAGTTAGAAATCATTGTCTGTTGAACAGGGCAGGGGTTTCCATTACAAAATATACTCGTAAGAAAATACTAATATACTGTAAACAATATTTATATCAACATTGTTGATCAATATATAGATATTAAGAAGAGGTCATTTCAAGCCTGAAAGTAAGGTGTTTGTCTTAAGTAATAATATAAATAATTGTCAGAAAACTCTTTACATGCGTTTTCATATATGCAATAGGTGCATGCAAACCAGACTGTGAAGGCTTAGACTATTTCTCGCTTACATATTGTTTATTTTCCTTGACATAAATATATATTTTGGTTGATTATTTTTTTCAATATATTATTTTTCATCTGTTGTGGTCATTCCTCACAATCCAACAGTCTTCTGTCACATTCTTGATCATATCTCTATGCAAATATGCAAAAGTCTTTTACACCCTCAGCAAAGATACGGACTATATTTCCGTGTTACAAGGCCCACACACACAGTTAAGTAACGGGGAATTCCATACATTTCAGTATAAATCAATGTCATTGATCCATAAACAAAGCTTTTGCCCTACATGGCCCGCATATGCATTACCATTCAAATGTTTTGGGAGTGGTATGATTTTTTTTAATGAACCAGTAAGTTCCATTTACATCAAGAACTTGAACTTATAAAGATAATAATAATAATAATAATAATAATAATAATAATAAATAAATAAATAAAATATATGATAACTGTGATAACTATAAACATAACTATAATAATAATTATTATAACTATTATTATTAATTATATAATGTGTATCATACACATTTTTATCAGGATTTTTGTAACATTATAAAATGTCTTTATATACTATACAGTATATACACTACGTATATACTCTCACTTTTGATCAATTTAATGCATTCTTATGCATTTCTTCCAACAACAAAAAAATCTTACTGACCTCAAACCTTTGACCTGTAATGTGTTTGCCATTTAGAAATAAATAAACCACTATTAATTTATCTGGGAATGTTGACAATCACAAGCCTTGCACAATATAGATTGGAATGAAATAACAACAGTGCGACAAAAACAGATGCGAAGACATCCATTTAAATCGTTATTAACTACTGTGGCTGTCTGAACCCGCATTGAACTGTTCACCTCAGGCAGAATAACGGCAGATGTGGTCTGTGTTGAGACTGTGTGTGAGAGAGAGAGGGTAAGAAAGAAAGAAAGAAAGAAAGAAAGAATGAAAGAAAGAAAGGGAGAGGATGGGGGTCACATTAAGCTGTTGTGACCCTCACATGAACTGGGGGTAGACAGATCACCCACTTAGCAGGTGCAGCCTACAGAACTGCAAAACAGGGCTCTTCAGTACCATATTCAAGCTGTGTGTGTGTGTGTCTGTGTGTGTTTGTATTGGTTGAAGCATCTATTCTGAATCCATTACCCACAAGGTCTCCCCTCTACATTCTTACAATTACCTGTGCGGGTGAAACAGGTGCGTTCTCAGGTTTAAAAGTGAGGTTCGAGCCACTTAGCTGCCAGGGGAAAACCTCACGAGTGACACTTTGGCCTAGCAGAAACAGAAAAAAAAAAGTTAAAAAAACAAACCCCCTAAAAAACAAGCTAAGACAGCAAGTGAGAAAAAACAAGATGAGAAACTGAACTGACAGTACTGTTTAATAGGAAACAAATTGCTCTCCACTTTCCTGTGACACAGATAGCAGCCCATTTATGCCTGTCCGGCTTTGTTGAGAACAATTGGGAGGAAGTGGTGGGATCCCGAACAGGGATTGGTTTCAGGCCTCACCGCCCCTCATATTGCTCTGAACAAGCCCCCCGTGGTAAAGCAGTTCAGGTGCGGCTACATTCAGGGAGAATGGAAGCGATGGTTACGGGCCAAGCTGGGACTGAAGGGGTTGGGAGGCTGAGGGGGGGTGGGTGAATTGCCGGGGGGAACTTGGTGGATGAATAACAGCGTTGTTTGGATTCACAGAGTGAAACAGTAAGAGAAAGAGCCTGTTCACATTGGCATCTAGTGTCTCAAGCCTTATTTTTTTTAATTTCACACACAAACATTCCCTTTCCTTTGCACACACTTGCATTTATCCACACATTCAAACTGATATATTCATATAAACCTGCTTACATACAAAGTATCATTTGTATCTGCATATGTGTGTGCGTGTCCAGAGTAGTTAGGGCTTCAAGAGTGCAGACCATGTTTCACTAGGTTGATTCTCAAAGACATTTTTGAGAACAGGAAACACACAATCCCCCCCTCGGTGAACCTGGTCCTGTGGGACACATACACTCACACTCCTATGTATGTAACCTAGGCTGTGTGTACACCTGTTTTACCAAGGCTGGGAACGTATTGACCTCACCTCTGACCGGCCACTATCTGCCTGATAACTGATCACATGCGTCACAGACGCCAACTGGCCAGTTCAGCAACTGAGATTGAGAACGTTTCACTTTACATTTCCATCACTGAATTAGCTAACAAAGACAATTTTCTTACAGCTTTCAACCTGAATCGTTCCTCACACTGAAATACACTGACGATGTGGATTCCTGACGTGTATTTATTGTAATTGACTGCCTCCAACCATGAAGCGCACTATATTTTGGAGAACTACAGCCTGAAGAGCGCAAAGCCTCACTGAGCAGCCAACTAATGGGAGTTAATCTCATTTTCTGTCAGCCGGCTCCCAGGGGTCAGGGTTTAAGTGCCTAGGTCAGAGGGCCTATGAAAATAAAAAAAGATAAGCTATTTCAGAAAGGGTAGTAAAGATGTATACAAGTCCATTTTAGAATTTAATATTTTTGGTGGTTCTCTACAGAGGTTGGTTTTGAATATTATTATTCAGTGTCTTATTCAGTGTTTGTTTGCATATCCGGTTATGGTTCCTCAGCAAGATGCAAATAAATGGTAATTACAAAGTATAGAGATGCTAAAACAGTCTCGCTTATTTACACAACAGATACTGTGCATTGTCATGCTATGTTCGCAGTAAAGTTGGCGCACGGTCCAGGACTTAATTGTTATCCTCTCTGCAGCTTAAAGAAAGTGATATCCCTGTGACCGGTGCGCCATCTGAGTCCTGAACATGTACATTTGAACTCATTTTTCTAATTTTATCCTCTATCCTCTCCACCTGTTTCAGCCTCTGCACTTTTTTGTAACTCTTTAAACATTTGAATAGCCCTGCGTGCATAAACACAGAGCGAGGAATGAATAGGTAGATTGATAAAATTACAAACTCACACTAGGGTTTTGCACAGATAGATTGACTAGCTGATAATGAACCAACTTTCAAGGAAACAGAATTACAGCGGAATGCACGGTACTGTACAGAGGTAAACTGAGTACTGTGTGGAAAGAACACATTTTACTGTTGTATATTTAAATGTTCAAGTGTTTTGCATTAAAAACCAAAGGATAATATTATAAGGAAATCTGTGTTAGTATGAATAATCCATGGTCAAAGCAATTTCAACAAGTGGGTGGTTTAATAAAATGCTTTCCCTAATGGGGTCCTGTCAAGTCTCTAAAAATAGGATTAACTTAATTTAGACAGGCTATTTAGAAACCCTTAAAAAAATTAAATTAGCTATTTACACAGGTGCGCATTAAACCCTGCTGTGTATTCTTTCAAATGTATTGTTGCAATGTTTATTAAGCTAAATAGTCAAGAAATATGATAAAGTGTGACACTAGAGTGCCACCTATGCGTAATATGTGGAATAACAGCATGACAAAGTTGCATTTTTAACTTTTAAGTTTCAGAAATAACATTTTTAAATATTGGTAATTCAGATTTTCTGGCATTTTAAGTGCATAAAATATATAAATGAGATATTTTTCAAACAAAACACTTTTTTTTTCTTCAAACATATTTGTTGCACTAAATCCATTTCAAAATGTTGACAGAAGAGTTGGAAGGAACAAAGAAGATTTGTGTCTGGACCCAAATGGCCTCTTATAGCAGAATTTAGCCGATTCGAAATAACTGAAATGGCTGTACAATTGATCTAAGAGTCATCCCTCACTCTTTCACCAATCTCAAAGGCGGATTATATGGGGATGTGGTTCTTTCAAAATATTGCCTCCGTTTCTCTTTTAACAAGGCAATTACCCTGTCAGACACACTGCCGTATCCACCCACATGCACGCACTGACGCACACACACACACGGTTTCTTTTGTCAATTAACCTCTGTTTCAGCCCAGCCAGGGGAAGAGAGCCCCTGTCAGTCTTTCAGTGCATGGACATTCTTCTAATAAACTTGGTTGACAGTACGATCAGATTGTGCTGCTTGCCAGGCCGCAGTGGTTGGCAGATTGAAATTTTTGGTGATAACTTTGCTCAGATTACTAATTGTTGGAGCATTTTTATTTTTATTTCAGCTCCAAAACCACAAAAAGCCTCTGTTTGCTCAAAGCAGGCAAAAACGCATTTGAAGAAATCTATAAAAATGGTTTACACACATTACAGTATCAAGATAACATTTTAATAAGATCTGCTGCATCATGCCAGAAAAGCTCCTCTGTCTTCTTTGATCTGACTCCAGCTTTGATTCTGTCTCTGCATGTCCGAGACCGTAAATGGGTATTTTATGAACGCTGCCTAATTATATCCCTCATCAGCTTCAGTCTGTTTGTGGTGAAGGGTCACTGTAAGCCTTTTGTACTTGTATCAGATCTTCCTGCTCTTCTCAGCCTGAAGAATGACAAATATTTACCTCCCTTACGCTCATATAGTCCTACGCACACACGCATTATATGTATTATATGACACTGAGAGAACTAGCCAAGACTCTGTATCGTGCTGTGACTTCATTTTGAGAGCACAGTGAAACAATTTCATGAAAAACCTTGAATTATATAGAGTGAGCACTACAAATCTATTGACTTTCTCTCCACTTTTTCATACTGTGATCAGTCATTGCACAGTGAGAGTGCAGAAAGCAGCGTTAGACGCCTAAATAAGTGCCTGTTGAAATGAACCTCAGAGGAGCACACTTCATCCCCTCCCTTTCCAAAAGAAACGCCTGCGGGGAAAGGTAATAGCATCCGGATGGCCTTAACGAAATATTCAGATTATCCTTACCTCTCATCATCACCCAATCAATCAACACTACCTGGAAACGTGTGTGCGTGTGTATGTGTGCGCACGCTCTGTGATAGCAGGCCAAACAGCTCAGGCACAGGGTATAAGCTCTTCTTGGCCACATTGGTCCTCTGTTTCCATGGTAACTGGCTTGCCACAGTAAAGAGCAGAAGGAAATTAAGATTATCTGATTAAAAGTTCAAAGTTGAAACCCATAGAAAACAAAATGGAGGGGTGAGTCATTGTCTGAATAATACAGCAAACCTCAAACCAGTTTGAGTGGGCTTTTGACTTCAATGGCTTGGTTGTCGGTCTAATATCGAGTCGTTAAAAGGGATAGTTCACCCCAAAAAATGTATTCGGTCATTGTTTACTCACTGTTATTTTGCACTTGGACAGTGTGAGAGAAGATATTTTTGGAATGACATGAGAAAACGTAAATGATGATGGAATTTAAATTTATATTAGTAGAATTATCCTGTCTATCCATATTTTTTGCTCTGGATTGTCTGGAAATTAAAACATGAAATATGGTGCAGCAGCACATCCTCAGATATTTTTTCCTAGATGACATGAATGATGTGCTAAGTAGCTTGTATAACACCCGTCGGGGCTCTCGCACACCATCCAAGTTCAATTTGCAACCGACACCTCGCATCTGGCCCTTTCCTCCGCGTCCTGCCATGCCAATTCACTTTGCTGTCGGTCTTGTTTTACAAAAAGAGGCTTTAATGCAACTCAATTCACAATTTCCTTCTTGCGCCCTACTGTAGAGGATACGACCCCATCTCTCCGCTTCCTCCCCCTTCACCACACACAACAGTGTGCACTATTAAAGACGAGAAGAATTCAGATAAGCGTGGCATTAAACTCAATTTCAGATATCCTCAATCCCCAACCACAAGCACCAACCCCCTGCTCTAACTCCTAATCTTCCTTAACTGCACAATAATACTTTATTTATCTGGAAGGGGTGGGTGGAATTGTCCTTAAGCAAGATGGGGTAGCACTTTACAGTATGCATTTCACACAAGAGCTAATCCTCTGGGAGAGAGAGAGAGAGAAATGGTTTGCCTTTTTGGTGAAGGTAAGACTATCCTAACTCAGGAGTAGGAATGCTGAGCTTATCTGCCTGCGGTTTTAATGCGTTTTGAAATGCTATGACAGATTAGGTAAACAGTGCATTTGATGAATTGGAGAAGAAGTCAATTGGCCATACAGCGTAGCGTTCAATCCTCGCACAACACAAAAAGCTCTTTCTTACTCTCTGCTCCTCTACTTTCCAAAGGCTTAGAGATGCTTCCTACCCAAATCTGATTTCCCTCACATTAACCTCCAGAAGGGCAGGTTACACTAAAGCTATAGACACTTCCGCAGGTGGAGAGTTCATTGAAGAGACATTTTTAGTTTGCCACACTAAATTGGTATTAGAATGAGTAATGAAAAAGAGGTTTTACAAGAAATTATCTTTGACAGTACAAGCCATTTATTAGTGAAAATTAATGTAATATTCTGAATGCGAACAAACTACCGTAAACTGTTAACTAGAAGAAAACATCAGAGACTCAGTCCCAGTGTTGGCCCAGCCATGACCCTGAAGCTATGTTTATATCCTCAATTATCCAGAATTGGTGTACACCTGAGTCATTATATAAAGACCTTCATTATAGTATTCATTCACAGTACGCGTTTTGCATTCCACTGCACTGTTTCTTAATAGAGTGCAACAATTTAGTTCCAGAAGCAGGAACGTAACCCCCCATATTTAAAATTTATTGCAAAATATCCATATATTTATATATCCATAAGACTTTTAAAAGGTACTTTTAAATATATATATAGTGTGTTATCAGTTTACATTTTCAGACATTGTTTTTCCATTAATTGTAATAATCCAGTGAGATTTTTTGATGCACAAGGAGTCTGACAACAGTCCTCTACACAGAGATCTGATCTCACCATCATCAAATCCATCTGGGATTACATGAAGAAATAGAAAAGACAGACAAATTAAATCCAGAACTACAGTAACACAGTATCTCCAAGACACTTGAAGAAACCTTCTTGCAAAGCTACAGTACTGTGAAAAAATGTATAAGTGTAAAAATGCTGTAAAGTGAGCAAGCTTTCAAAAATAAATGTCATTAACAGATTTTATCAATTAACTAATATTAATTAAACTGAATCAATATTTGGTGTGACCACCCTTCGCATTTGTAAGTTTAAGTGATTAACCCAGTTGGACTCTATAACCATTAGGCCATGACTACTTAATACAGCTTTTGTCCTCGGTACACTAGAGAATAGTTTTTCCAGGTAGTTTTTCAGGAAGGTTTCCTCAAGCGTCTTGCAGACATTGCCACAGTTGTTCTGGATTTAGTTTGTCTACCGTAATTATTTTGTTTTTGTTTCTTCATGAAATTACATGATCGTGAGATCAGATCTCTATGGGGAGCATACCGACTGTTGTCTGACTCCTTATGCATACAAAAATCTCACTGGATTATTATAACTAATGGCAAAAGGAAAGTTTGGAAATGTAGGGTTAATGTAAACTGATAATTTCTGACAAATTAAAGCAAAATATATAACTGGCTAAAAAACCAAGGGACCTTCCACAAGTTTGTTAGCGATGGGAACAAGCGATGGTCACTTCAAGGAAGTTAATTAATAGTTTATGGTCATGTGACCCAGGGTGGCAAGTCCTTGCTATTCATTTTTATATCTAGATATGGTGGGAGAGTTGAAGTTAACATATAAACAGAATAATTCAGGTTTTGTTTGGTTGTGATATATCACAACCATTTCTGTCATGCATTTTATATTAAGAAACAAGTTTAATATGCACGAAATGCGCTTAATGCTTAAGAGCAGATCAGGAACACACACATACACACATATAAAGCATATTTTAAAATCCTCCTTATAAATGTAAAAACTATTTTTTTAATCATATTGTAAAGTTCCAGCTTGTTGTGACTCTCCCAACCACTAGCTGGCATTGACAGGTATGCCATGTAATAACTCTCCCAGCCACAAGGTGGCCACAGCTGCTTTAGAATTTATTGTGTTGCTACTCACTAGGATTTGATTTCTCCCACCTGTGGTTCATTAAATCGTTTTGTGTTTGTTGTGGTAACAAAGAAGCTAATGGGGAAATTACATGATCTTTCATTACTCCCTTTGCCAAGTGTGTTTCAACCGATTCTTTATGACACACAACTGCCCTGGTCCCTCCAATGTCCCCACTTCAAGGTTTCTGCCCTTCGGAGTGAGTACAGCACAGGAATACTCACTTCTATCTGTAATTCATATTCACCCATGTTAGTTTAAAGCAATTGCCAATCAGAAGAAGGAGCAAGGCAAGTTTTGCAAGCTTGTGATTACCGTTTACAGTAGCAACCACTTATCATTTATCAGCAATGCCGAGGCGCTTAGCACAAAACATGTCTAAAAGTGCAGCTCAAGTCAAGACCAGTGGTTGTTTTTACAATTCATCTGCGCTGAAATGGTATAGATCCACAATTTAACTAACAAAATTAAAATAAAGAAAAGAATAAGTACCGGTACATCTTTCCTCAGTGCAAATAAAACAAGGGAACAAATTGTGTTAATAAACATTACCCACAAACTAATAAATTGTGGGAACTCATTTTTAACTAGTGGCTACGATATCTACCTTTTATTCTGCATGTCATTTACGGGGCTTCATTTTTAATCTTAAAAATAAAAAGTAATAACCCTTTTGAAACAGATGTATCCCCCAACCTTTTGTTTTGACTTCCTTTATGAGGGATTCAAGCTTCTATTAGGGGGCAAAACCACCCCATAATTCAACCCTTGACCTTCCTCAATTAATACTATTAAAGAATTTGACAGAGTTGACTGCCCCTCTCTGTCTGTCTGTCTCATGCATTCACATCTGACAAATAGATAATCCCCCAAATATCCCCGAGCAGTGTGATCTCTTCTTTCGTCTTTCTACTCAAACCTTCCTTCCCTCCTTTAACCATTCCCTCTATGCCATTCATCCATCCACAGGACCACGTCTCTCCTTTTCCTCCTTTAATCCTCTTTTAGGACATTACCTGCTAATAAAGACACTAAGAGGGGAAAGAGAGTGAGGAGAAAATATCATCTTACACCCAGTGGCAGATTCACCAAACAGGCTCTTTCACCCAAGCACAGATACATAGAGATGGAGAGGGACACAGAAAGACGTTTGGCTGAAGCAAAGATCCAAAATATCTATATCATGGAACTCAACTCCAAGTCTACTCGTAAACAACTCAAGTCATAGACTAGCTATACAATAAAGTACTCCGGCAAGATAAATATTTTTGGTCATACTACTCAAAATCGGGATCAGATATGATGCTTAAGAGTTGCCAACTTTTCTATCTTTTCTTTTCCCCCTCGATAGTTAAATTACAGATTTCCGTTCAAAGCTCCATAGTTCTAACAAGCCCGGTTTTCACAAGGACGATCTCTTTCACATACCTGCCTGATCTGCTTACATTCCTCTGCAACACTTGAAAGGTCATCAGAGGGATCTCATTGTGTTTAGCTAAGAGGCCTTACTTCCCCTTGCAAGCTGCTCACAGTGTAACAAGAAGTTCATTGATGTTATTATAATGTTTTAAAATGAACACTGCCAGAACTAATTTGACAAATTCTTCATGACATGATGCGTTTTGTCTTTCTTTGCCGTTTCCTGTCTGAATTAAATAGCTTCGCTCTGATATGGTGTAGCATTGCATTTAAAGATCTCACCAGAATCTGAAAGGTTAAAAAACACAAAGTACCAACTATGACCACTGTGCCCTTGTGCAAGACATTTATGCTCTTGGTTTGTCTATAATGAATATACTTTAACATGTTTATCTAAATTCAACTAATTTGTCCCCAAAAAACGGTTTAATAGCAACCGAAATTATTTGATGGCTGAGAATAAAACAGTAGTTGCCTTGTTTACACCTTCATACAGCAAAACATGAACTGGCCCTTAAATTTATTTTTGTTTTATGTAATGGAAGTAAAATAATACATTTTCAGCTGTGTTTGTATATTATGAACAATTGACCAATTATAAATTATGGATTAATTGTATGTCCTTTGGGAAGATTGGAAGTATTAGCACCATTGACTTTCACAATATGGGCAAAAAAAGCGGAGAAAATCTTCAAAAGTGTTCGGCAGAACAGTAAAACATCTTATAAGTATGGAACAACACCAGTGTGTAGTAAATATTGACAGATTATTATAATTCATTATCTCATTAAACTCAGAAAACAACAGCACCCTCACAGTCTAGCTAAACATGAGAGATTAACCCTGACCGTGACCTCTGAGGACAGACCAAACAGCACTTATATCCCCCCACCCCACCCCCATGTACATGGACATGATGGGCTTATGATGAAGTGTTTATTAGGTTTGTTGAGAAGTGATGACAGACTTGTGGGACAAGAGTGGCTTCAGTGAAGGTCAAGCTCTCCCTCTAGTGGTGAAAAAAAGAAGCTCACATGTCAACATCTAGAAAAGCAAGCTATTTTTCAAAGGAAAGCAAATACCATAGGCAAGTAGGGCTGGACTTAGTAATATGTAGAATTTAATGAAGCCAAACCACCATAACATGACTGTTTTGAAACAACATCAGTTGTAGAGAACATCAGTGCAAGCTGGATACTGGGAAGAAGTTGGGGGAAATCCCAGGTAAATATGATGATTTGAGGGCTCCATTCCTGTCAACGCCTAGGGTCCATAATTAACCAAATTCACATGACAACTAGGATCAAAACAAAATATTTTCATCAGGAAAACCTTATGCTTTAAACACTGGCTATATAAAAATAAAGACAAACACAGAAAAGCAGGTGCATACATAAATAAACAACTGCCCTCAAACAAACAGAAAATTACAATAAATTAAGATTTTTAAAGCAATAGAAATGATTGCAGACAAATATTTAACAAGTTCAACCACCAGATGGAGCAACCACACAAAAAATGAACAAAAATACCCTAAAATGAAATCCAGGAGTCATCTAAAAGAAATTTCCCTACACTCTCATTCCACAGATATTGCAGCATTTACAGCCTTTATCCTTTTTACTTTAGAAAACTTGGACTCAAAACATAATTTAAAGAAGACCAGAATATTCTACAATCTAAATAAGCTGAATTAATTAATCAATCAGAGTGTGACTCAATGTATGAAATACAGTATTTGACTAGACAAACTGGATTGTGAAAGCAAACCTTACATCACATATAACAAGCAACAATCATCCAGCAGTGGCTCCAGAATGCAACACATCTAGTCCACAGGATAATTTCATGTTTTTTTGTTTGTTTTTTTTACCATGCAGGTCATGTGCACATCGCTCACGTTCCAAGAGTTTGGGAAAATTACAACAAACACAAACCTCGGGCTATGGATTCTGGGCTATAGAAACAACATTTAATTAGACAAAATTACTATCATTATAATCCACTGGAGGACGAAATGAAATATGTACATTGAAATTAATGATTTTGACATCCTCCTTGCCTTGGGCTCGGTCAACCAGTGGTTCTCAGTGTTTTTAAAGCATGCCTGGATGGACAGATTGTCAAGTTTGAGAAAAACATTTAAGCAAATTAATATAAAAAAATAAACAGGGCACCTCCCTGTGTTCAATGAAAGAAACCCAACTGGCTGGAAATGATGAGGGTCCCTTTGCAAAGCTATATTGCTATTGTGCCATGTAGAGATAAATTCAGTGGACCAAAAGTACATGATGTCCTGTGGCAAGAATAATACCAGTAGTCCAGCATCAACATAGAATAACATATTTCAACTAATGCACTACCCACTTGCTCAAAAAAAGGTCAGTCCATTGATATCTCATGCTTTTAACTTTGGGCAAAAATAATATAATGTGATAAAATATAGTATAATATAATTATAAAACATATGATAAAATAATGACAAGTATTTAGCAAGGTCAAGCGAGCTTTGGCAGGAACACAAAATTATGAAGTGTTCATTTGGTCTGATTGTTCCTGACTAAACAATCTTTGCTAATATTTTAAAACACAAATCTTAAAAAAGAGGAAAAATGTATTGAAATATGCAGAAAAAGAGATGGAGATAAAAGCCTATGTTTCACATCAAGACAAGCTGTCCGTATCGCCCCCTCAAGAAGAATAACGAGATCTGTGCAGTTGCTCCACGGATTGGTCAGAATCGTTCATGCTGTCACAAAGGATCATGGGATGGACCACCACACACCCACTGCACAGACAGCGTGGGCGTTTCCGTGGTAACAGAGGACAGCAGCGATCTTTACGCAGCCTCAGCGAGCCACTAATGAGTATGAGTATAAGTGTGAGGGAGTGTGTGTGTGCGCTTCATGGTGCAGTGCAAACGTTGTGAGAGATGTTGTAAGAGAGACACTGCAGTGAAATAGAAATATATCTAACACAAGAGACATCTAGGCTGGTGTGTGTGCAAACTGATCTTCTGGTAAAAGTAAATGTCAAGGTTGGTTTCTAATTAGGAGGATGTAAACTGAAAGTAATTCCCCAGTAAAATATATGGTAGAAAGCAAACAATTCAAATGTCATCTTCGTGCCAAGTTAAAAAGTGCTATCATTATCAACACTGTTAAAGTCAGTTTTGTGATAGACTTTTCTTTCTTGTTGTGACGTATATTTGAGTACAATGACATTTCGAACAAAAACAAAAGTAGGTGAGGATGGTTGTGGTTTGCTATTGCTATGATCTCATATGAGGGACAGATTGTACCTGTACCTCACACCAGGAAACACTGAAGAGATGTCATTACAAGAGGGGAAGACATTTAATGTAATATTCCTTAAGACACTGATAATATTCCATAAGACCCTGTGATATTCCATAAGACCCTTTTGATTTCATAAAGTGGTGCCCTACATGTCAACCATGCACCCGCACACAGACAAACTCACATCCAAATTCATGTACACAAAGTGACAGAAATCCTTCTGACATATCCCGCAGCCAAGCAAACAAGAGCCAAATGCATCAAGCAAGGCTCTTCCCTCAAACTCAATCTCTATTTTCGTATTCAAAAGTGCAGCAATGTCACAGCATAGACTGTTCTTCTTATTCATTATTATTGAGAGCTGAAAGTTAAAAACATGCTAAAGAGTGCAGTATGTGTTTTGAACTCCACATAACCTTTAAGTATCCACTTAACAGGTTTGTAAAAACATGAATCACTTTCACATTTTAAACTGTGCACTCTCAAAACATTGCAAACAGAAACATTTCTGTTCAAATTAGTTTCCAGCACAAAACCTGTGGAGACACTGGAAATGGTTTGGCTTGAACAATAAATACATCCTATTTCTCCCAAAGGTAGCTTAAATCAATGCTTTACCAAAGCTTTAATCAAATGTCGGAAGGTGCTAGACCTCAAATCTCTCCTTCACTCTCTGTTTCTCTTTGCGTCTGGCTCTAGCTATTCCATTTGCTGTTGAAAAGAGCTGCTTTCAGTTAATCAGATAAAAAAAAAAACCTGTCTAGAAAGTATTTGATATTAATCAGACATTTGATTATCCAAGATTATACATTAAAATTCCAAGTTTAATAAAAAATCTTCAGTGTGTCTCCAAGCAAGCATATTAAATGAAGACAAAATGTCCTCAGCCAAACTCAGGCAGTACATTAACATGTGCAAGTCTGTATTTCATTACCCATCTCCATTTGTTGTGTGTACTTCTTGACACTAATTCACACGATTTCAAAACATATTTTACTAGTAGAAGGTAAATATGTCCATATGACATCAAAGTTCGAGACATATAGCTCTACAAACTACCAAGTCACAAACGCTGAAACAAAAATGCCTTGCAAATCGTGTTTATAAATGCATAAAAAGCGACTACTACTGCTCTTCTCTATCTTTTAGGAGCGTCGTAAGCTGTGTGTGCGAGCGAATCATAAAATTGTACCACGAGACCCGGGCTTTTGCCTCATCGTGACGTAAAAAGAGTTCCCTTCGACAAATATAAACACTTTCTAAATTTAGCCGCCTCACAATATCAGTTCCCTAACGACTCCTTTTGACGCTAGTCACGTGTGAGCATTTCGTGAGTGTGAGTGTATGGGGAGGGGGTGACATTTTGACATAAAGCTTGCTTCAAGGGCGAATTCTGCATTAGAAGCGCGCGCAAAACAGAACTGCGCAATTGCGCGAGGCATTCCTTTAGGGTTGCGAGGGAGCGCGGATTAATCGCCTGGTCTTCAGATTTCGCGATCCAACTGCTCGGATGGATTATGCCAACTCTTCACGGAATAAACGGAGGTCAGAGTCATGGAGAGCCGTGCATCGACCCTTCGTGCACCGCTGGATATCACGTCCGGGGATCTATAAGTTGTACTGATACAATTTAGTTCCCCGTCATGAACTGTCCTGGAGTTGCGGTTCAAAGTTGGGGGCTTTAAGAGCGGGGAACACCGGGAACACCATGCACACCGCAGAGCTTGCGCTGTCTGTCCTGCTCATCGTGATCATCGTAGTATCGCTGCTGTCCAACGTGTTGGTGCTGATCTGCTTCCTGTACAATGCAGAAATTCGCAAGCAGGTTCCTGGGTTGTTTATACTCAACCTGACGTTCTGCGACCTGCTTCTGTCCGCCTCCAGCATGCCGCTGACTCTCTTCGGGGTGTTGAGTAATGCACATCCCGGAGGACACGTTTTCTGTCAGATGGTCGGGTTTCTGGACACTTTCCTGACCGCCAACTCCATGCTGAGTATGGCTGCGCTCAGCATCGATCGGTGGGTTGCTGTGGTGTTCCCTCTGAGTTATCATTCCAGGATCCGCCACCGGGACGCCGTGATCGCTCTGGCTTACACGTGGGTGCACTCCTTGTCCTTCTCTGTGGTCGCCGCGTGCCTCTCCTGGGTGGGCTACCATCAGCTGTACGCTTCGTGCACGCTCTGTAACGGCAGGGCGGTCCATGCCAAGACACAGTTCGCGATTTACACACTGGCGCTCCACACGCTCACGTTCCTGCTGGTGTCAGTGGTTCTCTGCGTCACGTACCTGAAAGTGCTCAAAGTAGCGCGCTTTCACTGCAAGCGAATAGACGTGATCACCATGCAAACGCTCGTATTGCTAGTGGACATTCACCCGAGGTAAGCATGAGAGCGAAGATGGCCCATTTTACACGCACTGTTACCAACACCAAAATTCAGGTTAAAACACTTAAGTATTATATATACACACGTATGCACAACCAATGTACATAGTCAATCACAAGAAAAAGAAGCTTATATGGTTTGTACTTGAAATTCTGGGAATACCAATTACTTTGTAGTGCCTTTTTTCCTTTGATTCTTTAAATTTCACTTTTGATTCTGTAAATTTCACTTTTGATTCAAACTGATTGCACAAATATTAATAACCACATATTCAGTACTTAAGTTTAAAAAGAGTCCAGGGAAACTGTTTAGAGTTGCTGGGTTTCAGCACCACAGTTTTGGTCCACATTAATTTTATAGAGTCCTATATAACTCAACTAAGTGAGCATGTGCATTTTGCTTTTGAGATATGCAATTGAAACAAACAACATACATACATACATACACACATACACATATACATATATATATATATATATATATATATATATATATATATATATATATATATATATATATATATATATATATATATATATATATATATATATGTAATAACATTGGAATCTGTGGGAAACTACAGAGTAGAAAATTGTCACAAAACTGGTGGTTGATGTGTTCTGTAATTTATTTGTGATTGGATTTATCTTTGAAAAGGGCATAATATTTTAACAGATCAATCTGGATTAAACAGCTTAGGTCATGTGACTATTCACAATAGAATGTTATTAAAAAATTGTCACAAACGTAATTGGTGCAAGAATATAACACGTAAAAAGAATTTAATAAAAAAAGTCTGCTTTTAAATTAATCAATGATTAAAATACAATGTGGCACAAACAATGAGATTGAAAAAAGTTAGTGGCTGATGTAATCCCACCGCCCTCGTGTGCCAACAGATATCAAGAGACATTTGTGCTTGTCAGAGAGTGAAGATCATCTCATTGCCCAGAACACTGGATGACTTTCAATGGCAATATGTCGAACAACTTATTAACCAACAATGACAAATTACAATAGCCCTACACATGTAATGTGCACATCTGGTGTTCAGGCAAATTATGTATCAGAGCACTCAACACATGCAAATAGAAAAGAAAATGACTGCCAGCTGCTGGTTCTTATGGGATTCATGTAAAAAAAAAAAAACATAGCTTTTTATAGACTGATAGAGCAATCAACCAAACACAATACACTTCTGTGCAACATAGCTGACCGTGTGATAAAGTGTTAAATAAACCATTGCAGGTCTGACATTCAATCTGACATTTTAATGATTCACTGAAACAGCTTGGGCAAACATCTTCACTCTATGGAAACACCTGTTATGTCTTCTGAGTATTTTGTCAGAATTTTCCTAATGTTGTCAGTGGTGAAGTATGGATGTTCTTCTGGTCTATAAATACAGTTTATAATGTCTATTTGAAGCTGTAAAAAAGTTCATCTCAAAAAGCATGCACAGCGTGAGAGAAATCTTCTAAATGGAGGTCATAACTTTTGTCCAGTGTTCGACAGCGCTGTCTGGAGGAGCAAAAAAGGAGGAGACAGAGAGCTACCCGCAAAATTAGTACCTTCATCGGAACCTTTGTCGTCTGTTTCACCCCTTATGTCATCACCAGGTGAGCAATCTGCTTATCTTCCCTGGGCTCCTAGAGACTCAGCATCTGTGCAGTCATGCTGTTATTATATTTTTAATGTGTTGGACAGGTTGAGATCCCTGAATGTAATTAATTGCATGCTTCAATGAATGCTCAAAAGCTGGAGGACAATGTGTATTGTTTAAGGGAGACCGAGAGAATTTATAATATTTTTATACAATTTGTTACTGAATGTTACTTAATAGTTTTCACCTTTATTATAATAATATTTCTTATAGCTATGAGTGTTTTAAGCAAAAGTGAAAAAAGTCATAGATGGATGGAGGGAAATCTCTTAAAAACGTTTCTCCCACAACATCAAGTTATGAAATGTGAAGCCTGTAGTTCTAGTACTAATGTCACTGGTCATGTATGTCCACCTGACTGAATGAAGAATGGCCTCCTGACTTGGCATGTTACATAATCTTGGTGAACTCGGTGAGATTTGGCCCTTGGTGCAGATTTTCTTCCTCAAAGCCCCTGTCAAAAGCAATTTTTAAAGCAACTGCTAGTGTACTTCGCGTCACAAATTAACCCTCACATAACCAAACTGAAAACAGAAATTGTTCTGCATTCACTTTCTCGCAAATAGAAAGTTATATATTTGAGGTATTGAATGCATGACATTTCATAACTTGATGTACATTTTCAGAATTACTGAAAATGTTTTAACTGCAGGGTGAACTATCAAGTCTTTGGACTGTGCACCATGTCTTGCTCATATTTGTGTCATGCCTTTAGGATTGTGGAGCTGTTTGTGACAGAGCCATTTAATCCATATTGGGGCGTGCTGTGTAAGAGTTTGGCGTACAGCAAAGCTGCATGCGACCCTTTTGTCTACTCTCTTCTGCGACACCAGTACCGGAAGACCTGCAGTGACATCATCAATCGACTCATGAAGCGCAGTTCCCTGAATGACTCCAGGCATCAGCAGGAAAACGGAAAGATTGGGAGAGCTAAGGAAATCGTGAAAGATGGGGAAGTCGATGGCAGACCTACAGACTGAGGACTCCTGTTGCTATAGAGACTAACAATCACAAAGGTAGAGCTTCAACTCTGGATGAAGAGTGAACAATGAAAGTAGAAGAAACAGCGGGATACCAGGCTCTGCATTTCCCCACTCAAAAAGAATTCAAGATGTAATTGTAGCAAAAAAGATTTTAGTAGCAAAAGAGAAAAATCCTTTCTTTCTTTCATTCTGAAGTCAAACTACTGTAAAGCTGCAATCCACGAGAGCTGCTAGTTAGCCAACATTCAAAGAGAATCTGTTGGACTTATTACTTATCGTGGTCTGATTTGTCTCTTATGTTATAGTGATAAAGTGCTGTTTAGACTTATGAATAGGTGACTGCTTTGACGTCAACTGAGTAACATGGTCAAATGTGAGAAAACAGAAGACCACTTCTAACATTGTGAGTTTTCAAAACAGAATAAGAAAATATTTTTAGATGGTGTTTTAGTGGAACTCAATGGCATGTGGCTTTGTTTTTTTATTTTGTAGCATGTATTGTATCTTCAGGGTTTAGATATGAAGTCCCAAAGCAATTGGCAGACCTGTTCTTACGGTGCCTTTATTTTACTTTATTATTTATTTTAAATTAAACATCCATAGACTGAGTTTTATATGAAGTTATCTGAAATTAAGAAGCTAATTTCAGCAGAGAATTACAGAGAAATCATGTTGTGTAAACCAAAGGGTGCAAATAAAGAAGATAAGTAATTATTGAGCGTGAACACAATAGTAGGACTTTAATAATGTTAGATTTAATTGTGACCGCATAAACAGTCTCTTTTTATTTACTTGCCTCTGAAAATTATGTGTGAAAATATTGTGCAAGTGCCTGAAGTGCTGTCGTGTGGATTTAATTATTGTTCTCTGTGTGGGAACACTGGCCACAAGATACAAGGGGAAAAAATAGTTTTATTTCCCTATTTTTTCTTTGGGTTTTACAATGCTGTTCTTTGTCAATGTAAATATGCATATACATTTTTGTATTTTTAAATAGTAAATCATTTCTACAGGGTAATTTATATCTGAATGTCACTCTATAGTACATATGTATCGTTTTATTTTTTGTAGCGTACACGTACAAGTATGTGTGCAACTGTGATATTTGGAAGTGGGAATATTATTACACTTTGAAGGTGTTCATGTATAAAACTGTTTAAATGTTTTTCTTTTGTGCAAATGTAAAGCCTTAGGAAGAAACATGTCTATTTTTGTTAAACAGAAAAAAAATGTAGTTTTAAATTTTGCTACATAAATATCTTTGTGACTTTCATGACAATAAACAGATTTGAAAAGATATTTTTTATTTACTTGAGATATTCATGCAGAGCAGAAAACACAAAAGAAAATGAATTCTAAGCAACAAAATCCAATTTCTGCTCTGCATATCTGCTATGAAGCTCAATTAGTAGTGCATTGGTGCTTGCAACACCAAGGTCATAGGTTCGATCCCAGGGAAAGCAAGACCTGATGAAGACCAATATGTTCCTTGAATGCAATGCAAGTCGCTTAAAAGCGTCTGCCAATTGCATAAATGTAAATGCCGTATTTTCTCTTCGACAGTCTTCACCTTCCAAGTTGAAAAGGAAGAGAAATGCATGGAAAGTTAAATCCCAAAGTAGGAGAAAGTGAGAGAACTATAGGAATGTGGGAGAGACAATTATTTTCTGAAACGTTTAAAACAGATTTCATCCCTCCTCTATTGAGCTGAAACGAAGACCGCTTTGCACTTTGCACTCATGCTCCGGCTCAGAGAGCTCACAATAAAGAGAGAAAGAGTCAAGAAGTCTCTGTAATTGCAGGTTCAGAAGAAAAAGAAAAGAGGGAAGATAAAAAGAAAAGTGGAGAGCATGAAGGCAGATGTTAAAGAAAAGCAAGAAATGAGACCACTAAAGAATTCTGGGTAATTATTACTCCCCCATCATCACCACCTCCACTTACAATGCAAAAAAAAGAACAAAAGAGCCCCCAGATTATATCCGTACTCAGGTCTTCTCTATCTCTACTGTGTTTGTTTAATTTTACAGACTTTTAAATGCTGAGTATGCCATTCCCATTCCCATTTCTCAGTGATCCATAAATACTATAAATACAAAGGCATTTCATACCAACACCAAGTGTCACAATTCCTACAAAAATACTACGAAGCAGTTTTCAACTAAAGAAAAGTTTCTTGAGCTCCAAATAATGTGTGTGTGCTTACGTATAAATTACAGTAGTACCTCAAGATACGAAAGGCTCAACTTACGAAAAATCTAAGTTACGAAAGCAAAGACGAATAATTTTACTGCTCTACATACGTAAAGTTTTCAAGATACAAAAGGTTTCTGAAAGTCCGAGATTCGCCCCATAACAATTTTGAAACTAGAGCCGCACGCCGCCATCTTAGTTATAGTAGACTCGCCACCATCCTCCTGCTCTCCCATTGGTTCCTGATGCTAGCCAAGCCATGAGATTCTTCTCTCTAATTGGACAGCATCCCTCCCATCATGCATCTTCTATACGTACGTGCTGGCGTGCTTTAGCTCAGCCACTCCACACCCGAAACTTTACTTTATCTGCCGTTTGACCTCCTCCTCCTCTGCCGCCACTTTCGGAGATAGCCTCACTCGAAAGGTAAGCTTCGACATTGTACGTTATTTCATTGTTTATAGGTCAATTTAGCTTTATTATGAAATTTAATGGGATGGGGTGTTTTTGGAGGGCTTGGAACGGATTAGCCATTTTACATGTAAAATGTGTTCCAAGATACGAAAAACTCATTATACGAAGGCCGCCTCGGAACGGATTAATTTTGTATCTCGAGGTACCACTGTATATATTCTATACTGTATGATTAATGTGTAATTATATATAGCTCTTGACATTGTGGTTTAGTGGAAAACCACCACTAGATCACACATTTTTCCCTTTTCTCTGTTCTCACAACTCTTTATATACCAGTTAAGTTTTATAAAGAAATGCTACATTTAGTAATGGGACAACAATCATTTGCAGAGCTTAGAGGTCACAAACCCAGGATTCCTATATTGAGTGATTGGAATAGCGATTGGACCTTTAGCTCTGTTTTAACAATGCTCGATTTACTATGGATACTAGAGGCACAAAAGCAAAACACCTAATCTGTCGTCTCCAGTAACAGTTTACTGTGCTTGACTGAAATTTTGTTCAACAAATAATAATTAATCACGATAATGGAAAACTAATGTACAATTTCACAGACAAGGCTTAAGTTAGTCCGAGAGTAAAATGGGACTGAGCAGTTTTAAGTGAAAGCAACTTGCACTGACATATCTTAAAATATGTCAATGCATTTTATCGTCTGAACCAGCAATGTTTCTTTTTCTAAGGCATGCTTATAAAAGCAACTTAATGTCTTAATTTAATTAAGGCCTAAACCTGGCTTAACCTAAGCCCTGTAGGTGAAACCATGGGTAAATGTGCCTACCGACCATAACCAAAGGCATATACTATTAATAAAATCAATTGAAGAAAGAAATACTGTAGCTTAGAAACTTATACTAAGTATTGCTTGTTCTTGCTTGATAAATTGCTTGTTATGTTTCTCTTTTATAAGTTGCTTTGGACAAGTATATCTGCTAAATTACTAAATATGAATGTTTCCCATATTGCCATCTTGAATAAAGCTTCCTTCTGTTACTGTATATACTAAAATATCCCCAATGCTACCATTAGCTTTTGTTGAACAGGATGTGGGCTACAGTCGTGATGAAATAAGATCTACATATAAATTCAACAGATAAGACGCTTTTAAACATAGTCATTTAAGGACATACTTGTATAAACATTAACCTCTTTCACACACACACATACACAATCACACATACACAAGCCCAAATTTCTAAATTACTATGATTCACTCCAAGACTCACCCACACAAACACAGCGCTCAGCTCTCCAGGGATGCACGCAGTAAGCCCAATTAAAAAACTGAGCAAGCGGATAGACAGAAAGAAAGAGAGAGGGTTAGAAAAGAGAAGGAAAACAGAGTGCACTGTCTGTCTGTTCTCTGATTTCCACTCATGTACGGCCAAGCTTCATAGCAGTACAACAGCATAACTCATGAGAGAGCAACTCTTCAGAGACTTCAAAGACTATTCTGCACTAACTGCAACCATTTAGGGTCAAGCTGAAATGAAGTGCATCCCTTTTGACAACACAATAAGCATTCCTCACAAAACAAAAAGGAATCGTTTTAAAGATTGATTTCTTTGGGGTTAACCAGGTCTTTTAGAGATGATGTATGACATATAAGAAGTGTTATTTTCGCTCACTGACTACTTCAAATCCCTGTCTGGAGCTTCCAGAAGATAATGAAGTGATGCTTTGTTCTTTGTTGTGATTGGTAAAATGTAATAAAGACCTGAACAGGAGATAACTTGGTGCTTCCTTTAAGGCTTTGAAACCATGTATTCACATGAGAAGGACATTTAGAGTGATCAATGCAGACGCAAACACACACACTGATGGTAGATTGAGAACAATTGCTCTGAGCTCCCTTATAAATGAAGAGTCAAAAGTTTATTTGAGCTCATACAGCTAATTCCCTGGAGAAATAAGCACTGTGAAGAGTCTGCAAGAGATACCGGGAGAGACACCGGGACAAATGAAAGGGAAATCTGAATCAGGGCAATAACATGAACAATTGTGGTTCTTCCTCGGCTTAAACTATTTCAGTAAAGTGTATTGCTATAGGTTGAACTGGCATTGTTTATGCCAAGTTTTAGCATTTTTTAAGGGATGCACTGATATTAAAATTCTGGGACTGTCGACTGGGACTTCTGTAGGAACTGTCAGAATGAGCCTTCATGCAAAATTGAAACATGCATGAATTTGTAACATTTACAGATAACGATATAACCGTAAAATGTATCACATTATTTGCATTCATTTTGAATGAAGACGGCTTCTGCTTCCAGGTATGAATCGATCACATGAGGCCAGACCACGATCATCAAAAGTATGGGAATACTTTAAACAAAGGCTGAATAAAATGGTGCTTTGTTCACTTTGTAAAACCTCAAAATGATGAGCCAGCTTATTAAGTGTTACAGTGAGTTTGGGGAGTCGTGTTGCATCCTTACCTGCAGTGTTTCAGTCAAGAACTCATCGACGTCTCCCTAGAGCTGAAGCTCTTGGCAAGTAAGCCCTAATGTGTTCGATAATAATGCTAATGTCATTCGCTAACGGTGCAGATGTAACTGCCCCCCTACGGCTACAATAAACCGGACTTTTTACATTTTAACTTCAACTTTAGTCTGGCAACAATGCTTTGCAGTGTGTTTGCCAGTGTTTATGCACATGTAGAGTTTCAAAATAAACGGCTAGATTTACACTGATACTATGCCGTAAGCTAGTACATGTTTACCGTTTGCAGAGAAATACAAATGCATTTTTGTTTAGTCAATTAAGTAAATCATACTCCCAACTATGGTAATTTATACACATTTTATGATGAATAGTATCATTGGTTAAAAATTAGATTAAACATGTTTCCTGCGTTCATATATTTCATAATAAGATTACAATTACAATACTCTTTCTGAAATACAATTAATATTTTCATCATTCATGTTCAAATACGTTATTGAATTATTATTGTTTGTTATATTTCTCAGGAAGAGGAAAAGCTGTATGCAAGACTTCTCTCATAAAAACAATGTCACCGTTTGCAATGTCCGCATGGCCACTGCACTTACCGATAGCATTATAAACATGACTGTCAAGGATATTGTCACAATCATGTTGTGTCTTTGTCACTTCCTGTCTTTAAGGTCATGGTTTCACTTACTGTCTATCGTGTCTGCACTTCCTGTTCACTTCTGGGCCTTTCTAGATCCATCTGCACTTGTCTTGTATGAATTATCTTGTCAGTGTCTCCACGTGTGTCCCATATCCAGTCTATTTAAACCCTCATGTTCTCCCAAGTCTTTGTCTCTTGTTAATACTTGGTGGATGTTTTGGACAAGTATATCTTATAGTATATATACAATCACGATTCTACCTCCAAACTAAACAAAATAACGTAGGTTCAGGCATTGTTTGGCTAATTGCTGCAGTCTATTTAAAATATGGGTCAGTCATGGCCTAATGGTTAGAAATTCCAACTGGTAAACCAAAGGTTGCTCTCAGTACCAGAAGGAAATTACTCTTGCTCTTGAACAAGGCATCTGAATCCCAATTGCTGCAGGAAATTAAAAAATTAAAAAATTAAAAAATTGCAGTGTGTTCACTACTTACTACTCCTGATGTGTGTGCACTAACTTGGATAGGTTAAATACAGAGAACAAATTCCAAGTATGGGTTACCATTCTTGGCCTTGCTCACTTATACATTTTTTTAATTTGAATTAATTATAAAAACTAAAATCAGGTTGAATAAACGATTTAATGACTGGATGATTCAGCGTTTTTGAACAAATTATTCAAATGGCAAACACATTTTTAAACAACATTATCGTCACCTAGTAACCAAGTTACTTTTAAAATGTATTTTGATTACTTTCGTAGATATCAGTTTTATATCAGACCTATAAACTTTTATCCCAGTACTTCTGTAATAATTTGAATATTACAAAGAAATAATATTATATAGTTGAAAACAAGCTGTTTATACATGACAACTGCAAATTTGAATGTTCTGTTGTCTAGGAATGAGCATGAATGCTTGAATCAAGATTGCAATCTTTTAACAATTAATCGTGCAGCTCTACTGTAGTAGACACCTCAAGGACAGCAAAGTCCCAGACAGAAGGAAAGAGACTGAGAATACTAATTCCTCACAGTGAGAAAACAATGACAATTGGGTTGACAAACAAAGAGAAATTGCAGCATCTGCTTGTGTGTGTGCTCATAGCAGATTCGTAAAATTTTGCTGTCTGTTTTATTAGTTTTTCCCACTTTGTTATAGCATTTGATTTCTCCCAGTCTGTACAGCATTTGATTGGATTAAGGACGTTTTTGTAGCAATAGACTGGATTTTGAGACAAGAATATACACAGTCTATGGAAACTAGCACATGGGCCTCTTTACTCTGTGGAAGGAACTTGTTTTGTCATCTCAAGCAAGCCATTTACTCACTTCAGTACATTTAAAGCTGCTATCAGATGCCATATATAAACAGTTCGCTGAATCAAAATTTTGTAAATTAACTAAATTTACCTCCTTCCAGCATTACTCAACTATGCTTTTAGCATAAAATAAGCCTTTGCAAGTGGTGTCAAATTGCAAGTAGTTTAGAGCTCACAAACACACACCCCACGCACAAACTTGATAGGTTGTTCAAAAGATATCCCCAGCATCCAAGCAATTAGTGCTCATTGTTTCCATAGCAACCCGAAAGACCAGTGGGAAGGATCCAAAACTTGGACCATAATTGCAATTTCCCCTTCCTCCCCTGTACATTTCCTCACTAGTATGCATTATGGATTAAATCTTGCTCATTTTTACAAGGAGTGATTTGCAAGTTGGCAATAGCTTCCCGCCGAGTTGTTCGAGCGAAACCAAGAACCGTGATTAGCCTTTTTAGAGGCATTTGATTGAACAAGGACCTAAACCATATTAAGTTTGATGTCAAGGTATGGGACTGAGTTTTTTTTTTACTGACTTCCATCAATGGATCTTATATAAAGACTATATTTCCACAAGGTCAATCACATAACTGAGATTTAATCATTGCCTACAGTAAGTTACTCACAGCTAACTAGCAATTACAGTTAATTAACTGGCATTAAATGTAATTAAGTGTGCTGTAAAAAAAAGTATGTAATGCTTAAGGCAAAACATACAAGAAATAAGTACAATTATGCAGCTAAAACTTCAAATCTCTGTGGACAAACACTGTCTTTGTTAATTCACTGGATCAAAACATAGTGAGTCGAATTGCATCAACAAACACTTCAAATGCATATTTTAATCATCCATTCAAATCAGTCATTATAGAAACATCTGTTACTCTGTTCATCACTTTGCATTTAATAAACACAGACACTAATATTATTATAATTAACTCATCAAATGGTCAGAATCAGTGAAGTGGATGAAAGCTTAATCAGGCCAGATCCAGGGGGCAGTTTATGAACCTCATCATCCATACTAGCTGGAAAAATTACATATGCATGCAGGGAAATAGTGGCAATGCTGTTTTCATGATTGTGTTTGATAAGGGTTCAGAAAATACGATCAAAATCTCAATAATAATAGCACCCAAAGTCTGGAAGGTAAAAATGCACAAACACACACACACAACCCACTTGGTTTATCAGCCTTGGAGCGGCGCGCACACACTCGGAAAAAAACATTAACCTGTTTTCATTATCTGCAGACACACAAACACACACATACACTTCATAATTATATCCCTGTCAGTCCCGTGGGAGGTGAAATTTGATATGATGGAGGTTAAGCATTCGGTTAAGGCCGGGTCACTCTTGCACTTTTCAGATTCCTATGACTGTCGGACTGGGTCAAGAACATGGCCGTCACCAAGGAGACATAGCCTCTGAGCATGTTCTATTGAGTTTTTGTTCAGTTTCAGCAGTCACTATGGTTCTGTTAATAAATTCAGAATGTAAAACCCATGTAATGTAGGAATCCACAAGTCTTTGTGTCAGGTTACATTTGTATTAGGGCTGGATTGACAAAATACATTTATTGTTTTTAATCAATCTTCTTTCTTTAAAGCTTTGTCCTTTTTTAGTCTCGATAAGCAAAGTCTCAGCTTTCAAATTATGTTAATTTTATCAAATTGTTATATGTCCTAAGTTCAAGTGGAGAGGCACCATGATCATCATCAGTTCCTCTTTACTACACATTATAACACAAAATAGATATGAATGAACATCAGAAGGTGTGTTAAAAGAAACAGGAAAAACTTACTGAAATGTATCATCTTTCTTGCAAAAGCCTTGTGCAAATGAAAAAAGGGGGTTCTGACATCCACTGTTTAAATTTCAACTGGACTAGAAACAATCTACCTATAAAATAAAAAAAAGTTTAAATTTGTATACAACTTAGTGCTCAAATGTTGATTGTTACATCAAATATAGCTTGGAATTAATCTTTAATTTGAGGTCATTTTAATAAACACCAAAGTTTTCATTTTCTTCCATCACTTCCACCATGCACTTGAATTAATTAGCTCACGCGAGGCTTTTTCTTGTGCGCAAGAGTGACTGATTATAGATGGCAGGCTTGGGTGTTTTTCCACCCTTTTTCAAGAAAATAGCCTTTTTTTGTACTTGGTCCAGTTTAGTTTGGATTTCTTGTTTCCAGTACTGTAAAGTTAGCAGACAGGACCAGACGTCAAGCCACGCCTCACCGATCGCATCATTCAATGAATCAAATCACCAAACAGGCAAAGTGGCATTGATACATGAGTAAAAGACAATAACAAGGAATTGGACAAATATAATGTAATTTAATGGAAAATTATGTGAGTGGTGTGGAAGGATTTTGAGCATCCTCCGGTGTCGTAGCTGGAATCATAGGGCGTCCTATAGTAACTGTTTCTCCATTGCCATGTTTTGCCAGAAACTATCGTAAAATGCTTAGTGTTAGTAAACACTTGGGGGAGAGTGTGACAGTTGAGACGTTTGTTACAACAGTCTTAAAGAAATTTCTATGCCTCATGGATTTTCCTCCTTCAGTGATACCTTTAAGTCAAACCACTTTACAGATTGCAAGCAACCGCAGGTCCTTGAGGTAATTACAGTATGCCAGGCATCATCCATCGACCTTAAATATGGCTTATCTTTTGGAACATGCGAGCAACAACTTAACCTAACTTAACTTATATAAATGTGCGCTATCATTAGGTAGCTATGTTCATGAGTGCAACGCTGAAGTACAGTATAGCATGCTACTGCACCGTATGGTTCCCAGGGAAAGTAATACATCATTCCAAACTGTATCTCACAATAACAAGAAAATGTAGTGCCTTTGGAATAAAAAGAAAAAAAAAAGAAAAAGAAAAGCTGTGGCAAGGGTTAAGCGCTCACTTGAGCACTGATTAGGCTGTTAAATATTTAAATATTGTTAAATACAATTAATGGCTCATCAACAGTTCGAGGTACAGTGTAGCGGGCCAAAATGACGCTTTCCCTAAAGACTGCATTACTTCCACGTGTCACATGACAAGAGTGTAATCGCAGCCTTTGTTAAAAAATCATGTTTTATCATATTATGTTATTATTTCAAAAGCAATTAATTTTCAGCCCTACTACTTAGGGCAGATATATAGGGCATTTTGGAATTAAGGGATTGTTTTCAAACAGGTATTCCAGCCCCAAATACCAATCATTTGTTGAGCCCTCATTGAACGGTTATCATTGCCCTGTTTGAACCTCTGGCTGTAACTACACCATCATGGCTTCAAAAAGCAAGTTTCTCCTTTGGAAACTATTGATTGAAATGAGTGCAAAACATTTTTTTTTAATGTTGCAAACATTTAAAATGGAAATATATTTAATGTAGATATTTTACCAGTGCCCAATTCTATTTGAAGGATCTTTAAAGTGTCTTTTAGAAGTACGGTATTAACACTCAACTTATAAATCAACTTAAAAGTGACTTGCATACAGTATAGCCATCTAATATTACACATGGAGAGGAGATTATAACATCCAAAAAATTACACACTTCACTTCTAAGTCATGTGTTAGACTCATTGGAGAAAGAGGATTTTATACTATGCAGTCTGTGAAAAAGTCTAAGTCAGGAAACAGCAATATAGGCTGTCAAAAAAAGTCAATTTCAGCATCAAGCAGTTGGGAACTTTGAAGTATGAGACACCACTGCTAAAGTAGAGAGAAAATTTACTGGAAGACACACCCAGTCTATTCACTTACTAAATGGCATAGTTTAATCAATTTCCCCACTATAGCTTTCAAAGGAATAGAGGAGTTCAAAAGTTTGGGGTCGATAGGATTTTATATTTCATTTTTTTTTACTTTATTTTGTTGAAGAATAATTGTCATCATAGTTTTTTAGAATGTATATTTCCTAAAGAAAATGTGAGTGGTGCTTGCAGTGGCAAACTTTGGCTCTTGGTTGCATTTGAGGTTTTCATTAACATGATTCAGCATGAATTAGCAAGATTTGTAGTTAGATTTACCGCTAACTAGCATTTCACTTGCTAGTTTTAACGCTAACTAGGATGTCACTAGCAAGATATTGTGCTAAACAACATGTCACTAGCAAGATTTAACGCTAACTAGCATGTCACTAGCAAGATTTATAATTACATTGCATGTCGCTTGCATGAGTCAATACAAATTAACTATTAGCTATTCGCTATTAGTATGTAGCTATACACTGCTAGCATGTTGGATGTCCTGTTTGCTAGCATGAGTCAATAAAGTCAAACCCTACGACAATAAAGTCAATAAAGCCAAACCCCAAATGTCTCTACAACACTCTGGTAGTAAATCTATATCTGATAGAGATAGGCATGGTTAAACAGTTGCTAGGGTACTCTGATTGGTTGATAAGGAGTGGCTTGGAAGCTAGTAATGAAACTCAAAAGGGTTCTTGTCAGTATGAATGATATAAAACAACCACAACACCTCTATGACATTCAGAACTGAAGATATCTCGCTTGGTTACTAGGGAGTGGTGTGGCTGCTGCCAGTGATAATACTCCAAAGGCTGGCTGTCAGTATGAATGATATAAACCTGCTGCTGTCTGAGTAATTAATGTTAGAGCAAAAAGAAAAAGAAAAAGAGAAGATGAATCATTGCTCTTGACAAGGAAGGATTTATACAAGAAAGACTAAGCAATCTTATTTCACATTTTACCACTTTATTCAATTTCTGCAGTGGGGCTGCCTGACTAGGTTTCTTTTGTAGAAAACTACTCAACTATTCATACGTTTATATTAATTTAATATATACCGAGAAGAACACTAAACCATAATAATAAGTATATAATTGGCATTTAGCCTATTCTAGGTTCAAGCACACATAAAGCACGGTAAATCTTTATTATATTCTGAAACAATTCACTGTGATTTTACAATTTAATCATAACAATTCACTGTTTCCACAAAAAACTTTTGTTTGTATAATCTTTCACAATATTGCTGTTTTACTGTATTTATTAAATAAATGCAGCAAGGTAAGCATTCATCTTTCAAAAACCAACTGCAACGTTTTGAACGAGGGATTAGAAATTGGTTTTATTTTTCTACTTTCATACAATAATTTTTTTTCACAAACTCAGTTTTTCACTTCAGAAACTCAGTTTTACACTTACTGTGAAATGGAAAAAAGGTGATAGAAATCAGAGAGGAGAAATAAAGAGACAAAATGAAAACATGCAATTAGCGGAAAGGAATAGAGGAAAAGAGAGAGAGAGAGAGAGAGAAAGAGAGAGAGAGAGAGAGAGAGAGAGATTCAAAGGCAGTGGCCGTTAGACTGACTCCTGCAGGATTCATAATTACCAAGACCTCTGTCTATTTTGTGTGCGTGTGAAAGTGTAGGCAGATGTTTGCGAGTACATACGTTAATTATCACTTACTTTAATCAGTTAATCAAACAGGAAAATTAGTTTCCCAATTTGCAAATAATTGCATCTGCTGCAGCATGTCAGCAATGACATTTCAAGTGATGACATGCACTCGCTGATTCTCATGACAGTAGCTGAAGCCACTATATATGAACTATGGGCACCCACTGATGTGGTTGCTAAAATAACTGACACACAAAGCAAAGAGTGTGTTTGAATAATATAATCAGAAAATATTATCCAAATATGACCTGAATATATGTGACTCATATTCTGAGTTAGGAAAGGCTATTTAGGGTCGGCAGTAGAGCGGCAGCTAATGATTTATTCTTTTCTTTTTCTTTATTTCATTTTCGATTAATCTGGTGATTATTATTTTTATTTAATGTTGTGTTTTTTGTTTGTTTTTTTGGCTTTTTTTTATTAGTCAGGCTTAGTTTTATTACAAAGATTGACTGTTTGATATCATGTCATATTAAAGCACCAAGAGTTACATTATTCTCTGAACATTAAATTACCATGTTACGTTATTCTTTTGAATATTCTCTAGCGTAACCTTCGAATTTGGAATTATTTGTTTCAGTCTTTTTGGGCGGAAGTCCAAACAGTAGGATCGTCAGAAAAAAGATAGATAAGATCTGTTTTGTTGTTTGGCACAATCTTCTATATGGTGAGTTCGAACAAAAGGTATGAATCACTCTTTCACATCATGCTGAAATTCACGACCCTTGAATGTCAGAGCCGAAGAGAGAAGCCAGGAATTATCTAGCCGCCCACTAAAATCAATTAACCCCAGGTACCCTCATCCTACCCCTGGTGCAATTCCCATCATTCTCAGATTAATGCTTGCCCATCAATTAAAGACACATCACTGTGGCTTATCGTGGGCAGCACAGGAACGTCAGAGCAGTACAATTGAAGAAGAACTGTTGCATTGCTGAAGATCACATCACTCTGCTTCCTGAATAACAGTTTGATGTTCATTCTTATAAATGTCACCAGCCCTCCATGGGACAACAGGAATGGTGTTGATGTGTTTGTGACCTTTAGCATGAAAATGATCGAGACAGTTATTCAGATATGGCAAGAATGTGTTGGAAACATTAACACCGTTCAGTCATTGTTTCTCAGGGTCTGTAAAGGAATATTTGCAATTGTGATACATTCAAGCATTGTGGCAGCAATGTCTGATAATTGAAAAAAAAAATAGAACAGGTCTAGGTAAAAATAGTTAAAAAAAATAAAAATATCATGGTTACTCCAGGAGAGATACTATCGTGCAGAGTTTAGTTCCAATTAAAGGAACAGTCACACAGTGAAAACGCATGAATCACGCACAAATTTTCGTTTCTGCGCGGAGCGTGCATCGTATGTGTAATTCGTCGGTGGAACGAACGTGGACCATCAGTGATGGTAAGTGTATGTGTGTCTAAGGCGGTTTTTGTGCGTGATTTTGAGTTTTGAACGGTTACATTTTTTTTTGCGTTATTCATGAGTCGGCGTGCGTAGTTTATGCATCGAGGATGCGTGACTATGCGCGGGACACACGTTGGCCGTCAGTGCTTATGCGTCGGAACTGGTTTGAAACCGCGCACGTCCACTGACGCCTCACCTTCATATCACGCATGAACCGCGCACGTATCACGTTCATTCCACTGACATCCACTGACAATGTGGATTCTGAAAGTGCTTGTACGTGGAACGTTCGCAAAGCTTGTGTGTTTTCATGTTCGTGGAATACTTTGGTCAATTTCTCGACGCACAAGCACACACAAACCCAATCTGTGTGTGATTTGTGAGTGATTCGTGTGTGTGATCGGCTGTGTGACTGGCCCTTTAATTAAACCAATTAACCAAGGTTTTGAGTTTTTTGAAAATAACTGCCTTTTTTTCCACAAAACGGTTGAAACAGAAATCTGCAGGAAGTAGAGTAGGAATGAGTAAACTTAAATTAAATCATTATGACTCAGAAAAATTTAATCAGTTTGGAAGGTCATCAATTGCAAGGTAAAAAAAAAATCTTTAAGTTACAAAGAACAGAACACAATGTCCTATTTTTAAAATGTAAGTGCCTTTAAATGCTTGAACTTGGCCTTGGAAATATAACAGCCAATCTCTGTATGAGTCATGGTACTATTACTCAGAACTGAAAACACAACAGTAAATTGAATAATGGTCAATTAGACAGGTGCTTCTAAAGACTGGAAAATGAAAAGCAGATGGGCTTATTTTTAGATTAAAGGCTCTCTTTGATTCTTCAGATCATTAACAAAGATGGACTGTTGTGTAGTTTTAGTAAATAATTATTTGAGAAAATAAAAATGAATCAGATTACATTTCATGATTGCAATTCCAGTCATCGTGTTTAGTCACAGAGCAAGATCCCGTTAAAAGTTTAAAGTTAAATGAGAAATTGAGAGATACACAACAGAGGGGGAGGTAGGCATGTAGGAACAGTTGCTATGGTAACACATTATTTAAAACAGACAGCAAACTTTTAATAATTCTTTTCTACTTTTTCTTTAATATGCAGACTTAGCTTTTTTGAAGGAAGAGAATTATCTTCCCTAATTATATTATTAAGAAAGGCCTTTGTGCAACGTCTGGTTAGTTGTTTTCTTTTCGATGTAATGCCAATTAATTAGCTTAATATGAATTTAATTACAATAAGTATGTTAAATCTATAAAAGATTTACAGACATTGCCATACGAAATTACAGGTTTAAAAATTAGCGTCAGTTTATGAGAGGTATAAAATCTCCACGCCCTGCTTTCTAAACAAATGCATGATTACATTGATTAGTTCATTAATATGTGCACAGTCTCCTATTTCCAGAGAGGTTATTTTTAATTTTGTAAAGCCTCTCAGAAAATGAGAATGGAACAGGTTAATTAAAGTGACGCTCTAGGCTTGAACTCAGAAATGAAGTCGTACCTCAGCTCAACTACAGCAGACAGCATTTGCTAAAACTCAAATGAAGGTTAGTTATCGAGTCACTTTTTTTAGACTTCTGTCACATACAGTATACACACAAAACTTAAACTAAATGAACAAAGGTCTGGTCAACTTTGAATATTACTTGTTCAAAAATTGATACCTACTGAATCTCCATGCACCCTGACAGACACTATGTACTTTTATACAAATGCAAAAAATAGTTTGAACATTATTAAAGGCAACTGAACAGTCAGTAAAAAAAATCAGATCAAATACATTAATTACATAAACACAATATAACAAAGTGAAAAATAAAGTAAGGTCTGACAGGTTTTAGGTACAAACTTGTAATAATTGGGCCTAAACGTAGAATAACACTAATGTGTTCATTGTATAAATTGAATATAGCATTAATGCACATAATGTTACACAATTTAACCACATTAATGGCTTCGACTATAGCAAGTATTTATAGGCTGCTGTCACTTTAAGTCAGAATGTGCATGGATCCAATATACACATACACATCCTGTTTCTTTCTCAACTGCTTACGTTCACTTAAGGCATAGCCGACTGTCTTTATGAGAATGCTTGCCAAGACTGGTATTTTGACATCATTTTACATGTTTGTTCAAATGCATAAATACACTTAAATTAGAGGTGTTATTCGAACTGATGGTGCAACTTAGCAGTTCA
The DNA here is from genome assembly GCA_037043235.1 of Rhodeus uyekii. Taxonomy (NCBI): domain Eukaryota; kingdom Metazoa; phylum Chordata; class Actinopteri; order Cypriniformes; family Acheilognathidae; genus Rhodeus; species Rhodeus uyekii. The sequence goes on along the minus strand of JAWRVZ010000002.1, from coordinate 621,398 downwards.
TCTAAGAAACACATAAAGCAAAACCCACGAGGGGGAAAACATAATGAACACAACACTAGAAACATAAATGACCAATCGGATGAACCGGCCAATCAGACACAGAGAACAAATCTACTGGGAATAACATGTGAAGACAACGATGCCATATCAGTTCAAGTTCAAGTTCAAGTTCAGTTTATTTGTAAAGCACATTTAAAAATGGCCAAAGGCCAACCAAAGTGCTGTACAACAGGATGAAAGAAAAACAAAAACAAAATAAGAAATAAAAAGGGGAATATATAGGAAATATGAGGGGAGGAGTGATCAGAGACAGCTGGGAATGATTGCGGGAAATGAGAAGGCGAGGCAGACGCTAACGAGACAAACACGGGAGAAAGAGCAGTACCACAGTTCTGTCACTAGAAACGGAACTGAACCTGACAGAACCGTAACACTATTTTACATTTGGTAGCATAATTAACAATTTACAGTAGAATCCCGACTTACGAAATTAAATTAATTAAATTAAGCGCGAATTTCAAAACAAAACTCGGAAATCGTCGCCTCGCCGAGATTTCGTTTTTCGCATCTCGATCATTTTGTCGTAACTCGGGCGGAAAAAACCCCGAAATCTTTTATCGTACGTTGAACTTTTCGTACGTAGAGCGTTTCGTAAGTCGGGGTTCTACTGTATTTGTATTTCATACACTAAATACTATGCAGTGATTTGTACATTTCATCAATTAATTTCTGTATTATTTCTAACCTGAACACTTCTGTTAAATAGATGTAAAATAAAATCAAAAAGTAAATATAACTGTAAATATAATTAGTTTCTTTCTTATATAGTATTTGCTCTACTGTGTTATTTGCATTTCTTTTCAAATTGTTTATTTTTATTAAATTATTATTAATAAAAGAATCTGAAGAAAAATATGCATCGTGATGCATCAAGGTTAATTTTCTAATCAAATCGTTACCCTGTGAATCATAATCGACTCTTGAAGCAAGTGAAAATGTACACGTCTATGCAATAATATCCGACTTTATCAAGTTGCAGACCGGTGTGTCTGCCGTGAGAACTTTACATGAAATAAAGTTAACCATGTTAACAGAAGGGAATGAAAAACAGCAGAAAATGTGTGATCAGAATTTCCGCTCCTCCAAAGGTATAGACTATTTATATTTACATACATTACTATAAATGGGTATAATTAGATCATTTGCATTTTTGTCACGGAAACATAAACTCCATGGCGAGAGGGAAGTATTAAATGGAAACAGTTTATTGACAGACGGTGAACGAGGGCAGATGCAGAGCATAAACAATAACCAGATTGATGGAAGAATGAACGAGTCCAAACAGGTTAGTAGCAGCACACACAGTTTTGAATCACTGTTGTGATAGATAATAATAATGTCTCATATCCTTGCAGGAACAGACCAGGGAGGTATTCCAGAAAGCAGATTATGTAACATTTCCCGGTATGTTTAAGGATAAGTAAGTGGATAACTCAACCTTTGGTTGCAAAAACTTTCAGGGTGTGCGAGTCATAGTAGCCATAGTGACTTACTCTCTGAACATAACCTGCTCCAGAGCAGCTTGTGTTTGAGGGTTAGTTTAGTTGGTGGATGCACTATTGATTAGGCGATAGATGTTACTGTATCTTGTTGTCTGTGCAAGTACAAAATGTTAATTTGTTTAATGAGTCTTTCTCTATATTATATAATTAGCATCAAATAAACAGTATAGTTATTTTTCAGTGATTAAAGATTTTTAAACAATAAGACTGAAAAAGTATTACAAACCCACCAAATAGGTGTCAAAATTCATCATGTAAACCGACATTAAACAAAAGAAAAAGAAAGATGATGTATGGCGCACTTTTTCTTAGCTAATGTTTCCATGGTGACTCGTGGTTCTGCTGAGAATGTCTTGTGTGTGAACCGTGAACATACTCTGGGTTTGATGAACTTACTCCCAGAAGCATTTTTGGAACCACCATACCTTGAGTAAGCAAGTTTTGGATTAATCACGCAAGAGTTCAGTGTCTGTTTGACGGTGAGATAATCTTGCTTTCTGGAATACCCCGCAGATTGTATGGGGTAAACAAAGGTAAGTAGATTCAAGCAAGTAGTGCTAAGCAGTAAATGTAGTCCAAGTCATAAACAAAGGATCTAGCAATCACAGTTACCAACGAGACCAGACCATCTCTGTGCATATTGGTGCTGGCTACTGCAGAGCAGTTGATGGGAATGATGGCACACAGGTGTATTGATTGGGAAGAGTGTGCAGGTGATGGCTAGGGAGGATTATGGGAAATGCAGTGCACAGAGGTGACAGGCAGGTGATAGGTGATCCTGACAGCCTTTAACTTAACTTTAAATATTTTATAATTAATTGGCCTAAAAACTATTGACAAATCCAGTGATTGTTTTATCCTCAAAAGCACTTGTACAGTGATCCTTTGTTTATCGTTAATGAGGACCGGAACCCCCTGTGATAAGTGAAAATCCGCTAAGTAGGATTGGCTCCACAAGGAATTTCCGTATGTGTGTGTGTAGGTCCTAGAATGTTTAAAATACGTATATTTACACATTTTATATGTTTTACTTACTATTATACATTTACTCTCTCTCTCATATGATACGTATTATGGTGCTCTACACTCATCAATGACAGTAGTATCTTGAGACTTGACTCCAATAATGACGACGATGACAGACCTGTGCGGTTCGATGAATGTGATGATGATGATGGTATTACTGCACTGGTATAACAAGGCCTTTAAATCAGTTCGGGAAGTGCCTCATGGTCAGATATCAGCGCTGGATCGTCAACATTTGCTTCTGAGAGGCGAAGAGACTCCCACTCCACTCGTTCTCTCATTCATCGATCTTGCGCCGGGAACCAATCACGTGTCTTGTCTGAGTGCCCGTGGGTGTGTACAAAGCCTCTGAGAGTTTCTCTCTTTGTCTGGCATCCTGGGGAACCGTTTCTCTCGCATCACGATGAAGCATCGCTGCTTTCCACAATACGGCTGCCGATATGGCTTTTTTTTTTTTTTTTTTGATGAATGAAAAATCCGTTGAAAAATCCGCGATGCACTGAGGCCGCGAAACTTGAACCACAAAGTGAATTTGAGCTTATAAAATTGAAAAAAAAAAGCTTTTCAGCTTTGTGAGTGAGACTGAGACTCTTCATCCACTGCCTTTCACTAAGCCTTTACAATAGCTTTTTTCTACGTAGTATGAGGCGTTTGATGTATTAAATAAATATTGCCAAAAGATGATGTTCTCAAAAGTATATCAGATTTGATAAAGCCTCACTGTGCAGTTTTCAATTGCTGTCAGATGTTATGGGCGATAATGACAAGGACTGTCCGAAATGGTCTACTGACGAAAAGTTTAAATATGTAGTCTTGCTTTTAGATTCCATCAGCCTGAAAAGGGAATTCAGGGGTTATGGCAGAGATTAAATTCCAAGAAGACAGTGATGAATGACTCACAGTTTATCACAGTCTAAATGTGTAGGTAGACATGCTAACGCCCAAACATCATTACAAGTGTGTGTGCAAGAATCAGAAATATATCTTAGATATAATCTCTCTCTCTGTGAGCACTGGTTGAGAGAGCAGTGTGATGATTGTGTGGCATTTTGTGCCCAAAATAGACACATTATCCACCCTCTCAATATTACTATTATTATTTATTTTTGTTATTTGTGTTTTAAAGTATTATTTTGTTATAAAACTGGCAGACAAAACTATTTCTTAACTGTGAACTAAACCCAGTCTTTGTACTGGGAAGCATGGTGACTGAGCTGTGCGATTAATCATAGATTTTTTGATTTGCCAACAAATACAAGGAAAACAAGATAATAAACATAAAACAATTATTGTGCTGCTGCCGCATTCCATCCAGAACACCTTCCTTTCCTTCAAAGCAGTATAAGTTCTTTCCTCCTTAAGCCAAACTCATCATCCAAATCAGCTGAATAAGTGAGTGTTGTAAAATGCAGTCTGCTTCTGCATGTGCTTGATACTGAACAGTGTTATTAAAAGCGCATTAAGCAATGAAAAAGATACTGTTCCCTAGGCTGCTTTCTGCTTCACTTCAAGATGGGGTAAATACAAATAAGCAAAGTATACTGTGGGCTTTGGATACTCGCCTAATAGCCGAATTGCGTCAAATAGCCTACACATAAATATGTTGAAATGCCGTTTTGGTAAAATGCCTCGTAAACAGTTATTTTACATTTGATTTTACATTCTGTTGAAGGCTATTACTTTCTGTTGAAGGCTATTATCTGAATAAACATGCATGGTTTGTTTACTCCAGTACTACCTCTTTCTACTCCCTCTAGTAAGAGTCACCATTTCAAAGAACCCCTTTTATTAAAAATGAGATGCTGATTTTCCAAGCTTTGGCAAGCTGATTGCTCCCGTAAACAAGATCGCTACACAGAGTTAAATTAGAGTTGGTAATACGTAGTGTAGTTCGTGTATATGATACTGAATGGAAACAGGACTGATCTTGACTGAAATCTTAAAATCAAAGTGAATGATTTTGATTACACAATTTCGTTACTACAGACACAAAGTGTGGAAAATCTGGTCACTTGATACGTGGGTGCCCAGAAAACATTGCTCACAGTACAGTAAGGAGAGTAAAAGTGTAAAAGATAACGCTGTGCAAAATGGAGGAGAAGTTGCTAATATTACTAATGCGCTGAAATCTACTCTGCATTCTCCCCCAATCCACCCAGGTTCATATGCACATGCATTCTCTCCATAGCCAGATCCTACGCCTCTGCATGATTATTTATGGGAAGCCCTGGATGTGCATGGTTTTAATCAAGTTTTTATAAGATATTTTAGAGTATTATACAATAACATTGAGAGCAAGTTGACACTGTTAAAAGTTAATAGTGGCTTATGTGCGCCTTTTAAAGTTCAGCAAGGAGTAAGGCAAGGTTGCACATTATTATCAGGCATGTTTTATACCTTGGCAATAGAACCAAATCCATTGCACAGATTGAGAAGTCTTAAACAGCCTTAAACCTCCATAAAGGTCTTAAACAGCCATTGATTGACAAACTGTGAAAACACTCGTTTCATCAAGTTTTAGTTTACATTATTGTAATTGTTAAAGAGCAAAACAATGGGAAAATTCTATTGAAAACTGGAATATTTTGAAAAGATATCAGTTGCAAAAGTTAATTTGGTAAAAAGTGAAACTGTTTGGTGGGAGAATGGATATCAGCAACTCCCAAACTGGACTGACATGGAGAAAAGATGGTTTAAAGTATTTGGGTCCTTTCAATAAAGAAAAAAAAAATTGGGAAGGGATGGCAGAGAAAATAAAAGACTGCTTGGATAAACAGAAGTGGATTAAACAAACATTGTCTTATAGAGGTAAACCCTTATCATTAATAACCTTGTTGCTTCATCACTTTGGCATCGGTTGACTTGTGTTGTTTTGCCACTACTCCTGCTTGCTAAGATCGAATCAAAGTTGATAAAGTTTTCTGGGATAAAATGGACTGGGTGGTCCATAACATTTTGTATCAACCACAAGAAGAAAGTGAACAAGAGTTAAAAACTGTTGGAGGACAAATCTTCATTTCTAATGGTTCTTAAAACTTTCAGTTTGGCAAAACCTTTTTCAAAGTTTTTTTTAACTCAAAAGAATAAACAATCTGAATAAACAAAGTTTTTCTGGAAGAATTGGTTTATAGTGTAACTAGTGCATCAGTTTCACTGACTAAAACCTATATAAATGCCACGGTATTTACTCTTCATCAATTAGTAACACGTTTGGTAGGGCAAAATCTGGTAGCAATACAATTCTGGAGAAGATCCACTCAAACGGTTAAAAAATGACTACAGTACACAATATACAGACTCTTCTCACAGTAGAATAGATAGATTTACTCCTAATATTCTGCGGGAGCAATTATTTACCACTTGTAAAGATCTTTTTCCAAAATTCTTTATTTCACCTAATGTAGGAGGGTATGGATTCTGCTTTTTCTGGAATCAGCCAAATTAATGGACACAGACTTTGAAAAAGTTAATGGAAAGAAACCTTTTTTTATCACTAAATGGGAAAAATCGACAATGGCCAACTGTTGTAGGTTTGGATGTTTTTAAGAAAAAATTGAGAACTTTTTACAAGACACCATTAACTAAATATATATTTTTTAAGAATTGTATTTTTACATTTTTTGTGCTCTGCAACAGAAACAAGCTTTAAATGTTAATACACTCCATAACTATACTGATCTGCTATTGCATAAACACTGTATGCATCCCATAGAAACGTTTTCTTAAAATGTCAAAGCAATTTTAAAAGATGAGGAAGTAGAACAAGGACAAGAAGAAAAGAATGCGTTGAGGCCAGTAGTTGGCTGTAAAGGGAGCTGCTGCAGTATCATCATGCATTAATACATCAAGGACCCCAAAATTAGTTACAAAAACTTTGGTAATTATTAGTACACTGAAATAATCATAAAAATACTGAGGAAAACCTCAGATACAGAGACCAAGAATCTTTCTGAGTTTCTAACAAGAAAATCGTTATTATTATACTTTTATTATTACACCTCTTATTCATATGTAAGGATTCGATTTCAGTGGGAATACAATTTAATTTTTTGGGAGGGCCAAGGGATCTACATTGCAATGTCTGACAATGACAAATATTTCTCATACAGATGTTCATTTCTTATGCTTCTCTTCTTCTCGAAGCATTACATTCTTCTCCATTACTCAGACAAGTACTGTCGACCATATGGAGGTGCAAAACATCCGGTAGACTATTTAAAAACCTCAAGTAGTGTGAAAACAGGAAAATGTACCAAATGCTTGACCAGCCTGGATTATTACGTAAAGTAATTCATTTCTCAGCTACCGCTTGGTGAATAACACCTCAATTATAAATTTGTACATCTGTTGACATCATAATCAGGATGTTTGTGCATCTGTTGACGTCATAGACAGAATGCTTCCTATTGCTTCGTTCTATGGATTATAATTTTCTTTAACTTCCCACCTACCTATTGATTTCCAATCTCACTGGGAAGTTTGAAGTTTGCAAGTTGTTGTGAGACTTTTGGAACAGAGCAACCTTTGTATGTGCCCGAAGCCTAATTCAGAATTCAGAAAGGTACAGAATATGAATAAAACATTCTACGGAGACTCTAAAGGCATATGGTTAGGCTTACTGTGGTGGTCGCTACATTACAGTATAGCAATATGATATAAAAAGATAGTAAAGAGAAATGGCTAATAGGAAGGTTTTGGAGGATTTGGTGAGCAACAGATTCTGAAAAATATATTTTCTTGCAAAATGTGTGGTCAGTACCATTGCTTCCTATTTTCCATCATCACGTCCCTTTAGGGGGTCTGTAGAATGTTTTCACATTTGTGAACATCCCTACTTGGTAGTCTTAATAATATATCTATTCTAGATGACAAATAATCAGACATATCTTGACTTAAAAAAAAACATCTTATTATATCATATTTTCAGCAAGACATAATATTGTTCAAACAGACTATCCCAGTTTAGGTCACAAATATTAGTAATATGAGTAATAACCTACCACTCACTTTAGGAATTTTATAATGAGTTTTTGATGAGTTTTTGAACAGATCTTTAAGATTCCCAATCGCTATACAGCAGGACATCAACACGATCTGCTGTACGAAATTTACAGTAATGCAAAGACCAGCTCTTCTTTATACATCAAAAGGCTCTGTCTGAAGTAGTTGGTCCAGGTGGCGTTTTGATAATCAATGTGCATTCTAATTACTCAGATGTAATGTCTTTGATGATCTCCTTTTTTGAAAGTGCAGCTTTTAGATGAGATCTGTTTATGTCCTGGGAAATTTAATGCAAGGCTGGATGGATGGATGAAATTAAGTGTTTTAGTTTATCTTAATTCTTAAAAAGTAGAAAAAAAAATCTACTTGCCAAGTTAAATTACGACGGTTAATAAACAGATAGGACAGGATAGGATTCTGAGGAAGGCTACTTCAAGCCCAAGAACAATAAAAGTAAGACTGCTCTACTTCTCCCAGTCTACTGAAAATATATTTTATATGAGATACATATTCATTGTCCACTGATTTTTTTCCCCTCGTAGACTGCACAACTGCATGAATAATGAATTACATGCCAGTGCAATTTTTTCTAAACAGAATTTTTCACAATTTATGCAGAGAGATTTCAATCATCAACTTTAACTTCTCCAGTTTCTTGGAGAACATTTGAATAATTCATTATAAGATTATTCATCTCCGCAAAGAATTGTCATGACATCACCAGGGCTGGCCTTTATAGAAACAAATGCTAATCTACATTGGCAGAGATTCAATCTCATGAAACTGAACACACAGGTGATCAAATAATATTCTAGCTGACATATAGTCAGAGAAATATCTGTGTGTTATCAGAACTAAAATGTACTATAGATATCTTAATATATCTGGACTTTTTCAATTGTAATTGACAAAGTGTAAACCAATAAATTAAGTTGCAATGGAATCATAAATAACATCAGCTCCCACTATTGCTTTTTATATTTCTACAAGGAAGTTTACCACTCTTTCACCACAATATGGGTGGTGTATTGCAGTCTTTAGCAATAAAATGTAACATTTTATATGAAGAATGGGTCATGGCCAGTGAACAAACACATGCAACCTGACTTACAGAAGTGCAAAAATGTCAATGAAAGCATGTCCAAGTCAACCAATTCAGCATTTTTCTATTTTTGTATGCTTCTTATGTCTACATTTTCATATCTTTATACTAATTATTATTTCAGGGTAGAATGCCAGCCTTTAAGTTGATAGCATGCTTGAGAATAGGTGTCCTTTAGTAAATTGAACAGGATTGAAGAACATCATGAAGTCAAAAACTGCTTTTGAACCAATCAAACACATCTGTGGCTGTCTTTTCTCTCCCCACAGCGGCCAATGCATCAAATTCATACTCATTATTGTCTGAATGGATCACAAAATCATCCATCTGAGGATGCCCTGCAGCCCAAAGCACTCTCTATCAAGCCTAAATTACCACTGTGGGCAGTGTTAAAGTGATGTGTGTGTGTGTGTTTGTGTCAATGTGTGAGTCTATGTGGTTTTATTCCATCATAGCACAAGAAAATCAAGCTGAAAACTTCACAAACATTTTCAAACATAAAAGTGTGTAAACATTAGGGGTGTAACGGTATATAAAATGGTTAATGGTTGATGGTTTGGTATGAACCGGGGTTTCAAAGTCATGGTTCGGTATGGTTTGGATTATGAACAAGCTATATGGATGCTGAATGACTTGCCTGAGGTAAATGTAATACAATGTGACATTGTTTACAAGAGTTTTATTGTCTTTGCGCCTTTGAAACACTGATTAAGTGATTACATGAGAAATTATACGTTTCAGTAAGTTGTACTGTGCCTTTCAACATATCTTCAGATGTTCATTCATGTGTATTCTGTAACTTAAAAAGGAAGAGATTATTGCGTTCACTTGTGACATGAGGCGCCTATACAGTGATCGGTCACGCCACGTTCAAAAAAAATCAAAATGGCATTAATTGTTTGAATTTTGGACAGAATTTAAAAGATGACACTTTGTTTCTAATCAAAAGTAACAAAAACAGAGTTTATTGTGATTATTGGTGGTGGTTAATCTCCAATGCTTTATTGTCATGTACACAAAAACTCTGGGGGGTGCAGTGAGGGGGGGGGGGGGGGGGGGGGGGGTTGGTCAGTGTGTCATGAGAGTACCATGGGTGGTGTATAGCAGAATATTGTTAAACTAAGGTGTAAACTAATCCCATTAAAATGTACTTAATTTCTATCTGCTTATTAAAATTCTATTCCATTTTGTCAAAATAAAAAGTAGTCAAAGTAAATTATTATTTACACAATATTTGTCAGAAACAGAATGAGTCAAAATTCGTTTACAAGCAGGAATGACCAGAAAACCAAATGATGCAAGCAGGTAAGTCTTTTGTAAATAGAACGGTCTAAAAATGTAGCTGAGAAATATTTTTTTCCTTGTGCAGGTGCTGACTGTTGCAAGTTGGCTGGCTGAAGACTGGAGATGACTGAAGAATTGAGGAGGAATTTGAACAGGAATACATTAGGTGAGTTTCAAAGGTAGGGAGTTAGTTAAGTAGCTTGGTATGAACAAAGACCAGACAATAGTGAACTGAGAACTGACTGTGATGAACAGAATAGACTATGGTGACTGGTGCAGGTGTTGCTCATTAGAACTCGGATGATTGTGAACGAGTGTGTGGAGCAGAGAGGTCTGTTGCACAGGTAGCTCCTGATGACCATGGTGGTTGACAACAGGGATGAGCGGACGATTTGATGGTTGGTGTGGAACTCGGTCAACAATGAAGCAATGTCATCCCAAGGCACCCACAATTTTTCTTCTGGGCCATAAACCTTCCAGTCAATTAGGTATTCTAGACGACCACACCATAGTTGAAAGTCCAGGAAGGTGTTGATATAATAAATGTGTTCCTCATCTGCTTCCACAAGAGGAACAGATATACGTCATCAACACCAGACGCTGGGGGAGAAGGAACCAGAGGTTGAACTAATGGTTCAAAAAGTAGCAGAGTATGCACTGAAAAGGTTTTAGTGATGTGGTGGCTTGACGGAGTCAGTTCTGTGCATACTCAGCCACGGTAAGGTAATAGCTACAAATGTTTTGGGGATGATAGCAATATGACCGCAGGCATCTCCTAAATTGTCTGCTCAGTCTGGCCATTGGACTGTGGTTGATACCCCGATGAAAGGCTTACAGTTTTCCAAGGAGTTGCCACACTCTGGAGATAAACTGAGGCCCACAGTCAGAAACTATGTCTACAGGAATTCCGAAGTGGCTTAAGGGTCTGCTGGCTGCCCAGGTAAAGGATGGATGCTTCCCTCAGGACCTCCTAGAAGAGCTGGCTCAGTTCCTGTGGCTTAAGCGATCTGATCATCAAGGGACAACTGAATGGGCCTGAGGATGACAGCTGCAGGGAGATTGGGCTCTGGAGGAGCTGAAGCTAGTTCTGGAGCATATATTGGGGAGTTCAGGATTGGGATGTGCAAAGGTAGGAGTTGTACAGAACACGTTCTTCAATTGCTGGATGGCCTTGGTGGCATCAGAGTTCAAGGTCAGAGACTTGGGCCCTTTATGGAGCAATGGTTTGAGGGTTCAAGTTGAATCTTGCTGAAGTTGGTGATAAATCTTCTGTAGAATTTGGCAAACCTCAGAAATAGCTATAATTCTTTCACACATGATGATTGTGGCCAAGTCGAAGTGGTATTCATTAAGTTTATGAAGGGCCTGCATCACTTGGTGGCAATGGTCGGCCAGGTTCCGGGAGTAGATCAGAATTTCTTCAATGCAGACAACGACAAAGCGGTGGAGGAACTCCCAGAACACCACATTCATGAATCCCTGAAGAACGGAGGGTGAGGGTGTTTGCTCACCAAGGGAGATTATTCCTGCAGATCCGAAGACTATGAAGGTTTTCGCCAAAACAAAACAGCAGCAATTCATTATGGAGACATCAGTTCTTGTCAAAGGTGTAATTGATAGAGGTAGTTCCCATTTGTGGTGGGAACTACCATCACTCCCATTGGTGGTGGTTGAGGAGATTCCCCCCTACTATGTGAAGCGCTTTGATCTCTGGAAAAGCACTATATAAATGTAACATTTCTTCTTTCTTTCTTCTTCTTCTATTAGGCATGGTGATCAAACAGGACACAATGGTAACGTGTACAGACAGTCGGTTGGCTATCCTTCTTTGACGGTCCACATTCGACAGGTGAAAGAAGTCAACTTGCATGGGTTCAAGAGCCGGAAGGGTGACAGATGGTGAGGTGGACGGAAGATACAGAGTGGGCTAAACGAGCGTGCAGGCAGTGAATACTCTGATGATGTCATGGTAGATGGTAGATGGCCATCTGCTGACTAATGATGGAATTGAGACCCTAACGATAAGCTGATAATTTATTAGAGCATTCTTGTTCCAACCACCGTTGTCTACGGTGGTAGAAAAGCACATAATCAGCCACAGTTGATCTCCCTTGACGTAATTGTTACAGCTGATCATGTAAAAATATATCTAGGGCTGTCACAATTTCGGCACAGGATTGCGGGTATTGCGCATAATTTTAATAATTCCCACAGGTCTCGCGTTTATAATGCGGGACATTTCTGCAAACTTGTATTCACTTTAGCATGTAGGTTGTATGGGTAAATTAATCCACACAGATTATAAAGACAAATCAGTCATTTCAAAACTTTCTACGAGATGCAATTTCACAAATAGTGTGAGAGATTCAGAGGTGCTGCGTCTTGCTCAAAATGCGCTTAACCACAGCAATCCCAGACTCTTGCGTCTTAGCAGTCAAGAAGGTTGACGGAATTGTCCCTTGCACAATCAGACCAGTGTTGCATCATCACTAAAGTTTATAATTTACACATCTTTTTAAGTCTTACCAATTTTAACATTCAAGCGATTTTAAACTATTCAGTACTCAAGCGCCCTCTGAAAGATGGCTTTCTCTGCGTACATACATACAGTAAAGCCACGTATCCATGTATTTAATTAATACAGGACTAAAAGACTATCCATTGTTATTTTACATTTGACTTTTTATTCAGTTTCTCTAGTCTAGTGCTTCTGTACCTGAATACTAGTGTACACTTCTGTGCTAATCTGTCTTGTCTGTCTCTGTCTCAGTGTGTTATCAGTGCCCTCTTTGCTCCATGATGTATTTTTCACTGCGTGAGAAAATGGACATGTGGCGTGAAAGCAGTTTCAATTGTCTGAGTCTGAATGTGTGAGAGTTGGCAGTCCAACTCAGCCAATATGGCAGCTTCTTTTTTTGTCCTTGTGTCAAACTTTCCCACACTCTACTTGCTTGGCTTCATTCGCACTTCGAAGCATCTTGTCTTCTTCTGGGATTGGATTCTTATATTGGGAAGGGGTGCTTTATCATGATCAGTATTGCACTACAACACCCCACTGGTCAAACCGTGTTATTCTAGGCCCTTGAGATAGGTCAAAAGACTACTCAACAGCAAAGACATTTGTTAACAAGCCAATAAACACATTTTTGCTGTCACGAAGACAGGGTTCATAGCACATCAGTTCAAAAAAATTCCATGACTTTTCCCTGACTTTTCAATGTCAAAGTTATAATTCTCAACAACATTTTAATGATTTTTGGTATTTGATTTTGTACAGTAAAAACATATGGTACATGTATCAAAACCAGAAGAAACACATTTAAAAACAAAAGCAGTCTACAGCAATGGGCAAAACAGTCTGCCAAGTCCCATAAAAATGTGTATGGAATTACACTACAATACAATTAAGTGGCAAAAACCAGAACAGGAACAAACATTCAAAACAACAGACTGATAGTCCCTTGAAAAATAGGGTACACTATAATACAAATAATTAGTAACACATTTAAACAGTCTGATTTCAAGTCCCATCCAGAGATTTCAATAGCTTTTGAAAACCAGGGGTCATTTTTGGGTTCAATTTGTCTATTAACAGAAAAACCGCATTCAACGGTAGCCTGGCCATGTGATAACAACAACAAATTGGACATCACTGACCAGAGTTTACCCAATACAGGCTCTGAGGACGACTAAGAATACAGCAGTTTGTCAATGTTGTCTTTGCACTTATCAACATTTTTGAACAAGGAGTAGTTTGCAGGAATGACAGTGTCAATGAAAGTGTCATACTGGTTAGCTACATCATCACAATCCTTGTCAACAACCTGCTTGATTGCAGATTGCTGCCGAGTTGAAGGGGAACTCCTCCCCTTCACGTAATTTCTGAAACCTTATAGGATAACGCCAGTTGACAACTGGCCAATTGTCGAGCGATGCGGCTCTAGCTGTCATACAGTATAAATAGCATAAAGCGCGGCGATTGCGTCAGAATCATAACTGAACACGGCGGACATTGCAACGTCTTGTTCCCGTCTCTCAGGGAACCGAGGTTACGATAGTAACCGGAGACATTCCCTTTTGAAAGGAGGAACGAGACATTGCAAGTTAATGCATTTGAGGAAGGTGTTTAATCTCAGCCTGAACACAGGAAACAATTCACCAATCACAGCGAAGAGGCACACGGCTCAACCAATGGCAACGCCGCCAGGTGTGCTCACTACTGATAGGTGCAGCTAAACCAATGAAATCAGCTGAATCCTACCAAAATTTGCATATCAGAAGCCTGAAACATAGCAGGCTGCGCTATTACAGGGTAGACACGACTATTCAGAGAGCATTTAAGCACAACTAATATGAGAGCGTCGTGTCAACAAAAAATAAATAGAGACAATAACACAAATTTAATGACATTTCAATGACTTTATAGACAAATTACAATTTTCCATGACTTTTCAATGATTTTTAAAGACACTAAAAAATTCCCTGACTTTTCCAGGTTTCCATGACCGCTACGAACCCTGAGAAGAAAGTATGCAGCAAATATTTACACATTAATCTAAAAGCTGCTCTCAGCAGTAAGGCCAGTATCAAGATGTTTGCTAAAAATACCTCTTCCACAAGGCTATTTTTTTTTTACCACTACGTGAAAAAAGACCTTTTCCGATAATATATAGGGGCCTTAACAAACATCAAAATTTACCGGATGCTATAAGACAGGATGCACAGAGCATATGTTCTTATCTGCTGAACAATACACACATTACAGCACCAGGCAGCCGATCAAAACTTCACTTTTATTTAAATTCATTTGGTCATAGAGATATGAGCCCAGACCTGAAATCCATCTCCTGAAACAATATGTTTTTCCCTCTGAGAGATTACAGCTAAAGACAAACAATCGATGAGTCATGCGCACACTTGTCTCTCCATCCACCCACAGAAATACGGCACCCCTGTATTTCTCAGAGGATTCTAGGAAGAGCAGGTGAAAAGGAGGCAGACATTGTGAGAATGTGTTTGAGGAAATGGAGCAGAGAGCCATGAATAATGTGTGTGGAGGGATGTGTGTCTGCAATGTCATACTCCATCAGAGTGTGGCCAGCTCATCGTGAGTCAAGTCTCAGTAGATGCTGAGAGTTATATTAATGATATGTCATTTAAAGAAAGGTTTAATATTATACTTAACCAAAACAGCTTTGTTTTCTGGTTTAGATGAGCAAAGTGATTGTCATCTCTCAGCAAAAAATAAATAAATATGAGAAGGCTTTGTGCTATTACCTCTCCTACAATAGCAAGAGGCTGTCAAAAATACCTCTGTGCAGTTCTAAGGTGTGAACCCCGCTGAAGTGTGTCTTCGGAAGTCCTAATTTCCTCGGCATACAAAAACCAAAAGGAGAAAAGGGCTCAATGTAAGAACTGCCTGACATTTTTAGGTCAACTGACTGAACATTAAAAGGCTCTGCATAGCAATAGTGAATTTACAAGGTGCTGGGCTGTCTTATTGCAGGAGAACATGTAAGCTTACAATTTTGTTTTGCCTAATAAAGATACTATGATTTCTTTTGTTCTGTGGCTATCTAACATATTTAGGCACTCAGGGACCAGACATACAAACTAATTGAAGCACAATGTCTGTGTCAGTTGAATTGCTCAATGTATATCTTATTTGAACCCCAAATATTACTGTGATGTGTATATTTTTGCTTTGTTGTACACATTATCTTACACAATTACTAGCCCCAAATATCAAAATTGGCATTTCCCCATCTCAATAATTTCAGTTCCTGTCTGATACAGCGGCATTTCAGAGTTAATTTCCTCATTGGTGGTTCACACATCAACAGAGCTGTGAAAAGGTATTTGCCCCCTATGATGTTGTCTATTTAGAGGCAATGGCTTAATGGCCCAAACACAGTTAATTGCTTTGTAAACCTTTCCAGATTGATACAGCAAATGTTTTCCATACATAAAAAAGCATTGTAATGCTGACTAAAGTTTATTTGATAAAAGTGTCAATATGTTATCAATTATCAATGTTAACAAAAATGAACGCTTTAAAGCATGACCCTAAGTGCCCTGCCTTCCTCCACTGCTCTAATTAATTCAGACACTCACAGTGATACAGTGAATACAGCTTATTAAAACTTGTGAACATGTGATCAAAGACTGCTTCATTTTTCACGTTTTTGGCACAAACACAGCAATATACAAATAACTTCAGCCTACACAGTAAAAATAAAATCCCTTTCCAAATACAGTTTAACTTTCACATTTAGAATTATTGTCAAATATGTTACATAAATGGTCATTTTAACACAGTTTGTCAAGCTAGTTTCAAGATAAATGATTATTATCTGTTATTGTCCAAAGCATTATTGTACTCAGTCGTACAAATTAGTTTATCTATTATTGTGGGTAATTTACATTGATGTGTATTGATTTTATTCTTAGATTTCATCCCTTCATGCAAGACAAGTGCATGACTCTCATTTATCTAACTCTCAGATAAATCTTTATACATTTTTACATTTTCATAAGCATATTATGTTTATCCAGGTGCAGGCACCAAAATCAATATGAAATCGAATTTTACTATTCTTGTTAACACATTTGGTCCTTTCAAAATAAACAAACCCTAACCTGCCCATACAGTCTGTGGGCATGTTTGACTAAGAATATCTGCTATCTATGTTTCTTGGAGTTACTGACTGGTTTGGTTTCAGGTTCAGCTGCTGCTGAGAAGCCACAAGGTTTCGTGATATTTTAAATAGGTATTTTCTGCCCCCTAGTGGAAATATTGCAAAACTACGTTTAAAACCAGGCCCCAGTGTCTGAATTTAAAATAATAGATCACCCAAAAATGAAAATTCTGTCCGTTTACTCCAGACCAAACCTTCATGAATTTCTTCTGATATTTTGAAGAATATCGGTAAGCAAACAGTTGATGGGATCTACAGAGTTCCATTTTTTTCCAATCCTCTGAAAGTCAACACGGCTCATCAACTGTTTGTTTACTGATATCCTTTTTTAAACATCATCTTTTGTGTTCAGCAGAAGAAATAAATTTATACAGGTTTGGGACAACTTGATGGTAAATTCCAATTTTTGGAAGTATAGTTTTAACTCTTACACTGAGAATGTTGAGACAAGAAATAAATAAGAATATAGGCTACACTGCCACAGGCCTCTACAATAATTAGAATTCAATGTAAAGATCCCCTGGAACAACAACATGCAAATAAGTAGAGGGGGGGAAATAATATATATGGATATATGTGTATGTAATATATATATATATCACATCGCAAGATGGACAGATGGATGGATTGATGGATGTCAGTCTCAGTAAAACTAATGCTGCCCTTCCATGCTATCGGAAAAATGTCCAACTTCTGAAGTCTGAAGTTCCTAGCTTGTTGCATTGTAGTGTTTTATTTTTGGAAAGAACAGGAATCAAGGAGAACACCAGGTGTATTTATTCTTGCCTTTTAAATCTTATTCAAGTCAAAACCATATTTAGTGTCCCATTCATTGACAACCATATCATCATTTACCATGCTATCTAGATTGTCAGCTTGTTGATGATTCTGGAATTTCGGATAAATACAGGCATTTCAGCAGTGCACAAAACATCCAACGCTTCAAATGATTATCCATAAATTCGCAAAAGGTTCTTTAACGACACATACAATCTGCCATATTTAAAGTTGATGATCCGCCCAACTATAAAAGTTATCCCTGAGCTTCCCGGTAGAAATCCGACTTGAGAGGGCGTTCGTGTCCAATTTTTAACTAGGAAACTCGTATTTACGATCATTTCTACAGCGTTCACACATAAATTACCACTTAGGCTACTCACCTGCCAGGTTTTTGAAATTGCAATGTTTGTATTAAGTTCACTGTAGTCTCGACTAATAGTAGTTACTAGTATTAATCAGTTTGAAATATATTCTGAAGCCATACTTTAGAAAAACCAACAGAAATGCCGTTCAAAATATGACATTAGCTCTCAAATCTTACACATGAATGTGCTTATTTGAATTAATTGCCTTCACGTAAAAACACATTCTGTATACTAACTGTGCCATATAGTAAGCAGAAAGTGTGAAATGAGTTGGACGTACAAATACCTTTTTTATGTCGACATCTTTCCAGGCCTGTGAAGTTCACGAGGATGTGAAGCGCTCACGAGCGCCGCCCTTGCGGCCACGACTTCACATCTGCAGATAATGCAGTGTAACCTTAAGCGGCATTGGCGTGACAAAAGTGATTTTGAGAAAGACCACAAATGGTGTTAATTCATTTTTTTATGTTCCTCTAACCGCCAGCCTCCTCCGAAAATATCTTCCGATAATATCTTCCGATATCATGAAGGGCATACCAATTCATCAAATGCACCGAGGAGGTGAAAAAAATACTTTTCTCCATGGGTAGCCAGTCGAAAGTAAACAAATAGCATATAATTTACAAAAGTAAAAAAAAAAAATCCAAGCAGCATATAGCCTAAAGCTAAAATACAGATATTTTATTTATTGTAGATTTTCACCAGTAACCATTTTAAAAGATTTTAATATCCACAGTCTTTGTTATTGTACTTTACTAATAATCTTGCAGAAACATTTCTGAAATATGGCATATGAGTGATCAATTATTGTAATCAATTGACAGCTTCGAAAAGTGTTTTATTTCTAAGTATCAAAGTATCTAAAAACTTTTTTACTTTATTTATTGATCTTTTTTTTATCTTACCATCGCTGGTTCTTCTGACAAATGGTTACATTTTAGAGAAAAACTATTAAAAAACAATTAATTGCAATTAAATCAGAAGATAAGAAAGTTCAGTTAAATAGGAATGAATCTATTCTTGCCCTTATCTCTGTGCAGCCACACTAACAGATTACAACATTAAAATTACATTACAGTAACACCAGCTGTCATTCATCCAGTGCAATATCCAGGATGGCTTTTGTGCTCTGTTTCCACAGCCTTTTATATTTTCTTGTTTTACATTGAACAGAGGTTGCATTCTGATTTTTCAGGCAACAATTGTCCCATCCACATTTTCCTCAGAGCAAAACTCTTAAAGATTAAAGCTATAACAGTCAAAACATTGACAACACGGTTTTATTATGTTGTTGTTGTTTTTCCATGTCTATTAATTTTCACTGCTGTCTTTTCTGTTTATATCTGCTTTAATTTTGTTGAAACACCCTCCAGATTCATACAACAGATACATTAAATAAATTGTCTATTAATTTCTCAGTGGTCACTGTGACAAAAAAAATGGTCAATTAATTTCTCAGTGGTCATTGTGACCAAATACTCTCAGAGTATCAGTGTGAAAGTGTCCAGCACCAAATAACCAAAGCAAAAAAATAAAATGAAAATAAAGTCAGTGCTATCACTATATATAAAAAGTTTACTTTAGATTCTGGCCAAAGGTAATACCAGCCACCCAGTACCGGCCTAACAAATCTAAGAGTTTTATTTGTGTCACTTTTATCTATTACAATACTATATGTCTGTTAATTCGCTCTTCCTCAGAGCTATGCCCAGAGAAAGGCAGGGTCCTTAAGCACCCGCACTAGGCGTTGGTTAAAAGGCCTGTAGAAGTTCTGCAGGATCTCCTTGGTTATGGATAGCATTGGGCCAAGATTTCTATCGGCTGGTCGTCTGGTGTTGGAGGCGGGGCTCTTTGTGATGTCTGCTTCCTTCTGCAGAGTAAGAGGACCTGAAGGGTCGATGAAGCACAAACACACAGGCAGTGAAATAACATATTCTTGCACTTATTTGCACATAAATAAATATTTATGAAGACTTCAGAGGTTAAACAAACAGACACACACAAACACACAGACACACATATGTATAGACATGAAGACTACGTAACTCACCCAACTGAAGAAATTCAAAGACTCTTCTCATAGTGATTTTCCGGTTTGCAGCATGATCCTCCAGTCGTAGGATGAGTAATTGCTCTCTATTGAAAACACTCAGCCAGTCCAGCAGGTACATGACATATAGTCCCACCTGAAGCCTCACCTACAAAAACAGAGGAGAAATACAGTGCTACATTCTTTGGCATTCAGGACAGACATGATTAAAGCAGTTGCGCTTGTCATTGACGGGTAGCTTAAAGAGATTCAGAAACAGACATAGTAAAAGGTGCAGTTCGTCATGAATAGCACTACCTAGTATCAGTATAGTGATGGTAATATATAAACAAAACAGATACATTTACAAAAGAAAAAATTAGGCAGTGGTTCTCAACCTATTGTCTCCCATTTCTGCTGTAAATATGACAACACTGCTTGTTTTCAAAACTTTTTATTTCTGGAAACTGGGACTGTTGATATATTGAATTGAATTCTGTTCTTTTAACTTAACGTTACCTTGCCTTACCTTACCTTACCTTAAGTATATATATATATAAATAAGTTTATAAATGGTCATGTGGCGCCTGGGGAAGTTTGTTGAGGTGAATGTATTAATATCACCAAAAGAGGGACCCAAAGGTTCAGTATAACATAACATAACATGAAACAAATCCTTAATCCTTAATAAATTGAGACAAATTTAATTTTAAAAATATTTTTATTATTTCTTGATATGTATAACAAAATGTCAGTTTTCAAAAATGTCCACCACACTACTGTATTCAGATAACATTATACCAATAAATATTGACATCTATTTAATCTACACTGTTTTTGTCTCCGTTTTGAAGATCGTTGAGATCAGGGAATTCCGGGAAATGCTATAAATGGCTTACTGT
Source organism: Rhodeus uyekii (assembly GCA_037043235.1). NCBI lineage: Eukaryota > Metazoa > Chordata > Actinopteri > Cypriniformes > Acheilognathidae > Rhodeus > Rhodeus uyekii. The sequence continues at coordinate 600,649 of JAWRVZ010000002.1, read as the reverse complement.
GGTGCACAAAATGACTACTGACTTAGTTATAGTGAAATAATCATTCAAATGATACCTCAGTTCAGAATATAATAGACATTCTCATTTCACTTCTGAATGGTGCACAACCCTCTATTTATATTATATTCCATCCAATTTACCAGATTAAGCAGCAATGAGACCAGTTTAATTGCTGGTCATTTTGTTGGTTCATTAACCATCTTAACCAGCATCACAGCCATAAGTAAAACAGTCATGAAACTAAAACTCTAAAACTGCTTTAATTTCACCTTCCAACAGATTTCTACAGAGGTGAAGATGATCCACTGGCAGCAAGGCTATGGGGAAGAGCCAGAACAGCTCATCCTCTGGTGGGTATATCTTATCTACACGGCTGCACCTGGTGGCTGAACCAATTACATCATATCACACTGAACAAAATCTGACTCTGACTCACACCAGCAGCCTTTGAGCCCATCCCTAATGAGAATTACCAACTGTGATGCTTAGGTGAGAAACATCCATCCACTGTTGAAAAGATACCATTTTAATGAGCTGAAGGAACAGTTTTAGGAACTTGACAGGCCCTGTTCACAATTCACTTTCATTACTACATCTTTTTTAAATCATACAGGTTTGGAACGACTTGAGATTGAGTAAATTATGATGGACTTTTCATTTTTTAGGTGTACTATCCCTTTAAGATAGCAATATCATATTAAATATTCACATTTGAGGTGATCATGATTCATATTGCACTCACAGGCATCAGGTTGTTGAGAGTGGTGTTGTAAATGCAGGAACGTATGGACCTCTCAGCCAAGCAGCCCTCAAACAAGTGCAACGATTCTGAAACTCGATCATGAAAATCCTCCACAGATTTATTAGCCATTCCAAAGTACAGATAGTCTGAGTAAAGCCTGCTCTCTCACAAACAGATACACAGAGGGCACAAACAAACACAATAAAAGGTAAGAGGGCAATCTAAAGAGCATCCCTCACACCGTAGTCTAATACTGGTTATATCCAAACCATATAGTGATAAATATACTATAAAAATTTGAAAACTGGATTAGTACCTCTCTACTGGGTCTCTGAGCATCACAATGAATCTGGCATCTGGTTGGACAGCATGAATGAAGTCTTGTACTAGAAAAGGAGGCTCTGCCTCTGTTCCATTGTCATAGAAATAAACCCAAGCATTATTATCCCACATTGTGGATGCGCTTGCTTCACCTGTCAATCAAAAAATGTGAATGAGATTATTAGTAAAAAGTTTACAATTGATCCCAGCCAACTTAATATTTAATTTGAAGACATGGATGTGGCCTCTGATTTTATTTTAATACCTCTGGTATGAGTCATAACGAGATGACAGGCCTTAACTATAACATCCAGTACCTTTAATGAGAAAGTCTGCGTTTCCCTGAACTCCTCATTGTGTGAGTTTGTATACAACTATGTCACATGACAGAAAGATGGACCTAAGCTGATCAGCATGGATGTGCCTGCTGTGCTGCTGCTTTGCCTGGAGCAGGAGCAGAAGAGCCTCGAGGCCAACATGTGTAGATTCCTCTATCTGGCCACACATTATCCAGACCACTCACTGTGCTTTTTCTTTGAACAGTTTGAACGAGCGCACAAAGGCTCGTCTGCCCAATATGGGTCCTCAAGGATCATTCTCTGAGTTTGTGGAGTGGGTGGTCGTTGAACTGCCTACACTATCCTACGCCAGCTACACTATCGTCACCAGCTTCACCACACTGCCAGAGACCACTTCTCCAGCACCCCCTGTCTCTCCAGAATGTCTGCCCAGCCTCCCTCTCCCGCCTCCTCAAACAGCCAGGTCCTCGGCCCTGCCTGCACCGGTGTCCTTCAGCCCCTCTGCATCTCTGACACGCTATAAGGATCTGTCTAGCATCTTCAGGCCACCAGCTTCACCCAACACAGAGGATCCCCTGGCTCCGCCTCCATTTTCTGTGCTCATTGCTTCACTTTGGCCTGTAGACATGTCGGCTCCACCTTGGCTCCTCCCTCCTTTGGCTCCACCACAAATGTGTGCCATACAGCTCCACTGGGCTCCCTCATCCCTTCAGCTCCGCCTTGGTCGGACATAGTCCTGCCTGCACCTTCACTTCTGCCTTGCTCCGCCCTTCCCCCAGCCCCACTTTTGTCCTCATTCCCACTGGTTCCAACTCTGTCCTCTGGCTCACCAGTTCCACCTTGGATGCTTGTCACCACAGCTCCACCTCAGTCTCGCATGGCTCAACTCTGACTCACCTCCTGGTCTCTCTTGCTACTGGCTCCTCACTGGCCAGTTTTTTGTTTTTGCCCTGCACTCTTTTTTGCTCTTTGTTCTATGCCTGTCTCCAGAGCTCCTGCCCCTCCTCAGTTGGGCTATTTACAGTGCAAGAACGTGCCTTACCAGGAGGGGGCGAACTGTTACAAGTATGGTTTGGCTCCTGTGTTTCATAGTGTTTTTGGTTCAGTCCTGTGAACTGGTCTTTCCTGACTTGTTATTTTATAAGCTCCCTTTGTTTGATCTTTGTACTTTAGTTCTGAGTTTGTGTCATTTGTTTTCAGTCTTCGTCTGAGTTCGTTTGAACAAGTGGTTATCTCCTGAATTTTGCTATTAAAGTTTGTTCCCTGATCAAGTGAGTTTATACAAAATCATGTTACGTGACATTCATTAGTTGATGGAAAGCTAGAAAATTAAAATGATTTAAAAAAATGTAACATCAGAGAATTGAACATGCCAATGTGTTGTTAAAAAATTTGAAATATTAACTTAAAATCTCAGTAGGTACTTCAAGTAAATATTGTAGGTCAGAGAGATTTGGCTTATAATAGTTTGGGTATCCCTGCCTTACAGAAAGGGCCTACACTAGTAACTAAACCAAAAATATGATTGAAACACAATAAATATTACCGATTAAGATGTCAACTTTTTTGTGGATTTTGGAGGAGTTGCTCTTCAAGTGATCTTGAATCTGATTGGCTGCTTGGTCAAAAAGGTCCAGGTAGTCATTCAGTGGATAGGGGATATGAAAACCATTACTCAAACTGGTGATACCTTAAACCAGGGGAAAACAAAGGACAATCATTTCAGTTGTAAAAGAGCTTGCAAACAGAATTGCAGTGCAATTATAGTGTACCTGTAAAATTTGTGGAATAAACTAAATGTGATAGAACCCAATGCTCTGTCTAACAATAAGCAAATGTTTTGCATTGTAAGAAAATGGGAGTGGTGAACATTTTTTTGTCAAAAAGATCAACTAGCATCATGAATTCACATTTTAAACCCAATGGTTGAGTTATACTTTTTGTGAAACTCACCAAACCTCTTCCGTGTCCACCAGTGTGGTTCCTTCATAGTGGTGAAATGGACTTCTGGATGTTGCCGTAACCGGTCGTAGAGATCTGTGGTGCCGCACTTGGGCTGACCGATGATGTAAAAGTAGGGCAGGCAGCGCAGGCGGTAATGTCTACCTGCATGCTGATGCAGGTGAGCAGGAAACGCTTTGCGCAGGTGGTCATATATTGCTTGGAAGCGTTTTGAGTAAACTGCGTACAAATTTTTTCCATATGGATCGGCTGTGATATTCCCAAAGTATTCGTCATACCAGCAGGGGTTCTTGAGATAGGGAAGAAATTTATGAGGAATTGCACTGAATATCTGTGGATGACAAAGACCAGAATGCTTATAATAGTAAACTAAGATTTGACAGTGTAGCTTTCACATGCGTATATCGATATGTATATTTACTTTATATACACTACCATTCACACGCTATGAAACTGTTTAATTTTGGTTTGTCATGATATTAAAGATCTTATTAAGTCTATACTTTAAAAAATAATAAACTTGCTTTTTTTAAAGGGTTAAAAATCCTAATATAATTTGTGTCCTTTAATTGTAATTCTAGATAATGATCTAAATCTTTGAATTCATTCATAGAAACAACTAAATCTAATTTGTATTTATTTTTATTAAAAAAACAGTACATTTTGCAATTGTATGCACATACGTTTGCCTCTTTCTCTCTCACTTCTCCCAGGTCAGGCACTCTTCTACGACTGAAATCCACTTTGGCCACAATGCTCCTCACCACTTCTCTCACAACTGTGTAGTCAGTAGTGAAGGAAAGATTAAGAGGCTGCTGCGCCGGATGAGACACTATGGTAAGGTGATATGGTGACGGAGTTAAAAAGAGTCCTTTCTGGTCCCTCGTCAAGATGTAGGACGCCATTATTAGAACCGTGACTGTGAGTCCAAAAAGAAAGCTCAATATTTTGATTTTGCGTACAGACCCAAGTGTCCGCAGGCCCCATGCCTGATGCTGTGCTCTGTTGTTTTCAATGACAGTCCATACACCCGTCCACCTCTCGCTGGGCTTGTATTTGCAGTACTCCGGTTTTTCATCAGAAGCATTTAGAAGGCCATACTTGTGGTCCATTTTTGTGTTACGCTGGTTGTTTTTTCTTTGCATATAAAGTGAATCCCATCAATGTGAGTTATTGTATGTGGTCTGCTACATCATACCACTCAGTGCACCATAAACCCCAAAAGAGCTGTGTTTTGCCAATGAAATCAACATCTTTCATGCAGCAGATGCTGTGTGGCTTCAGGTCATTGTTTATGATGGGATGTTTGTGGGCAGGAAGACAGACAGTGGAATGAGCAGCGCTTCCCGCACACGACGATTGGAGCACTCTTTCAATTTAGCTGCCACAAATGACACAGCGTCAGTGGGCTTGACAGCGCACCAGCACACAGTGCAGATTTGATTGCCAAGGTCACAAATGCCCCAACAGCATCTCAGATAACAGAAAGGTCTATTCCTGCAAGACAAAAAAAGTGCAAAAAAACATAAGATGGTTCATTGATGTGAGTTGAGGATGCAGTGAATGTTGGTAATACTCTGTTTCTGTCTCTCAAACATGCTAGCAACTCTGTGATGGAGCTTGAATAAACATCAGAGAAAGGATGGCAGGAAGATCACACAGGCCACAGACTGTGTGGCATATGGTGTGTGTGGGTATGTACATATGTACGGCTGCACAGTGATGTGAGTTTTGGAGAGTTTAGGGCATAATCCATTTAGACACGATAGCCTCAGGGTAAGCCTAATTAAGAACACTGTAGACCAGCTGCAAGCTAATAGATACATTTATATGACAACTCCTCTTTCTCCTTCCTGCTTTCTCTCTCTTTCGTATTTGCTGTTTCTTTCATTCCTGGCAATGATACAAATTATACAAGAAATAGTTTGTGCAATTAAAGCAGAAATTCAGAGAAAAGAGGTGAGGAATGCATACATGCGTCATCTATTTGATTGCAAAAATACCGTAAAACAGTCATATTGTAAACATGAGTTTAAAATTACTATTTCTTTACTGCTACTTGATCTATCTTTGCTGAAAAGTATTAATTTCTTTCTTTGAGAGAAAAAATAACGCTCTGAACCTAGACTTTTTAACAGTAGTGTATGTCTCAAGAGTTTGCAAAGTTTCAAATGATTATTAAACGGCAACATCCAGTGTCTGACTTCACTTGTTTTCATTCACTCTTTCAATTGGACTATATTAGTGGAGTAAAGGGAATAGTGAATAATACAGGGGGCAATTTCAAACAAACTGAAAAATCAACTAAACTAGTGACTTAACCAGGAATAGGTGTATGAAATCAATGAAACAATGAATAACCATGGCAATCAAGGAAACATAGGTGTGTCCGAAATCACATACTTGTCTGAGTAAGTACTACACTTGAATTTCAAATGACTGCATGAAGTATGTTCTATATAGTATGTGACAGTTGCAGTCACAAGGCAAAGCAGGATCTAAATGCAGCATTATTTTATTACAAGCCAAAGTTAACAAACCAAACATACAAACCAAAGCAGGACCAGGCCAACCGCATATAACAACAGACAACTAGATAGGGAAAAATACAGGGCTAAATACACACCAAACTAATTAGGGAGACGAGACACAGCTGATGGGATTAACAAGGTGATTATGGGACACAGGTGACTAATATGAAAACAAAGGTGTACATGGGGAAACAGAATAAACACATTGCAAACGATGACCACAAAACGTACAGAAACTAACCAACCATCAAACTCAACTGTGACAGTGTGAATGTGTGTAGTATGAATGTAATCCGGACATACTACATTCGTCATGCTGTCATTCTCACATGATCTACCAGCACCAGTTGCATTGTTTTACCTTCAAAAATCCTCTCCCTTGGGCTCATGGGATTGTAAAGTGTCCATCGAATTAATGCACTCTTCAGAACCTCGACAAAAGTAGTTGGTCATACGCGTACTTATCACCTACTGTTTTTCAAATACTGTGTATTCAGACACACTACTCTGTTGGCATACTGTTTTTCGCATTCTATATAGCTGGGCGGCATTTGATTTCAGACATAGCGTAAAAGTCCATGAAAACAAAAACAAAACTTTCATGAAAAAAATCATGAAATTAATTCTTGGATAAAACACTGACGTAACTTAAAAACTGCTATATGTATCCCTTCATTATACTGTAAGCTTGCATATTATAAATATTTCACAATAATTTATATATTTAAAAATGACATAAAAATCATGCAATTTTAATGTTTTAGGGGAATATAAATATTATAATAATATTTGTGTGGACAGTTTGTTTCAGGTTGTTTTTTTTTTAGACTAATGGCTTCATTCTTGATAAATATCTGCAAGTGATGGCATGCTGGTCCTATATAACTATTCTCTAATTATGTACATTCCTTGTAATTGTGAGTTTGTATTCAACTCAAGGACATTTCCTTCCCATCTCTTCCTCCGAATGTCACGAGTCAGGCTGGAGGAGAACAACACAAAACTGAACAACAAAGCGTTTCTCCTCAATGTAGACCTAATGGCTTGTTTATCGCTGAATATGCAAGGTTGGAAATTCAACCAAAATTTGAGCAAATTAAAGGGCCTGCAGGATCCTCTGGGTTAGGGTTTACCTTCATCATTTCATCAGACAGTTCAGGGCTGTTATTTACCGCCTAATTGTGGTTAAATTTACCTTGGGGAGATCATTAGCAGAATTGTGACTCTACCAAAGCCCACACAGACCACAGTAATCCATGCTGAACTAATAAATAGATGTGAATCTCATAAATTATAGATAATTTCCTATTTGTGCATGAAAATAAATGGTTTGTATAACGCTCACTGAAAGAGAGAGAGAGAGAGAAAGAAAGAGAGAAATGGGGAGAGATTAATGAAACCAAAAGAGAGGGAAGGTAGTCAAAGGAGGACATGTGCCACGTTCCCATGGAGATGAAGGCAGGTGTCATTGATCAGTGTTGCTATGGAGAATAGACACTGGGAGTGTTTGTATGTGTACACTGACCTTAAATGACCTCCTAGTGACAGATTGTGCATCTGAGTCACGTTGATTAAAAATAAGTGAGGTCTCGCTATCCGTGCCGAAAATAAGAGTTTGAGGTAAACCGTAGCAACGAGGACCTCGATCGCTGTCAGCGTGGGTGTTTATTTTAAGCATAAGCGTTACATTGCTGATGACTTTAGCATGGAGTCTGGCTGACGTGTGCTGCCACTTTAAATATATTTCAGAATAACAAACCCAGCACTAAGTGTGGGGAGGTGAGGCATCTGCAAGCATGTTTTCATTATGGATCTGACCGAAATAGAGGAGGAGTCTGGGACAGCAGGAGGATGCGTTAGTGATGAAATGAGCACTCGCTGCGGGAATGCCACAGCAGTCCACAGCTCAATGATTCATTACTGAGAAGCACCATCGTTATATCTGTCAATCAAAACAACAAGTGAGGAGGTCTACAAAGTGCGTGCCAATTGATGCTTTTGATGTTGTTTTTGCAAAGCTCACACAATTCAAAGCTCTTTACAGGTTCAAGCCATAGTTCACCCAAAAATGAAAATTCTTGTACAAAGTTATGTTTTAGTGTGAAATTTGTGCATAACTAGTGTAATTAATTTAAAAAATATTGACATACCATTTAGAAATGTTTAATTCCCAAAAAAAAATAGAAACCATGCCATGATTTATTCACCCTCTTGTCCGTGTTCCAGACCTGTATGACCGTCTTTCTTCAGTGAAAGGTGATATTTTGTAGAACATATCAACTATTTTTGTCCATAAAGTGAAGAGTGAAAGTCAGTGTGGTCCAAACAACATTGGACTACAAAAAAGGCCCAACCAGTTATTAGGTTTCAGGGTAAAGCAGTTTTTCACACAGGGCCATGTAGGTTTGGATTTTGTTTTTTAAGAAATTTACAGTGTAAAATATACATCAACCATAAAAAGGAGAGATGCATTTTACCAGGTTATAGCACTTGTGCTAATTTACACCTGCAGTCCCTGGACAGGCTTGAAGCAAACAAATCAAGTTAATAATACATTTATCCCAAAACAACATTAAAATAATCACATCCTGCAATCATTCCTCAGTATGCATTTATAAATACACTCTCACATACACATCAAATACTAAACATTATGTGAACATGTTTGTTGTGAAAGAAGAAAATTCACATATGTGGTTTACTCTGTTGGCAACTTTGATGATCTGAAACATTTAAGTGTGTAAGCAAATGAATCAGAAAGGTCGTGCAGATAACGCATGATTCACACGACAAGAAGTAGTACATATGAGAGAGACACAAACATAAATTCCAAAACATTTTGCAGTGCCATACTGTGGAAAAACATGGTTCAGGCTCTTCAGAGAAACTGAAAATAAATGATGATCCAGTGCTAATTAAAGATTCAACAGTATTGTTGCAACACAAGTGTAACAATGTTTTTACCATATGTCACTATTGCTTTGTCTGTTGTCAAACAGATTGTTTGATACGTATGTACTCACTTTTACTAAGAGTTACTTTTACTTTACTGAGAATGATGAACAATGAATATAATAATGACAAGCGATGGTCATTCATCCATAAATTGTTTAACTAAACACTGTAGGTTATAACCGGTAACTCTTAATACTCAACTTTATTTGCTACAACCAAGACTATGTAATATGAACATTAAAAGTAATACAAATATTACATGAACATATAAAGCATATGTAACACGCATAAATGTTTCACAGGTGGCCAATGTGGAACACCTTTCTTTAGCGTCTTCATATAATATCACAATCTTAATACAATATATCAAAATAAAATGAATCAAAATTAAGTGTTTCAAGGAGAGGGTAAAAAACAGGATACAAAATAGCCTATTACTTCTAAATTAGGATGTTTTTAAAGTAAAAAATCTTGCTAACATTATACGTGGACCACAGAGAACATGGTTCAAACAGATTTCCGAAACACTACCATGATTCGAAACACTCCCTCTTCCATTGGTCGGACAAACGGATTGTCCCGCCCCAAACTCACACCACCACTGAGCTATTATTGCTATATTGGGTTAGTAATCATGCTCTTGAAGGCATGTTTGGTGTCAGGATGCTGTGATGTTTCTTTATGAGCGCTGCAGGATATTTTTCACATATGTCTCTCTGAGCCCCCTCCCTCACCCGTTTCCAGAGTCATAAAAAGAGGGAAACAGAGCTGTCAAGACCACTGCCTCAGAGCACATAGGCTACTGTGTCCGTGCCAGCCAGTGTCAAGACTAACTGATCAGAGTAAGCAGGAATGTATCCGGGTGGACAGAAGGGGATGCCAAGGATCCAGGGTAAAAGTCATAGCTTAAGTTGCAATACAAAAAAAACAAATACATGGAATACCGTGAAGAGAAGCATAGCAGTAGGAGGGGCAGAAGATGTGAAGCATGTTACTAGGGTCTGTGGACCATAAAATGGTACATTGACCATCAAAAAATATTTTGACAATCAAGCAAGACTTAAAAAAGAATGAATCCCACTGCATTATAAAACTAATGATCAAACCAAGTGACATTAAAACATTTCACAAAAATTCAAGCTTAAACTTAAAACTTAAAAGTATATTTTGTGATGTTATGTTTACAATGATTCTTTGAAAAAGTATCAAAGTTATAAATATAAATGAAATAAAACCTACTCCACTTTCCAAAACTGGTGTTCCTGTTGTGCGTTGGGGGTCATGAAATATTAATAAGGTTGCATTTCCATTGTTTACCAGCTGTTTTTACACTGTTTTATCATTGCTTTTGTTGTTATGTTTAGTAACATCTCAAGTTCAGTTTTTTTACTCAAAACAACCCATTCATAGTCAAAAACTATCACTGATTGTTGCTGTTATTGAATGTGTTATATACTAAATGTGGCCTCTGTTCTTGTTGGTTACCTCATTACCTGTATTGTGTAGATATGTAGTCTTACAAAGTGTAACAAGAAATCTATTGTGTTTTTTATTTAAATGTAACCCATCCACTTTAAACTCATGGCTTAATTCAATAGTTTTCTGTCCAATCAAATGCTCTCTAGAATCCTCAATGTCCTACCCCAAAATTAACAAAGAAGCCAAGGCTAAAATCACTTGTCCACACATTTACTATTTTCTACGTGGTGAATAGATAGGGGATAGAGAACAATTCAGACAGTATAAATAGGCTTTCCATTGGGAATGAAGTTCGAAAGAAGTTTGGTTTCCCGTTAATGTCACGAGAACACAGTCTGCCTCGGTCCAGAGACATAAGAGAAACAAAGCAGATCATATATGCAAGTCGGAACAGATCACAAAATGTATTGGACCCATTTGAATTCTGCACAGAATGCCATATTTTAAAGAGATGGAGAAGATAAGGAGGAGACAAGGATAGAAACAGCACTGAAGAGTAGTAGAGATAACACCGGTATAATGCACCAACATAAATTACACACTTTTCAAACTACACATCCTCAGTATGACAATGTTCATTGCTTTGCTTTACAAACAGTTTCAAATCTAAAAGGGTATCTATTATACTGTGGCTGTCATAAGCTGTCAAATGCGGCTTTAACAAGCTCAACGGCTCTGGCCAAGCTGTGATATAACGAAACATGAATAGCTATTTTAAAAAGGGAATTGTCAGGTAGCAGGAACTCAAGGATGCAAAAGTATGGGGATTTTCTTATAACAAAAATAAAAGACAACAAAAACCACCCCAAGGGGGGAAAACAAGACTAGAACACGAACAAGACTAGAACACAACAAAACACTGGACTACAACACAAAAAGTACAGCCATGAAATGACAAGCAAACACGGAGGGATTAAGTACACACAGGAGGAAGGATAATAGAATGGGAAACAGCTGGGACAAATCAAACTAATGACAAGGAAACAAGGAGGGAGGAGAACACAATGACAAGACAAACACGCAGCCAATGCGAACGCACATCGCTGCGTGTTCACATTAAACAAAAACAGCGCACAGCTGGTGACAACCAAACTGCGTGCGCGACACCAAAAAACACAACAGGAAAGCACGCGGCCGAAGTAAACACGAACTGGGTGCTTACAACACTGCACAAAGACAAGAGAGCACGCAGTACAAGCGCGTCACATAACGTAGAGTGCGCGAGAACGAGCAACCACTCGTCTCACGCGCTCACGACAAGGACGAACACACGGTTCATTAATGTCCGAACCCCGACACAAAACCGAGACCGAACAAGACCATCTGGGTCGGACATGATAACCCGCACACAAGACGTTACACAGACAAAAGTACGCACAACTTGAACACTCGAATCAACGCGCACGCACACAAAACTCGAGACATTACGGTAGTGTCAGAGCTCTGCCACAACAACAAGAAAATTCTAGACCGAATGTGGCAGAACCCTGACAGGAAGGAGCTGCTTGATATGTCCTGCCCTTTCTTTTTGTTTCACTGGAAATTACATTAACAAACTGAATAAAGCTGCGTGTTTCAAGATACTTCAGAGGCCCTTTAATAATGTTGTCAGTTTTACCATATCAGTTCTAGTCTGAGTCAGATTCTGAAATGCAGATAATCAAGTTAACCAACTTATCAAGCAGAAAACTTCAGCACAAAGTGCATTTTTGTTTGTCACCTTTTCAACAAATGTTATAAGCAGAGGATAGAGGATACTATGTTTGTAAGCATGAATCCATCTCCGCACTTTTGATTGTAAAAACGACAAACAATCTGCATTACTCTACACAGCATAAAACTCAGTCAATAGCAAATATTTGAACAAATAATAAAACATACTTACAGGCTCTGATTCCAGAAGTGCCAGATTGCCCTAGCAAGCTTTGTACTCTCATACTCTCTGCTGCACACACATGAACATTTAGGTTGTCCTGTTCTGGAACATTGTTGTAAATAAATCTTGACCACTGTTTTCTAATTGCCACCGCTGAAGGCCAAATAAAGTGCTTTTGCTTCTGCATAGAAACAGCCATACTTCTACGATAACTGAAGCCAAACCTTCTTTTTTTGCGTATGCATGTGGGTGGCATTACACAAATATTTTCACTTAGTGATTTAGGTCGGTGAGGAGTTTTAACTAGGTCTGAACCTGCCTTCTCTTAGATAGAATACATATTTTTTGTGGGAGACCGAGCTTTGTAACTTTGCAGATCTTAGACATGCACAAACAGCTACATAACACATTAAAAAAAGACATATATATCTATCTATCCATCTATGCATTCTCAATTTTATATGAATGTGTTAGAAATTACAACCCAGCTCTCCAGCTCAAAGAAGACACAGAAAGCAAAACACTCGCTATCATCTCTTCCTGAGTTAATCTAAATTCTCCTCTGCTCACGCACAAGCACGCGCGCACACACACACACACACACACACACACACAGACTAACAAGTACACATTCCATTTGTGCAGTGTCAATAGAGGGAAAACACACAGGGATAACATCTATTCCACAGTCAGTACAAGTGAGAGGAAATGAATGAATGCGGCAGCCGATAGAGACTAATAATGAAGCTCAGTGGAGCCGAGTCTGAAATGGCATCAGTCAGTTATATTAAGATACTGATTACATCAAACTGAATAATCTCCAGTGGATACACTTGGTTATATATTCATTGAAGTCACCTATTCAAAGCATTCTGACAGTGTCAAATTTCTCTGTTAATAATCTCACTCTTTTGCTTTTTTATCTTATTACCAACCTTTTTGTTGTCCTAGACTCTCATAATGAAAGGAGACATTCAGGAGGATTACACATGATGACTGTTAATGCGTTAAAGCTAAACTGAAATGCCAACGTATATCCAAAACTGCAAAACAATATATAAATAAATCCAAAACAATGTATAAATAAATAACAAATATTTTGGCAACTACATAGTTGTCTATTTTGCATTTTATATATATATATATATATATATATATATATATATATATATATATATATATATATATATATATATATATGTATATACACACGTGTGTGTGTGTGTGTGTGTGTGTGTGTTTAAAGTTTAGTTAATTATATACATAATTTACTACATTTTTCGTAACCTTAAGAATCTGAAATAAACGTTGTATTGAAAAATTAACATGAAATCTCCTTATTCTGTTTGCCCATTTTTTATTTTATTTCCAACTTATTTCCCAGATTTAGGGAAAAAACGAAGAAAAACAATGTGATTTTCAATTACTTTCAATGTGGTTTCAAATTTTCTACCCAACTGCATTATATTAGTATTATCAACTGTTTAAATGCAATTATACATAATGTTAGAGAATAGCAAATACTTCTGAATATTCATTTTAAGTCTGGGACATTAATATACTTAATATTAATTAGGTAATTAATATAGAATGTCCTCAATACTAATGCATTAAATGTGTTTCCTGACTGACAGTGACAGTGTTGATTAAATGACCTGCAAATGAAATTTGGGGGAAAAAAGACATTATGAGTGAAGGGTACAAGGTACAAGGATTGTGACATCTGACAAACACAACCCAGAAAAAGTCACACTGTGAAAAACCTCAGACATTCAAATTCCCTTGTCAACACTACGCAGCATTTGAAAATGTCTTTATCTGAAAATGAGAAAGATACAAAAATGTAAAGATATATAAAAATATATATATAAATTAAGTATTAATGTAATTTCAGCCAGTTTGTTATGGTGACATCAAAGTAGGCTATGTGTAAATACGGAGTAAAAATAGATTATACTTGGTATTACAACTTTTCTGAAATGTTATACTTAACTAATTTGTATACATTTCCAAACTTAAATCTGAACATTAGTTAAAGCCAGGTCCAAAATTCAGTCAAAGGATTTTACAGAATGGATTTTTGATCTCTATTTATCACCCTATAAACCAGAAAATACTATCAATAGCCAGAAAATAAAAACATTTTCACATGATTTTTTAAGAGTAAAATGTTATTTCATGTTAAATATATATAAAATGTTATAAGAGTAAAACTGTAAAGTTTGGTCTAGAATTGCTGTTGAAGTGGAGATTTTAGTCTCGGCGCGAGAGAAAAAATTGTTATAGGCAATTGTAATTGCAATGTAAATGGATTTTGATGATTGATTCTATGATATTTTGTTGATATGATTTCATTTAGTTGGTATAATAGGCCTAAGGTGTATATTGTTAAATAGTTTTAAATTAATTAAAATATGATCAACTGTGTTGCCTGTTGTGTCTTGCCTTAAAGGGACAGTTCACCCAACCCAGTATGACTTGCTTTTATAACAAAAAAAGTAGCTACTTTAAATAAAAAATAACAAAACGTATTCTTCTTTTTGTATTAAAGATATAGTGTGTTAAATATAATGCATTACATTCAGTGATGATTTTGTGTGCAAAATGTCATTTTGAATGAAACAATTGCATATAAATAAATTTGTATCACATTAATTTGTTTGAGCAGCACTGGGCACATGTTCTCTATTCTCAATGTCTCCATTTTATCATAGTGACAGCAGTCGGTGCATAACCCGAATCAGATTAATACCTGCCATTCAGTCATGTTAATTTGCACACGCAGTTTCCGAAATTACTTTCAGGCTTGACAAATTACTTTGCTTGTGAAATGTATTACGTTTGCATTGACACTGCCCTTGATTGTGCACTTGTATGGAGTCACGCCCCAAATTACATATTTAATCAAGGAAAATCCACACTAACTGACAAGATATCCTGTGTGCTATTAAGTTTGGATGTTTTTTATTTATGCAAACCTTTCCTAAATTATACATTTTCTCTAAATTATAGCACTGTGCACTTGGTATTTATCATTGCTGTAGGTCAGTAAAGACTGAACTTTTCTCATTAAAATGCTACTTGTCTTTTCCTAAGCTGATGAATTCAACAGCATAAACAATACAGCAGATATTATAGGTGACATCTTGTATAAATTGGGACCCATAAGGCAGAAAAATGCGCTTATGGGTGATGTTATGTGAACTTCTCAACGCCCCGTTATTCCCTCTCTAATACTCCAGCATGCATATATGTGATGACAGACTCATGTTCGGTTTGGCAGATTTGTTTTGCGGTTTGAAGATGTTTGTGTCTCAGTGCTTGAAACATGAGGCATGTGGTTTGCTGTTGATTTCAGGCTGTCAGTGTATTGATGGAAGGCTTTATTGTCTTATTCTGTACAGCGTGTGTAGAGCCACAGCAAGGAAGCTGGGGAGAACAGTTTTTGTAATCCACGCTGAAAAGAGCAGTGGCGCAGAAGAAAAGACGTGTAATTAAACAACAGAGATGAGAGAAGAGTGTTTCCCTCAGGTGCTTCACTCAGCAGCCTATTTGAATAAACATTTCTCAGATATAAGAGAAAGAAAGAATGAGATTGAACCATCTTTATTATGATGAATGCACACTTATACCCTTGTAACTGAGAGATATAAACTTCGCCATTGCGAGATTATAACTATAACAAAAAAAATTGAATTGTGAGATAAAAAGTCACAATTACATTTTTTTTATTCAGTGGAAGAAACAAGCTTCCATACAAATATAATTAAATAATTATAAAAAAATATATAAAATAAAAATATACAGTTAAATATACAAATATACATATCAGAATCAATTCAATGCAGATACTCGTGGTGTAACTAATTTACTTACTGCTAGAGATGGAATTGTTTTCTTTTTTAACATCTACTACTGCCCTTGCTATTAATTAACAGCTCCATGGACATGTGTTCAACTCTTATGTGTTTCCTGACAAAGCACTGTTGAAATACTACTGTGTGTTTGACAGGCAACTCAGGACACTTCTTCCCAGACCTTTTATGTCCCAGATACACTCACAGTACAACAATAGATCCAAGTTCCTCTTGCCATTTAATCAATAATCAGTTCTTTGTTACCATCCACAAGGAAAATTCACAAGGATAATATGTAGCAAATATCAGCAGTGCAGTTGTGCATAAAAATGCAAAGTCACGCAGATTCTATACCGTCAGATAAC
Organism: Rhodeus uyekii; assembly: GCA_037043235.1. Taxonomy (NCBI): domain Eukaryota; kingdom Metazoa; phylum Chordata; class Actinopteri; order Cypriniformes; family Acheilognathidae; genus Rhodeus; species Rhodeus uyekii. Next base: position 584,262 of record JAWRVZ010000002.1, on the reverse strand, counting down.
AGCCACTTGAACTTATCTCATAAATAAATGATGTATTAGACTGGATTCTTAATTAAATCTGCTTCCTGGGACATGCGATATAAAGAGTTGAGATACAAATTGAAAATAGAAGGATGGAAGATTCATTATAGAGAATCCGTTGTGCGAATGAACAGACGTGAGCTACAAATAACTCCAAGAATCCTTTTTTCATTTGCTTTTTTTTCTCTCTCTCTCATCCTATTTTATGTTTCTCCACCCCTGAATGCAGGTTATGGAAGGAAGCTTTCATTTACCTTAACACAAGGATTTGCCTATCACAATATATTTCGTTTTTTCCTCCTCTTTATTATGTTTCCATTGATCTTTTTGTATTTTTATACTTTATTCAAAATTTCACTCTTTAAACCAGGGTGTTTCATTTAGCTTTTTGTTACCAAAGAACTCTAAATATAATCTGTTCCTTGCAAGAGATTAATTTGCTAAAATATAAATGCAGTATAAACTAAAGTACTATTAATATTATACAGACATGTTTTTAAATATCTTGTAAAAATGCTAAATTGAATAATTAGTTTATTTTCATGTCAAAAAGAAAATTAAGATATTATCTTATTTAAAATCTATCTATCCATCTTCACTGAAAAAAAAAAAAGTTTTTCAGTTGCCCCCTGTGCTTATCTGGCCCCAACTTGAAAACCCCTTCTTTAAATGAATGTAATATTGTAAATACAGTGTATTATGATTAAGAATGCCAAACCAAGTAAAATAAACCTGTACTGTATCTATATTACTAATACCATCTGCTTTCCCATCACTCCATGTATGGCAGAAATGTGCTTGAATATAAAAGACATTAAAATGCCTTTTGTGGCAATCATTAACTATGTTTGTGGCAACAATTTTAGAAAACAAACTTGACAGACAGCACACTTTGTTCTTCCCTTTCTCAGTAGACCATGCTATTCTGAACCCAAACAATGCAGCCTCTTTTGACCAGAGAATGCCATCGGCCTCGTCCTATCTTTGGATAGTGGCTGGCTAATGTTCCATGCATCATTAAAGAGGGCAGCAGACCAATGCTCTTGGCACAGATGACCAGAAGAGAGAGGGGGAGAATTGAACTCACTCAGCCCAGCATTCAGAGGCCATCCTCCCTCTATTGATACTGGTGCACAATGTTTATGTTTCTGTTCCAAATAGACATGAAAGCAGAAGCAAGAGCTGAGCCTCAGGGGGCCTGACGCCTCAAGTAAAATCATATTAGGACTTAATCTGATCTAATTCTGTGCCTGTTGATAATACCTATTCACTAGTGCAGGTGCTATATATACACTGTATTGGGGGAAGGGGACACTGGGAAGGCCAAAGTCTTGCTGGTTGTGGTTTGCATAGTCTTGTGTAGCAATGTCTCTGAATAAAAAGAGGTCTGGTCCTCATTGCAATAGTCAAATAACACAGGAAGAGACTGTCTCTCCAACTTTCCTTCCTTTACCATAAATAAATTTAAAAAAGCTTGCACTTTATTTTACAGTATGTGCACTTTTCTAAAATAAAGTGAATTTTCTCTAATTAGTTTACCATTAACATCATCAAATACTCACTTACAGTTAATCATTTATAACACTACAGTGTCTTTTCACATTACATTAAACTAAGCATAAATACATGCAACTAGCCCAAAACCAAACCTTAATCCTAACCCTATTGTTATCCCACTGGAGAACGAGTGCGATGCGGAGACAAGCCGCGGAGCAAGTGTTCAAACTGAAATCTCTTTATTCCCAAACGACAACAAAACACTTTAAATAAACTCAAAATGGCACTTAGCAGTGCAAACCTGGAGGAACTCGGAAACGGGGAACATCCACACTCGTCTTGACACTAACATAACATAGACGTAGCAACGTTTACCGCCGACAAAGACAAATAAACACAGGATGGTATATATTGACAAAAACGGGATGAGGAACAGCTGACGAGACTTAGGAACGTGATTAGACAGACAGGAGCGTGCAGGACCTGGAAGATACATAAAGCAACCCAAATGTGACAGACGCAACAAGACAAGACTGTGACACCTATATTAGTTAATAATACTCTGTACTTAAATGTATAATTAAAAAGACTATGTAATGAACACCTTCAAATAAAGTGAAACCTTATGTTACAATGCTGTGATGGCTCCATTTTAATTTTAGTTTACATGCCTAAAGTTGTAGCATTTCAAATTATTAGTTGTTTATTTGTATTTTTTAAACAAAATAGAATATTAATATTAATTATGAAGATGTCTTAGTAACGTGGCAAACATGGGAAAGTCCAAAGATAAAAAAAGCAAAAATACATGGCTTGTTAACTTGACTTTTTGAAGGTGGACTGAATAAAAAAAATAAACAAAATGGTGTGCCCTGCCCACAAGGCTAGCCAATCAGATAATAGCTTATCAAATTGTGAAAGTACTTTACAGGTTTTTGTCCAATACCCATCAGACGGTCAGTAAGCAGACCTATGTTTAGGATGACAAGAGCCAGAAAGTACATTACAGCAGCTTGCTAAAGTTCATTTTTTACATTTAGTATGCACTTATGTAATCTTATAATTGAAAAAAGGAATAGACTGTACATAAGAATTCATTTATATGTTTATATTTTCAAAAAGTAAAGCAACGTAATGCTCGAGGCACCCTGCATGATGAATCATTCTGGTGGAATGGGCCACCATCCTGAAAATTACATCCCCTCATACTCTCCTTCTTTTCCTCTCTGGTGAGAATCCATACTATCAACAATTTAAAGCAGCCCTTAAAAAACCCTGCCTTTGATTTAATTAGTTTAAGCTCCAGATTAAGCAATTAGGCAATAAACAGGAAACAAGTATTGCATGAGTTGAGTAGCATGTCCATTATAGTAAATGTCACAAGGTCACTTAAGAGTTACCAGAAATATTTTATGACGGAATTCAGCAGACCATTAACACAAGCTCACTATAGCTCACTGAAGCAGGCAGACACATCTCCCTATTTGGCGGTTTCAGACAGACTTGCACCATTAAGACTGGCTAACACAACACAAGAGATTAATACCACTCAGGCCGACACCATTAAGACTAGCAAAAAGCACTCATGCAAGTTAATGCTGCATACAAATGACTCCAGAATGGCATTCACGTCCTTCTGTACTTGTAAGAATGCTGTTAGCATGTCTGAAATACACAATATGGCTGAAGGCAACATCAGATTAAATTTTCAAAGATGGCCAAATACATCACTGACTAGGTTAAAAATTAACAATTGGTTAAATGTGGAATGAAATACTTTAGTGCACCATCTTTGCTATGGTGTTCATTTAAACTGCCGTGGCTGAGGCTTGTAAAGCAAAGAGGGCCTGCACAACAAAGAATGATTCCAGTTCAAGATGCATAATCATAATCTATGATTTTAACGCTGACAGTTTTAAATTCATAGATTTGTACTATTAGTTTTAAAAAAAAACATGCGTATGTAACATTATAAATGTCTTTACTCTCACTTTTGTTCAATTTTATGTGTCTATGTTTAATAAAAATATTATTAATTTCCTTCTTTCACACTTTGGTTTAGGGTCCAAATCTCACTGTTGGCTAACTATTAAATATGACTTTTGCCTCAATATACTTCTAATTATTGCCAATATGCAATAAGCAACAGGTTCTTAGTGAGAATTGGACCTTTTTTTCAGTTCTCCAGCATCTTTTGCATACTTGAACCCTTTCCAGCAGTGACTGTATGATTTTGAGATCCATCTTTTCACACTGAGGGCAATTGAGGGACTCAAACACAACTATTAAAAAAACATTCACTGATGCTTCAGAAGGAAACACGATGCATTAAGGAGAAGTGAAGGATGAAAAAAAGGATATTTAAACAAAATACAACCTCATTCATATACTCACAGTTTACTCAGTATTAAGGATTGAGAGTATGGGGTAATTTTTAATAAATTTGTGTGAACTAAAAATTATATGCACTTTGTATGCTCCTGCTTAATCTGTTACAATAATTAACATTTTTACAAATTCTGCAAAGGTTGTGTAAACTTTTGAATATAAGATATGTGTGTGTATTCTGTGACGTGACGTTTGTGTGGGGATGAGGAAATCATGGAGGCACAGGAAATAACTGAAATCTAATTTAATAACAAAACTCAAACAAAACACTTTAAAAATACAAACCACAAAGGCACTTCTTTGTGCAAAATGTGATAAACATGGAAACATGAAGCGACCAGGAGATACACCAAAATACGGACAAGTACCGACCGGGACTGAAGGAAACACAGGGTAGATATACACAAGGGCTGAATGAGGGAAGCTGACAAGACTAACAAAGTGATTGATGATATAACAGTATGAGTGGAAAAACACTGGGAGATCACAGGAGGAACCCAGAAGTAGACAGAGACATGACTGACATGTAACATATTCTAACATATTCTATTATTAGGGGTTTGAACTGCTTGGAGTCAACTATTTGGACTTTTTTTGTCTCAAAGCTTTGTAGTTCGTGAGATATCCGGCCCTTGTGACTATAAGCTCAGTTCTCCTTTTGAAGAATGTTCAAGTTACAGTACTGGATTTAAACTACTTTCATTGTTTTTAAAAGATCACTCTTTCCATTTCGTGCAGTCCACACAATATTAAAATTTCAAAGCTTTGTAATATCTGATTTGCTGGGGTATGAAATTGCAAAAAAGAGATTGGAGAGCCTTTATGGAGCATAAATCGTGCCACTGAACAGATGACATGAGCCATAAATAACTGAATTACTTCTCATTGCCATTTTTCCAACTTTCATCCCCTTTTATTTCCCCCCAAAGGTTATGGGAGGCAGCTTTCATTTTCTAAAAATATATATATAAATATATAAAAAGAAGGGTTTGCCAGGGGCTGGGCACAAACAATGCACACACACACATAGGTAGGAAGGAGACATTCACATAAACACACACACACACACACACACACACATGTCAGAAGCCAAAGGGCATCTGTCTACCTGTCTGGCCAAGTTTTGCAGCTTTCAGAAGAAAAAGGAAGAGAAATGTTAATAAAGGCCTTGAGCCTTATAGTGTGAGGTCTGAGAGACCCTGCTGTCTTCCACTACTGAGATTCATCTCATTGCTGAAATCAATAGGAACAGCATATGTGCTATACATGGCATTCCTTAAGAAGTTGCATAGTTTTATGTAGTTATCATGATGAAAATGATCAAATGATAATAAAAAAATGACCAAGACATATAAAATCTGACATGTAATGAGAAAATTTCTATTTGACAGTTAAAATAGAAAACAATGGATGTAACACAGAAACACTGTTCGCTTGTATCAACTGAATTGTTTATTTAAATAAAAAACAAAGTAGCAAACATTGTAACAGTAAGAAAAGAGAAAAGTTAAAATGGTTGTTTCTTGACAAGTAAAGTATTGTGAGATAACATATGATTGATTTCACAAACCAGAGCTTTCATAGTATACATTTTTTTATGCCGTGTGAAACTGAAATGTGTGTGTAAATGCATGTTTGACTATGCGTTTAAACATTTAGATTAAGCGTTCATGTGTGCGCTTGCAGGCATAGTGTGTGAGTGTGTACCTGGTATTCCCTACGTTATGGGGACTGAATGTTCCCACAAGCAGAATTAATAATAAATCATAAATGTGTTCAGCATTCTGCAGCAATATTTGTTTGGATTTTCTACACTATTTTAAGTTGTAAAGTGATTCAGCAGTAATGTATCATGATATTTAATGCCACACATGTATCATGATTCTCCAGCGCCCCTGAATTTTCCAATGTAAATCTGTGGTGAAACATGGAACTGCAGCACGCTCTAATTGAGAGCCATTGAGGCAAACTGCCCCACTTATTTTCACATTACCTCACATAAACTTCTTTCCAGACTAAGACGATATCAGTCTGCTTCAGCTATGTGTATGTTATTCTGCATCAGGTCAGTAACTATAGTTGGCATGTCTGTTCTTCCTATGTGAATTAACAAATCAAATGAATGATTAAGTATAAATCCTTTAGTTTAAACATGCTCATGTAAATAGCTTTTAAAGTTCTTTTGTGTTTGTTTAATGTTTGTTCTGAGAATAGACATGACTTTGTCAGCTTGCAACATGCTTAAACAACATTCAGAGGCAATAAATTAATGCAATTCTAAAATGGAATGTATGTCAATCATCAATAACGGAAGGACATTGGAATTCTGCCAAAAGTGTGTCTGATGTTTTTAGCAATTAGGATATAAAGCTTGCAAAATGTTTATTATAAACTAGCGCTAAGACCCATAATCTGACCTAGCCAAATTTATGGCCTAACGCTACTGTCCAAAAAGATTTTAATACTAGTAATTTTTTACCTTGTGGGGGCAAATTTTTGGTCCCCATGAGGAAAGCAGCTTAAGTTTTTGTAAAAATGGATATATGCATAAAGTTTTCAGTGATGGATAGGTTTAGGGGACAAAATATGCACTTTCAACAGTATAATAATCATTTGGTCCATGGAAAACCCCCATAAAATATGGAAACCAGTGTGTGTATGTCTGCATGTCTGTGTGTCTGTATGTCTGTGTGTCTGTGTGTGCCTGTGTTAGAGTGTCTCTCTCTCTCTCTCTCTGTGTGTGTGTGCCTGTGTTAGAGTGTCTCTCTCTCTCTCTCTCTCTGTGTGTGTGTGTGTGTGTGTGTGTGTGTGTGTGTGTGTGTGTGTGTGTGTGTGTGTGTGTGTGTGTGTGTGTGTGTGTGTGTGTGTGTGTGTGTGTGTGTGTGTGTGTGTGTGTGTGTGTGTGTGTGTGTGTGTGTGTGTGTGTGTGTGTGTGTGTGTGTGTGTGTGTGTGTGTGTGTGTGTGTGTGTGTGTGTGTGTGTGTGTGTGTGTGTGTGTGTGTGTGTGCGCGCGCGTGTGGTAGACAGTGGGTCAAGAGCGATGAAGGGTTTGGTTGTTGGTATGGATAGAATGTTGACTCAGCAGTGAGTTATATATTCTGCAGCTGTTAAGATCTGGTGAATGTCTTTCTAAGGAAGAGACTCTCAAGCTGTCCAATACACACTCCTTGTGCCAACAATTACTAATACATCACAGCCTTGTAGACACTCCAGAGTGCAGTAGCCATGACAAACATGAAAGCTCTCCATGGCAATTTCCTGAGGTAATAGAGCAACTCTTTATTTTCTTACAAAATAGGGAAAAAATTATTACACACACACATACACAAATATATAAAACTTCACTTTAAATTGCCCTGAATTCATTGTTGGTTAGAATTATCCAGCCTGATTAACAGGTGCTTTACGGTACAGCATGGATTTCAAAAGGTTTTGACATTATACCATTTAATAATGTCAGATCCATCTGTTCTTTTCTCTTCAATATCAATCAATATATTCCATGGGGGAAATACACACAGCATAATACCCAAGTAAGACGTGTTCTTCTATCAATCTCCAGTTCCGCTGTTCCTAGGATAACATTTCTACCAGTCTCTTTCCCTCATTCTAAACCCTGTTTTTAAAATCACAGTCAGGGATGGAGCTTACTGGATGGTGGCATGTGGGAATGACAGCAATCTAGAATTAGATAAAGGCCTGTATCAATTGGAAAATGGCTTTAAATTGTTGAGAACAGACTGGCTGACTGAATTATTTATTTATTATTAAAATCAAATCAAATATATTTAATATACTGTATGTAGATGTTGCCTGCTTGTAGGTTACACAATAAATCGTGTTAAATGTGTGATTAATTGTGGAAGCACAAGTGTTTCGTGTTCGTGGGTACCTAGAAATAGCCCAAGAGCAATAGTCTATCCTTCCAAAGATTTACTATGGTAGCCCTAGCATTCTTAACAATACTTGCTAACTTGGTTAGTTATAGGGGTTCATTTCTGGTCCATTTGATCACAAAATGTTTGTACAGAATGTTTCACATTCATTGATTTTGAAGGTTTTATTAAGATTAAGATCAAAGATTAAAAACTGTGGCGATGAGGACAACTTTTCTTTCTTTAAACAAAAATTAACCCCTTCAGCTACAAATATTATACAAAAATAATCTTGAGAAAGATATTTTAAATATCAGTTACATTTTGATACAATGTTCTGAAGACTATGATAAAGTCTGATGTCTGGCAAAATTCAAATAATCATTGTGCAAATGTGCGTTGAGTGACAGCTATTAGTTTGCTTTAAAAATATTTATTATTCTTATGTCTGCTTGTCTCTCTTATTTCTGTAGCCTACCTGTTTTTTAACACGTGTTAACTATACACGTTACAAACAAACTTTAGTTTTGTTTGGTGACATTGAAATTGTTAGATGACGTAATAGATAACGTAACGTATAGATAATAACATAATAGATGTAACTGACATTTTGGCGTAAACTGTGGTTTCCATTGGTAAATGTTTGTACGGGTAATAACTTGCCTGAGCTGAGGTCGTTCGCAGCGAGTCTTCTGTCACAGCAGCATCCCGAACCATCCGTGTGAAAATCCTGATGAGAGCCGCTATTTACGAAACGCTTCTCCATGGACTACTTTTAGAAATCATCTTTTTGTCAGTCAGTGCCAGACGGAGCATCGCTATGAAGCGCCTCGCTGTCTCTCATCTTATGTTTGGGTAAATCTATTAGCCTGATTCAACCGTGTAACACGTAAACCCTCGAACAATGGTCAAAATACCTCCATATTACTCGCGTAGAAAACTTACCTTGACTACTTGTCCAGCTTTAATATTCCACTGATCGCATTCCACTGTTTGCGTTTGAGACCGCGATACTGAGAACTTTCTGAGCGACTGAGTTGATGAAAGCCTTTCGGTCTCTATTCGAGCACAAATGCTTCTCTCTCTCTCTCTCTCTCTCTCTCTCTCTCTCTCTCTCTCAATCTCCCCTTCCTCTCTCTCTCTCTCTCTCTCTCTCTCTCTCTCTCTCTTTCTCTCTCTCTCTCATCAGGGGTTTAGTCAGTGGAGGGGGTGGGATACAGCGCATGCTGCTACTGATGTGCTGTGCTCTGACAGATCCCAGCTATTTCTGAAATCAATCTACTTGAGATTAATAATAAAGCAGAACAGAAGAGCAACACATTTAACATGGAGGATTGCTAACATTTGTTATTCTGTAAAAAAAAGTAAATGACATAACTTTTATATGTTAAGGCCCAGTCACACAGCGAAAACGCATGAAGAACGCACGAATTACGCACAGATTTTCGTTTCTGCGCGGCGTGTGCGTCATATGCGTAATTCGTCGGTGGAAGGAACGAGGACCGTCAGTGATTGTAAGTGGATGTGCGTCGAAGGTGGTTTGTGCGTGATTTTGAGTTTTGAACGGTTCAAAAATTTTCCGACGCACAGATGTGCGTCGGTGTGCGTTATTCATGAGTCGGCGTGCGTAGCTTATGCGTTGAGTATGCGTTACATGCGCAGGACACGCGTCGACCGTCAGTGCTTATGCGTTGGAACTGGTTCGAAAGCGCGCACGTCCACTGACGCCCCACCTTCATATCACTCATGAACCGCGCACCGTGGCGCACGTATCACGTTCATTCCACTGACAATGTGGATTCTGAAAGTGCTTGTATGTGGAACGTTCCCGAAGCGTGCGTGTTTGGACGCGCTCCGTCAGTGATTCATGCATCGGGCGTGCGCCGAATGTTCGTGGAATACTTTGGTCAATTTCTCGACGCACAAGCACGCACAAACCCAATCTATGCGTGATTTGTGAGTGATTCGTGCGCGATCGGCTGTGTGACTGGGCCTTTATATGGGCATTGGGGGGCAGTGATGACACAATGTGCCATCATTTATCATTCATGTATGGCCATTCACCAAACTTAATTCTGTGGATTTGGCGATTTTGTTTTTATAACAACATGTTTTTAGCAGCATTTAGCTCACAGGAACACTATAAGACATTGTCTTCAGAAATATGAATCGGAAATTAGTCGGAGTAAGGTTGGGCAAGACCTATCTTCTCCTGGACATGGACTTATAGTTTCATATTTTCCCATTCAGTAGTATGATGCTGCTACCATGAAATGTGTCCGCATTTGAATAAATATAAAAAAGGCGTAGTTATGACTTTTTATCTCACAATTCTTAATTTTTCCTCTCATAATTGAATTATAGTCAGAACTGTGTGACAATAAATGAACAGTTCTGGCATAGGATCAGTTTTCTCCGTAATAAAAGCATTGGCAAAACGTTTGGTTTTGGTGTTGTTTTAATATAGAACTTTATTTCTATTTCAGTTATATTATTGTCTGTTTCTCATATCATATAAGAGTGTGCCTGCCTATAAAAAATAAATCCCCCCTTTTCCCATTCTATATGGTATGGTGAAAGCCTGGAAGGACATGATTTTATCCATAGGGAATTGATTGAATCGTTATTGCTGTGATCTCATGTGAGTGACAGGTTGTCCCATCCTCGTGCCACTAAGCACGTCATCAGAGAAGACATGTCACTGCAAGAGGGAAGGGAATTTAATTTTAATAAAGTTTATGAGGGCATATTCATTTTTAAAAACATAATGATGTGCACGTATAAATCATTTATAGTAAACAATATTCCATAAAAAAAGAATAGTCAATTTTGATCTAATTGTGACTTTAAATATGCCTCATATAAAGTGTGACAGAAGTATTTATACATTTCAAAAGTGTTTAATTTCTTGAATCTAGTGATATCTCACCCACTCATTGGTGAACATTTTTACAAACCCTTTGAGCATTGCTGGGTTTTCATAATGTCTAATCTCTCCTTATGTCTGTTCCAATTGACTGCAATGTTAATTCAGTAAAAGATGTAATGTGTTTTTTTGCCAAGGAAACCAGATTTGCACTACACTAGTTATTTTTATACATCTACAAGATGGTGTGTGTATAACCTTCAAATAAAAACACCCCCTTGTTCCTCTTCACTTTGATGGATTCACAAAAGTCTGTGGTAGAGCTTTGAATTTGATGGTGTGTGTGGTCGTGCACATGACAAAACCAAAAACTTTGGCAGATACTTTTTCCAATGGGAGGGGAAAAAATGAACGATTATCCAAGATAAATTCACTGCAGTAGAGATGCCAGAATAAATCAGTGGTGAAAAGAAACATGGGCAGTTTGAACAGAAGTCATTGCATAATTGTTATTGATTGGTCTAAAAATGATGAATCTGTTTTCTAGCACTCAGACTGCAGGCTTGGCAATTTATAAAATCACAAATGTAAGACAATAAACCAAGAATCAGCGTCTCTACAAAATATAGCTGTGCTTAGCTCTACTAAGTATTCACCAAGTCCAAAAGTTACTGAGACAGACTTTCCTTTCATTTGTTAAATTGTATGAGGACGAGGACAATGTACACTCAGCAAAAATAAACACTTCTTCATCTGCTTTTATTTCCAGCAAATGTCTTAATATGTAAATTATCTGTAAGAACATTTAAATGTTCTACAACTTGACAAACAGAAATGGAGTAAATGCACCCCTGAACTAAACACAATCAGAGTTATCGATGGATATGTTTTTTTTGGACTTCAAAATCTCAGTTTTTGCTGTGAGATGTTACTCTACTCTTCGACCAAGGCATTTGTTTTGTGGTTTGCTGCCGGAAAGACGATCCGGTGTCCTTCCTGTTTCTGTCTTAGGCATCTTACATTACGGATATTGCAGTTTATTGCTCTGGCCACATCTACAGTCCTCATGCCTCCCTGCAGGAGGACCGTGGCATGTTCACAAAGGTGATCAGTGACCCTGGGCATCTTTCTATTGATGTTTTTAAAGTCAGTAGAAAGGTTTCTTTTTATGTCCTAAGTTATTGGAACTATGAGCTTAAAAAATACTTCTTTGTTTTTTGTTGCTGTGCATATTGTAGGGGATTTACAGTTAAGACCCGAGGACCAGATATGTTGAATGAAGACCAGGAGTCAGAAGTGCAGTCATTAGAAGAAATTTTAGTGAAGTTTAGCAGTTTCATCAGCAGAAGCCAGCTTCAAGTCTCACAAGGAGTTCGTAGGCCACCCCACATACAATAACATTGTTACAGCAATTATACTCTAACAGAGGGTGCTAACTACGTCAATGATGGCGTTTAAATGATTCTGATTGGCTAAGAAAGAAAGAAAGAAAGATAAACAAAACTAGTAATTTTCCACACAAGAGCAAACAGTCTGAAGCATATCTCCGTTGATCACATGGTTGACGGGTTTGTGACGTGGCTTGTCGAGAACAACAAGTTTTATGGTGCCAACTAATCACCTCACCAATACAGACCATATTAACACACACACACACAGATTCACATCTTCTCCAAGGCTGAACTCGGCTCAGGCTCCAACTATCAGAAACAGTACCCAAAAAATTCTGATAACATGTTCTATCTGTTGAGACGTACAGACAATATTCATCCTCACTCTATGGAAAAATACAGAAAAGTAAAGAAAGGATTTAACTAATAGAAATCCCTAACTTAATTATAAATCACTATTTACAAATCATTCAAATAAGAAAAAGGAAAAGAACATATGAAAAATAAGAAAAAGAAAAGAATATAGGTACAAATAGGAAAAAGAAAAGAATATACAGTATATACAAGCAGCAATGGCTTTCAGAATAGTATCTTTCAATATAAAGCTACATTTGAGGGATAATAAAATGTGATAGCTCAGGGTTGTGTTCAAATATTGTTCATAATATATATGAAAACGTTGTTAAATAACATTAAATTAGTTCATTAAAAGTAGATTTATATGTGTTTTACCATTTTAAGCCAATTACAGTAATAGGCTACTGAAATTCTAATTCAGTTTCTAGTTCAAAAACATTTGCTAGCTGATTGCTCTTGTGTCTCACACTGAGCATTTTAGATAATTTCAGCGGTAGGTAAAGATTTACTATAAAGTTAATACTGTTAGTGTTGGTAAAAGAGAAGGAATCAGTTGTAGGAATAACAGTGTTTATTTAAATTGAAGTGCACAGAAGAACAGGAACACAGGGAGGCCTAGTGAGATCACAGAGCTATGTCGACCCAAACCGCAAACCAGGGAAGAGTCCAAGATCAACATAGGTAAAATCACCCAAGAACACCTGGTGGCGCAGTGTCGTGATGGTAGAGAAGGAAATCTGAAGAGCAGTGGTAGGAATCTGGTGGAGTTCCTTGTGATAAGGGAAGAAACTGGGTATAGTCTAAGGACAGGGGCTCTGTGAACTTGAAGGTGAACACCAGGTGACGGAAAGTCCCAATGGCAAGAGTGAAACAGAGCACAGGGATTTGTAGCCAGAGCAGACAGGGGATCAAACAAAAAAGGAAGGGGGGGAAACAAAAGCTTAACTAGTCAGACAGGAGCTAACAAGGCTAGGAGAACTAGAAAAAATAAAGAAATAACCAATATAGAAAATGCTCAAGAACACTGAACAAGACTAAGACTAAATCTAGGCCAAGAACAAGATCAAGAAAAGTGGTAAACACAGACAAGAGCCAGGAAAATATGCAAAATAGGACAGGGATTCAATCTGGCACAGGATAGAAAAATAGAGGGAAATGTAAAGGGTGACAAACAAACAAAAACAGGTGTGAGTCATAAGACATAACGAGGTAAAAAGAGGAGTAAGGATAGAGCACATGCGGTCCAGACTCACAAGAATACAACACCAATAAACCCTAAGCAGTTCAGACGATACCCTGAAAAATACTGTAGTATACAAAAAGAAAATTAGAAAAAAAAATCTCATTCAAGAATTGAGCCAAAGCTATTAGGAAAAACTGTAATTCAGTTTATTATGCGGTACTCTGAATATTTGATTCTGAATTATCAGTCTCTGCATTTTGACAGTGGATCTCTGTGGGATCGGGCCTAATTATGAGTCAAGATTTATCAGCACACATACGTTCTCACATTTCTTATTTTGCTGGGGAATTCTAATTACACTGGAAAGGAACTATGCTGTGTGGGAATATGCACATTTGTTAATGCCATAAATGTGTCAGAATTTAAGTACATTTTGTCCGGAATTGGCTCATCATCTACTTGCTTGTTTCACAATTAATTCAAGAAGTCTTTTTTGCATGATACATTTTGTTTAAAGCAATCATTTTCAAATATGGACATACACAATTATAGAATTCTCTGTCAGCAACCTAATATTTTGCAATAGAGTGAACATGTCGCAACAGCACAGTGATTCAGACGATTAGACTAGAAAACTGACAAAGACTGGGAAATGAGTCAGAGTTCAAACTTGAGTTCTAAGGCAGATCAGCATTCTTGTGATGCAACTATCTATAATTTCTGTAAATGCTCTGCTTTTTGTAAACCTCAGAAGTGTAAATATGGAATATTAATTTGTGTATTTTTTTGAAAGCTACTCTATAGGCTTAGCTTACTTTTTCATATTGCAGTCATTTGGAGTGTTTGTTACAGCAGCATGCTCTAGATTCCGATGCCATGTCTCAGAGCTAATCGCTCTGTCTCTCTCTCACTCTCTGTCTATCTCTCCGTGTCGCCATCAGTGCCAGCAGCCCACCTCTTCAAAGAGAGCTGCCCTCTGGGAAATCAAAATTTAATTCGCCGTAACGAATGGGATTTGACTAACACTGTCACATCCTCATGTTTGTTCAATGGTCTGTTCTCAACTCAGAATCAGAGATTGTACAACTGGGTCTTGTGTCGATGTTGAACCAGATGAAACTGATTGTGGCCGGGTGCCGGGGCCCACTTGGGGGCCTTAACCAAGGGTGAAAAGAGAGTAGTTATATAATAAACCTTGTCTCAAAATGATCATTTATGACCATATTTATGTCCTGCTGTCCACCTACCACTCAACTGACTGGTATATGTGTAATTGATATATGTGTGCTATCCCTCTGATTGGCTGGCCAGTGGACATCAATGGTTGTTTTATGGTTAGTTCTATAACTCAGTTTCACAGACAGGCAAGTCAGAGTGTCAATCAAATAAAGGTTTAAATGATTTTATAGTTAGATATATGGGGAGGTTATATCTAACCCCAAATTGTAATTTTTCTCCTCTTCTGGCTATCTGGCTCCTTCCAGTCTGTTGGGGGGAAACTGTTGGTGGTCATGTTTGTTTCTTTGATTGTCTTGGGGGAAGTAACCCAAGCAAGTTTTACGATGTTAACACCCAGTGTCAAAATCAGATTGTTTGATCTAAAAACTGAAGGCAGAGAGTTGTGGCTTAGCTCCACAAGTGTCATATCTAATATAATGCTGAGCAAAGAAGACTGTTCTGTGTTTCACCTTCCAGAAGAAAAAAATGTTCTACTCTCTATCTTCTATTGTGATGCAGTTGAGGTGTCTGATGGCATGCTAACAGTCATGCAGCAGACACCAAGTCTCCTGAAAAACGTGTAAAATTATGCCGTTCAAATGAGCCATAGCAATAAAGTAATTAATTCTTGAAGAATTCCTTCATTATTCATTCAACTTCACTTTAAAATATCTGAGTAATATGGAAAATGTTGATTTAAACCTTTAAAATGTTTAAAACTGTTGAAACTATCTAAAGTCTTGAAAAATAGTATAAATATGTCTTTTACTATTCTTAATTATAATAATGCTATAAATCAGTCATCCATGTTCAACTGAGTCAAAAAACAAAACAACAATAAACACCTTTGTGATCAGAACTTGTGGCCTTGTTTTTAAATAATTTTAAATTAATTTGAAACGCTTTTAAATTATTTACTAAAAAGAAGATTAAATGCACCAGAATCACGTTTTGTAAACAACTCGTTTATTTTTTATTTGACCTTACTCCAATAGATTAGTCATATTCTCAATATTTCAGATGACTGGTGACTTTGTTTTGTTGGACTTTGTTTTTAGGCTAAGACTCCTCTTTGAGAGCTATCAATATAGGAGTAAATTATAAAATTAAGTAATGGTCTTTCTTTTTGAGTGTTTCACTAAAATGATATTTCTTTAGAGCAACTTTCCATCTGTCTATGACAGGGGTCAGGAACCTATGGCTCTTTTGATGGCTGCGTATGGCTCGCTCGATCGCTCCGCTACTTCCGCCCTATTATTATTATTCCGCCCTACTATTTCACAAATTTTCCTGGTTTCTTAGCCTCTTTTTTTGAAGCCAGTGACACAAAAGGATCAGAGAACCTCAGTAAATTCTAGCTCATCACTACATTCACAGCAAACACACAAAAAGTTACTTCCCATACTGGGAGTCGAACCCGAGCAGCCTGGGTGAAAATCAGGAATCCTAACTGGAAAATTAACATGCAGCAAGGAACACATATAAAATGTCAAGTGTCACAAAAACAGATGCAGGAAGTGTTTTTTGTTTGTTTGTTTTTGCTGCATGTTAATGTTAGTTTTTTGTTTAATAAAACTGTGGTTGGATATGTTGACTAGAATTAAAACAGAACAAAATAAAAGATTCAAGCATCATCAAATGGTTAATAAAATCCTGAAATATGTGTAATCATCCAAACCCAGCTGGATAATTCTGTCAGTTTAACACAGTTGGGCAGTCAACAGAAATAACAAAACTGTAACAAAATTACAATAAATAAAAGTGTTTTTTATGCTCTTGATAATTGTGTGGTAAGATAAACGTGGGCTGTTGTCCAAGGCATGTTATCTATAAAAGTATGTCTACATTCAGTCTAAATCACTGTTATGTTTGAAACCAAGACATTGGGAATCCAACACAACAAATCTGTAAAGCAAGCAATCTTTTCTGAAAGAAACCATCGGATCAACCCCAAAGTTTAGATTGATTGATTTAAAATTTTCTTTGAATATCATCCATATTCATGACAGAGACATGGATGGGTGAGCTATGTTTACAAACATCTCATCTGAATGCTGATCAACTCACCACCCTACTCTGAGAAATCCTTCATGTCTTGATGAAGCTGATGATGTTAATTAAGTAGATGAGGAATATCAAATTACTTTTTGATATTTTATTCAGGTCATATCTCTAATTTGTCATCAGGCAGGCAACCCATTCATTGCAAATGTTACCTGGGTGCTTGATGAAATGTCAAAACAGGACACCATAGAGATGACTGAATAAATTTCATCAATCTAACCTTTATTTTTCCGCCTGCAAGCGTATGACCAGAATTCATTTTCTAGTCTTTCTACATATTCCATACACAGTCATCATTTAAAGCCTGCAAGACCTGAATTCAAGTAGGATGACCATACGGTACCATAGATGTATAGATGTCAACATTCCCCTTTAGATATTTTTGTGATGTGAGTTTGTGTTTTGATTTATCCTTCATCCATTGTTCTTAATGAGTCTCTTGTCAAGCTGTTACAGATCTCTGCTGGGAGATATATGTCTGAGGGGCTAGAAAATAAAAAATCTTGAACAACTTTTTCATCAAAAAAGCATGTTTCACTTGGTTAAAGATATCAATACAAAGTAGACCTCTCAATTCAAATTTATCCTGGCTTGACCTCAGCCTTCTTTATTAGCATGTATGGCTATCTAAGAATCACATGGAATTTTTCCGTTGTATAATTTTTTTTTTATATATATATATATATATAATGGAAGAAAGGTAATTTTTTTTAAATGGTTAAGATTAGTTCCTTGAAAGGTTCTTTGTGGAACTCAATATATTTCTTCGATGGCATCACTGTGAAAACTCCTTTTTAAAACTTTTTTAAATTATTTTTTATTTTATTATTTGCATTTGAAATCAGTTTGAAACCAGGGAGATTGAACCTGCAGAGAAAAATCAAAGTAGTGCTGGGTTCAGTTGCTTCTACAATTAACCTATCAAAGTCAAGTATTCCAGAGAACCATGCAATAAAATGCAATAAGTATATGTTCTAATGTAATTATTATTTCTTTCAAATCTGTTCTTTTAAAAAATAGAGAATATACATACAGCTGGGATGGAATAGTTCAGTGGTATTCCAGAAAACATTCCTGTGCACTGTCACTATGAGAGCAGAAAGACAAGGTGTGGGTTATAAATGTTTCAAGGACTAAAGCATTGGCACACACAAACTAAATGGGCCCATTGTCAAAAAGATGATTAATGATTCAACTGAAATCAATTAATTACTCTCTTCTGAGATCAATAAAGTCTTATTTTAATGGTAAATACTAAATTAAATTAATAAAAAATATGATAATGTTGATATCTTTAGTATTTGTGGAATAGATCTGGTATGCTGCTGCAGAGCAAGTATGGGACTATAAACGACATATTACTGTGAGCATGAATTACCCATAGCAGATCTATAGAGGTGGAGCTGGAGAAGGAGGCGTTTCTGAAGGGTTTCTGAAATTGCACGGCAAACTGTTACAGGAAATACTGAACAAATATTTGAAGGTTGAGCACTACAGCAAGCTCATTGACTACTGATACAGCAGGAATCAATCAGCTGTGTCCTATATAGAGTGGTGTGATTACAAGCAGATTGAGTTAAGGACCTATCAGCTTGCGCCATCTAGTATTTTATGACAGAATTTTGTTTGTTTTTTTCTTGCCAAAGCAGAAATGGCATGAAAATGTTTTTATCAATATGTTTTTTTTTATATTGTTTGTTCATGTTTTTAAGTGAAACAGTTTACCTCTCAAATGTTGTACTCTTTATTATAATAAATTGTCCATTCTTGATTCACTTGAGCTTTTTTTGTAAGGTCTCAGAACTTAATTGACTTGGTAGGTCCTAATCTAAGTCAGGTGATGACAATTCCAGAGCTTAATGAGCACTGTTAGTCCCTCAGGATGTTGTGGACACACTCAACAACCGTGGGCTCCTCTAAGGGGCTGGCAGAGGATGAGATAAATAGACTTGTACATTGCACCGGAAGCCTATCTATATGCTTCCTGCTTGCAATTTTTATGGTTTGTAATATAATTAAAGAAAGGGACTTCAAAAGGGAAGTCGATACAAAATCAGATTTTCAGATTTCAGAACAAAGTAGAACTGCTTGTAGGCTTATCAAGAACAGTATTATAATCTCCACATCAATGCAACGGACATGCAGAAAGATTTATGGATTTGTGGAAAGGAAAAGCTTGTATAAAACCAAGTGCCAGTTATTAAGAATGGGGGAGGGTTGGTTTTGCTTGGCAGTTGCATGGTAGCCTGTAGCAGAAGATATGGGGGAGGAAGGAATGAGTGGATTCTCCATCAACATATTCAGGAAGCACTGATAACAAGCAAGAAACAAGAAGACAAAAATCCCAAACATTCTTCAACCATGAAGTACCTCACAAAAAATTGAGACAGTGGCCCTGTAATTATGACTTTATAAGGATATTTTGAATATGTTGTCATTGAATGAAGGATGATCATAATAAGATTTTAAAATAGAATATTTGCACATTCCACTCTAAGAAAAAAATGTCCTTATCTGTCAGACTGACAAATCTGAAGAATGACAAATGTGGTCTCTCTCGGGAGCCCAATCACTTCTGAGTTGTAGAATAGCAGCCAATGGAATCTCCTGAATATATGGTAAGTAAAATGTCAACACGCATTCAATCAGATTTTTTCTTTGGAGCCGAGTGGTTGTGTACACCACAAAGAGCATTTCCATTGGCAAAAAACAGCTTGCAAACAAGAGGATATTTGTTTTCACGCTGGAAAGAAAGTGCATTCAGCTGTTTCGCCTTCGAGTTCAGTTATATGCATACTACGAAAGCATGACCATGTCTGTGGTCGCAACTCTCCTTCATGAAGGGACGAGTCCCCTGCTACCCAGCCCGTTGCCTCTGCTCAAGGCAAAGGCGTGAATCTGGTAAACACTCTGGGAGACCTGAAGATTACAGTGGGAGCTGTGTGCTGTCGAGCTACAAGATGATGATCATTTGGCAAGAGGATGGTCATCTGGTTGAGGATCAGATGTCGATAGCTTCATCAAAGAATTGTTTATTGCCCTCTGGAGAGGAAGAAGTAGCTGAACTTCCTTCGATTCAGAGTTGATGGAGGAGTTGCCCAGGCCATCGCGACCATCAGACTTGAGTGGAGAGTGTATTTGCAGTGCACAAAGTGGGCAGAAAACTGTTTGAACTATTCACGTCTCCCAATCAAGGCCTATAAAATGATGGCAGTCCTGGCTGTTAAGGCTTACAGTTTTGCTGGACAGGCCACCTCCGCCCTGCATGCAATGGACATTCTGCAAGTCCATCAGTCCAAAGCATTCAAAGAACTAGATTAAGGTAGTTCTGTGGGAAGGCAATACAGCCCATTCCTCAATCCCTCAAAGCGTCCATCTAAGTGAACTTGATACGGACCACCCAGAGATGAGATTTACATTTACATTTTACATTTCAGGCATTTGGCAGATGCTTTTATGTTCGCCCCACTCCTTCCCCTAGAGGAGGGCAGGGCGGAGAATCTTCAGTTTAATTTATAAGAGTTTATTTCTGTTCCACCACTGTCCCCAAAACCAGCAACCAACTTATTCAATTAAATAGCAATTTCCTCAGTCTCTGTGCCATACCAGGAATGGTTGGCGGTGAGCAATGCTCTACTTCCTCACTCCCGGCATCCCCTTTTTTTCTTTCACAAGCTGGGAGTTTGCATTTTGAGGCTTCTTCATGCCTCCCTAGCAAGTCCCTCACAGATTCATACCAGCATAGTCAGTAATGAACTGCCTGAATACAGACAATTTCAGAGGCATATGGAGTATAAGTCATCCATGGGAACGCCGCTTGGATTCAGCACTGGCTACATGGCTGAGTCCCGAGATGTTTCAGATGTTTCAAGGCAACAGTTCAGCTCGGTCAGTGCCATTCACATTCCAGCTCTCACAACAGCTCGCACTTTTGAGAGAATGGGGACTTCATCCCTAGGTCAATTCAGGGACACCCCACTGCAATTTTCTGATAAGCATGAAATGGCCATAATTGGGGAATATATGAAATAATATTTTCAGATGCAGTGAGTGTTGAGGAGCTGTAAGGTTACAAAGATGTCTGTGTTCTAGAGAGCAATAACCCCTCTGACTTTGACTGTCTATTCTTGCTGAGGTCCAATTTGAGAATAAGGACACCAAACATACTCATTTGTCTCTCCCTCTCCATTTTCATCGTTGTTAAAAACACTTGCTTACCATCCCACTGCCTTCATTTCTCTCTCCCAGCCATCTCATTAGTCTCACCTTCTTTTCAATTCTCTCTTCATTCTTGTGGTTCCACCCTCAGATCAGACGTTATGTTCATTTCCCCACAGACTCCAGTCATCGTGACTACTTCCTCTTGGCTGTAGTTTTCCATCAAACCCGAGGGCCAAGAGGCCAAATGCTCATATCGAAACCAAAATCACCTCTTCCTGTCCACTGCTGTGGAAAAGAGATGGGCTGTGGAACAGAAAATGACCCTATGCATGGGTCAGACATCATTTCATCACTTCACAACACTGTCCTCTGTTCAAGGTCTCTCTTAACAGCACTTTCTGTGCTCAAATCAGCTTTATTTTACCTCAGTGTAATTCTGAACTATTTTGAAAAGGAACCACAAAACTGGGTCTTGGGTTAATATTGGTATTTCGGTCCTACATTAAATTAATTGCTTGATTATTATGAACAGGGCATGGTAACCCTGCTGTTTTAAATGTTATGCATGCATGCATTTCCATAATACATTTAGCAACATGAATGAAGTCACGAACGGATGTTCATTATTGTATAGAAGTCCACAGCAGTGAACAAAATAATTATCTTAATCAGTATGTTCACCTCATGTTCCAGAAAAATTATGTAAACATCAATAAAACATAAAACAACCGTGTGTGTGTGTGTGTGTGTGTAATGAAGTTTGAGTTTTAATGTTTTTGAAAGAAGCCTTTTATATTCACCAAGGCTGCTTTTATTAAAAAATAATAAGTAAAACTGTAATATTGTGAAATATTCTTTCTATTTTAAAATTTCAGCATCATTACTCCAATTTTCAGTGTCACATGATCCTTCAGAAATCACTCTGATATGCAAATATGAAAATTTTTGTGGAAAACTTGATAAAAAAAGATTATTTTATTATATATATAATAAAAAAAAAATATATATATATATATATATATATATATATATGTACACTTTTGTGCCATTATGAATAAAAAATTTGATATCCTTGCTGAATAAACATTTCACTAATGAGAAGAAAAATTACAAATTCAAGATATAATCTCTGGAAACAAGCTGTAATGTTTCATACAATTTAAAAAAGGATGAACGGTGATCAAAAACAAGGCAAAATACTAATTTAATTAAATATATTTTATAATGAAGCTGAATTTTTCCATTGGATAAAGTTACAATGGAAATAAATCCGTTGTATACATTTTATACTTTTGCATTTATTAGCAGACGCTTTTATCCAAAGTCACTTACAACTTGAGGAATACAGAAAGCAATTTGTGTGTGTGTGTGTGTGCGTGTGTGCGTGTGTGTGTGTGCGTGTGTGCGTGTGTGTGTGTGTGTGTGTGTGTGTGTGTGTGTGTGTGTGTGTGTGTGTGTGTGTGTGTGTGTGTGTGTGTGTGTGTGTGTGTGTGTGTGTGTGTGTGTGTGATTGCTGATTCCAAACTACAAACTCAGTGCTGCACATGATTCTGATTTGGATAATAGGTTTCTATCAACTAGTGAAAGGTTGTTTGTTTTTCCATCATCACAAATTGCTGTTGGGAAAATAGTTTGCTATTTCCTTTTAATCTAAACATAAAACAAACTTGGACATGTACTATGTGAGATATTCAAGATCCATTCAATCAAAGCTTCTTTGATCTTCATTTTCTCACACACATACACAAAGATAAATCTCATGGCTTCTGTTTAGATTGCCTTTTTGTCCTCTGCTGTTTGTTGAAACAAACTTCGTCTTCTACTTTTGCTGTTCTTTAACGTCATCTTTTAAGCATTAAAAATACATTTCACTGCAGTCACTCATTTAGATTACAGTGTTTGTTTATAATCTGAAATATTAAACATAAAAAAAACACTTTTTTATTTAATAATATTTCCCAGGTTTTTGAGGCGCATTTGTTCTGTATCTTCAAATAGCTCAGCTCTATTGGTGAAATCATTTGAGTTACAAAAAACGAAGCATCATATTTACACCCTGCACCCTGACTTTACATGAGGTCAGAAATAGTTTCTGTTCTGTTTCTGTTTCCTGCAACAGTCATGTTCAGAGTCAGAAACTGAATCTCTCAGCAAAACGTAGAATATGTGTAATGGAAACCAAATGACTCAAAAGTGTCAATATTTCATTTGGCAATCCTTTTTATATCCAAAAGCCACAGAGCACAATTTTAGCCTAAAACTCTTTATGAATAATGAAGTATAAAAAGTTAAAATTAATATTAAATGTGTATTATTCATTTAAATATAGATCAATCCAATGTCTACATTTTAATCTGAGGAAAAAACTTTTATAACTTTACAGATATTTGAAGAAAGAAAAGCTCTATTTAATTTCAACAGCTTGTGTCACCAAGGGCAAATCAATCAAATCTGCACAAACAGGTTCTTCTGCACCTGCCTTTTCTCTTGGTGATTAATATAACATGTATTTTTAGTCTGGTAACACATTCACACACATAATAGCCCCAAGGTATTTTGAACACTGTGCATCAATGTCACTCCTGTTGAACAAATCATGACAGGCAATGGCACTGTCCTGAGTCTCTCCCATAATCCCTTGCTAAACCAGTCAGAAACAAACTAGCGGCTAAACCGGAGAAAAACTGCAACAACACAACATTGATATACATTGTGCAGATATCAAGTGAATTTATGACAGCCAGGCTAGAGATGTAAACAAGCACATCGATCTATTGTTCAAAAGTGTAACCGAAAATACATACATATTTGTGACATACATTACAATTTTTTAACACTTTTATAGAAATTAATATTATTATTATTCAGCAAGAATAAAATTAAATTCAGCTTGCCACCGCTGGAATAATTTACATTTAAATTATTTAATTTACATTAAAAAAAAAAAATATATATATATATATATAAAAATATATATATATTACAGTAGAAAACAGTTACATTTTTAATACACTGCCTGGACAAAAAAAAAGCTGTTGCTATTTGCATTTAAATAGGCAAATGCTTAAGAGTCTATGATTGTATCATTATTGCAGTGATTATTATATTTCTAGTATATTATATGTCTGGCAACAATTCTTCTAACCCTTGAGTGTGAAGCGCTTCATTTCTTAATCAATTATGTAGAAAGACACATCATGACCATATTCCAGGATGACAATGTCGAGATTCATTAGGCTCAAATTTTGAAAGAATGTTAGGGAGTGACCATAAGCATCATTTTCACACATGAATCTCTGAGTCAAGACCTCAAAGTCTTTGGGATGTGCTGGATGAGACGTTAAAGAGTGCATGATTCACGTATTCTCAATACAAGATCTTGGGCAAACATTAATGCACCACTTGATGGAAATAACACACCATTTTTGGTCTGGACTCAGAGGTCCCAATTCATGTGTGAAAATGATTTTTCATCATCCATTCTTTCAAAATTTAAGCTTTGTGAATCTGGATTGCATTGTCATCCTGGAATATGGCCTTGGTATGTCTTCCTACATGGCTATCCCATTAAATAAATCATTTTAGAGTTAAACATTCAAAAATCACTCGCTAATTGCTCCTGCTGTCAGCCTCAAAACCAACTCAAGATTTTGACTTTTTAAGAGGAATTCTCTCCATGTTTCTCTTAAGAACTTTGTTCAGTGTGTTTAAGATGACATCTTTGTTGTTTAGTATGTTGTAGGTGGTAAGGTTGGCCAGCTTCTGGAAATCTTCAGGCTGGTAGGTAAGGTTTTGAGTGGCGAATGGACAGAACATACTGAAGTCAATATCAATATCTCCTTCCTTTATTTCCACCTTACCCTCTCTCTTCACTCCTACCACATAAACACACACACACAAATGTTGATATGAATTCACTTTGTAATCTACTGAATATCTATGCAAAAGGAGAATCTCCATCTAATATTTGCCATAACTTATAGACCCTCCCATCATTCTAAAAACTGTATGACTTTCTTTCATTTAAGGAACACAGAAGATATGCGAAAATGCCTAAAGATTTTTCATACAGTGAAAGCTTTATTGGATTCCATTGACTATCATTGCATGGCGTACAAAACCCTCAAAATAGCTACTTGACAGAATTACCTTTCTTTTTCTTTGGTGAACTATCCCTTTAATAATTCAAACTTGTGTTGATAGTAAAAATTATGTTCATAGTAAAAGATACAAATGGCAGTACTCACCAGGAGCTTTGAACTGTTTGAATGAAACATTGACCAAGGGAAAGTGAAGAACTATGGGAACCTCCGGATTCTCTGTGTCTTCAAATATATAAACTTCCCTAATTGGCTCAGACTTCAACTTTTTGTAATCAATCTTCGGAAATGGAATCTTACGATCAGCACAGTACTCCTGGCTTTGCTTAATGACCTATTGGACACACACATACACATCAAAATAAATCAAAATCTAAATGTTCCTCATGATCCTTCTTCCTGAAATCTGTTGAATCTTTCTGGACTTCTCACCATGAATTGGTCCGGGTCCCAAGCGTAGCTCAGGGACAGAATGACATCTGCATGTCTGTTACACCGTAACACAGGAGGGAATCCTGAATTGAGGGCAAAAGCACAGTCCACCAGGCCAAGTGTTGCATCTGCTGGTGTCAGAGAGTTCGGGAAGGCGTCTGGGTGGGTGTCTGCACGAAGTCTATATAATTAGTCCATTTCCAATAGGGTAATGTAGTAGGAAAGGTACAAAGTAGGATAAACTTAACAACATAAATTATGTTCTCACCCTTCCATGCTGTGAAGCCACTATTTTCACAGTAGTTCCTGTGTAGGTTGAAGCCTCTCAGGAAGTTGAACACTTGGCTAATAATAGGGCGACTGGTCAAAAAGTTGCTCAGCTTTTTTGCCAAGTCAGACATAGGGCTGACCTGAAGTGTGTCTGATGTTGTTGGTTTGTTGTCTGTGTCTACAGATAAGAGAGAATGAAGTGCATTCATTGTTTGCATGTAGATGAAACTAATTTTAATATACAAATTATAATCACAGCTATTTATGTGCTATATGTTTTAAGATATTTTGCATTGTGGTATATACCCTTTATTATGTGAAATGTAAATTTTTGGAACATAATGCCAGATTGTGCTGTATTATAGATCATTTAATAGGCAATAATAATAATAATAATAATAATAATACAAATTTACCTTTAAGGGTATAATTTGTCACCCTTAAAGGATAACTTTGTCACTTTTTTACCCCTTATTTAGGGGTAAATAACATTATTTAGTACATTTAACATTTAGTAAATGGATTTCCTGCTTAATTAAAACGAACATAACACTTTAAAAGAAAAAAAACTCAGTGACATCACAGGTTGTAGCATTTAAAGATTGCAGCGCCCTTGCTTCAAAAGCTATAATAAAAACAAAAGAATTCCTTTTAAATGTTTACATTTATTGTGGAAATACCTTTACTAAATAATATTAACTTGACTGACCCTATCATTTCAATTATAAAGTCTACTTTGGTTTAAAACATTTAAATTGATATTATGTAATACAACGTAAGTAACAAAGTTTTTAAGTGTGTAAATTGCATAGTAAAAGTATACCCTCTAAGTACTGAAATGGTCATGTTCTGTTTAGTTTTGTTTTCCCAGTTCCTGTTACCCAGTTATCCCTCCTTGTTTCCATGGTTTCCAACTGAGTTACACACCTGGTTCTTGGTTTGTTAATTAGTGCTATATTATCTCTATATTAAGCTATATGAAGTACCATAGTTTTTAAATATAGTCTTAAGATTTGAAGACAACTGCTTGTGCATATTCAGTGCTCTTGCACACAAATACAAACACACTTTTTCACTATGGTACTCATTAGTTATCATCTTAAAGTCAGCCAAACCTTTAAGAAACTTCATAGGGAACATTTGGTCAAGTATTCATACTCATTGATATTTCCTTCCTCTTACCTGTGTGGTTCACTTCTTCCCCAATCTTGCTGGCCCAGGATGGGATCACTCCAGTCACAACGCTCCAAAGCTGGGTAAGGCTCAGAGAGAAAACACTGCTCCATATCCCTGCAAACACAATTCAAATAATTTACTACCTAAAGTTGTTTACCATTCATTACCCTTTGGAGTATTCACATATATTTACCTAAAAGAGAGTTTATACCAAATTCAGGGAGTTTTTTGACCATGTGGCCAAGGTAATATTCACTCCCAAAGTTTTGTGCAGGTATGAAGGCACCATACTTGGTAAATCCAACCTCATATGGGGTAAACTCACACCATTCTGAGAAGAGAGCAAAGAGAAGCATGGCCAACATATCTACAGTAAGCATTTTAGTCACTATCATTACAAAGAACAACCTTAATTAACTAATTGACGATAGAGGACCATTATCTTAGGATTCAAAGTAGCAGGCAAAATAAACTAGCTAAATTGAATTCAGTACTCACCACTCTCAATGATGCTTCCTGTCTTTCCATTCTTCATGTTGAGAGCAGTGTAGATGGGTAGAGGATTCTGGCCCTTTGAAAGTGCCATCTGCTGGCCAGATAGTGTACCCATTTTTTTCTGAGGAAGAAAAGAATTTATGAAATTATTTGTCATTTTTATTCTTAAAATGTATTTTACATCTGTGCAATCAAGGGTTTTCAGTACCTTCCCTTGGATCAGATACTCTATAGCCAGACCCCACATGTCGACGAGAGATACAAGATGTCCTTTTTTCGCTCTCTCTTCCATCCTCTCTTTGTAGTGATGTAGCTGCTCAGGGGAAAATACACTGAACACACTTTTAGAGATCTCCATCTTTACAGACTCCATAACCCCATTGAGGTCATTGCTTGACCAGTTAGCGTCACCATAAAGAGAGGCCATAGCCCTATGGGAGAATGACAGAAAGTTTGATGTTTAAGGATATTTATTCCAAAGAAATGTCTGGGTTTTGAAACAAAACATGATGAGAACCAGAACCACTTATTTAGCTGAACAGGTCAAACCATAGGCTCTTGTGGTCCTTATACACACCAGGTGGAGCCAGAGACTCCTGTGATGTAGCTGACTGCATCAAGAATTTGGAGTTTTTGCAGGGCTCTTAGCCCTCCTAATGTGCCAATCATTGCTCTGCTCCCGCCCCCTGAACACACCACAGCCACCAATGGGACCTGAGAAGTCACATCAGTCTCATAAATATACTAATCAAACTAGCATTTTCTGTCTGAACAAGACATGTCATATAAATGAAAATATAAAAATTTAAATAAATAAAATTGAAAATGGGATGGGAACAATAGAAAGTCAGCTCATTATTCCAGTATGAGTCTGTTGAATGCGTTTATACTCTTTTCTTGCCTTGCTGGGCTCAGGTGCAGATCTGAGATTCAGAGCTTTTTGAAGAGCTTGTGAGACGACTTTTCGTCTCTTCAACAGAAATGTTTTTTCTTCCATTGGTATATCAAAATCCAGACGCACATCCAACTTTTCATCATAGCTTTAGAACACACACACACACACACACTCACATGATTATTCTGAGGGTTGAATGGAATCAGACCAAAACTAATTGAGGAAATTTTGGTGGTATACAGTGTCATTTTACAAAGATTTTTTACACACACACACACACATACATATATATATATCTCAAACAAAACTGAATTTGATCATTAATATACTATCTATCTATTATCAATATATATATATTAGAAGGCATATATATGATTCCTGAACAAGTCTTTTAAATTATTTACCAGCCCTCTGATGTGTTTAGTTGCAGCTCCACTTCACCCTAAAAGAATTTATTACTGCAATTTGTTACTGGCTTTTCTTTTTATTGTGGAAAGAAACATTCAAATTTGATTTTACTAGTACTCACCTGTTTGACAGGCATGGACAGTTTAATCTGTTGTTTGGCTGGAAATGGTTTAACAGAGACTGATGACAAAATGTCTACAGTCTTTGGATTTGTCCCATCCACTTCTGCCACAGCCTAGACAAACAACAATACACAGACAATCAGCTGTTCTAGTGATGTCCATGCTTTATTGTAAGTAGAAGAGTAGTTTAATCAATGACACACTTTTGGTGGAATGAGACTAAATTCAGTCTCCAGGTCTCGGTTGATGTAGTAGCATACAGTCTGTGTGCCACTGGGCTTTTCCACAGAGCCTGAAATCATACAGTCTTCCTTATATGCGCCTCGCAGTTTTAACATCATGCTCTTTTCTGCTGAGGTAAACACAAAGAAACACTAGATCACTGTTCTTATTTCAGCAACTTATTTTAAAAATATATAAATATCCAATACCATTAGTCTTTAGACGTGTTTGCACCTTTACATCTAATGCACAGAATGGGCCTGCCTAAAAATAAAGGAAAAATTGGAAGTGCTTTTAGAGCTGTATTTAGATGAACTAAGATTTCCAATGCACGGTCCGTTTTGTTCAATGCCAACCTGAACTTGTTCCTTATGATACTGCTAAAGATTTTTACGTATGTGTACGTATGTGTTTACGTACAAAGATTATGTATGTGTATAACATAAAAGTATAGTGTTTTTACTGAATGAAATAAATATGTACATTTATTTTAATTTTAAGTGGGTTTAGCTGTATTTGAGCTTATACTATAATATTAGATTATATCAATAAAATAGGATCATTTCTAACCTGTTCTTTTTTAATTTATCAAAACTCTTACCATCAGCACTCCATTAGAGATGTATGGCTCAGGCTTGTCAGAGCTTTAAAAAGAAGAAGAGATAAAACAATTGATTGATTCAGACTGATGAAGTAATAATTTAAATGCGTTTTTTTGAGGCGTGGAAGTAAGTGGACAGTTACAAACTAATCTGCATTACCACATACTTGGTAATGACTCATCCACTGTTGTTTTGCAGATTTTTTTTCCACAGATTGTTGACACTTTCACTCACCTCTTT
The DNA here is from genome assembly GCA_037043235.1 of Rhodeus uyekii. Lineage (NCBI taxonomy): Eukaryota > Metazoa > Chordata > Actinopteri > Cypriniformes > Acheilognathidae > Rhodeus > Rhodeus uyekii. The sequence goes on along the minus strand of JAWRVZ010000002.1, from coordinate 554,279 downwards.
GTCATCTCAAACTCCACCCACAGTTCACTCTTTTTCTGGAATAAAAAAAATACATCATAATCATGGACAGGAATATACTCACTCAATAGTTGCAACGTTTAAAATAATGGACACCAAAGGACACTTCAAAGACTTTGTGGAATAAAATAATAAAATAAATGAATAAAATAAAATAAAAATATTCTTCAAAATTCATCCTCAAAATATATCTACCTGATCTTCTGAAATAAAGCATTTTGTTTGCTTTTGTCCAAGTGTGAGGTTATTGAGGTCGAATAGGATGGCGGAGCAGTAATCGTCTTTCGTTAACATATCAGCATCAAAAATGTGAAATTCCAGAATGTTCTGAGGAGACAAGAACAAAGCTATGAGGTCATCATGAGGTCCCCAAATATGAGGTCAAAATTCTGCCTTGCAAACCTAACATATATCACATCACATGTATCACAACCAAGCATAACTTTTCATAAGTTCATGTCAAAATAATGTTGAATTATTTTATCTTAACTTATTTGCCAGGGCAATGTAACAAATCTAGGCATTGGTTAACAATTTACCAAGTGTCTTGGAAAATCTTCTGGTGGTTGAATTATTGTGATTCAAGATTTAGATTAAATAAGTATTCTTATTATTTGTGAAGAATGACTTTGCTGGCATACTGGCATTTCACTGTAAGTGGTATCACCAGAATGTCATTCATCATCACTGTTTTTATTCAAGAACAATAAGGGTGGAGAAAAGTTGGAAGGGTAAGGCTCAGTTGCAACAAAGCCTTTCAGTTAAGAAAACCTTAGTTACAAATGTAAGGGTGTTATTTATGTTATTTAAGGGTTTTCTTGCAACAGTCTGGAGCAGATTTCTTCACCTTGACACCGCTGTGGACTCTGAAACGGAATGTTTCATTCCATTCTGGTGCATCATTATTTGTTATCATCTTGGTTCTATGGCAGCAGGAACAGGCCGTGGGTAACTTTAAGACGACGTAGCAGTCACATTTAGACACTGGAGAGGGAGCAAAGTTAGTGCATACTAAGGAGTAACATGCTTGTTAATGGGAGTATGTAGTATACATAAAAACACAACACACCCAGATCACCTAATATAAAGACTTTTTGTTAAAATGTCACAACAAATCACAATGTTTTTGAGGGCTGATGTACTCACAAACATCGTACGATTGACTGATTTTCCCCCGCAATACTGTGACACACAGGTTCCAGTACGGCATGCGCTCTTTCTGTGAGACAGAAGCAAAATTATACTGGTTTAAACAGACATTCTGATTAGAATTTGTAGCAGCTACTGATATGCTTCATACAGATGTAAGAAATATGTTAATTTCACAAATTTTAACTGAACTTTTGAGGATAAACTTTAGAGCAAATGAAATCATAAAAATACAATATGACAAAAAATATTACGTCAATTTAGTATTGATTTTATATTAAAAATTATTTAAAAAAATGTATTCATTATCAGTGTTGTTTTTTGTAAATTTGGACATTTAATGTTGTGATTTTTGTTTACAGTTATTATATTTTGATAAATTTAACAACAATAAGCATAGCAAAACAAGCATTTACTAGCTTGCAAAAAATGTAAATAAATTAAACAGTTACTATTCTGAGACAAAAAGAGCTTTATAGCTTCTACTCTTGTTTAAATGTTTAAACAAAATTCATACAGTCTTATCTAAATAATTTTTTACTAATATAAAAATAAGTGTTAAAATGATTTTCCAAACCCAACTCTTTTATCTTTTTTAAAAAGGAGCTGAATTAGTTCACACATTAATTGCAAAAAATAAATCTTTAATTTTCATTCTCAATAGTTTCTGGTAAACCATTCAAAACAATCCTTCCATGAAGCCCAAAAACTTGCTACCCCTGGTAGGGAATCACTGTCAAAACAGATCCTTGATCAAGCTCTTGCAGTTTTGTGCACAAAGCTGCTATTTGTGGTTTTAAGCTAAAATAGAAATGCTGAAAAACAAGTAGGTTAATTCATCACTGTCAAATATCTGTGAGCTAAAGTAGTACCTTTGGCATTGTTGTCTCCTCAGGAAGCCTACAGTGATGTCTCAAAGGCAGAAGATCAAATGAAGATCTTGCCATTGAACGTGAGATATAACACAGACAACCTGGAGAACTTGTTTGTCTCCAGTTTGTTTAAAGTATTGAGAGTGGGTTGCAAAAATGATCCTCCCTCTGTTTGCGGTCATCTTCCATTGATATTTACTATTAAAACTAATAACTGTGAACTACGACATTTACCTCCTAATTACTCCTTATTAACAATTAATAAAGTCGATTTTTAGATTAAGAATGGATAGATTTAAGGGATGTAGAATATGGCCAAGCAGAAGAAGGCCTTAAAATGTACTTTATAAGCACTAATAAACAGAAAATAGCATAATATGCATGCTAATAAGAAAAAACACAGCTTATTGAAAACACATTTGAAAAAATAAGTTGTCAATGGCTACATGCCAAATTTACCTGGTTTAGTTTAGACTGCCTTTGATTATGATTAATGAAAATCATTGTGATAGAGAGTTAAAACTTACATTTTGATTATATTATGAGTAGCATACAGAAGAAAACGCAAATGCACTGTGATCATAGCACTCCTTCTGATTCAAGGTCTAATCTGAGAAAATTGAGCCGTTATAAACCATTAAACCACATTGTTTCCTTGTTTCTGAGTGCATGAAATGCTTTCATGCTGTCACAGTTTGAGTACCGGTATGTTTTGATTCTTGTTTTCCCCATGTGCTCCTTTGTTTTCATCCCAGTCACCTGTGTCCTGTAAATTGCCTCATTAGTCAAATCAATCTCTTTGATTACTCCCTGTGTATTTAAGCCCTGTGAGAGAGAATGCAGCTGACTTTGTGTCAAAATTTGACCCCTCATAAACACTCCTCCCCCCCACCTGGACACCTGTTTTTCCTGGTTATCCATCCCTCATTCAAAGAAAATTTCAACTGTTGTTTTTGGGTGTCGTGTTTTTTTTTGCAATGATAATGTTCAAAACTGATTTAAAAATAATAAAAAAAACTGTCTTTTTTAAACTTTAAAATGTAAAATAATGAATTGGGTAACATTTGTATACATAAGATTAAGGACTGTTTTTATGAAAGTTTTTTTTTAATTAATTTGAAGAGAGGATTCTCTTCACATAAAACATGTTAAAACTAGGGATGGGTAGCTCGACACCCTGTGTCGACACGGGTCTCGAGTTACACTAGTGCTTCGAAACACTGTTTCGGAGCATCGCTTTGAAATGGGGCTGTCACGTGACCTGTGTGAACGAAGCTTCGTTACCTCACTAACACGTCACGACGGACTCACAGAGCGCATAGATTGAGCCGTCCCATTGTGCGCGGATGTTTTGAGTACACAAATTAATACATATAAAATGAAATTGTCCATTAAGTGTGTATATTACATGTGTATATTTAGAATGCAAAAAATACGTCAGATGGATTGCACTAGCAAAACTGTTGTTTTCACATTGAAATTATGTTCCTGTTGCATGAAGATTAGAAAACAATTGTTACTCTCCTCATTGTACTTGTGCATGAATTATATTAAATATAATGAAATTTAATAATTTTTTTCACATGTTGGGTGGGTGTTTTCACGTTCTGCGTGTTTGCGGTGTAGAAAAAAATATTGAGCGATAAGCGAATATACTCAAGGAAGCTTGTATGAATTAATGCATGCGAGGGGGGAGTCAGATTTGTGCGGGGAGTCAAATTTTGCCTGCATGTTTGATGGCGAAATTGCCCAGCTTTTCAATTCAGACACAGAAGATGAGGACTTTGATGGATTTGGATGTATTGATTAAAATATAATGTGAGTGTAGCCTATTGTTAAATAGTAGAATACAGTTCAACCAAACTTACTGTTTTGCTTCCGTTACCTCTTTTTTTTTTTGTAGACCGCATGTTTTAGCATGGGTTAAGTACAGAAATAGACCCCGTAATTGAGACTGCGCCTTATAATCCTTTTGCTTTATGATGCGGAAAATACGGTAAATGCATTTGTAATTGTGCATTTGTTTTTAGTTCGTTTTTTAACAATATGCATGTTTGTGTTGTTTTGTAAAGAATACACACACACACAAAGTTGCACAATACAATTAAACTTATTAAATATACAAATAAACCTTCCCAAATGAACAAAACATCTGAAAGACACAGTTGGTGTAGGAATTTTTATTGAGCACCAGATGACAGAGTAGAGCGCTGTGTCAAAAGCTTCGAAGCACCGACACAGTTTCATGTAAAAGCTTCACTGCTTCAGAAGCTTCGTTTGGCACATCCCTAGTTAAAACGTTAAAAAAAAGAAGATGTATACCATTAAAACAAAGGGTTAGCATTAAGATGTTTTAAGGCTGTTACGAGAACTCGGAAGATAAAAGGCTAATGCAAAATACCTTTAATGACATCCCTCAGGAGCTTGTAACACTGACAAAAACCGACAAAGGAATGAAAAACAGGCAGACTATATACACACAGGAAATGAGGAAGCTAAACAGGAACACCTGAACAGAATCAACCCAATTAGACACCATGGAAACAAATCAATTCCAACACAGACAAGACAAGTCCACAAAGCATGAGATTAGCGTAACAAAGGCGTTATCAGAAAAAATTTTTTTTTTAACTTTTATTCACATACAACTTTTTTTAAACGTTAAAAACAAAAAAGACAATATTCAATCATTTGAAACATTACCAGATTACCAAGTTCAGAGTCCAGACAGGTATGGGTTGAAAACACCAGGGCAAATAATATCAGAGGGAGAGCAGTAGATGTGGTAAGGATAGGCAGAGGATCGGGGCAGCAATGAAAGTAGTACAGACAAAAAGCAATAGAAGTAGTGCAGACAAACCTAAGCAGCAAAGATTTGTACAAGGTAATCTAAGGCAACCACAGGAAGAAAAACAGTGACTCAAAAACATACCCAGTGCAAATTAGACTCAGACTTTATTCAAAGCAGATTCAGTCACTCTTAACACACCTCACTCCACAGGAAAACCTAAGATAATCAGGACTAGAAAGGGAAGAAATTGGTCCAAAAAACTCCCTGAATATCTTGCAGTGTGTGGTGGGCTTAAGAGAAACAATCTGAGAGTTCATGAAATCAAAAATGAATAGGAAGACTGTAACAGCCAATATTTAAAAACGAATCTGTCAATAAAAATAAAAAATCTTTAATTAATAAATTAGGTTTAATTTGGTTGCCAATTTAGTGGCATTAACCTATTAAAACCATTTTTGTTGTTGAAAATAATGACTTGACTTTACTAAACTTAACTAATTAATGATTATATAAGTATTTAATAGATTTTGTAACTATATCGATATATATGTTTTTCTTTTAATAATATAATTAACAAAAGATATGACTTTACTGCACAAAAAGACATATGTATATATAAATGGAGAGAGAGAGAGAGAGATACACTGTTCTGAAATCCACTATACAATAACTGTAACGTGGACTCCATGTGTGGTTTATTAAAACAAAACTCAGAGTAGAGACAGTGTGGGTTGAAATACCAGGGCAAACAACCGAGGCAGAGCAGTAAACATGGTAATAATGGACAGAAAACAGCAAGAGAAATAGGCCAGACAAACACAAGTGGTAGTCAGGCTGCAAAGATTAATTCAAAGTAAAACGAGTCAAACAGGGAGAATAACAAGGAATAGTAAAACGTAGAAATTTTGCCAGGTCAAACAAGACTTTGCAACAAATGATTATAAACAAGGTGTTTAAATGGTCTGTGAGATAAGAAAAAGATACAGTAATCAGACAGGGTTTGTGGGCTCTTGGAAAATGTAGTCTGTGGTGGCAAAATCTTTTGTCAATTCTGAATAAGAGACAAATATCCCAATTGTAATTTCAAAAGGTTTATTTTCTTGCAAGAAAAGGCCAACAGTCATACAGACATCTGAAGCTGCCCTGTAGGGAGAGCTGGTCAACATTTATATCTTTTCTAAACCCTAGGCTTTATATCTTGTCTAAACTCAACTGTTTCTAAACAAAACTGTTCCTCTGTGTATCTCTAATCTATTGTGGTATGTAGCTCCCTACACCCTTGCCAGCAGCTGTACGTGCTTTAGATTCCTTCAACCTTACTTGTTCTACTAAACAGAATATACTCAAGAATGTTGCACACTAATCAATAATATCAAGAAAAATATATAATCATGAAATAAAAGAAAATAAATAATTTATAAAAATTCCATCACAAGTCCAAGAATAAATGACAGAACTGAGTGAGACCTCTGGTGGCAAATTTTGGAATCTTCACCAGCATTTGTGACAGTCACAGTATTGCAGATCACCTTGTGCTTGTCTTTGAACTGGTCTTTGACTTCCTCTTTGACCTCCTCTTTTTATTTACTGGCTCCTTTTTGGTGCAGCTTTCTTCACCTTTTTGCCTTTCTCTGTTTCGGTTTAGTGCTTTGTTTAGCGAATCCAAGATGGCGTCTTTGTTGTTTTGGATGTTGTAGGAAGTGAGGTTGATGAGCCTCTGGAAGTCCTCCGGTGTGTAGGTCAGGTTTTGAGTGAGATATGGAGAAGTGGTACTGTTGAAGTCAACATCGACAGCTCCCTCCTTCAACTCCTCCTTTCCTTCTCTCTTCACTCCTACACCACACATAAACAGATCATTTTATATCATCATTGGTTATTTGACCTGAAATATGGAAATATCCATTCACAGACTGCATTCCAACCAGTAATGCATAGAATATCAACTAAAAACTGAATTTGTATTTCAGAAAATATAATGAAGCAAAAGGTAAGCTTTGGCTTTTAAAACTGCTTTGCCATTAATGACAGCCTGTGCATTGTAAAAGTATGAAAAGGTTAATAGATGCAAAGAAGAACAGAAACAATTACAAATCGGTATTCAAATAGTGCAAGAAATAACAAATGTGTATGAAAATATTATAACGTTGTCATCTTCAGTTACAAATTGAATGCAAAGCATTCTATCAAGATAAGTAAAAGGAACAGTTTCAAACTGATATTGTGAAATATCTGTGATATTGTTTTAAGAAATAACTGAAAATATATATTTTTTACTTTCTATTCATGAGAATGAATAAATATAATGAGAAAGAATGAAAATAATGTACAGTTTCATGGTTTTCAAAAAATACTTAGCAGCACAGAAGTTTTCAACATTTGATAATAAGAAGAAATGTTTCTTGAACACCAAATCAGAATAGAACGATTTCTGAAAGATCATGTAACGAGTAATGATGCTGAAAATTCAGCTTTCCATCACAAGAATAAATTATGTTTTAAAATGTATTCAATTGAAATGTGTAAAAATATTTCTCAACATTTCTAGAGAGTTGGCCTATTAGTGATGTCCAGTTGGTAGTGCTTACCAGGTGCTTTGAACTGTTTGAATGAAACATTGACCATTGGAAAGTGAAGCACTATGGGAGCTTCTGGATTGTCTTTATCCTCAAACACATAGACTTCCTTCAGCGGCTCTGACTCCACCTTTTTGAAATCAATCTTCGGAAATGGAATCTTCCGATCAGTGCAGTACTCCTGACTTTGCTTTATGACCTATTGGACACAAACATGCATACATATCTATCCATATATATATATATATATATATATATATATTTTTTTTTTTTTTCTTTTTTTTTTTTCTTTTTTTTCATTTTTTCAAGTTTCTAAAGTTCCTGCCATATGCATTTCAATCAAATCTTACATAATATTCCCGGTCTCCCTCACCTTAAACTGATCCGCTTCCCAGGAGTAGTTTAGACACAGAATAACATCTGCATGTCTGTGAGACTGAACCACAGGAGGAAATCCTGCATTTAAGGCAAATCCAGCATCTACTAAATTCAGCACAGGATCAGTTGGAGTCAGGGTGTTAGGAAAGGCATCTGGGTGTGTGTCTGTAGACAGAAAGAATATTATAGAAGACAGCTATTCATGTGCAAAAAGCCTTGAATGTATTTCATGCAATAACAGACATCAAGTACATAAACATGAAATAAAACATAGGAGAAGTAAAAGTAATAAAAATAACAAAACAGCATGAAATCACACATGAAGTCGTCAATGAAATTAGTAGAGCTCTAGACCTTTCCATGCGATGAAACCAGTGTTCTCGTTGTAGTTCCTGTGCAGATTGAAGCCTCTCAGGAAGTTGTACATCTGGCTGACAATCGGGCGGTTGATCATAAAGTCACACACCATTTTAGCAAAGTCAGTCATGGGGCTGATCAGATATGTCCCAAGTGCTGTTGGTTTACCATCAGTTTCTTTACAGAAGAGGACAAGACAATTATATCATGAACATTTTTTTACTATAGCAAATGTAACAACTAAAACATTTTAATGCTCTTTTTTTCTGTCTTATCTTATGTTTATCAAGTCTGCATTTATTTGATCAAAAGTACAGTAAAAACAAAAAAGTTGTAAAATACTGTTACAATATATACCATAAATATTGCATTATTTAAAATAATATATTTACGCCTTCGGTATCATGTGATCCTTCAGAAATCATTCTAAAGTAAAGTCTTATAATAAAAATAAAAAAAATCTCAGGATTGTTTGATATGAACAGAAAGTTGTGAAGGATAAGCCAGGGTCACTCCTCACATCACTACAGTGAGCACCCTTACCAGAATACTAATCAAGCACTATCTCACTATCAATTATCCAGTTTGCTTAAACTATATGTCAATGCACTATCATCTTGTCTGAGCATCTGTCTGTAACAAAAGTTCAAAGGAACAGCATTTATTTGAAAGAATCCTTGCTGAAAGAAATCGACCCCAAACTTTTTAAAGCTAGTGCAGCTGTCCATTCAGCTTAATTTGTTGAGTATCCACATAGAATCTCTCACCTGTGTTTCTCACCCCTCCTGCAAACCAAGGGGTCCAGGAGGGAGTGACTCCAGTCGCAAGACTCCAGATATCCGTCAGATTTACAGAGAAAATGCTGCTCCACATTCCTTCGTAAACACACACACAGTTTGAACTTACGTACTGGCCATAATGAGCAATTTCATGTCTTCATTATGTGCAAAGGCACTCACCCACAAGAAAGGACAACCTTGTTTCAGGGAGTTTCTTGACCATGTGACCAAGGTAATATTCACTCCCGAAGTTCTGTGCAGGTACAAAGGCACCGTATTTTGGAATTCCAACCTCATATGGGGTGAACTCACACCATTCTAATAGAGAGGATAAATAAACATGGAATTATTAACTTGCTATTAGCACTTTTAGTCACAGCGCTAAGCTACAAACTAGTTGTTTACCTTCACCTTTCTTAACCAAAGTGTGAACCTTGTTACTGGATGAAGAAGATGAAGAGTTTAAAAGACTTTTTTACAAATAAAACTTTTTTTAATGAAACTAAACTCATTTAATCCATGAAGATGACGATAGTACTGACACAAACAAGAACTTCCAACAAACAAGCAGTGAAGGTGGAGAACTAAACAACACATATGACTGAAGATAACAAACTAAAAGTCCATGAAGTGTGAGAGTGCAACACACCTATTATAAAAATGTTCTGTAAGTTTTTGGATAAGGAAATTAAATGCTTGTGTTTATATCTTTGGAAGCTGTTGCTGCATAGGCTTGTATAGCCATCGACAGATAATTTCACAATTTACCTAACAGTCTTTGCTGTTCACTCCAGCACTTAAAAAAGTTTGAATAAAATAAAGGTGGTGAAATCAAGTGTGGATTATACTCGACTGTTCAAGGTGTATGAGATACAACAGTTACAATGCAAGTCTCATGATTATAATTAAATAGTAGAAACGTAATATAACCAATTTATGATTATTATTTTAATATTAAACATTGTAGCAGACAATTATCAATCAATTTAACCTTTTTAAATAGATATAAAATATTATATATAGTATATATAATAATATTAAATATTATTATTATAAAATATTATTTAAATATTATTAAAAATAACATTTATATAAATATAGAGGGATGTATTATACTGTATTATACTGTATACACAAGTATATTAAACAAAAATATGGTAATTTATATAATATAAGATGCACGACTCAAGTGTTATCTGGGTTTGACAACGTTGCAGGATGTTCCGAATGAACGCATTTTATTGTATGACGGTAATTTCAACACCTGACTTTTGACTATCAGAATCAGATACAAAGTCTGGCTCACTTTGAACCACTAAATTAGACAGAAGTCTGACAGATATGTAAACTGTCTAGCAGATATGTAAAAAGATCCCTTGTAAAAAAAAAAAAAAACTAAAAAAAGATACACTAGCTTATTCAAACAATGGCACAGCGGTTTCTCTGTACAAGTTGATTACATAAGAATTATGTAATACTGTCTGTATAAGTACAGTACAGATTATTCCACAAACATCCAATAACTGTCATGTCCTCAGTCTGATCTGACATAAACTCTTGAAATGAAGCATAATATAATATCGTGTGGGATTACAAATTTAAGAACCTGTTTAATATCTGCTGATCCTACGTCCTGACACAACATCACATAAAAACTAAAGGGATATACAAGATCAAGATGATAACATCAGATGAATTATTATTTTAAGTAAAATTTCGAGGAGGTTTCTGTCAGTTCCTGATCTCCATTGGTCTTAACACTTCTTGAGCAGGACTTGAGACACTTGCACCAGATGATGTTGAGAAAGAGGAATTAAGCCAGAGATATTTGTTTGACACAATTAACACAGCTGTTTTACAAATGTGTCGCCAGTGGGATGTTTATGTATGGGATGTTTATTTCCTTATGTCTTAATCTGAGAATGAATGGCCATTATTGTCAGTTTCCCTTTGCCTAGCTTTGTGTTCATTTTGCACCATTTAATCTTTTGTCATTGACACTATGTGTTAAATACATTTTAAAAAAATTGCATACCTGCATCTACTACACTTTCTGTCTTGCCATTCCTCAGGTTGACAGCTGTGAAGATGGGCAGAGGGTTTTGGCCGTCAGACACTGTCCTCTGCAGTTCAGAAAGTGTACCCATGTGTTTCTATAAAAGTAAAGTATATTAAATATAGTGTACAAATGTTAACACTGGACCAAAACTGACAGCAAACACATTTTGTGCCCTTTTTTGTTTTTACCTTGCCTTGAAAAAGATACTCTAAAGCCAGACCCCACATATCGATTAGAGACACAAGGTGTCCTTCTTTCCCTCGCTCTTCCACCTTTGCTTTGTATTCACGCAGCTGCTCCAGAGAAAACATACTGAGCACCTTTTTAGATATTTCTTTCTTTACAGACTCCATGGACTTCACAAGGCCCTCCTTTGACCAGTTAGGGTCTTCATAAAGAGAACTTAAAGCCCTGAAATACATTTTAACAGATTAAACAAAAAAACATAATCAATTCTTTAGCCACGTGACAGAGTGGCAGTGTTATGCAGCCATTCAGATACGTATTCAAGGTTAAATCTCAATCTCACCAAGTGGCACCTGAAACCCCTGTGATGTAACTGACTGCATCAAGAAGTTGGATCTTCTGGAGACCTATAAGGCTACCGTAGGTGCATGTTAGTGCTCTGCTTCCACCTCCAGAACACACCACAGCAATCAATGGGACCTGAGGATGCACATCAAACACAGGTCTGAAATCCAAATTCTATTATAGTTTTTAAAATCTATTATAGTTTAGTCTCTTCAGTTCTCCATATTTGTTTTTGTTGTTTTTTTGTACTTTCATTTACGGTACCTTGCTGGGCTCAGGTGGAGATCTGAGATTCAGAGCTTTCTGTAGAGCTTGTGACACGACTTTTCTTCTCTTCTCCAGAAAATTATTTTCCTCCGCTGGGATATCAAAATTCAGACGCACATCCAGCTCTTCATCAGAGCTTCAGAACAAAACACAAAAATATCCTTATTCTATGTTACAATGTTTTGTTTTATACTATGACTGAGGATGGGTGTGAAGGAATTCACAGTTACCGATCATCTGTTTTCAGTTGCAGATCAACTGTAGTCTTTGGGGGGGGGGGAGAAAGTTGCATTTAGATATATTATACACACAGTATGAATACAAATACCGTGTTTTATTATATTATATGTTTATGGGAAAAGATGGAGAGCAATTTATAATTTTTGTTTAAGTTACTTTATCAATAACCTATTCGCAAAGTAGAATTTCCTTTTTTCAGTACTTACCTCTCCTACAGGCAAAGAGACAGTAACCTGGTGTTTGGCTGGTAGTGGATTTAAGGATAAAGAAGTTAATTCAGTGTCTTCAGGGTTTGGAACAGCAGCATCCACTACAACTGCCTGGAGAAAAGTATGTTTAAACAAACAGCTTGATGAATCAACAACCCCACATGTGAGGCATACAGGTATATATACTGTTTCTTATGGTATAAAATATCAAGAATGAATGTGTAGGTTTTACAGTAATTTTCAATTAATTATTTTCAATTAATAATGTGAGTCAGGATGACATACATTTGCTGGAACAATAGTCCCAGAGGTCAGATTAAGTTCAGTTTCCAGGTCTCGGTTGATGTAGTAACGTAATGTTTTCACTAAGCCAGTGCTTTCCTCAGAATTTGAGATCACAAAGTCCTCTTTGTATGCTCCTTTCAGTTTTAACACCATGTTCTGAATTCCTGGAACACAAAGAAAAGTAGCAGAAATCACCTACATCTGTGATTATATCATACACTAAAACCTTGAGATACGAGCATAATCCATTCCAAGACCGAGCTCGTAACTCTAATTGCTCGTCTCAAATAATTTTTCCCAGTAGAAATAACAGGGAAAAAAACTCCCTGATTAGTGCTAATAACAATGGAAAAAACATGTTTTTAACTGCTATAGACACACACACACACACACACACACAAAATTATAGTATATAAGGATTCCTGTGATATAAAATAAAACGTGGTTTTAATTATGAGTTCTTACCTTCGAGACAGACGATACAGTAGCGACATGTGCGGAGGAGAAGAAGGGAGGGATTACGTAGATAATGCAAACACTACATGGAAGTTTATTGTTACTTCCTGTGTAGTGTATTGGATAGCCTCAGAACCTCTTATTTATTATTATTGAACACACATAACTCATGCTGCTCACCGATGAAAAACCAAGGTGGCCCTCGAGTGGAGATCATATGCAATAAATGAGGCAGCTTGAGCTACTCCGAGTGCTCAACTACCTAGCATCGGTGTCTGTAAGCGTGCTCGTATCTCAAAGCAAAAATGCTCAAAGACTTGCTCGTATCTCAGAACACTTGTATGTCGGGGCGCTCATATCTCAAGGTATTACTGTCCTTTCTTTTGTTTATTTTTACATTGCTTATGTTTTCTAAATGAACGTAAAAATTAGAGTCATTAACATTTTATTTTCTATTACATCCATTTCTGAATATCGAATTCCAGTGTGTTTTCAGTAGCCATCTGTTATCTATACAAAATTTGGATAAGAATGTCTGTATTTACCTTCAGAAGTCTTGAGAAGCTTGTCTATCTCCACATCCAGCTCACAAAAAGGACTTGTCTGATTTCATGAGAAAGGATAAAGTTGATCTGAATATGGTAATCTAGTTTTTTTGTTGTGTTTTTGAGGATATAGTGGTAAGAATAAACATAGCCTATACTGAAACTAAAGTTTTTTAAGAAGACACCTTTAGCCCCTCTTATATTTCAGAACTCATATAAATGATTCTTGTACAACTTGCAAAAAAAAGTCCTCCGTGCCCTGTGAGATTTCACAGAATGGTGACTACTACTAAATATTCTGTCTGTAACCCATGATACAGGTAAGAAAGTGCTGGTAAAGGTTCGTACCACCAATACTCCATTAGATACACAGGGCCTTGGCATCTCAGAGCTGCAATACATAGACACACACACACAAAACAGACACTTAGTGCATATTTATGTTTGACATGCAACTGTATCTGTAAAACAGGTTCTCACTGGTTCTAGCTAGAGGCAATCTCACTTACCTCTTAGCAACCTCAAATTCCACCCACAGTTCATCCTTGGTCTGAGAAAGAAAGTATCATAGTCATACATTCATAGATATCCAGTATTAAGTCCATTTTATTATGCTGTGATGTCAGTTTAAAATGAAGATCTCAATAAAGCACTGACCTTTTCATTTATAATAAAGCATTTGGTCTCCTTTTTCCCAGGTGTAAGGTTATTGATATCAAAAAAGATAGTGGCAAACTGGTCATCTCTCATTAATGGGTCTTCATCATAGATCAAGATCTCCAGAATGTTCTGTGAAGAAGAACAGAAGAAAGAATTGAAAGTATACTGTAATGAGTTGGTTCTAATGAGAACTGAAATCCTTTAATTTCTTGCAACACATCATACAGATCCTACTGGAGAGATACATACTGAAAGTTAGAAATAAGATACAGAACAAGAAAACATTCTTAGATCAGATAAATAGTTTAATGGTTTACCTTGACATTGCTGTGGACCCTGAAGTTAAACGTTTCATTCCATTCAGGATTGTTATTATTTGGGATAGTCTTGGTGCGATTTGTCCGGGCTGATGCAGTGGGTAACTTTAGGATGACATAACAGTCAGATGCAGAAACTAAAGAGAAATGTAGATGGGGGTAGATAAGTTGGAAGTGAGAAATAAACCTTGACACATTTATACAGTACACAGCGCTTAATCAGTAAGAGATATTTTTGTTGTGTTAGTTGTCAGATTGTAGGGCTAAAGGCCCTGGAAATTATATACTGTACTTACTGTACAGTAATTATGTACTGTACTTTACAGATTATGTACTGTACTTAGAAATAGGAAAGATTCTTCAAATGTTTTCCATCTAAATTCAAACAGGTTTAAACATGTTTGCTACAAGATTAGCATTTCTGCCACGTGTTTATGGTGAAAATAAGATCTGATTACAATATCAATGTGTACCTTGAATGCTAAATGCATAAATGCACATGTAAAAATGTGTGAATAAATATATTTAGCTGCTGTTAGTAGGACGGATTGTCTCACAGAAGTCATAGGACTTTTGGATCTTCGCACGTAAAACTTTGACAGACAGATTCCAGTATGGCTTGACTTCTCTCTGTTTAATGAAAAATAACAAGAAACAGAAAATGAATAAGGTTGAGAAAGAATGCCATTTGATAACAAAAGTGTTTAAATAACACACTCTATGATCACAAGATCCACACTGTTGACATACCTAATCGGCTAAAATTAAGTCAAGCATTTCAAATCCCTCAATTCAGGTAAGTAAAGTCAAAACAATGGTTTGTTGCAAACAGTGTCTTATTACAAAAGTCTCAATTACAAATATTTTAAATAGATTTAGAAAGGAAAGACTAACTCACCTTTAGCATTGTTGCGTTTTGGAGCAGAGATCTGCAATCCAGCTGCTTTGCAAACAAAAACGAGAATGCTTGTAAGTGCCAAAGGGGGTGTAGTACTGCTTGAAAAGCTAGTTTTCCGGCTTATCTAGCATCAACTATTGGTTGTCTTAGAAATTCACCTACATAGAGTCAACCGTTTCTTCAGCATTCCAAAGCTAGGTTTTCATGATCACATGAAAACTAATAAGACATGTCATAGTGTGAACTGATAAAAATCTTTGAAATAAGTAACAGGAGAGCATATATTCACCTAAATGGGAATTTAAAACATAATATACCTCTTCAATTACAGTATTTTGTTTCTACAAAAACAATGTAAATCTGTCATCTCATTGCCAATTTTCACCCAGATGAGTTTTTTTTAAACTTATGTAAGTGTTCATGTTGCAATGCTTTGCCCCCTCTATTCTATAGTTTCTAAAATGATTTCTGATGTTTACATTAAGTTGCAGTCTTTACTTTCTAGATTTGTAATGTTGTGGAATTTTCTATGGAATAATAAAAACCAGGATTGTCAGAAAGAGTAAAGCTTTATTTCTTGTACAAGGACTCGTCTAACGCACATCTCAGCATGCATCAGAGGAGTGAGTGAGAGCTATACTGTTATCACACAATAACTCAGCAATTTGTTATCTATCAATACAACCACCTAAGCATGGGTCGTTGTGCACAAAGCGTTAATTTATGTGAGCACAAATTCGAAGAATTATCAAAAATTAAGTGTCAAAACTCTTCTGCGCCTGAGGCTGCTTTAAATACTGACCACATAGCTTTCTGAGAAGCTAACCATCTATCATCTTTCTACCACGGGTGCTTCTTTTACATTAGAAAATGTCATGAAAGACATACACAAAATTACTCTTTATGCTGATTCAAATAAATAATTCTGAAAGCCAAAAACAATACAAAAGCTTAAGACAATAAAATTTCCTTCACAGTATATTTAATATTTTTAATATTTTTAAGTAGATACTCAAGATTGCTTTAGAAGAAAATATTCAGTGAGTGTGCCTTTAAATATTTAAGTAGCTTCAGTACTGTTCCTCTTTCAAGCATATATCACAAGGTAAGAGGTCATGGCTGTCAACCTCATCAGCAAAATAATTGTCTGAGTCATTAAAATGCACATCTAATTTCCTTAAGATAAAATGAGAATGCTACAAACACAATTATACCTATTATTTCTGTTCTTTCAGCATTTGATAACTGAAAAAATACAACAGGAAGTTATGCCTAAATGAAACGAACTTTTTACCACGTCTTTCTTATCCCATAAAAGTCTAACACTTATCATGTCTTCATGTGCCATGTTCTCATTACCGTTGATGTGTCTAAATGCGCTAAGTCAGCGGGTGTGGTGAGTTGAACTTACCTATTTCATACTTAGTAACACATTCACCTGACTTAATTTAATTTTAGTAACTGACAAAAGAACTGTTGTTGCTCCACTTGTTTCCCAACGTCTAATAGGAGTTTCTCAACTCCACCTTCATTCTTACATGACCGAATTTAAATTTAACTTTAGCAGTGAACTGTATATTTTTCTATACTGGGCGAAAATACGGAAATGTGGAACGGATTTTTCTATCTAAGAATGTACTCTTATGTTGTTGTTTTAATAACTACACAAAGAAATATTCACCGGTATCACTGGCACGTGATGTGGTTAAACCACCAGAAGATGGCGACAGTCCCTAAACTATAGGAGACTGAGGAAGCCAGTGATCATCTCTGTTTATGTTTAACACGTCATGGTAAACCACATTTATCAAACCACATAATTTCCTATTCTGACTACATTTGATTATAGACGCTTTCAGGCCTATCCAGTCTTGTGAAAGATCAATACCGACGGTGATGTGTTCCCAGGGTTTCTTCTCTTAAAGTATTTGAAAACACCTGAGTATGTGCTAATGTGTTTTGGCCAGACTTAGCGTTTGGCTTTAGCAGTTTTCTTTTTTTGCACAGTAATTCACATATAGTCTACAAATCCCCACCTCCCTAAATGCTGCCCACACCTGCAAATCGTCTGTGTATTTTATTCCACAGTGTGTCGCATTAATTTACCCTCAAACTCATAGAGGCGCTGCAACAGATTGAGGTCTTTAGGATGTTCCTATAAGTAGAGCTTTGTGGATGAAATCCTGAAACCAAGCTAAAGTGGGACACTGGAGGGGGAAGGGAGATCTTTATCCTAAAAAGCCAAAATGCTGTATTACATTTTGTAACTGCAAATTGTCCCACTGGGAATTTCTGCTAGGAAACGTCTTTTAAATTTGTTGTTTTAGATAAAAGAGCATGTATTTATCAGTGCAAACATTGTTGATTTTTTTCTTTATTTTTTAAAGAGAAAAGAAAATGATTAAATGTTCATAATCATATTTACAGTTTCTTTTAGGTGATTAAATTGTTTTTCTTTCGTGTTGTTATAAGACTGCAAAGCTTTGTTGTGCATTTTGATTTCTTTATAAACTTTAATAACTTTTTAATTTTACAGGACTTGTTTGCCTTTGTTAAAGCTTTCATTGAACAAAACAGAAAACCATAACCATGCAGAAATTCCTTGTCTCTTTGCAGCCCGGCTCATTTAATTCAAATTGGAGTCATTTTCTGAAATTATGTCTCAAAGATGCGAGGCATGGCTACAAACACTCCCCCTGGCTCTGAAACGCCACAATAGACCTTAACAAATTTTCTCAGATACACACACACACACACAGAGAGAGAGAGAGAGAGTCTCCAGGTCAGACCGGTATTATATGGTTTATTATATTTTGAAGATGGTCCCTGGCACTGTTTTGAAGAGGAGAACAGAGGCTGATGGTATTGATTTGTTAAATCTGAATGCGTGGTTTTAGGTAACATGATGGAAGAGCAAGACAGGAAAACATTGACCACATGCTCTCCAGAATAATTATCTGAAAATCACTTCTGTTCAAAAACAGTCAGGTCTTTGTCTAATCCCTGTGAATATACAAAACCCTCATGCTTTTGAGCCATGACATGTAAGAATGTGACCTGACTTCAAATAATTATTTAGTCGATTGTCAGCCACTATACTTTATTAAATTATATTTGTTTCATACCTACTATCCTGTTGAGGTGAGCCAAATATCGCATGCGACGTAATATATTCCTAATTATAATTAAATATCCTAGAAATGTATAATACTAGTGAATTAAATGTGAGTGAATGTTATTTTTAATTTGTTTTACTCCAGCTCTTCTGATTTGACATAGTTATTCTCTCCCAACTTAGAGACATCCTCTAAAAAAAACAAAAACCTTGATTCATTTAATTTATTTTGATTCTCTTTCAATGCATTCTGTCTTTTTGCAAAAAAAAACAACAACAACAAAATAAACTTGTATGTGCTCATGAATCATGCAGCAATGCTGTATTATTATTATGGTGTGGATTCATTAGACGTGTCATACCTCTTGGCGTGTAGTGAAAGAGCAGGCCATATTTGCTTTCACATGTCATGCAAAGGTCATAATTCCTGAACTTTATTACCGTACTTTGACTAACTGGTGCTACCTACTTCGTCCCCCCCAACACAAACAGCAATCCACCTTTGTGTGAGAGGATGAACTTCTCAAAATATCATTTCAGAACAACCGCTCTCTGGTTGTAGCATGGTATGTTTTGAAACTGTTCCTAGGTTTTGGCTCTACCTGCCTCCATGCACATTTGACGTGTTGTAGATGGCAGAAAGAGGTACGAGGAACATTAGCTAGCGCTAGCGATACAGAAGAGAGCCTGCTTAGCTCTACTAATGAGCTATTAAGAGCAAGATAGGACTCAAGTCTCTCCCCCCTCGGCCTCTTTTGCAGCCAAAACACACTTTGTCTAGTAATGGGTGTGTTAATGGTGTAAGAACGCACTGGTGTTAGGTGGAAGTGGCGAGTGGAATCTTTTTTTGATGTTTTTTAACCTATTAAGAGTAATATATTTTAAGGTTTATTGTTGAAACTGGAATACAGTTACTTTATTTTGAATAGTACCAAGACTTTAGTGCCTTTATTTTTGTATTAGCATGTGTATTTAACAGGAGCAAGCACACTGACCAGTCACGGTATTGGGATGTAGTTGCACAAACTAATTAGTAATTAATGTCAATTAATGCCAATGTTAGGGATTTTTTTATTTAGTTGTGCATGTTAATTTTTATGTTCTTTTCTTGTCTCACTTTTCACTTGCAGTTTTTAACAATGTAATTTTTTTTTAAATAATTCAGACTTTTTAAGAATTTTGAATTATGGGAGTATGCAACATTTTATGAAGCAGGTATTCTGTATTTAAACTAAAAGTAGTCCTATGTCTTTGCCTTCGTTCTTATGCTGTTTTGTTTCTCCACAATCCACAAGAGGTTTGTAAAAGCTTGTAGTTCTGAGAGCTGTGTAACCCAAATGCTACATTGCCCAGACTCAAAGGAGCTAACGCACATTTCCCCCCCCCCCCCCCCATCTTCAGGTATTGTCATGTCATGCCTTGTTTCTTATTTATCTATTGATATGTCTCACCATCTGTCTTTTTGTCTCTATCTATGTGTTTTCCCGCCCATCTCCCCTTTGTCCCTCTTCTCTTTTGACGCTGAAGTGTTTTGTTGTCTCTAAATAAATGAGGTGGGTGAGTTTTGCCATTCTGGCACTGTGAGCTTTACTTACCATCTGATGGGAGGCTTTACCAGCATTGACACAATAGAGACAGAGGAAGAGGAAATGGCACTCATATTGTTCTTGGATCCTCACAGCTACTTCATTAAGGAAATATCTGAATAACCTTCATACAGAAATGTAAAAAAAATACGATGAAAGCCCAAAAATGCCATATCGAAAATATTAGCATTTCACAGTGTTATGACTGCTTTTGTAAATGACAGAAAGAACTGAAGGTCAGGACTTTAATTTCCAACACAAATCATTCAATTGTTATGTCTATGTGTAACAATATGTGGAATGGCTTTAGACAGTGCAATTGCCAATGCATTTTGATTTCAGATAACGTTTCCCTGGTACCACATACTTTAAATACTTTTAATTTAAAAGTATCAAAAGATTGATTAGTAGTTTGTGCAACTACAGGGTCAGACATTTTCTGACATGGTACAGTGGTCTGTTCACACACACAGGACAAGGTTTGAGTCAGATCCCATTCTCCATCCCAGAAGTAGACTCTATTTGCTATAAACCTTTGTTATATATTGCTTGCCCATCTAGTTATTGGACCAGCATAGCAGTTAATATGTTGTGCAGGCATGTTGGAAACTGGTTAATCAAGGGATTTTTGACTAAGCTAGTTGAAAAGCCTGTACTGTCAAAGAAATGTGTTAAATTAGCTTATCAATGGGCAGTACCCTCAAAGGTACACCTTTGTGCATTATCTACCCCTTATGTGTATATATACTAGTACCTTAAAGGGTTAGTTCACCCAAAAATGTTATTTCTGTCACCATTTACTCACCTGGTAGTTGCAGAGCTGTCAACGGAGGGACACAAATCTCTCAGAGTTCATAACAAATATTTTTATTCATATTCTGAAGATGAGCAAAAGGCAAAATGACGATGTGTTAATGATGGCAAACATCTTTTTTTTAGGTGAACTAACTCTTTAATGGTATAGAATAGTAACCCAAGGGTTGATATTATTAAATCAAGGGTTCAGATTAGTATCTTAAGGATTGAAGTTAGTAGTTTAAAGGTACATGTTAGTATATTAATTATTGATGTATATCAGTGCGTATAGGTTTAAGGGTTGATATTAGGAAGAACATTGTTTTGTTTGTGCTTTTGCTCTGCGTGACTGTGCGGATGAATATGGCTCTTTCTCATAACTAAAAAAAGAGAGATTATTCTACTGCTCATAAAACATTCTAAGCTTAAGATATATAACCAGTTTAGATGAAAGGGATCTTAAACTGTCTAACCAAAGATGTTACTGTAGATATATCTATTAATACTTAATTGAAAATATATTGCAGCATAGTGCTTTAACAACACATAATGAAATAACCCTTTACAATAGATAATGCTTTACAATGAACTGTACGTACTGTACTGTACGTCACTGACCCATGTGTCTTGTCATATCCATTAATAGAGAAAAGTTGCTCAGGCTACAATTGTATATGGTGTGGGAGTGGCATAGGTTAGTTGTCACAATGAGGGAGAAAGGTTGACATGGAGCATGTTAAATCTCAAACCTCCAGGTAAATATGAAATAAAAAAAATGGCAAAAAGAGAGAGATGAGAAATGAAGATAGCGGGAACTGAGGGAGACATAGAGACCTACAGTTTATCTGTTCAGTAAAAAAACCCATCTCTGTGTCACGGTTACAGTTAAAAAACCCTCAGTTCTCGCTATCTTCATTTCTCATCTCTCTCTTTTTGCCATTTTTTAAATTTCATATTTACCTGGAGGTTTGAGATGTCAACCTTTCTCCCTCATTGTGACAACTAACCTATGCCACTCCCGCACCATATACAATTAAAAGTAGCCTGAGCAACCTTTCTCTATTAATGGATATTACAAGACACATGGGCTAGTGACATACAGTATGCACGAAATTTCCTGTGAAAACCATCCTGCTCAGTCTAAAACATAAACACTTATAATAAGCATACCATAGTGAATAAAGGTAAGACAAAAACACATTTGAAATTGTAGCTTAGGGTACATATTAATATATCAAGTGCCAATATTCATAATTTAAGGCTGTATATTAGTATCTTAAGGGTTGATATTCATACCTTAAGGAACATATTAGTACTTTAAAAGATAATTTTATAAACCTGCATACCAAACTGAAATGTATTGTTCTTTTCAAGAGTTATTATACAGTACCAACAACAGATATTGGAAGATGCCTCTGTACAGACAGTTTTGTGTCCTATATTCTCTGTGCAGGACATCTTTATCTTTTGTCAACCTGGAACGTCTCGGTCCACAGCTGGTACACGTCCCACCAAACTCTTTTTCCCAAGCTCGGCGCAGAATTGCCCCTCTGGCCCTGCGGCCCCTTTTCGTAGCCTCCTCTTACCTTTTCTTTAAACAATCCCTCCCTCTCATCTTTTCTTTAAACAACCTTTCCCTCTCTCCAACAGGCTGCCCCACACACTCACTAAATGAAGTTAGTCCAGCACCCCCCTCCCCATCCTCTTCTGCTCCCTACCAGACACACTCACAGAATTGTTTGTTAATAGTCCAATTAGATAATTGCCATCTTTCACTCCTTTTGCTCTCCGTTTCCCATAAAGGACTGAATGGCTTTGGGAGGGGGGGGAGTTCAGCATGAAGAGGGCCTCTGGCCCTGCAAGGTGACAAGAAGGGTCCGAGCCTGTTCCATGCTCGCAACCATTGGCTTGAATTGAATCATTGTAGCCTAATCAATGGTCTTATTGGATTACAGACCACTGCTGTTCCCCCAGATATTGTTGCTTTGACAATGAAAATAGGCGAGACTGAGTGGGTGGGTGTGTATTGGTGTGGAAGGAGCGGGAGAGGGGAGGAGGAGGGGGTCTCTTTGGGCTTTAGCGTTGGGATCTCGGACAGGTTGAGTTTTCTAGCGGTGCTTTAGCAGGTTTCTTTTAGGGTAAGTGGGCTGAGTGATCGTAGCATTCGGTTTGGGTTGGTATTAGAGGTGCTGGATAACTCTGGGTGGTTGTTGAAAACACTGTCCCCTGTTTGACAGAGTTCCCTTGTGTTCATCTCCTTTCTTTTGTGAATCCGTGTTCATTACCACTACAGATTCCGAGCGAAGTGGATTCCATTTTTTTCGTATTCCAGGTCTCTCCGCCTCCCTCATTCTTTTCCTCTCTCTCCTCTCTCTCTACCGATCTTTCCCTCTCTCTCTTTTCGCTCTTTGCTTGTATTAGCTCTGAGGGTGCAGTGTGTGGTATCGGGCCGTTATCCGAGGGGAGATTCGTCAGCCTGCATGCAAAGTTAGCCTGACCGAACTACAGCCTGAGAGTAGCAGAACGGCCAGTGCCGGGGCATCGAGGAATGAAGTGGAACTTTTCTGGTGGTCCTTTGGCTCTGTGATTGTGCGTGGTGGCGATTTGAGGCAAATCATCTCCGTTGATCCTGTGTGAACGAGGGCGGAGAGGGGGGTCGGAGTGAGTGGACCCCTCTATCAGGACAATGTGTATTTCCCAAACAGTTTAGAGTATTCATGAGGTTACGCAAATGTGGAGGCAGCAAAATTACCGTAATCAATTGAAGCGCCGAGCATGCGTCCGTCCACAGCTCTGATTACCCAGAGATCAGCCTGATGTGAATGTTACAAGGAGAGGAGCTGTTAAATTGCTGTTGAATTTGGGTGAGAAGTCTATGATCATTGGGCAAGTGAGTCTGCACAGAGATAATAGGGCAGATCAGTGGACTGGGCAAGTGCTGGTGGCACATTAGCTATCTGACTCCGACTCCAAGCTGCTGTTTTACAGAAACACCAAACCTATATTAACCAGAATAAGCGGTGTGTGTCCATACCCGAACATCTATTTGTGCCCAACAAGGAGAAGAAGAAGGCGAAATCTTCACAGAGGATAAGCAACTATGGAAGTCCGCTACAGCCAAGACTCAGAGTCCGGAATGCTGCTGAAGAATGGACTAAAAGAGGGGAAAGAGGGAAAGGATTCTCAGGGGAACATTTCAAAAACATTCTTGAAGGACCAGCAGGAGTCCTTCTCATCATCTGGGTCAGTGGAAAACTGCGAAAAGAGCCGGACAAGCTCAGGAGATCCTGACTACTGCCGGAGGATTCTAGTTCGAGGCAAGTTTAAAAACACTCCTTTGGAGCTTTCGGTACATTCAGCATACCAGAAAACAACAAGAAATTGACTTAACTTGAACTTTTAATTTTGCTTTTAGTTCTAGTTATTCTGTGTCGCTGGTTTTGCTTTGTTTTGTTTGCTTCCATGAGTGAGTGTGTATACAGTAGATTTGAGCGTTCACAAGTGTAAATTGATGTACGCTGAATTGAGAGAAGGGAAAATGTGTTCTGTATTATAGAAAATAATTATGATTGTTATTTTATCTGCTGTTATGGTGTCTCATAGCTCAGTGAACCAATTTCTCCTCTGCCTTTTGGTTGGAAATATTTGCAAATACTTTTAGTCATTTCCACCATAAATATTACTATTATAGAAATAAACTAAAATTAATAGAATAATTATCAAAGCTGAAAAAGCACTGTTCTATATGAGTGACAACGTTTTTTGTTTTTTGGGGGTTTAAATGACAGTTTCTGTGATCGTGAGACTTAAGGAATCATTTAGTTTTTTTTTACATAACTTAAGGTATAGTTTAACTTTTTATTTACATAACTCATTATGTTGATTATCATTTTTAGATGGTTTTGTGATCTCTGCTATTTATATTTATGATATGCAATGCTTTTTGTCCATCAAGAGAAAAATTACTAAGATATCGGAATGGTAATCTGAATGTGTGAAGAAGAAAAAAATCTTTCAAAAGCAGTGTGATTGTGGAGTATGCACAGTCATTTATTAGTAAATTGAAAAATAAAAGTACATTAAGTTTCAGAGAAGCTATTGTAATGTTTTTGCATCATTTGGCTAAAAACTGTTTGTGTCAAATTACTAACATAGTTGTGAAGCCCCTCCTGCTACTGTCAGCTGATTGTAAAATTTTGGAGAGTAATCAGCTCCATTAATTTATTTAGGATGTGAAGCTAAATCTAGGTCAGTTTCAGAGGCCTGTTGAAATATGAGGAAATTAACCTTATGAAATTGTGTCATTTCTTCAGTCACAATTCAGCAAACAATACTATCATTTAGCATAATATAATTTTGCGGACTTGTGTGTATGTTTATAATTTTGGATTTGTCACAAACCTTAACTTACTTTAAAAAATAATGCATTTATTGATGTCATTTTTGATAAGCATGCTATGGCACGGCTCTCCATGTCACAGAGACACTAATAACAAAACAAACAAAAAGACGATTTTAAATCTGAATAAACAGCTAACGTGTTTGGTGTATGTTTTAAAATATTTAATTTCTTTAGGTTTTGAATCACACATTTCTCTTCCTCTTTTTATTTACTTATTTATTTTAAAAATGTTTAGAAATCATTTAATCTGTTCTAAGATAGTAGAACCATTAGAAATATTTTATAACTAAAATGTGAAAGACAGAAAAACAGAAAATTGTTTTGTTGTTTGATTTGATAGATTATTTGTGTTTTTATGATCTATGCAATTTAAAATACTATTAAAATGTTGTTAGTATTTAAAAGACCAGAAAAAAATGTTATTGATAAATTGATAAAGGACTAGTCGGCATTTTTTTGGGCATTTATGTGCCACAATATAACTACAAAATCGTAACAGCCTTTGAGGAAAAAGGGTTTTCTTTACTAAAAATGTCAAATTTTGTCATGCTTAATATGTTTTGCATGACTACCTATGCTAAAAATGCAACTTATATATTTTTATTATATAAGGATTTCTGTTCATGGCATGTATACATATTTTAATGCCATCTTATAGCAGGTATAATTTACTGAAAACATTTTTCCTTGACGTTTAGATGCCAAAGGTTCGATTCGAGAGATTATTCTGCCCAAGGGTTTGGATCTAGACCGACCAAAGCGTACTAGGACCTCGTTCACAGCAGAACAGCTGTACAGACTGGAGATGGAGTTTCAGCGGTGCCAGTATGTTGTGGGACGAGAACGAACCGAACTTGCCCGACAACTTAACTTGTCTGAAACTCAGGTACAGACTTAAATGCACATATCAATACACACAAATACAATTATAAACACACAAAACAATCAATTATAAAGACTACTGAAACAAAAGAAAAACTCGAAAAAATTTGGATCTCCCAAACATATTTTTCCTGGAGACACTTGTGACGCTTAAATATAATTATTATTTGATATGTACAGAAATGCACTTTTGATTTTCTGTACCATTTTAAAAGACACAGAGCTACCTGGTAATAATTTCTTCTTACTAAATGATATTGATCTTTATTTTATTTGCATTTTGATCATCCTGTGGCATCCTTTCAGAGCACCTATGATCCATAACATAAATGATCCAATCGTAGCTTCTTGACATTTTCCTGGATAATTCCTTTTTGCAATAGATTGATAGTTTGTTTGTGGAATAAGGGCCCGCTTTACAAAAATAAGCTCAGTGATGCATTTACAGCACATGCTTTGCGCAGGGGTCAGCAAGAGGTCACAAGCTTGAGATTACATGACTGAACTGTACATGCACTCTCTCTCTCTCTCTGCTTCTGCTGCCTTTTTTATCTCTCTCTCTCTCTCTCTCTTTCTGCGTGTCTCCCGGGATAATCTGCAGTGCAGGGAAACTCTGACTTCAGTAGTAAGGCTAATTTTGGAGCCCACGTTTTTGTTATTTGTTTATTCATCAGTGAACATGTTCATTATAGCACGCGCTTGCATGACCAAATGCTGCATTCATAAAGAAAAAATTTCAGGATGGCTCACAAAAATAATAATGAACCAAAATCGTTATAGATGCTTTTTTCTTTGTTTTAATACTTTTTTTTTTAATTATTCAATCATATGTTGTTACTATCGATCAGGCGTCCCCAAATTAAATTCCCTGAACACCTGCAAACCGACAATGCTGTCTCAATGTTTCTAATTCTGTTGGCCATTTGAACTGTGTCACATTCTATCACATCATCACCCCTCTAACGACTTTAAAATTCTTTTGCTCTCCTGTGGGGCGAAATTACGACATTTGAAGCCCAGAGGCAGATCAGTGCTGCTAACATAGGGAGCACAATAGAGTTAGCTTCACTAATGCCCTCTCTAATGCTCCATGCTGCAGTGCAGTTCAAATCCACGCCTTGATTACATTAAAGCTTCCCGTGTCTTCTCTTGGCCGCCTGATGAGGACGGTGAAGTGCTCCTTAATGACGGCATCATGAAATTAAAATTGTGTTCGGAGACACAAAATGTTCTGTGGAAAGATCAAGCAAGGAAAGTCATCCATTTGTGAAAGTGCTCCAGCCATGCATTTTTTATTAATCAAAGGAAAAGTCAGGAATGCATCAAGAACGAGAATGAGGGAAAATATTGTTGTTGTTTTTTACAATATGGAATTGCTGGTAATTCATTGTTTTCCTTGACCTTCCGGTTCATGTTATCCACAAAATTCTGAGAGATTAAACAAATCGAAATGACAGACATGCATGTTAGTAATTTATAGACAATGGCAGGTTTAATCTGATAACTCAATCATTAGCATGCCATTACAACACCGATGAAACTGTGAAGGTATTTAGTTATGTAACTAACAGCTTAGTTGCGTTTTAGTTTTTTTCATAATCTTGCACTATCACGAAAACATTGAAATAGTGTGACCACCATTGCGGCACAATTAATGTGACAGTTAAACTGCATGACACAATTCGATGTTAGATGTTAGTCATTCTTTATTGTTCTTATTTCTTTTAATCTATCGATCATTTGAAGAGAATATGAAGCGGACCTCCTTTTCTCTATAGAAAATAAATATATATTATGACTTTGTTTTGCTATTGGAGCTTGATCTAAACGTATTATCTGGAAAATGCCATTCCTCTTTCTTTGTAAACCTAAATGAAATGGATAACACTACAATTACGTGGTTCGAAACAGTATTGATCCATCCGTCCTTGCAAAAGTAGCTTGTATTGTGGTGTTTTTCAAAAGAAAAGGCACATGTTTTTGTTCATTAAATAGGTTTATGTCTACAGTTTCATTTACTCTTTTTTTATTTCGAAATAAGTTTTACTTATTCAGTTCAATTTAGCTTTAAATGCACAGAATACATTTGCCCTTTTTAGAGCATTTCTACTTTTTTACTACGCATTATCCAAGATCACACCATTTTCCATATTATTTATTTTGTTATTTTTTAAGCTATTTTCTCTCTTTCCGTCTGTCGGCAGGTAAAGGTTTGGTTTCAGAATCGCCGCACTAAGCAGAAGAAGGATCAGGGGAAGGATTCTGAGCTGCGTTCCGTGGTCTCTGAGACAGCTGCCACCTGCAGCGTCCTCCGTCTCCTGGAGCAGGGCCGGCTCCTCACTCCCCCTGGCCTGCCAGGGTTGCTGCCCCACTGTGGGAGCTCGTCACTAAGCTCAGCCCTGCGTGGGCCGTCCCTGGGCATCACCGCTAATGGAGGCTCCTCCAGCAGCAGTAGCAGCAGCGCGGCCAGCTCAGGCACAGCCGGAGGGAGCCCGCCGCTGCCAGCGGTGACCAGTTCGGGGACAGTCACGGGGCTGCAGGGATCTCCGCCTGCCCACGGGCTGTTTAGCTTTCCCATGCCCTCTCTACTTGGGTCGGTTGCCTCACGCATCTCCTCCACCCCGCTCGGCATGGCCGGATCCCTCGCAGGGAACTTGCAGGAACTTTCTGCCCGTTACCTGAGCTCCTCCGCCTTTGAGCCCTACTCGCGGACCAATGGCAAAGAAGTGCTTGACAAGAAAGTTTTGGAATGATCATTAGGGGTTTCTTTTTGTCTTTGTTGTTGTTGTTGTTGTTTTGAAATTAGTTTGAGCTCTTGTGTGATTATCTCTCTTTTTTAATCACTTTCACCCTTCTGTATCATCAGTGCTGTTGTATTTTCAAGTTTGCGGGGGTTTTTTTTTCATGTCTTCAACTTGCACACTTGATTCCTCTCAGAACTGTAAAAAGGTGGACTTTTCAAAAGCGAGGATTTTCAGAGCTTTTTGCACTAAATCAAAGTTTCTCCAAATTTGACACAAACGAGAGCTTGAGGAAGGAATGTAGCAAGAGATTATGGTGGGGAAATGCTTTCTGAGGCAATATTTTTGGGGCACTTTTTTTCCCGTACAACTTTTTTGGAGCTGGACAGTTGAATTCAGATTGAAAATTAATCTGAAAGCTGCTGGGTAAAAAACAAAACGAGTACAGAGCATAAACCCACCCCGGATAAAAAACTGAACTCATGGCAACATTGTTCATGTTTTCAGTTTGAAGAGCGATCTAAATGTGATTTTTACATAGTTGCGTTTGCCAAGTCTCAAATAATGAAATATATATTATATCGGAATTAATTTCAAAAGGTTAGCATACAATACAGTCATACTGTGGCTTTATATACACAGTTTGCTTACAGAGGTCATGAATTTGCTGTACCAAGCTATAAGATCAGATGTCTATACCATTTTGTATTCGTTTGGTTAAAGATGTCCTGACTAAATCGAAGGAAAATGCTGTCACACCGTTAAATAGTCCAATAGTCCTGTGTTGTTCTCTAAATGGTTTCTGTGAGGGTGCTCCCCAAAACGAGTTTTGAAGGCAGTCTCAGTTTGTGAGTTTGTATGTCTTAAATATGCAGTTTTTCTCCTCTCTCTGTGTGTGTGTGTGCTGGTACTAAAGTTGTAGTCCTGGTTTCCATGTTTAGGTGCGTGTTTAACTGAAATCCTTTCAAGAAAACTTGAGATGTCATTGCCTGGGATTAAGCTCTGGAGTATCGACGAGACCCTCGCATTACCGGACTAGATGTTTTGCCGTGAGCAGCAACCCCTGTACCAATGCGGCAAAGTTCTTCAGAAGAATTTGACACCATTTCTATTATCAGAGCTGAAAAGAGGCAGATCTCTGATGGATGAACAGGGTACGATTACTGTAGTATAAAAGCAAGGAGATTGAATAACTAAAATGTTATTTTATTGTAAATTATTCAGTCTGTAATAAATAGATCATTAGTATATCTGTAAATAATGAAAGAATGAATGTATGGGGGGGGCGGGGTTTCTGACTGAACAGCCAATCAAAGCTCTGGTGGTGTTGTTAAATATCTTGAAGTTTGTGAACCGTGGTATGAGTGTGGATATATATTATATATAACTAAAAAGTCAAAACAAAACAAATCTCTTCAGTCTTTCATTCCATCTTTCTTAGCTGTGTAATTTCTAAATGGTGTGATGGTTTCTTCGTGTGATGTTCTCAGCATCAGTGTAAATCGTCCAAGGTCACTTAACACTGTCAGTTCTGTCAGAGCGCTGGCTGACATTGTCTGCTGTGGTGATGTTTCAGAGGCATACAAGAGTGCAGCCTTGCATGAATGAATGTGTCTGAACATCATGGAATGACAAATGCTCTTACTCTTAATATATTCTACCTGAATGGAGTATTAGAATTTCAGTTGGACAGAAATATCTTACTTCTCACTAGTTACTCCTTGACTTGGTTTTGGACATACAGACAATCGTAGACAAACAAAATAGTGGGAAATCTGCTGGTCCGACTGTGACATTACAAGAAGTAATCAATCAAAGTGATTAATTTCAATGGTTAGTTTGAACTATTCATCTTATTTAAAGATTTATTTTTATCTTTTAATTCGGACAATTTTTGCATTTCGACACAATTAATACTTTTAAATTGCTTTTAAATATGGATGATGATGATGAGTGAGATACAGTGATTTGACTTTTTCAGAGAAGAAAAAGAAGAAGAAAAAAAATATGTCCTTGTGATTTGGATGAACAGTATGTTGTTGTTACACAGTTGCGGTTTATAAAATACACAGACTATTGAAAAGAAGTTGGGAAAAACAGGGTAGATACTTTTATTTATTTCATTTTTTTTTTTTGTAAAAGGTTTTTATAAATGTATGCGAGAGCAAAGCCTGAAGGTTGTGCAATTGCAATGAAAGCTGAACGTCTGAGTGCAGCTTAGTTCATTTCCCATCGTTCACTCAAGGGCCACGTCCAGGCATTAAAAAAGACACACACAATAAATCTACATTTGAAAACCAGGATATTAGTGTTTAAATTATTTGCTAATTCTATAATTTGATTTAACACATTTTGTTCAACAATCATTTTTAATATTTATTAAAAATAAATGAATTAAAACGTTTTTGTTTAATTTAGTTTGAAAAATAGATTAAAATGCCACTTTTATTTTTTTACATTTGCCTTAAATGCTAGTTTTAGCTTATAGTTTTGAACTGTCACATATATGTGTGCACTGATTTGAAGCGTCTAACTAAAGGCCTTTGTCACTTTGCTACTCAAAGTGTTTGAGCAGTCTCTGCCCTTCTGAGTCTTGGGAATCTTCCTAAAAAAAACACAACAGTCTTGGCCTCCTCTCTCCCCACCCCCCTCGCTCCATTTCTCCTCCCTCACAGCCCAATTAGGCTGAAGGTCGAGCTGCATTGTGGTTCAGGGTGAGGGAACGGGTGGAGACGATGGGGGAGAGTGTGAAAGAGGGAAGGGGGGATTGTGTGAGACCACCAACACGTTCCCTGTGTCACATGACTAGCCCTTAAACATCGGCCTACAGTGGGAGGAAAGACAGCATCCTGTGGGTGTTTTGTGCTCTTTGTATGTCCCTTACTTCCTCTTTTATTTGTGCTTACATATGGTGATCAGAGCGTAAACGCACACTGTGAAAGAACCTTGTACAATTGTGGAGTGGACTCGTGACCCTGATGTTCTTGGGGAGCCTTAAATCCCATCACAGCTCTCCTGGTCCTTCCCTGAAGTGTCATACATGCTGACAGGCTTTTCTAGCTAACTGATCCAATAAACCAATCAGGGGATTTCGAAAAGCTGAGCAGCTACATGCTGGTATCTTTGGCTCATGGACTTGCCTGGACCCGGATATTCCATTTGCCAATTAGTTTAGAAAATGTGAAAAAAATAATCTCACAAGTGATCTTCTGGTGATGAATAATTCACATTTGGAAGCTTAATCAAAACCAAATAATAGTTACAAATAAAAAGCTAATAACAGTTAAAGGGTTTTGAGCTTCGAAACAGATTTTACAAAAGTATAACTTTCCTTTAGTTGGATCTCGTGAAAATTTGACCACAGTTTTTAGTACAAATTTCTGGTCTTGTTTTGAATAAACTAAAAATGTTTTACAGACACAAAAATGGCTCCGCCTCAGAAACAAATTTTCAAATATAGAGTCCTCTTATGTTTCAACCACTCTTCTCCCACAACTTTTCACAACTCAATCAATTATGATAAACACAAAATAATAAAATTGAACTAAAACTCAAGTTCAATCTTCTGACTCCTTTTCCGCTCTAAAATGGGTTGTGACTGTAGTTTTGTGTTATTTTAAGCAATCTAATAAACTACATAGATGTGTATAAATCAGCATATGGCTGTTAATGATGACTTGAATGACTTGCTGACTAAGTGCCATCTCACTAAGCCTATTACATATCTGACACAGTAGACGTCTCAAAATCATAATCAGTGGTGGCCCCTGCTGTGGTAGATTAAATACAGATGTTGTTATCAAATCACACAGGTTTCAAACAACAATTATGCAGGTGGTATAAACACCATTAATTGCCACTTTAGAAGCAACAAGCATCTCATTGAGGCATTGGAGAGCTGAATCGGTTTGGCTGGCCCGCGTGAGAGGCACTACACCAAAATAGCCCATTTCATCATGTTTTCGCATTTTTGTGTAATATTTCATGCAATTAAAAATCTGTTGTTTTTTCAACAATAGCACAATTGTCTACTAGCAGAGGATTTGTTTCCCACAGAGTCTGAGTTTCAACCCTGCGTTTTGATTCAATTTGCGTTTGCATGGAGCAAGGTCGCTTCAAGCGAACAATAATAAATACATCAACACTCCAACCTCCCTCTGCCTGGACCAAACCGCACCACACAGCCCTGATAGTTTTTTTGTGGACGGATTGTGAAACAGATGATGTATTTTAAGCGAGGGCACGACTCCAGTGGGTGGGTACTCTTCAGGGGCATTAATTTGCTATTTTTTGCATTCTGTCTGAAACATTTGGATTGACTCTCAAGAGACTTCACAAACGGCAGCATCACCACCGCAACACCCACCCACTCCAAACTCTAGTGCTTTTTCTCTGCCAACATGTTTCACATTGGAGTGTGTGTATGTGTGTATACTCGTATGCAAACAGTATGGGTGTGTTTCTATTTGTGTGTGTGTTTGTGTGTGTGTGTGTGTGTGTGTGTGTGTGTGTGTGTGTGTGTGTGTGTGTGTGTGTGTGTGTGTGTGTGTGTGTGTGTGTGTGTGTGTGTGTGTGTGTGTGTGTGTGTGTGTGTGTGTGTGTGTGTGTGTGTGTGTGTGTGTGTGTGTGTGTGTGTGTGCGCGCTTCAGGGCAGAGGTTAAAATCTTCAAATCTCAAACATTAGATTTCGGTTTTGGACCTATTGTACCTGCTGCATGTAGAGAGAGAGAGACTAATCCAGTGGGAGAATGAAAATCACATAAGTGTCTGAAGAGTGTGTTCAAACATCCAGTGTAGCTGTTAGTAAGGAAGAGTGATACAGTAATAATAGTTTAGTGGGAAAGGTACACATGCAGATGAAGATGCAAACGGATTCCAGAGAAGTAAAACTTTCCATGAATTGAATCACGAAAAAAGGAAAACAAGATGACCCTATTTTTAACCATGAGAATTTCTGGTTCTGGTCTTATTAAACTAACACAATTAACAATACAATCAAGACCTGGCCTACATGTCTTCTGGATATCCATTTTTGCAATCTGATCATTAATTCACCCAAATTAAAAATAATTTACACACTATCATGTCATTCCAAAATTGTGTAACTTACCAAGATTCTTCAAAACATCTTTTATGTTCCACAGAAGGAAGTCAAATCACCTTTATTTATGAAGTGCTTTATACAATACAGCTTTTTTGTTCATCTGAACTGAGTTCAGTGTTGATACAGTTCCGTTATCAAGAGCATCAATTAGTAAATTTGTTCATTTTCGGGAAAGTCAAACTGGTTCAAAACACCATGAGGGTGCGTAAACGTGTCACAGAGGCTCCAAGTGCAGCAGTCTTCGTTTTATTAACAAAAGGAACTCTGAAAAAGAAAAACTTAAAACACATTGTAGAACTTACTTTGAACTACATTTAAATTTATGCATTTAGCAGACACTTTTATCCAAAGCGACTTAAATTACATTCAAGGAACATATTGAAATAGTTCTTGCTTTTGCTGGGATCGAACCCATGACCTTGGTGTTGTTAGCACCAATGCTCTACTGATTGAGCAACAGGAAAACTAAAGAAACATAAAACTAAAAGAAACACAGATGAACAAACCAATCAGAGAAAGTGAAACAACATAATCAAAATATTTGCGACTAACTAAAAGACAAGAGAAACGAGAGAAAAGACATTAGAAAAGAGAGAAACATCATACAAAACCCATTCAAAACTCAGAGTAGCCCTTGTAAGACTTTTAGAAGATTGCTTACAGAGTCTCTACAAGCTTTGAGCTTTAGGGATGAGAAAAAGCTTTCTAAATTTCTGGATTACAAAAGTATCTATTGCCCAGCTCGCTCATAATATGCACCTGCAAAGCTATTAGCTGTTGGCTGATAAGAAAAAAACGTAGCGCAAAGCTCTTAAAGCATGTAGCTGGGCAATTTTTAACTTTCATGCCATATACTGCAGGAAAAAAGTCACCTCATTGAGGTCTTTTGTTGCTTTTAGGTGGTATTCTGTCTGAAGCACTTTCAAGTAGTTTAAAACTGTGAAACCTTAATGGAAAAACAGTGATAGAGTGATAGAAAGCATTGGCAGCTGGATCTCTCTATGTCCCTGAAAATGACACTAAAGAGAATGTCCATTCTTTGTGACTTATCCTTTTAAAGATACACATGAAAGATACTTAAAAGAAAATCTACCATTCGGAGAAACTTGTAACCTTGAACAACTGCTCCAGGTAAGCTTTTATATAATTAGATGACTGATTCCAGGTGTGAGTGAGATTTCAACTATATAGAAAGAATCGTAAATGTAGACTATGTGATGCTGTGTGCCCAGAATTAAAGAGCTGGCAGAAGAAGGATAAGGCTTTAAGGACGTGTATTGAATCAAGCTTGAATTAAATCAATCATGCTTTGTACTTTTGCCCATCAGTCCAAATAGAATAGAATAGTTTTAGCATGTAATGCTGCACGTGAACATGCATTTAATTTTAAAATGGTCTGTTAAGCAAAGGAAAATGAAACAAAACAAAAAAATGTTGTTATAGTGACTTTAGTTTAGTCTGGTAATTGGATTTCATATTATTATGATGACCATTGGTTTGACTAGCCAGAAACTGTTTTAAGTGCTTCCAAAAAACTGAAATGGCTTTTGATGAACGTGACAAAAGCTTCATAATTTCACACATGTCCCTTTTTTACACCAAGGTCATGCACCTGTGAGTCACACTATGAGAGGCTGATATATTTTATGAATAATCTGTGTAATTCAATAGTATTAGTACATTTTCCATAAAATAATATAGTGACCGTCCACTTTTTCATTTGTTTTCTCCATAAACCTAATCAACCAAATTACACATTTTGATTCAAAGCAAAACAACAATATTTTTTTTTATCATACTTTAGATTATGGTCAAATTCTCGCTATTACTTAACGATTAACTATTACTGTTGCATCAGTTTACTCCTAATTACTGCTTAATACCAGTACGCAAGGTAGTTGTTAAGTATTTGGTAGGATTAGGAATGTAGAATATGCTCATGCAGAATAAGACATTAATATGTGCTTTGTAAGTATAATAAACAGCCAATATCCTAGTAATATGCATGCTAATAAGCAACTAGATAACAGTGAGAGTTGGACCCTAAACTAAAATGTTACCAAAAATATTATTTTATTCAAAATTTAGGAAAGGAACTATTTGCTTCATGAAGCACTGCAAATGATGACGTAATCGAATCAAAATGCTAAAATATGTTAAAAAAATAAAAAATAAAATACAAATTATATAAAAACACGGACTTTACCGTCACTGGTTAGAATAAAAACAATATAGTTAAAGTTGATTATTTCCTTCATATGTGCTTCATAGGAGTGGGCGGTTCTAGCTGAGCTCTTTTGCTGCTATTTGCGTTTCCGTGGTAACAGTGAAGTCTTCTATTGGTGGAGCTCTGGGTAAAGTAATTCATCACTGGGAATTTGGCAATTAAATTGATTGTTAACAATTTGTTATGCTTAAAATATACTTAAAAATATCAAATATCAACTTAGAGATCTAGAGATCATTGATTGTCTCCATGAAAGAAAATAACGGCACTTTGTACTTCTGGAATGCTGTTGTAATTTATTGTGTCAGATTTATTGGATTAAATAAGAAACCTTGCTGACTTTAGCGATAAAGAAGTTGCCTGTTGTATTTTCCCAACAAGATATCACATACTTTGTGTGTGTGTGTGTTACAAAATGTAAAGGTAGATTTTTACTAACGCACACACCTAGACAGTGAATCAAAAGAGTTTTTTGTGCAAAGATCACACAATTATAAACCTGAGTCTCTCTCATAAAAGCACAACATATGTAAACGGATGGTAATGTCAATGAAGTTCTGAATATACTGTAAGAACATTTCAAATTAATTTGATATACAAAAGTAATAACCTTTTACAAATTGTACGACTACTTTTCAATGTTCGAGCCTTAATTAACACTGCGCGGCTATTTCATAAGAAAGGCCTTCACCTCAGGAAAATAAGGTGTTTAGTGATTAATTAACTTTCAGTTCACTTATGGCTATAAAAAGTACTCACCCCTATGCGTTTTATTGTTTTACCACAGAGATTTTAACTAGACTTTTTTCTACACTGATCAACTTATTAATACAAATTGATTTAAAACTTAAGTTAATTACATTTATTGTGCACAAAATACAAATTTTCCTTTCAGTCAACATTTTTTTCTGTGATTACCCTTGAATCTGTTTGGGTTTTTCTATATGACTTCTAAAACCAAATAACTACACCAGTGCTGACTGAGTTCGTGAATGCCTATGAAGTCAATTATTTGATATTTTACATTTGCAATTATTTCCTTATAGATAATTAAGTAGAAATCTTTTTTTTCACGTCGGTATTAAAAAGTCCTTTTTCTATCAGTGTCAAGAAGCCAAATTATATCCACTGTCTTCCATCAATGCTGTAAAACAAGGAAATATGCAAAGGGGTGACTCTTTTATCAAATAATTGCTTTTAATTTTTATATTTTTACTTTTATTTATAGATAAGTTAAATAGAGTAGGCCTGTATAAAAAATTATGATATTCTCAAATTATTTGAATAGTGGAGAAGGTCAAGAACAGGCAAAAATCTATAAATCTTACATCTGTCTTAAAATGTTACAACTAGCTAGGTCTACCTGGCTAGCTTTATGTTAGCTAATGGCAAAATCTATCATAATTGTTCGAACAAAATAAAAAATAAGAACATTTGTAAAAAGCTCGTGTTGAGAAAATGGGACACCAAAGTATACTTTTGCAGAAACTGTCTTTTTATAGGCACCATACCATGACACTCACTGACTCATGAACGCGCTCGTAAAACTCACGTCTTTTACGTGAGCGTGCACGAGTTCTACTTCCTGATCACGGTGTCATATGACTCTGTCTGTTCATCCGTTCTCTGCGTAGATCTGTTTACACACAGACAGTTTAATTTAATTAAGAAAAACTATAACAATGTCTACATTAGTAGCGAATCGCCCCGTGGATCTGAACGGCCCTGATGCAGCGGCACGGCAGCACGCTCAAGCCGTATCGAGAAACTACATCTCCCAGCCCAGACTGAGTGAGTGTCATTCACTTTCATTCATACAGAAACACATCTGTCTCGTGTTCAGTTTTCTTTAACTTTCATGTTGTGTTCGACCAGAGGTTAAGCAACGCCAGGACGGAGCTGAGCCGCCGCTAGTGTTGACAAGTGTCAGATTTGAGTCAACAGATCACAGCTAAAGTGCTAAAACTAGCTCGAGCTCTTCATAGGACGTCGCTCATCACCTTTTCTTTTTTACTCTTTCGTTGTTGAATGGCTATATGTAAATTAAACAAATAAAATGTGTTATTTAACCTCCTTTTAAAAAGAAAGTGAATAACCTTTAGCGTCTTTGAAGGGCTAAGCGTAAACATGCTAGCTAGCCAAACAGGGCTACTTCTTCTTATTTATTGGCAGATCGATTTATATGATTTGAATCTTACATCCGAAACCAAACTAAATCATGCTTTTATGTCATAGGTTGCTTAAGGTTGATATTTAAATGTGCTACGTAGTTATTTTAAAGCTCCATCAATGAATGGCTTATGGAGCCTCATTAGTTTCCATGTATTTGTCTTTCTAGTTTACTATCTTTATATAGATATGCAGTTTAGGTCTGTATTTAGTGATTGGAATAGACGTTTTTTTATTTTGTTTTCGCTTCTCACGCAGTAGTTAATGCACAGAGAGAGGGAGAGACAGACAGATGGAGTGATGATCCCTCTCATGTGACATGATCACGTGACACCCAGCTGATCTGGTGAATAATATCCAGAGGAACCATCAGCCTCACACAAATCATGTGACTTTTTTGTAACAGAAAAAGTTCCATATGTTTTTGTTTGATTAATGCCAAATTATTGTTACTGAAGTGTATGTCACATACATTAATTTAGATGTTGCAGTGAGTTTTCTCCTCTGTGTTATTTACTATAACATCAGTATATTTCATTTGCCTGCTGGCAGAATAGCATTTTTCACCCTGATTCTGTTTGAAAATTAATTAAATGTTTATATACCAGAAAGTCTCTTGTTTTACACTGGTGTGAGAAACTTTGACTGATGGTCTGGTACAGATTCGTCTTTGAATCTGATCATGCTGTTTTATCATGCTGGAGTGCGTTTCATCCTTTTCCATCCATTTAAATTGACTTTTTTGTGTACAGGGTTTGTCTGACTCTTGTCATTTTCATTTCTTGTCAAGGGTTTTGTTGTCAAGTTGTTATGCCTTGTTAGACGCAACCTAATAGCACATTGCAAATAGTTTAAACCCCTATGTGTTGACATATTTCCTATTAAGTTTGAATGGGACATATTAAAGAGATGTTTGTAGATTTATTAGGGGGAGGGACATTCTCAGTCTTGAGTGTTTGATTGGAGAAGGGGTCTAGTGCAGGAAGTCGTCAATGATTTTAGTGACTTTTTGGACTCTAAAGTAAGCCTTTATAAATTATGATTGTGTATTTTGTCAATGTTTAGGAGTTTACTGGGATATAAAGTATCTGAAAACTGGGATCTCAAATCTAATTTTTTGAGATCTGTGGTGCTGTGCAATGTATATTTGTTTGGTTCATTTTTGAACCTGACACTTTGAAATGGAAAACCCAGTAAAATGCGATAGTTGGCCAAATGGAGGAAGTAGAGCTTAGGTGTTCTGCTGATGAACTCATTTTTGAATTCCAGTTGCAAAATTGTGGTGTTTTTTTTTTTTTTTTTTTAATGCCGTTCACTTTGTTCACATGTTTAGTTCTGCTACGATTAAAAAAGATGCTTTTGAAAGGAGTCTCACCAAGGCTGAGTTTATTTTAATATGTTTGTAATTTATTCCTGTGACCCAGCTTCAGTCTCGTGATCTTTCAGAAATCATTCTGATATGCTGATTTGGTGCTCAAGAAACATTTCTAAATATTATTGTTGAAAAGAGTCTTATATGAATATTTTTGTTGAAACTGTGATACTTTTATATTATATCAATAAAATGAAGAAAAAAATCATGAATTGCTTTCAAAAAAAGCTTAATGGCCTCACACTGTCCTTGAGTTTGGAAGTGAGCTTTTTTGTGTGTTCTCGTGATTTAGTCCTGCTTAAATTGCAGAGGAAGTGTATATTTTAGGGAAGTAGGGGTCATATGAGCCCAACATTCAGGCTGAGAAAAAGTACCGGTAAGGTTTTTCTCTATTTTGTGTTATGTGTAGTTTTGTTGTTGTTGTTTTTCTTCTTATATATAAAAGCTTACATTTTTGTTCTCTCCTTTTTTCTCGAAACCTCAAAATATCCTGCATTGAACCTGCTGCAACATCAGATGACTCCGCACAGTCATAATGTGTTAGCAGCATCTCTTCGATAACATAATTTGACTCTTGCGTATGATGTTTCAGCACTTGAGTAGTTAATTTTGTTTACCCCTTTAATGGAGACCCTTGCTAAAATTACCGTTCGTCTGGCATCTTTCTCTCATTTTTTCCCCCCTTCATGTGTATTATTGATGTTATTCAGTGTAAATCTCATTAATTTAGACCTCAAAACACACGGTCTCACCCAGGAGCACAGGTACTTTTTTTCTAAGAGTGTCAAAGGAAAGCTCAGGCTGAAAGCCTCTTAGCAAACCAGGAAGAAAATAAATGACTTAATGGAAGAATTGAAGCCTTCCCTTCTGAAAGCCAAAGAAGCTGCATGCGTAAAGACCCCCGATCTGATCCGCCCCCCCAGCATACTGTTAAAAAAAAGCCTCTCTAATGTAGGCATGCCAGATAGCAGCACCATTTTGTGCCTCATCAGTGGCAGAGTGCATGCTGATAGTGGGCTGTGATTGAAGG
Source organism: Rhodeus uyekii (assembly GCA_037043235.1). NCBI lineage: Eukaryota > Metazoa > Chordata > Actinopteri > Cypriniformes > Acheilognathidae > Rhodeus > Rhodeus uyekii. The sequence goes on along the minus strand of JAWRVZ010000002.1, from coordinate 513,472 downwards.
CAATGAAGACTGATGGGAAGGCAAACACATAGATCTGCACCCATGAGTCCTTGCAACGGCTGATATGCCGTCACAGTCGAGGGGCCGTGTCTGTCAGCGCAGGTCTAATTGGTCCTGCTTTCCCCGTAGAGAAGGCTGAAAAACACAGTGAAAAGACCTTCAAGTTTAAAACTTTTAAATCTCAAATTTAAAAAGGAGCTAAAATTGAGGCCATTGAAAGAGAGCAGCCGGAGGAAAGGATTTTTACCATTTTGTTACCAAATGTTTGGCATGTAGAGAATGAAGATTTAAAGTATACCAAATATTTGCAATTCAGTTCCGCACATTTTTTTTCACTTATTTTTCTATTTCTCAACACTTTCGTCGGCTGGTGTGTTTAAATCGTTTGTTAGCATTCTTATGCCCAGTCAAATTTCGAAGATCCCTGAAGAAACAAACAAACAAAGTAAGCGTACAGTGCATTCATCTTTTCTGTGGAAGTAAAGGCCTTTTTTGTCTTAATCACGTCATTTGCAACAAAAGCAATTAACCCAGACTGTCTATTTGCTTTGTTTTAATGCTGAATAGACGTTTAAATGTGCTGAAAAGACATTCAGCACGGTAATGGTATTTCTGTGAAGAAACAATTACCCGTAATGACATGGTTATAAACAAATCTTTCAGATGTCACAGCCCTCCTTTATTTTATCCACTGTTTCCTGTTGCTAATCCTTTTGTCCGCCTGTAATTAATCAATTGTCGTGACAGTGAAAAAGAAAGCCCGCGGTGGGCGTTCGACTTCATCTTGCCATCAAAGAAAAGTAAATGAAAGACGAGTATAGAACAGTTGACTTTCAAAAATAGTATCCAAGTACAGTATATAAAATTATGGACTACTTCAATTCAATGGAGGGGGGGGGAATCCTTTTTATTCCATTACTCACATATAGCACACTATTTTTCCTTACAGAGCTGTGGTTCTGTCTTAAATTAATGTTTCTATGAAAAATAGGCTTTTAGTGCCTTATATTATTTAATTTTCATGGTTTAACTTAAGAATTTGGATATGATCTTTACATTTAGTGGATAGTAATATTAATTTTTCTATATTTTTAATATGAAATGATTATTATAAGTGTTTCATAGAGATGCCTAAAGCATGTCTCTATCGTTGTCTAATGCATAAAATATGCACAGTTGTTTATTTTTATTGCACAGTGTATTACATGTACATAATGTCTATCAAATACACCATTAAGCTGTGGACATTTGTTTACAATTGTATGTAGCAATTCTTTAAAATATGAGTTTCTGAACTATTATAAAGTTGTTGTTTTTTATATATATATCTTGTCCTGTTTCCAGCATCAAAATAACTTAAGTACGCCATCGGCATCGACTCTAATATGATATATGACAAACAAGTGTAAACTTCACTTGTCATAGGGGGCCCCATATGGACTTTTGTTATAGATCTGTTGCTAGGCAGCGTACGGGTGAAAACCCGCCTATCCCTGCAAATCACTCTCAAACTGTTGCAGTAACATTACGGCTGTTTCGATCTATTGTAACTGCACCACTTTGCAACCTCTCCTCGAGAGGCAGCGGGGTTAACCAGCTGTCTCAGTTTAGCTGTCACCCCTTCAGTCTGCATCCCGCCAGGATACACGCACAGATTACAGCTCTTCCCACCGTTTCTCCCCCCCTCATACACACACACACACAGACACACGCACACGCAGTCGTCTGATTACACACGACCCAATCAGTGCATGCGTGTGGGGAGTCCTCCGTTACAGCCTCTGCCTCTACCTGTGGGGTTAAAAGCATTCCTGTTTGATGGGGGTGTCATCACTGTGGAGGTCTTTGTTAGGACAGATGAACAGCCACAATTGTGTGTGTGTCTGTATTTATCAGACTGTCTGTGTGTTGCATGCAGGTCTTGCTTTTGTTTATGTTTTTAGACGACTTTTTTTGTTCGGTAGCTTTAGCAGTTTTGATAGCATGTCAAGTTCATTTCTTTTTTCTCATCCCGTTTAATCCGGATGTCACGTTACCCACGTCCCATTGTAACTTCAGACGAGCTCTGTGTATTTGCATTATATTTTAATATATCATTTAATATTTCATAATTTAATACTTTTTTAATTAAATAGTTTTTAGCTTCTTTCATTTTTTTTGCCTTATTTTTATTTTTGTTTCAGTAACTTTTCAGTTATCAATGACAAAGTAGAAGGTTCATATTTAATTAGCTAGCACTTATGGATTATTCAAAGACGCGTTAATCATGCGTTTGTGCGTAAAGTCGTGAAGGCCCTCCAAACAATATCTTCAGTTTTTCCATTAATATTTTATACGTTTAAAATGATCATCTTTCGATTTTGCTCAATTTATTGTGATGTGTAGTCCACTAAATCCAAAAACTGCCCTTTTGAGTGTGTTGCACATTGTGCTGTCAGTGCCATAATTGGATTCCCTCTGTTAGCATTGAAGTCCAAGAGAATACCATCAAGGTCCCCTGTGAGCTCTTAATCACTGTCTTTCATATGTCTATCTATTGGTCATCCAACATTTCTCTCTCTCCTTTTATTTTTTTCTTCTCCAAAAAGCCTTTTATTGTGTCCCACAGTTTTTACACTTTGTTCTGTGTTCAGTGTGTTTCTGAATAGGTGTAACGTTGAGTTTAGAATCCAGCAGTTATTATATGCCTTTACAGGACTGTGGCCGCAATTATTGTCATGAAAATAATTTTTATTTTCACAGAAATGTGCTAATGCGTGTTTAATGAAAAGCACAGTACGTACGTATTGTGTCATTTATGTTTGCAGGGTATGGGTCTTGTTGAACATTGTCTGAACTCGCAGAATAGCTGCGTAATTTGTAGTATTTTGGCAGGTGGTTTGTTTAATTTTACCATTGAGCATTTGCTCACTTATACAGCTTAAACAGTTTGTTCTTTATTCTCTCAGTCAGAAAGTAGAGGTTTCATATCAAACTATTAGCCATTTCAGTCTCCAAATTAGGAATATGAGTTATGATGCCGTCGTCAACATTGCAGGTTTGCATCAAAATCCACTTTTAGTGCCCGATTTCTGATTTTGCATTCACATTTCATAAATGCACAAATTAGTTAGGATTTCTTTAGGAAAAATATTAGCAAGTCCAAATCATTCCTGCCATGTCAGTCTACATTTTAAAACATGACTGTTGATAACTTGATTTCATGTCACGTATGAATGCGTTTATGCATCCTCTTTGAATGGATCCCGCTCTCCCCTCCGACAGGATCAGTCTTTTTCAGTTACCATATCAAAGACAACCAATGTCTCTGAATTCATTATCAAATCTTAATATGTGGGCCTTACGGGGTAAGTTTAGCGGGTGTCATGGCGGACTTGTGTGAGGCTTGTTTGTCTGTTTAATGACAGTTGCGTTTGTGTCCGTCTGATCCCAAACATGGGGCAATTAGCAGTCTCTTTTATAGCATCTTATGGGAAACCACCATGTGGATGCTCAGCAAAAAAAAAAAGAAGAAACGCAGGAGGATGTGCATGAATGAGAGAAGCCTGGCACCTTTGCCTGCGCTTTTGTATCGTTAATTCAGTTTCAGCGCAACGCTACCGGCCGACCCAAAAAACGCCTGTCCCCCCCCCCCCCCCTATCAGCGTTTCTTTCACAGCAGAAATGGAAATGTGTTGGAATGCTCCATGCCTCCTTTCAGCACCACTTGAATGGGCCCTTTAGTATTTCACACCAAGGTGTCCTTCGGGGCGCAGGGTCAGGCTACCAAAACAGCTTCTACCGCCGGATTAGAACCAATTAACATCTCGGCTCACAATAGGGCCTGGCAGCTCCACAGGCCTTACGTTGACCCGCGCTGGTGTTGCATGCCTAGCCCTCGGACCGGCGCACTCAAACTCAAGTGTCCTAGGAGGGGTGGGGAAAGTTTTTCAAGCCTAATGGGAAATGTTGCTACTTCACACCATGTGAATGTATAGCCATTTTTTAATCTTTATTTTACAAGGCCTCTTATGCGGCACTGAGTCCTCTGTGTGTGGAGTTGAAGTGGGCCGCCATCTTCATCACAGAGCTGGAAGGTGATTGGCTCATGGTTCGGCAGAGTTGTTTCATTGCTGTAGTGTTTTTCTTTTTTTAATAAGCAATTCTTATTTCTTAATTACGACCAGATTTTCCTGTTTTTGTCTCGCGCTGCTCATTTTGTACCTTGTTTCCAGTGTATTTAGGTATAACCAATTTAAATTTTTGATTCCATTGTTTGACTAAAAACTAGCTGCGTATTGCTTTGGTTAGAACAGATTAGCATCTGCATACATTCATTTAGCGTTCGTCTAATGTTTTGCACAATATCGGAGAATATCATGAGCTTTGTTTGAGTAAAGATTTCATCTCCTTACTATTTTCCATTAGCAGTTTGCGTTGTGTTCGAGAGACTTTTAAGGGGTTGATGTACAATTATAGCCGCAATTTTCCAGCCTCGTAATTATGATCACCTCTCAGTAAATAGACATATGCATCTCCTTTGAAACATATGGGCAATTTGTAGGGTAAGTGTAGCTATTAAATCCATTTTATGAGCACCTCCCTGTGAAGCACATACTGCAATTTGTCTGGGCTGAGGTAAAAAGGACGGAGTGAAGGAAAAGCCATAATGTCTTGGAAAAATGATGGAATTTGGAGGAAGCATGCATTTTAGTGTTCATGAATTTGCCGACAGCATCTGTTTTTGTGTGTTTTGAGAGAGCGAATATTCAGTGTTAGGCTGATTTGACTACTGTTTTTCTTTCACTGTAATAACTGCAATTATGAGTCTAATCATTTATTTAGGGAAGACGTGTCGCTCAGGGAATCACAATAATGGGAGCTCAAGTCTTTCACCTGTGCAGCAAACCTTTATTTTCTTGTTTTATTAGACATATTTTTTACGAATTATTTGGTAGATGAGGATTTTGGATAACCATATTAAAATAAATATAAATAATAAATAAATGCTTTCATTTCAATACAAGTAAATTAAAGTGGCAAGTAACAGTTTTGTTGGGAGTCAACTGTTCTAAAACGAGTTGCAAAAGTCAGTTGATGCAACCAGGAAGTCAAGTGATGCAACTGCAATGAATGTCCCTATATGAAATATATGAAACATTTTTTAAGTTAAATAAGTATTTTATTTACACTAAGATTGTTTGTTTATTATTATACTATTTTTGAAAGTTATTATTATTGATTATGCTTATATCAAATAAGGTAAAGACAAATCAATCACTCTTTATATTAGGAGTCTAACTACTATGTACTTGCATAATAATAAAAAAATACGTTAAGGACACAGATAACACATTAAAATTATCTGGAAAAAGAAAAGGGAAGTGATTAATCTTTTCCATTTAGTGTTCCGTTAATGTTGCTATGCATTGAATGCATTTTTGACTGCCTTTTTGGATCAATATAAATCATGACTGTTGTTATTCAGTCACATTTGATTAAAGTGTGTCTAAAAATCTCTTGTACTTTTGCCTATTCCAGTTCCTACGTGATTTATTTTGTTTATTAATTTATTTTATTAGTGATTGATATGAACAGTATTCAGTAAAAAATTCAGTATTCTGCATATTCCCTGTCATAATAATGTTGCCAAGATCTGTAATTGACAGGTTGTGCAACCATGAAAATTCTTGATTTTAAACCAACAAATAATAGGTCAAAGTGAACAATTGGCTGAAAACTAGATGAGAACAGTTATTGTATTTAATGCGTTTACTACTTTTCTTGCATGATTGTTTTTCTGTCTAACTAAAATCAGATGCTAAAGATACTAGATACATGGCCACTAGAAAACAGTAATTGTAGATTAATATGAATAAAATATGCAGCCACAAAATAATAAAATTAGTCACTGTAGCCCACTGTAAGGGTTACTTTGCTAACATTTCACAAAAAATGTTGTATATATTTATATTTGGTTTTACCACCTGACAAACAGTAAAATGCTGTGAAATGTTTAACTATTGAAACTTGTTAAAATGCATTGTTCCTGTCTCAAAAATATGCTTTACATTCATTTTTCAAAAATATCAGCCAAAGAAGGGAAAACAAAACAGACTTCTGTTGTTTGGTAACTGTGATACAGTTTTATTTTTTATTCTTTCTTTGTGTAATTTGTTTTTATGTAAACCAAAGTTAGAAAACAAATATAATGAAAAATAACTGAAAAGGGTAAATTAAAACAAGGAAGGAACCACGTTTCTCTCTTTTACTCTTTCTTTTCTCCTCAGCTAGTAAGGAAAGTCACAATGTGCAGGTGTGTGTGTGTGTGTGTGTGTGGGAAGCGGCAATAGTGCATTGACAAATGATTCTGCTTTCTGAAGCCTAATTAGTGGCATAGTGTCTGCTCCCCGTGGGGCTGCTGTGCTGGGCGTCAGAGACGGTCCATTCTCATTTCCTACTGCCTTTGATATCAGACCACAGTCTGACGGAGCACACAAAACCGACACACTGAGGCGTGATGGACGACCCAGAGCAGACAAAGCCGACTCTTCTCCATCCAGCATGCACTATGTCTCTCTTTCACACAAATACACACACACACTGAAACAAAGTGAGAAGACAGACACCAAATTGGCTCCTGTGACAAGACGGCTAATGTTTTCCCATGCAAAGTAAAAGGCCAAAGTATGAGACCACACCTTCTGCTCCTAATGACGGCCCACCCTGATCATGCACCTGCACCCTGGACCCAAAACAAAAATACTTGCTCATACCCTTCTGGGCTGCTTGGGGAGAGATTAAAAAGCATTTACAAACTAGTTTTATTTTCTTGCTTCTGCATGGTTAACACTGTTAGCTCATACTGAAAAGAAGGGATTGTGGTGGTGTTGTTGATGCTCATACTAGAACCTGCCTTACTCATAGTAAGCTTAATCTCGGAGTCATTGTTAAAGACAGACTGTAGAAAAGTGATTCAAGAGTCACATGAACCCTGGTCATGTTGGAAAAAGAGTGTCCTCTTAAAGTCACGTCTGGGCCCTGCTCTGCCCGGCCTGTTCAAAGATGGTTCTTTCTGTCTCCCTAAAATTAATGTTATTGTTTATATGGGCTGGATGAGACTTTTTGGGCACCTGGAACCTTCATAAATTACCATAGTCTGAAATAAGTAATTGTCCCTCATGGAACAGTGAAGATGTCGTCCCCCATCGTGACATCTGCAGAAGAAGCTCCCTCGGATGTGCTAACTATGCTCTTGCAGCCCTGACATTTGGACATGGAAATTTATGAAAGCCATTTAGAATACTCCAGTAAAGGTCACTGTGTACAATTAGATGCACAGGTGTCAAGAGAAAGAGTCCTCATTTCCATGTGATTGTGGGCTTTTGTAGCAAATTTCATGCACTTTATTGGTCACAGCGAGTGCTTGCGTGTGTGTGTGTGTGTGTGTCTGCACTCATGCCTGTCAAGAAGACATGCAACAACCTAGAATCAATAAAAGTTTCCCGTATATCTGTTTAGTAATTGCCTGTTTACTATTCAGGGGCATCTCAAATGGTCAAATAAAAATGCAAATTGAAGGTGTACATTTTAATATAAATTAAGGTGTTATGTAGAATAATTTCCAAGCAGTACAGATTTTGTAAACTGGTTTGTTGTGTATGATTTTACATTTTGTGTTGTTTCTGTCATCCTCAGCTTACTCTACTGTGTCCGGTGTAAATGGGCCACTGGTTATCTTGGACAATGTCAAAGTAAGACCTTCTCTGTGTTTTAACATATAAAGTATCTCAAAATATGATAATTTTTAAAGTGACACTATAGAAAATAATAATTTTCTATGCTCCAACTAGTGATTTTGCCTTTTACTTTGTAACATTACCTCTCACATTTTTAGTCAAGATAATACAGAAAATAGTCCTAGCTTACAAGCATTGAATTTTCAGCATCATTGCTCCAGTCTTCAGTGTCACATGGTTCTTCAGAAATCATTCTAATATGAGGATTTGCTGCTCAAAAAACATTTAATACAATGTTAACATTTTTAATGAAAACCAAGAATTTACAGAAAGAGCTTAAAAGAACAGCATTTAGTTATTTTTAAAGTATCATTTTGGTTAATGCACTGGTGTTAAATAAGTCTTAATTTCTTAATTTCTCTTTCCCCCCTCAACTGAGTGGTTTTAAATGATAGTACATATTGCACTTCTGTCTTTTGTGTCCTCCTCTAGTTTCCACGTTATGCAGAGATTGTGCACCTCACCTTACCTGATGGTACCAAGAGGAGCGGGCAGGTTCTGGAGGTCATTGGCACCAAAGCTGTCGTCCAGGTGCACTGAAATAAAGTTTTTCTTTTAAAATCTATTTGCAAGTTCAGATGAGATCATAAATGAAAAATATTTACATTTTTGTGGCCATCAGGTGTTTGAAGGAACCTCTGGTATTGATGCTAAGAAGACTGCGTGTGAATTCACTGGTGACATCTTGCGCACACCTGTGTCTGAGGATATGCTCGGTAAGTGTGTGACTAATGCTCACAAACCTATGTAAGTGACTTTGTGTCTTTTACAGAAGCTTCAGAAAATGCATAAAGAACTTGACATTTTATTTCAGGACGTGTTTTCAACGGGTCAGGTAAACCCATTGACCGGGGTCCTACTGTTCTGGCTGAGGACTATTTGGACATCATGGGTAAGAGGTTTCTTTTTTTAAGCTTTATGTAACATTTGCAGGAACAAGTGTCTTCTTGTGAGGCACATTGGTGACTGAGCAATACTGTGATCTCATTTACTCTAGATGTTGGGTCTTTTTGGTCGCAAGCTGATAGTTTGTCTGAAGCTTAGTTGAAAGCCCAGCAGTTTGTTCACAAATGCTTAAAGTTCCTACTTGTTAGTATTTGAATATTTTGATTGGTTGAATAGGAGTTATTCTGTGCTTTTTAAGTCATTTACTGACCCTGATCTCTGCTAAGCTGAAATGGCAAAGGTGAGCTTTTGTTATTAAAGGTATACAATGATGACTTCAAGCAACGTTTGAATGAGCCCAACAGATAAGAGGGGGCGTAATAAAAGATTGATCAGGCCTCAAGGTCACCACTCCAAATAGTGATATAACGAGAAAATATTTTTCTAAAATATTAGCTTTTATCATTTGCCACGAGTGGTCAATGTGCATAGTTTTGCCTGAAAAAAAAATTCTTTATTGGTCCTCTTTTCCTTCTTTACAAATGGAAGTCATATCTTGTAGACTCCTAAGTACCATGTTTTCATGTGAGATCACTGCTCTCCCTTTGATTCCTCTTAGGTCAGCCCATCAACCCTCAGTGTCGTATCTATCCTGAGGAGATGATTCAAACTGGCATCTCTGCTATTGATGGAATGAACAGTATTGCCCGTGGGCAGAAGATTCCCATCTTTAGTGCTGCCGGACTACCGCATAATGAGGTGTGTTTAACAGGACAGTTGGCCGTTGCCGTCCAATATGAACTTTTCATTGTCTGATGTCTAGATCAGTGTTTTTCAACCACTGTGCCGCGGTACATTAGTGTGCCGTGAGAGATCGTCAGGTGTGCTGTGGAAAATTGTTCATTATCACCTAATTGGTTTAAAAAATAATTAATAGTTAAATAAACTTTTTTTCTTTGTGTTTAATTGATTCCCATTCAAGACACTTTGATAAGAATGACTGTATTTTGTTAATATAGGTTAGAGAGTTTCATTTTTTTTATAATTTTTGGTTGGTGGTATGCTTTTTGATTTTTATTTTTTCATTGAAAAAATTTACCTTGGCTCAAAAAAGGTTGAAAAACACAGGTCTAGATTGTGTAAAATAATTGAATTATATAATTTAATAATATTCCCTGTCATTATTATTTATTTTATTTTTAGTGAATAAGTCTTCCAATAAGTTTTAATAATACTATTTTGAGGTGTGGTTAATATATAATATAAAATTCAAAAATATAATTGTGTGTGCATGGCTAACCCTGATGATATTAGGCCTTTTCTTTTTAGATTATTGATGTTGGATAATTCAGGCCGACCGTTATATTGTTGTATAACTAGCATACATTTCTGATGTTTCAGCATGACTTCACTTTACCTTATTTTTGCATTCAGCCGGCCAGATTTGAACTTTCTTTGAAATGCTCCACAGGAATCTGTTTTTATCCAGAGCTCAATTCAGGAACAGACGATGCAATATAGACCATGCTGCTTGCCAGTGTGTTTTAATTATTTTAATGAAACCTAGAGGGATTTATTTAAATTCCCTTATTTGAAGTGTTGTGATCAAATTTAGCACTTTATTGTGTAGCGCTGAAGCAGCCACAGTTCCATTTTCTGTATTATACTCGCGAGTGAGACAAGGCTGTGTGATTAACGTTAATTTGAGAGGGATCTGTAATTGATTTCAGCCTGTGGTGTTTCTGTGGAAACAGTGAGGTGGGTCAGGGTTCGTTTCATCACATTCTCCTCTCATGTGAATGTGGGAAGAACCGGTATGATTTTGAGAGCTCTAGAGTAGTACGCAAACAAAACCAACCAGTTATTAATGATCACTATGTCCAGAACCTGCTTTAGGTCACATTGTTTGTTTAGTTCTAAGTGTAATGTCCTTGCTGAACTAAATGAGAACTACAAACTATTCTTACATTTGTCCCTCAAACTTTTAAAGAACCATTTCAGAGGTCACTCAATTTCTTTGCCACAACTCATGAATTATGGAGAGGAATACATATACGGAAACTTACTATTCAGAACTTTTAGTGAATGGTAATTCTGCCCTAAATTTCATAAATACCCTGTTGTACTTGGTTATGCCCACCGGCTATTGCTGTAAGTGACTCAGCTGCCAAAGTTGTTTGCTGCCAGACTGGAAAATGAATGTTCTAACCACGACATGAGCTGTTAAGGATATGAGTAGGCTGCCTTGTATAGAGTGCGGCAAGGATTACTTAAATTTGTAGATTAGCATCATACCGGTTCCCTCGACAAAGACGCAATAGGATTTTTCCAGAAGCTTTTGAAATGTCATGAAATATATGCTCTGCGTTCACACCTACATGTTTTGTCCAAGATTATTTTCACAATGAACACAACTTTTATTGATTTAGAAGCCTACATGCAATCGACAGAAATCAAAAACTAACCGTAGGCTACAAACAGTGGGGTATAACTGGTGTTTTTGATATTACGACCTTGTGTTCACTAACCACAGAACTTATTCCATTGACTACGGAACGATGGAACCATAAGTGTTAAAATGCTAACACGCTTTTGGGTTTTGGCCTACAAAAACATCATCCCTGCTGCATTCTATTGAGTAGGAATAGCTGGGGTGTAGGAAGGTCAATCATTTCTACAATTTTGTATCATGGGTAGTTTAATAGTCCTCAGAGTCTGGTTTAGTTTCATAATTATAATTAATTTTGTGTGATGGTTTTGTGAAGTAGTTCTTAGTAATTCAAGGTCTAAACATTTCTAAACCTCAGTGCCATCATTTCACCCTCGGTTTTGATGTCGTTTAGAATCGTAAAATTACAGCTTCAATCACGCGTGATCTGCAAAGTAAATGGTTTTAGATCCTCCTCAGCTATGAACTCTAAGGAAGAACATAATTCTCGAAGCATTGAATCTATTATTTCAATTATAGGTTTTAATTTGCCTGTATATTTTGCAGTGTTTTAAGGCATAGGACATGATGACTTTTTCTCCAGGGCCACCCAAAAATGTTTTTTCTTATTTATTTAATTTTCCTTTAAATGGTTTGCTAAATGAATTGGGTATTTATTTAGTAAATGTTATCTCTTGTTGGTTATGAATGAATGGTACGGAATCATTTTGAAACATTTATACCATGGTCTATCTGAATAGTCTATTCTGATATGTGGAATGTGTGCAATAACACGGTTTAATGCACAGGTAGTTCCAAGTAAGTTCACCATTCTATGTTTATGTAGTGCTTTCATTGACGCGCACACACAGAAACATTCAGGATCACAGAAACTTTTCAAATCAGCCCACGACATTTAGTTTGCTATCAAAACACTACATTATATTTCTCAACAACAAGGGATCTTCATTTTGTAATCAAACTCACAGCTTTGTTGTTTTTATATATATATATATATATATATATATATATATATATATATATATATATATATACACATACATGCATACATATACACAGTAATACCAAGTCGGTTTACGAGCAAATCGGTGTACGAGCATTGTCTCGGTGTACAAGAAAAAACTTCCTCACCCATGCGCAGTTTTGCGTCAAAAAGATCCCTTTATCACCCCTTAACTCTTTCATTCTCTCAGTGTCTCTCAGTATGGGTGCATCATTCACCACAGTGCATTATTTTATAAGTTGTTGTGAATATGATTACATGTGAATGATGAAACTTTATTAATGGAGCATGTTAGCAACACCACACATTGCATACTAATGAGACTCACGTGTGTTCACAGTCCAACGCACCCAATGACGTTCTTAAAGGGCCATACACTTTTAGAGAACAGCATACTCTGTACAGATCATATACATAAGTAATTTACAGCGGTTTTACCTCGTGTTGTTGCATTAATTGTGATCGCTATTCTTCACGTTGTATTATCGTTAAAAATGTTGAAGGAACTAGTTAATCTGATGTGTTCAAGAAGTATTAAGTTAACAGTCTTGTCACTTTAAGAGGGTGGGGTTTCAGTCGGCGCTAGATAGAGTTGAGTTCTGAGGGATTAGAGAGAGAGCTCCGAAGCAGAGAGATAGTTTTTATTCTTCTGTTATGTAAGGCGTGGGTTGAAGCCAGAACCGCAATCCGATAGTTCTCAATAAAATCTCTGAATGAGAAGAAACCTGTCTGGTTATTAAAAGAAGCAACGCTACAATGTAGTGAAATATATAAGCAGTAACACCCCACCCCACCCCCCCTCCCCTCTCCTCTCGTCTCGATCATGCCAGCAGTGAAAAGGTAAAGTGCGGGTTTAATTAATTATCGAGAGAGAGATTGACCAACGTCTCTCTCTTTCTCTCTCTCTCTCAATAATTAATACAAATAAATGCTATAATTCATTCAAATAAAATCTTACGCTCCACTTTATTTCTATATCATGACTCAAAATGGGCAGAATGCTAGATCTAACGAGCCATAACTGATGAAAATAACCGTCAATTTTACCCTTCCAGTCAAATATTACACCGTAAACATCAATAACAGCTTTAAGTAGTCAATGCTGGCAAATGACCATGGTATAAGTGGGATAATCCACGTCTAGCTGTGCATTAAATTATTTACCTACAGCTAGCCATGGATTATCCCTTGCATATAGCATATCTAAAATGTCTTATTTAAATGGCATAACTTTAATTTAAAATGTTTTTTTGGGTCCCATTGCAGATATTACAAATCTTTATTAGGTGCCATTCACTCCACCCTGAAATTTTAACACTCAAGAGAGCTGTTCTCCAAACCTTCAACAAAAAAGTTCACATTAACACCCTTAAGCTCACACACGCGTGCAAAAATAATAAACCACAACACTTTGGGGCTTTTCACACTATGCTTAACTCTGGTTTTATGTAATTTTAAACCCTGTAAGTTTTAAGACCCTGGGTAAAGAAAGTAGGTTATGAAAACCGGCTCCAGACCAGGATTAGCCCTGCTTTTGAGAGCTAACCCTGAATTGAAAGGTATGCAGTGTGAAACTGCTGTGCTAGAATGTTGAAGTGTGTTGAATTAAAGGAACAGGATTTTAGTAGCTTGAAAATCCCATTTAGTATGTTCCAGGCCTGAAAGAACTTTTTTTCCCCTACTACTTTGTTTTTATCTAAAGAGATTTTTCAGTATGTATGATTTGAAGAGAGAATAAAGCTTTAGTTAGTGTCCGTTATGAAAATATGTGATCAAAAGCCAAGGTTGAATGGTGTGAACCTCCAACAGGCCAAGTGTAAAGTGATTTTCAGTGTCTCACTAATGAAGGCACTGTGCTGTGATTTATAAAAGTTTCTCGTTTCATTAAACAGGAGTCATAGGGTCACAGTCAGCTTTATCCACTCAGAGAAACAGGTGTTCAGGGTCAGAGTTCAATCAAGGGTCAGGCCGGATTAGACGCCAGGACCATTACATTAAGTGATAAGCGTGAAATTCCTCATGCTTCTAATCTTAATCTCTTTGTTGCAAATGGACAAACAAATATACTTCCTAACACTCATACAGTACATTACAAAAACTGGTTAGTTTTATTGATATTACACGTTTAACAGAATATAGCATCATATGGGTTTTTTGGTTTTAAAGTTTTGATCAAACAAAGACTGAGTTTAAATATCGGAGATTCAAATTCTATATTATACACTATCATTCAAAAGTTTGTGGTCAATTTAGTTTTTTCACAGAATTTATTACTTTTATTCAGCAAGGATGCATCAAACCAATCAATAGTGACCATAAAGACATTTGTAATATTTTATAATTCTGTTATAATAATTTATAACTTCTGTTTCAGGTAAATTCTGGTCTTTTAAACTTTCATGAAAGAATCCTAAGAAACGTAACAACTTTATTTTTAATATTTATTTTTGGAGTATTTGCTGCGGATATTTCATTCAGCTTAACTATTACATTAATAAATTACATTTTAAAATGTATTAAATTGTAATAACTACTAGTATTATACAGTATTACTTTTATTACTGTATTTTGTATCTAATAATTGCGGCCTTGGTGAATATAATGAACTTCAAAATATATTTAAAAATCCCAAACTTTTATATATTTGCATTTTTAGCAGACGTTTTTATCCAAAGCGACTTACAATTTGAGGAAAACAGAAAGCGATTCATCATGAAGATGCAAAAAGTACATAAGAGTGCTTACAATACAAAGTTATTTATACAGTAGCATAGATTACTTTAATAATAAAATATTTGTAGCTTGTTGTAGCAACTAGTACAGTAGAGTAATACTGTAATTTAATAATTTTGGTTCTTTGAATTTTATTTTGTTTATTTGGACTTGTAGATTGCTGCCCAGATCTGTCGACAGGCTGGTTTGGTGCAGAAATCCAAAGATGTGATGGACTACAGTTCAGAAAACTTTGCCATCGTCTTTGCTGCTATGGGGGTGAGTGGTTTTCTGACTTTATTAGTGCCACAGTGTCCAATAAAGTAGAAAAGTAAGTCCTTTCTTGTGTTTTATTTTTCTTCCAGTAATCAAATGATTGTTTAACTAAAGGTTCTATGCTTGTGTGTTAATTTTCTTTACTATAGTAAATCCTGTTTTACATGCATGACACTTGCATGAATTTCAGGATGGTTATGTAAAATGATCCTCTCAGTGGATGGAATTTTACAATTGTGTACGTTTTGTGTAAGTGGGTGAATGTTGGTCCTCATAGGTGACTTAATCCTGCTCTTCAGCACCACCTTAACCTTCTGCCCTCAACTGTCTGCTTCCTCTCCAAACCTTTGTTATTGTCACCTGAGTGGCTGCGGTCTGTCCTCTCAGGCAGGTATTACCTGCGTCAGGTGTCAGGTTCACCTGTGTATTCAAGTGTGGAGGGCTTCCATTAACCCGTGCTTGAAATGTCACTGACCCTGCCTTGTGTCCTGTAGCCGCTGGGCTCCCGTTGCGGACTCATGGCTAATGCATTCGCTTTTGACGCCCTGTAACTCTATATCTTGATTTGCAGGGTGGTCAAAATGCTAGACCTTTTATAAAAGGAACCTTCCTAGCAGGAAGTGTACTTTAAGAGGTCATTTTTGACTAAATAGTAGAGAATTTGTTTTAACAATGAGCAAGACATTCCTGACATTATTAGTTCATTAGAAGCTGGTGAAAGAGGAAGTGACTTACCTTGGATTTGTTCGGTGTTTCACATGTATGTTTGTTTGAATCCCAGGTGAACATGGAGACTGCACGTTTCTTCAAGTCTGACTTTGAGGAGAACGGTTCTATGGACAATGTGTGCTTGTTCCTGAACCTGGCCAACGATCCAACGTGAGAATTCATTTAAATGAGCTCCATATTGTCTATGTAATACATTTTGTATATCATATTGACTATCTGAATCTTTTTTACGCAGCATTGAACGCATCATCACCCCGCGTCTGGCTTTGACCACAGCGGAGTATCTGGCTTATCAGTGTGAGAAGCATGTGTTGGTCATCCTCACAGACATGAGCTCCTATGCAGAGGCTCTGAGAGAGGTGAGGAACATATCAAATTATTATTTTCATAATGAATGCCAGAAGCAAGGGTCACTAAAATGCAAGAACCTTATTTCACTTGTTATTCATCAAAGAATCCTGAAAAAAAATGTTTCATGGTTACTGCAAAAATGTTAATCAGGACAACTGTTTTCACCATTGATAAAAAAAAAAAAAAAAATTCTTGAGCACCACAATGGCACATTAGTATGATTTCTGGAGGAATATAGAATGATGTCTACACTGACTGAATAAAGGTTTCAGACTTGCCATCACAGAAATCAATTACGCTTTTTAAAATACACTACAGTGATCCCTCGTTTATCGTGGTTAATGTGGACCGGAACCCCCCGGCGATAGGTGAAAATCCGCATAGGATTGGCCCCCCTAGGAATTTACGTACGTGTGTGTGTGTAGGTACTAAAATGTTTAAAATATGTATTTTTATACTTTAAATATATTTTAATTAAATCTATTTAATTATAAAACCTTAATATTATAAATTTTCTCTCTCATACGATACGTATTATGGGGCTCTACACTCATCAATGACAGTAGTATCTTGAGACTTGACTCCAGTAATGACGACGATGACAGACCTGTGCGGTTCGATGAATGTGATGATGGTGTTACTGCACTGGTATAATGAGGCTTTTATATCAGTTCGGGAAGCGGATCATCAACACTTGCTTCTGAGAGAGGCGAAGAGCCTCCCACTCCACTCATGATCTCAATTGGTCGATCTCGTGCCGGGAACCAATCACGTGTCTTGTCTGAGTGCTCGTGGGTGTGTACAAAGCCTCTGAGAGAGTTTTTCTCTATGTCTGACATCCTGGGAAACCATTTCTCTCGCATCACGATGAAACAACGTTGCTTTCCGCAATACGGCTGCTGATATGGCAGCATTTTTTTATTTTTTATTTTTCGATTAATATTTTCGAAACTAAATGCATAAACGTTAATAAATAGAACCCTTTGCAGCAGTAACAGCTTCCACTCATATGGAAAAGCTTTCCACAGGATTTTGTGTTTCTGTGGGAATTTTTGCCTATTCATCCAGTAGAGCATTTGTAAAGTCAGGCACTGATGTTGGACAAACGGAAGAACGCTTGGCATCATACTTGGAGTGAGCCTTGCATGCAGCTGCTCAGGCCATGGAAAATCATTCCATGAAATTCCTGCCGCACAATTTTTGTGCTGCTATAAATGCCAATGAAAGTTCTGAACTTTTCTGAATCAGTAGAGTGTCTGTAATGTTTTACGCTCCATGCTCCTCAGCATTCTGTGAGCTCACTCTCTGGCTTTAAGTGGTGTTTCGTTCCACTTCGTGTCGCTGCTGTTTCTAAATGCTTCTACAAAAAATTATCATCAAAAATAAATGCAACCTTGCTGAGCATAAAAGTTGTCCATTACATATGTTTTTGAAATAAGATTAAGCAATTAATTTTTCTTTTTCCTTTTGGTCACATTTTATCTCGCTTGTGGCATTAAGTGATTCAGGGCTTCCACCGGCACCCCTTCAAAAGAAATAAGTATGTGACATCTCAATGAATACTGCTCTAGTACATACAAATTGCCTGTGGACTATAGTGACCATAAATGAATAAACTGAAGCAATTTCTGTGTTCCAATGGGTTTATATTGTTAAGCAGGCAAACTATAAGAACTCACTCAAAGCATTTTTAAGCATGTATGTCTTTTTATTTAATAAATCTTGTTATGGTGAATTCAGCCTTTTCAACAAATATGGTGGAAGGTCTCTTTTACAGCGGCATAATGCACATGTACCTCATATAAACAGTTCCTGTTGACATTTCATAGCTATGAAAGCTTTCAAGGGACCAGTAGTTTTTTATTTTTTTATCAATGCAAGGGCAAACAAATCTGCACCACATTCTCTGCTTTGTAGGGATTTTTCCAGTGCCCTGTTTCACGGTATATCATGATGTACCCCATTTAAATTTCATATCTACTTAAGCATAATTGACCTTGTCATGTAAATTATCCTAAGTCTCTGTCTAATTTTCTTATCATTTTATGATTTCCCAGGCACTACTGTGCACTTAAACTAGATGCATCATATGCATGTATATAACAACCTTACTTAAAACCTCTCAACTCTGATTAGCAATACTAGTAGTTGACTTTGCTTATACAGAGCCGTTTCTGTTATATCATATTCCAACTGTTTGGCAGTGAACAAACAGAAAATGACTATGACGGCTGTAAAAGAGCACAATCTCACGAAACAAAAGCACAGTTAACCCCCTTTTGACATTTGGAACTGTATTGAAGCAATGGTCAGCATTACAGTTGGTATCATGTTTCCTGTGTGGCTTATGTTGAAGAGCCACTGTGTCCAATTGTAATGAATGGATTTCAGCACCATCTGGCAATGTGTAAGAATCGTGTTTTAAACACAACCTGATGGAAGACCAAGACATGGTCCGAAGGGCATATTGTCATACTACTAATATTGTTTCTGCTGTAAATTTTATATATAAACTGTGCAAATTTTCGCGATGCATAAAATACGCAGAGGACCGTACAATACTACAACTCTTATATAAAATATATTTATATTCCATAATCATTTTTCAAAGGTAAGAGAAATAGAGTGAAGTTCACTTGAAATGCTGTGTGCCGTACGTTATGAATGGATACGACACATTTTGGTAAATCTGTTAGGTAACTTCATACGTACAAAAAATATGCCTATTCTATAATACTAGGTTGTATGCCATTAGAAATACACCAGTGGAGCGTTAAATAAACAGAAGTTTAGTACAAAAGAGAATTTGTGTATACTTCATTTCACTAAGTTCCTCAGCCTCCTGAAGATGCTACTATTACTACTATTTTTCTTCTGGCTGCTTCTCCTTTCTTCCACCCTCATGCCAGTGATTATCGTCTTTGTGGCACAAACATTATTTGGTGTCTAAACATGTCAAATGCATAATGCTCATTCTAAATAATTTTGCGTGCATGTGAAAGGACCATTCTCTCCTGCCTTTGTGCCTCTGTAACCTTGGGATACATTCAGTCCTATCAAAGCTGCCTGCTTTGGCTTCTGTGGTTGGCAGCCACTTCCAAAGAGCATTAACATTTAACTCCCTCTCCCATTCAGCCTGGTAAAGGTGAGGCTCAGAATAGTGTCTACTCTCGTTTTAACCTCGGGAGAAGATCTGAGTGTATTTTCTGTTTCTAAAAGTACCTTGGTGTGCAGATGCAGCAAGTAGAAAATAATTAACCTCATTTGACCTGCTTGAAATGGCTGTCATTGATCGCTTGGTGTGGTACAGATGCTACTCTTTCGTTTTTTTATAACTCCGTTGTTATAAGACTCTGCTATGTATGACTTCACTGGAGACAATGGAGAACTTTTGTACACGCATAACACACAGAACTTCACTTGTCAGGATGTTAAACGCTAATAATGTGTTATGGGTTGTAGGTGTCTGCTGCTCGTGAAGAGGTGCCGGGTCGTCGTGGTTTCCCAGGCTACATGTACACTGATCTTGCTACAATCTACGAACGTGCTGGAAGAGTGGAGGGAAGGAATGGATCAATCACCCAGATCCCCATTCTAACCATGCCTAATGATGGTACAAGCCCATACACATTTATTTAGTTTGTTACACCATAAACCTATTTTTATATAACATTATTATGTATCAAATGTACTGTAATATGCTAGAATCTTCTGCATGCAACTCCTCCTATATTTGAGCTATGAAATTGTGCAATTAGTTTAGAAAAGTGCAATTACTTTTTTATGAAATCAAACTTAGAATTCAGCCTGGTGGAAAAATAAGTATTGAATATTTAGTTGTTTTATTTATTTATTAGTTATTTGATTAAATGTATTTAATTCTTTAGTTATTTTAGGTTTTTATTTTGTGTTCTGGACGGACACAGCAACTGTGCTCAGTAACCGGCACTCTTGATGGCTTTGGTTACTATAGAAACATCCTTGTGAAGGAACCGTGTGTGTTTCTGAATGGGTGTTCCCCATTATAGCAGCACCAGGAAACCTCCATCTTCTTTTTCGCTTTCTTTGCCCTTCTATCACGGCCATCACCATATTAATTCACCATTTAAAGGGTTAGTTCACCCAAAAATGAAAATGGAAGCCAGACAGCACCCATTGATATCCACTGTAGGAAAACAAAAATACTATGGAAGTCAATGGATACCGTCAACGTTTGGTTACTAACATTCTTCAAAATTTCTTCTTTTGTGTTTGCCAGAAGAAAGAAACTCTTACAGGTTTGGAATAACATGAGGGTGAATAAGTGATGACAGAATTGTCATTTTTGTGTGAACTATCCCTCAGATATCCTCAGATGCTGCAAATGAAATGAACAACTAATATATATAGATAAGAAATTCTGACTGAAAAATAAAAATGGAAAATGCTCAGATCCTCTTATTTCATTCCCCACGTTTTACACAGATATCACTCATCCAATCCCTGATTTGACTGGATACATCACAGAGGGACAGGTGTATGTAGACAGACAACTGCATAACAGACAGGTGAGAAGTTTTGCCAGTCATAACAAACAGCTGAAAAGCTTTGTGTTTAGGAAATAGATGAGAGGCATAATCCACATAATCCACTTAAATCTGCAAAAGTACTCAAGGACACATTGTTTTTATTTATTCATACACATAAATTTATTGTAACAATTTTTTATATTTCACTTTTTGGATCTTCATTTGTGAAGTTAGAATACAGTTTCTCTCTATTGTTTTTTAGTTATTTCAGATATCATATTAATTATTTATTTTGGTATATTTTTAACTATTTAGATATTTTTGTTAGTTGATTTTAAACATTTTGTCAAATATGAATGTCTTCTGATGTTCCTTAAGCAAGATTTAGGTCATTTCTGTAAGTGTACTGAAGTATATTCACACAGTCTTGCACACTTGAGTCCCAGATGAATATGAACATGTATATCTCTTCAAAACTGTACTCTGAACTGTTTTGTGTTCTCTTCCCCCCCCCCCCCCCCCCCCCCCCCCACCACTTAAAGATCTATCCACCCATCAACGTACTGCCATCTCTCTCTCGTTTGATGAAATCCGCTATCGGAGAGGGCATGACCCGCAAAGATCACGCTGATGTCTCTAACCAGCTGGTAAAGAAGTTGAACGTTCATACAACAGAAATCTATTAAGTGTGATTTTATTTATTTTTTCTTCAGACTAATACTTGCTCTGTTTCTCTGTCAATCCTTTAGTATGCATGTTATGCCATTGGTAAAGATGTTCAGGCCATGAAGGCTGTGGTAGGTGAGGAAGCTTTGACCTCCGATGACCTGCTGTACCTGGAGTTCTTGCAGAAGTTTGAAAAGAATTTCATTGCTCAAGGTACAAACCTCTATTATGTGGTTCTCAAGACTGCAGTGCATATGCCCAATCACTCTAGATAGGTTTGGATTAAGTAGGAATGTTTAAACTGCCATTTTAACCAGGTTTTAGGGGAGCAGTCACTGTCTGCACTAGAAAGGAAACTTTGGGAGGAACCAATTATTTCAGTCTTTCGCTGGTAAATGGAGCTTTTGCTTTATTTTAAACAGAGTCCACCACACCAGAGCAGTATTATAGAATTGTTTTTCAAATTTCAAGGTTCTACCGACTGTGTGGGTGCGTACACTATGCCATTTTATATTCTGCATTGGAAACAACTATACAGTATTTCAGCTACTGCTCTTGCTCTGCCGTAAAGCACTTTCACCTCAATGAGTGTTCTCAATGCTGCTGCTCTTCAGTGTGGCACAAGGTGCAAGGCCCTCTGTCTCCATCCATTCCTCTATTTAAAAATAAGTATATATACAATCTTTCATATTGATCGCGGGTCTATTTTTGGGATGAAATCTCTCACGTCCTTTGTGTTTGTCACAATCACTGTGTCATCGCCATGATTGGTTGAAAAGGACATTGTCTAAGTTCCTCAGACATATGATGGACTCCAACAATCTCTGTTATTGCTTCTATTTACAGAGAACAATTAGCTCACAATGAAGCATTAACTCATCTTCACATCGGTCTTGTAGAACAATACAGTCTTTCCTTGAAGTAAATCACGTTTCTGTTTAAATAACTGAAATACACCATTATGTGTCAGTCAGTGGTTTTTATGGGATATTTCTTTCAAACACTGTAAAGCAAAATACAAGGATATAAAGTAGATTTCTTAAAGAACATTGCATTTGCTTTTTTCATTTCTTTCTTTGCTTCAAAGCTAAAACGTTGAAGCTTTTGATTATAGTTCTTATGTTTTATCATTTCTATTTATCTTAATCTATTTTAAATTGATATAAATAACTGGGGTGAATTCAAAGGAGAATAAAAGTATATGTTTTTATTCTTAGAAAGAAATTATTACTAGATATATTTATATTTGTGGACATATATTAGGGATGCATGATGTATTGGCCAATAAATGCTGCTTCTTTTTTTCATGGTGGTTTGAATTGTTTGAAATGACTGGAATATATCGGTTACATTTTAAAATTACAATGAGAACATGACTATAAAAGAATATTGTGAATTCTTTGTTCTTCGTTGTTGTGGAAAGATCGCGTCCACTGAGTTACACCATGACTAGCACAGTCAAGATTGCGTGTGCATTTGCTGCCTCTTGTGCTGTAGAAAGTTGTAGTACTATGTTTATTTTGTGTATATATGATTAATCTTATATATGATTAATTAGCGATCAATTAAGTGATCAGTTTAGCTTTGCGCAGCTCAATTAGCTCTGATTAGCACTTAACTTCACCTGTGCGTTCGCATCATTTTGTGCAGATATAAGTGTTAATGTAGTATGAATATCAGATTAATGTTAGCGGTTTTCAAATGTAAATGACATGGTGTCAGACAAAATTTTCATGTTGGTGCATCCCTAATATATATGATGCATAATGGAAGCTTGAGAGTTGTGTCAATTGATTTAGATGAGGTTATGTGTCCATTCCTCTAGGTCCCTACGACAACAGAACTGTTTTCGAGACGCTGGACATTGGTTGGCAGTTGCTCCGAATCTTCCCCAAAGAAATGCTGAAGAGGATTCCTCAGAGCACACTGGCCGAGTTCTACCCGAGAGAGTCCGCTGCCCGCCATGGAGCCTCCTAAGACCACTGCACCTTCTGGAGGCCTGGGCTAAAGGTCACCCTGTCTCCCACAAAAAAATCTCTTCCCTTGTGTCCACCTCTACTCTGACAAGTGATATTTAGGATTGCAGGGCATAATTCTGGGATAATGCATACATTTATCTCATAAACATGCGTGTTGTCTTCTCATGTGTTATGACCCCCATAGATTATTCCTGTGTCCCCGTTGTTGTGTTATACATGTTTGTGTTTACCGTTTCATGTGGATAGACTGTGTAATCGTGCTTTGCTTTTGTTTCACTATTTTGTTTTGGAGATGCATACTGTCCTGTAGTTCATTTCTCTCCCCCCCCCCCCCAAGTTATTTCACTGTGTGCAGCCTAAAGAGAGTATTAAAAACATTTGCGCTCAAAGGGAAAATATTCAGGGCTCACTTGCACTTTTGTGTCACATCCTCCATTCATCACTAACAACTAATGTTCCAAACATTCCAATGTAAGTAATGAGAATATTTGATTTACAAAATCATTTATGGCCCTTTCCTTGAGAGAATATTTGATTTTTATTTATTTTTAATATCTAGAAAAACAAACTCGAATACCTGTACACCAAACTTCTGCTGATAGACTGATAATTATTGTTGTTGAATGATCATATAGTGTTTGTGCTTGTCACTGACAGCTGTTATTTCCTTTGTAGAGGAGGATGGAGGATGTTTAAAGCATCTGTGCTTTGAAATTTGTTCTGCAATGTAAGACCGATTAAACATTCCCCTCTTTCTCTGTTTGTGTAAATGTGTTTTACCTGTTTTGTTTGCTCTTTACACCTGTCAAACCTCTCAGATGAATTAAATTATATTGTTATATTGTGATTTGGCTGACTGCTTATTATTTTGTCATAATAATAGTTGTGTTAATTTGTGTGTGTGTGGTAGGACTGTCTACCAAGATAACAGTTTTTACATCAATATCATAAGTTCCTTTGGTTATTGAGTGCTGCTTTAACGTTTTGGCAATTCTTTGCCCCAGGGGTTGATTTTATTAAAAGTAAAAGATGTCATGTTTAAGGTCAAATTACAATTTGCTTTGCTGTTCTTTTAATGTGGAGACCTTACTGTTAATGTAAACCCCAATTTTAAGCAAATCACTTCTGTCACTTTTATTACGAGCCAACGATTTTGTTCCTACAGAAGTGTTGAGTCAAATGTTAGTGTTCATGTTTAGGAAAGAGTCAGTGTTTCAGATGTAATATAAGACCTGATGTATGTGTGAAAAAGACTTTAAAAAAAAATCAATGTAGGTAAGTCTCAATTTTGAACTTTGTTCTTAATGGGCCATTTCCAATTTAGCTTAATTTTGTAATATTGAGCAGAAAGTGAAAATATTAGCATATATAAATGCTGTTAAATGTTTATATCACCATAAATGTTGGTGCGTCATTTCCTTCAGAATGGTGTTAAACGCATTACCTAATTTGAGATTTGGAAATGATCATGATTTCTATGAAAGAAAGAAAAAATACAGAACTCACCTGTTATATATAAAACCACCGTGGACTTTTTACAATAAATTGACTTGTGAGATTTAGTAACGTAATGTTTTTAAGTTTACTAGGGCCAAAAGTGTTTATAGTTGAAGAAACGCTAATATCATAAAGAACGTTATTTGTATTCATTATCTTAATGATATTTTGCTGATAAAATATTACCGCTTTTTACTGTAGTGTGTCTAATCGTAGCATTCTTGTGAAGACTGTGTATTTGGACTTTAACGGAGCGCGCGAGTGATAGTAGGTGTGTCCAGGTATCATTTCCTGTGTCGCTCGCGCTGTTTAATCGGAGGATTGAAACAGTGACCGCAGGAACTCTCAATGGCGTCAACGGGAGAGCAAAAAGAAATGATTTCAGGACGGTCCAACCAAGGTAAGGGTGACTGTTTCAAATGCATGAGTAGTGTGGAAATCTCAGCGGATAGGAACTCAGTTGCTGTAACAGTCCACACACAGGCATTATAATAATAGGCCTTCATGAAGTAGAATTTTGTCTTCTGGTTATAACAGTCATCTCGATATCGACTTGATTTGTATACTTTTTCCCAGAAAGGAAAGAAAAATCCATAATAGTTCTAGTAGAAGTCTGGAAAACAAATACACGTATTTACAAACATTCTGAAGTGGAATACAGATATTACATTATTATTGTTACATAATTTTTTTATATGTAACATTCTCTGCCCATGTAGGTTTAAGCCTTTCTGATAGCAGAGGAAAACACTGAAGCATTTTAGTTCTGTAAACTCTTGCTTTAAGAGGCTTGTTTGGACATGCACACATTTTTGGTTAACATCCTGACATTTCTTTTGTTTTTCTTTTAAAGATATGTATGTAATGGTAGACCATCTTATTTTTTATTTTTACCATTTTATTCCATTTTTTCCAGCTAGGTTAACATATATATATATATATATATATATATAATATAATATTTGAATAGCCAAATAAAATAAATCACTGGTGAAAAGCTAATTTCTCGGTCTTTCAATAAAGCAAGATATACATTTTCAGGGAAATTGTGCTTGATAAAACAAGAATAAAAGCATTCAGTATTTTACTTTGAAACTTTAATTTAGTTATATCTAGAAATCTACCCTTTTCATATGTGTATCAAACAGTTAGAGTACAGAATGGGGCTTTCGTTTCCTAATGGACTGAAATGTGACCGCTGACATGTTTACATATATTTTGATCATGATTTATGACATACAGTATTTGATTTATATAGACCCTTTGAATATTAATATGGTAGTTGCATCTACATTATGGCAAGGTTTATGAAGCTTTAAACATTTTCTCTGAAATCTCTTTCATGTTTGCATGAAATCAAGACAGTTTGCACTTTCATTTAAATTTAGGAAAATCTATACAAATGTCACTGTAAGATTAAATGAGTAGCTAATTGTTCTTGACTGTGGATTTATCTCCCGTTAGCATTAGGTTAGGTTAGAAATTAATAACCCAGACAAATATCATGGGTTCTGTTCTAAAATTAGATGTGTATTCAGTAGAGCTGATGCTGATTCATTCAATCTATTTCTCATCCAGGATTTCCTCTATTTGTAATTATATATTTTTGCTATTTTAAAAATAATTTTATATAAATTAGCGCTAGTTTCCATGAGCAATCCTCATGCTGGACATGAGCTGTGAATTTCAGCAAAATTTTCCACTTGAGTTTGATCGCTCTCATGTAGTGCATTAACTGAATGCGTATTTCTTGGGAAGTTGTGAGATATGTTTAACTGGCGCCCTTGTATTTCTTCAGTACTTCTCCAGTATGAAAGCCTCCAAAGAGAACACAAGAAAAGCAAAAAGGAGGTAAGATGTTTGTTATCATGCTGTTGTTTCTTTCTGTAGTTCTTTTCATTTCTACATCATCTTTTTGTGGTCTAAAAGGGATAGTTCACCCAAAAATAAAATATTGTTTATTAAATATTTTGAAAATCTTTAGATCTTTTTTTATCTTGAAATATTTTTCAGCAGTTTCTGTCGATACAGTGAACTTTTGAACCTTCAATTCATCAAATAATCCTGAAAAACAAGACAGTTTCCACAAAAATATTGACAGCTGTGATAATAAGAAATGATTCTTGAACATCAAATCAGCAAATTATAATAATTTCCAAAGGATGGTGTGACACTAAAGACTGGAGTGATGACTGCTAAACATTAAACTTTATCACCAGGAATAAATTACATTTTAAAGATGTATGAAAATTGAAAACCATCATTTTAAATTTTAATAATATTTTATAGCATTTACTGTTCTTTCAAAAAAACAAAAATATTACAGACCCCAAACTTTTGAACGGTTGTATACATTAGGGATAGTTCACTTAAAAATGTAAATTCTGTCATCATTTACTAACCCTCATGCCCTTCCAAACCCATTAGACTTTCATACATCTTCGGAAAAGAAGTTAAGATCTTTTTGATGGAATCTAGGAGCTTTCTGTCCATACAAATACAAATGTTATGCTTCAAAAAGTTCATAAAGTGATTGAAAAATTAATCCATATGAATTGAGCAGTTTAGTCCAAATTGCTTCATACTCTGAACAGATTTAATTTAAGTTTGTATTCACATTTAAACATTCATCAACGCATGCATCCGTTATGATAAACAGAACCTCAAGCATGTTTGCTTGATGTGTGAGAACCCATTGAAGTTACGCAGCAGATTTGAGGTTCAGCAAGAACCAATGAGGTTCATTTTCGTATATATAGCAGGTTCAGTTGCGCTTCTGTTTATGTTCTCTGTTCAGTATTTAAATGTGAATTAAAGCCTACATTCATATAAAGCGATGGTGTCTCTTAGCAAAATTTGTTCTAGACCGCCCAATTCATTTTGATTAGTTTTATGATCTAGTAGATCAGTAAAGCATTGGTGTTTACAACGCCATGGTCATGGGTTCGATTCCCAGGGAAAGCAAAAACTGATTAGAATGTCAATGTGTTTCTTGAATACAATATAAGTCGCTTTGGAAGTGTCTGCCAAATGCATAAATGTAAATGTAAGCATCAAGTTGTAGTTGCGTAGGTGTCAGTGGAGAGTACATAATTGGCTGAGATTTCATTGCAAGTATTTTTTATATGTATTCCAAAGAAAAGGGTTTGGAACAAAACAAAAGTGTTTAAATAACAGAATTAAAATTTTTGGTTGCTCTATTTTTTTTTAATTATATTTTGTTTGCTTTTAATAAAATAAATACTTTTAAATAAAAAAATCTGTTCTGTCAGTGCATAATATACTCTTATTTCATTTTGTTTCAGTGTAAAAAAATGCAAGAAGAGAGAGATGAGGCCTTACGGAAGCTGAAAGAATTTGAACAAGGTTGGTTTTAAAGATCTTAGATTTACCTCATCAACTACTCAAATTCACCCAGTGAACCATCCAGTGACGTCCTTCTGCGTCGTATATTAAAACAATAGTATGTTGTAAATCACATTGATTTATAAAGACTGTTTCGATTTCTGTGGGAAATACTGGATGTGTGCTTTGCTCTTTTGGACTTTGATCTCAGAATCTTGCAAGAACTATTACACTTTTCCATATAGACACACCTAGTTAATACATAACCATAATTTCCCTGTTTTCCAACAAGACATGTTTTAATGTTATTCAGACTGCTCGAAATCGCAAACTGATGACGTAAAACCATAAAAAGTAGCTGTCAACGCACATGTAAACAGTATTCAAATGAGGCTTTTGCACCACGTTCTGCTTTGTAACTTCGGAAACATTAGTAAACCATAGTAAATCTAACATCTTTTTTTAGGGCAGGTTGTTTCATATCAGAAGAGACACACACAACATAACATGATGCGTAGATCTTGAGAAAATCCTCACAGAGTGTCATGACATGCTGCTTGACTAAAGCTATAGGACTTCTGGGATTTGATCGCATTGCGATCAAGGCCGCATCCGAAAACTTGCCTTATCAGGGAATGACTTTGCAGGCAGTATTTGTGCACGTGGTACCACGAGAAACTGATTTCGGACAGACTTCTAAAGCAACGTAACAAGTTTAATGATCTACAAAATAAAAATAGACTGAGCATTGATATATTTATTACTAAAGTAGTAATTTCTCATTAGAAGTGATAAAAGTGAAAAATTATTCTTGGGGATTTTAACAATGCAAACCTCTATCTTGGACTGCCAAAATACAGACAGCACATTACCTGTCCCACCAGAGACAGTAATATATTGGATCACTGCTACGCCAAAATAAATGATGCATATCACTCTGTCCCAAGAGCAGCTTTAAGGCTCTCTGAAAATTGTCTAGTTCATACCAGAAACTGAAATCAACTAAGCCTGCAATAAGAACTGTAAAAAAAGATGGACTAATGAAGCAAAACAGAATTTACAAGCCTGCTTTGATTGCACTGACTGGAGTGTCTTTGAAGCGGCTGCCACCGACCTGGATGTGCTCAGATACTTTAATATCATACATTGGTTTTTGTGAGTATATCTGCATTCCTCCCAGGACAGTCTTATCTTATCTTCACTAATAATGAACCATGGTTTACTGGGAAACTTAAACAGCTGTGTAATGCCAAAGAAGATTCATACAGAAGTGAAGATACAATCTTGTATAACCAGGCTTGAAACAGACTAAGAAAGGAGATCAGAGTGGCTAAAAATAGCTATTCTGAAAGACTGAAAAAACAGTTCTGTATCAGTCTGAACAGGCTTAGGGACCATCACAAAGCCACCGTCCCCCGATCTGTAGAGAATCAACAAATGGCTGACAATCTGAATGCATTTTACTGCAGGTTTGAGAAGCCCAGACTCACACCCCATACCCACTCTGACGGCACATCACACATTCACCAACACCTCCTGCATCACTGGAGCAGTGCGAAGTCCCCAGATGCTTCAAATGCTCCACTATCACCTCAGTCCCCCCAAAAAATGAAATCACTGGACTTAATTAGTACTGTCGCTCTCATGTCTGTGGTCAGGAAGTCATTTGAAAGACTGGTGTTGGCCTACCTGAAGAACATCACTGGACCCTTGCTGGATCCCCTCTAGTTTGCATACAGAGCAAACAGGTATGTGGATGATGGGAGTGCATTATATCCAACATGGGAGTGCATTATATCCTGCAACATCTTGATAGACTTGGAACTTATGTAAGTATCTTATTTGTGAACTTCAGTTCAGTTCAGACCTTCTATACCATCAGGCCTGATTTTCCCAGCTCTCCGCACCGTCCATAATCTGTCAGTGGATCACCAGCTTTCTGACAGACAGGCAACAGCTAGTGAGACTGGGAAAACTCACCTCCAGGAACATCACTATCTCCACTGGTTGTGTGCTCTCTCTGCTTTTCTCCCTGTATACAAACAACTTACAACTGCAAAAGACCCCTCTGTCAAGCTCTTGAAGTTTGCAGATGACACAACAGTCATCAGACTTATTCAAAATGGTGATGAATCTGCTTACAGACTGGAGGTTTAACATCTGACTGTCTGGTGCAGTCATAAGAACTGTTCTGTAAAATCTGGTGTGATCATACGTGTCAAGGAGTTAAAACAAAACAAAACGCACACACACACACACACACACACATATATATATATATATATATATATATATATATATATATATATATATATATATATATCATTTTTTCCTTTAAAAGCATTAAATGATACACCTGTGCTGCCTTCAAAAATCAATCACATGAAGTGAAGGTATCTCAGGAGACTAACTTGTTCACACAAACTTTGGATTTGGATGTGGCTTGATGCTTTCCTACTTTGTAATGCTACTCTGAAGATAAGGTGGGCGATCTGACAAATTTATCAAGATCAATTTTGAAGATGTCCACAATCTTTTTCTCAAGTGAATCGTAGAGATTGTGATCTTTCATTGTAATAATGTTAAAATACAGTCTTGACTGCCTCCTAGATGGCTGTGCTGACTGACCAAATTATATTATACGTCTCTATCATGTGTCTTTCATGTATGGTAACGCATTTGAAAAACAATTTAACAGCAGAAGGGCTGTGCGTTGAGTAAAACAAACCCAAACAGTTACATATAAGCAAAATTAGCTTTCCTGTACCTCAACCAGTAGACCATTGGTTTTTACAATGCCAAGGTCATGGGTTTGATTCCCAGGGAAAGCAGGAACTGATTAGAATGACAATGTGTACCTTGAATACAATGTAAGTCTCTTTGGATAAAAGCGAAAACCAAATGCATAAAAATGTAAAAATAAATGTGTAAAAATGTCCGTCTTGGCAAATACTTACATAAAGACAGTGTCAGGCCTGCGCAATCGGCCCAACAATGGTTTCCGATAAGCATGTGAAGGATTACTGCGGATTCTATATTTTCAGTGTGGCAAAATAGTTTCATTCCAATTAAACTTTTATCTGACTTAATTTCATCATGACCTTGAATTTAGATTGGAATGTCGATTGTTTGTTGGTCATTTATATGATAATTTATCTAGTAGATACTTTATTCTTTTCAACTCTTTACTCATATCAATGACATTTACGAACTTGCGTCATCCATTTAACACGGATTCACAATTACAAATTTGCCTTATACTGTTTAGAGGGCCACTGCTATATGTGCTCTCTCAAAAAGTACTTTATTTTATATCCCCATAGATCCATATGCACTTGAAATAAATTAACACTATCTCTAGTCAGAGCTCATTACCACTGCTACAGATATAAGCCGACCAATATTACCTCACTATCTGATAGCATTTTATTTGTCACGTCATGAATCCCCACGTACACTTAGCTAGAGTAGCATTACATTAAACAGAGGTAAGACTCGCCCTATTTAGGTTGGTCAATCAACATTTTGTTGTTGTAAACAGAAATTACCCTTTTTACCCTTAACAGTCTGAGTGCACTTGAACCAGTGCCAAGTGTTAGCCGAAACTAAAATCTCAGTGTGCCCTGTGCTCCACTCAAACTAGACTTTAGTCCATTACTAACCTGACACAACTTTGCTATAACAATGAATGCAACATAATCTACTAGAGTTAAATAATTTCAGATTAAGTCAGCATAAAATAAAATGTAACCATTTCTTATTAGTCAGGTAAATGTATCATGCTAATTACATAATTGAAAGATAATCAGTACAAAACATCAAAGGTTTAAAAATAGAGTAAAAGATGAAAACCTGACCCTAGAAAAATACATAATGCGTACTCAGAATTGCTGGGTGATCTGACTACAAATCATGCTGAGACTCTTGAAACATTTCTTTTTAATTACTCAGACCAAGACAGAAACCTCTTTCAAATGGAATCATGAGCTAACAATAGGTATTTGGTAGTTTACCCCTTACTGGGGGTAATTTGCATGAAAGACCCTGGGAGAGGCACACCCTCAAACTTTATTATCTTTTGGTTTGCTTCTGTGGGAAGGAGACCTTTGTTCGCACCAAGACATTTCAGTTGATACCAAACATGTCTAGTGTTGTATGATAATTGTTCACATTGAGTTTCAGTTTCAGATCATTTCACCATTTGGAGAGGAGAGATGGGGGATGTTAATTTTGCAAGAGAGAGTTCAAATGTTTATTTCTAGAAACATTCTTTGTTTATTCAGAGAGTATCCTTTCTTTAAGCCCAACGGATCAGCATCTTTATCTTTTTTCTAATCGCTATGTACAAAGTGAATAAACAGTAGGGAAAGAAATCGGATGTTTGTCATTGTATTGTCAATCTTAAAGCCTAATGCAAATACCTGCTGCTGTCTGTGTCATTAATGTTAAACAAACAAAATCACTCACTGCTTTTGACTGAAGAACTTTAGTAGTTTAAAAAAATAATTATTTTATAATGTCATACAGTGAAGATTATGCAGTGTTTTGAAAATTTAATTCAGGGTTCACTGACTCAGTATTGTGTTTTTAAATTGTGCAAATAGATAAGTCCAGAAGCTTGTTCCAGTCAGCATATTTTCGATACCGCATCTCACAACTGAAAACTTGTTTGTTATAAGAATTGATTGAGATAAGAAATTTTGGGAAGATCGCCCACCCCTACTCTGACTGCAGCATTTTTAAGTTTTAAGTCAATAGAGAGACTACATATCACTTAAATAAAGCTTGAATTATCGGGATCTGCATTGGTCTATCATGATTACAAGAAATCGGTAATCGTATCAGCTGCAAAAATCTGGATCCGAGCATCCCTAGTAGATCAATCACACACACCTGAGTGAGGGGGAAAGCGACAGGTTTCAGTATCAAATGGATTTTTCCCCGGTCCCTCCCTCGCCAAATCGCCACACTTCACCTCTCTTGCACATCTATAAAAATGTCACCTTCTTTTTCTTCACCGGGGAAACATGGAATTCAAACACGTGAATAAAAAGGCGAAATTTTAAAAAGCACAACAAATGGCCGCTGGTGTTGGGGAGGAGGGAAAAATCCATTACATTCTCATTTTAATGCTTGAAATAGGTCATTATTTGATAGAGAAGAGCGTGTGTTTTGTGAATAATCTTGGCCTTTGCTCATGTTTCCTCCGCCATAAACACGTATTGTGTATGACTTCCACTTAAATAGTGGCTGCAGCTTCTATCAGAGCAGCTGCATATTAGGAGCTATTACGTGATTTCATAGCTCTCTGAAAATTGCTTCTATTCAGCGCAAAGCGACCGAGGGGGAGGCTGGCTAGGTGGGGGGGAAGTGGTGAGCGAGCGAGCAAGGAAAAAGCCCCCAACACACAATCATGTCTTTTCAATTGGAGATGGCAAGGTTGATGACAACATGACCATTGTGTTCTAATGATAAGACCACAAAGGCATCTGCCCCCTCATCAAGCTCGGCGCTGTAGAAACAGCATCAGAGGCTCTAATTCACTTCTCCAACACACAGGCCTGATAGCATTATACTTGGCGTCCTCGTGCACGTAATCACTGTCTGTCTGTGAGAAGACGCTTGCACGAGGAAAGGCGCGAGAAGAAAGAGATTTGAAGATGTAACGTTGATGGGGAGGCCAAAACTTACAATTAAAGCTGCCAAGCCTGACGTGTGAAGTCTCCCCCTCATCCCCCTCCTGCTCCGCAACTGCCTCACACTTTGCCTGGTTTATGTGTTGCAGCTATTACAATTAACCTGTCACTTAGTGCTAGTACTACCAGTGAGAGAGAGAGAGATGAAAGATGGGGTGGAGGGAGACCAACTGGCAGCTAAGTACTGCTTAATGAGTGACAGGGAAAGGCTTACAGCGGGAACTTGGATATCGCAGACACAGGCGTTCATCAAGTTTTAATTAGGTGTCATTGGGAGGCAGCCGCTGGCCGAGATGGTGCTAATTCCTGTTTTTGCCTCTCAACCACAATGTGTAATTAGTTAAGAGGCTGTGAGCTGGTCCGTGGCCAGTCTCTGGTGATTACGGACACAAATAAGGTAAGAGCTCTGGGCGTTAAGAGCGTCTGCCTCTTCCATCTCCCCATCTTCCACCTCTTTAGAAGTTGATAGATTGCGGCTGCTCGTCAGAATAACAGAAAGTTTCCTCTCAATCTGCCTTGTTTTGGGATTCTTTTTGTCTGCGAGAGAGTAATCTTGAGCATTTACAAACATTTTCAAAAGGATAAAATCTTTAGAGACACTGTGGACCTTTGGAGGTTCTTGCATTTCCCAATGAAAGCAAGGAGACGTCACAGAAAACTCTATTACTCCAAATAATAAACTCGGCTAGACAGGCCTGTGTTGATCTCCGTCTCATGTCCCTATAGGATCAGTATGAAGGGCAGCACTGTACAACAGACAATGGCTGTATGAAAGCCAAGGTGGAGAGGTGATTCAACTGAAAAGAGAGTCTGAAAGATGTTTCCAAATAAGATGGACCTTCAGTTTTTTAAAGAAAGTCTCTTTCTTTGCGCACCAAGGCTGCATTTATTTAATCAGAAATTCACTAAAAGCAATAATATTGTGTAGTGCATTACAGTAATTAGCTGTACGTTTTTGTAAAAAAAAGTTTTTGCTGCTTAAAACTTTTGTGAAAACCATGATACCATTAAAAAGGTTATGGTAAGATTTAAAAAAGAGAGAGAAATTAATGTTTTTACTTATCAGTGATGCATTAAATTGATAAAATGTGACAGTGAAGATATGCTGTTAAATCCATCAAAGAATCCTGAAAAAAGCATCACCATTTCCACAAAAAATATAAGCAGCACTACCGTTTTCAATATTGATGTTAATAAGAAATGTTTTTGAGCAGCAAATCAGCATATTAGGATGATTTCGTAAGGATTATGTGACACTGAAGACTGGAGCAATTTAAATCCTGATGATCACCTCGTCTCTTAAGTCAATGTGTTTCCTTTTGGAGCTTTTCCACCTTTTGTAACAGTTCTGTGAGTCCCTCAGTTGTCTCCAGTGTGAAAAGATGTATCAAAATCATATAACGTAGTCACTATTGGAAAAAGTTCAAATATTTAGCAGATGCTGGAGGTATCATTTCACTAAAATATTTTTATGATACGCAGGCCAGTGGTGTGATAGATAATACGTGTCGCCTGTGTGCCATACTGGCCTCATATCTCACGGAGAAGCGGAAGCATAAAAGGAGGAGTGACGTCAGTGAAAGACGAGAGAGGATCAGGCCTTTACTTTGTGTGTAGGTGGCAGTCTCCCATGAGGGGCTGCCGCCATTACTTTCATTTAGTTGTTTTTTTGTTTTTTATTAAAGTTGTTTAATTTTAGTGACAGCAACTATTCAAACTTTTAAAATCCTTTTCTGAGATTGCGTTAACATGTGTGGTGTCCACCATACACACTTTAGTTCTAGCTGTTTTGCACACCAAATGTCTCCAGTCAACTTATGTGAAAGGAGTCTGGGAGCATGATAGCTGATAAAGAGCAGTTCTGTATGTTTAGGGCTCTGGACAGAGTAATTGTATTATGTTGTCACCCTGTCAATGAATGTCATGATGTTGTACTGTTCTGACTGCTTAATTGTGTGACAGTGTGTGAAAATTTGTCATGCCTGTAGTGTTTTGCATTGAAAAACATCAAACTATTTAATATATTTCTTGTCTTCAGTGTCACACAGGGTGATAGAGGAGGTGAACAATATTCAGGAGAATCTAGAGATCGAGAAGACATGCAGAGAGAGTGTAGAAGCTTTGGCTTCAAAGGTGAGGTTTTATAATACAGTTATGATTGTCTTTTCTGATTAATTCTATTGCATTTGATTCTCCGCCTTTCTAATTTATTTGATTCTGCTCTGACTCGTGTTTATATTGTGTTCGGGTTCACTTGATTTGGTTCTGTGCCAGTGTTCTGCTTTATTTCACTATGTTCTGATTCATTTGATTATATATGTTTTCACTTGATTCTGTTGAATTAAAATTTCTTGTGTTCTGTTTCATGTGATTCTCCATTGTTCTGTTATGATTCAGTTGATTATTTATGTTGAGAATCATTTTCATCTGATTCTGTTGTGTTCTGGTGCATTTGATTCAGTTGATTCTGTGTCATTTGAGTTTTGTTTAATTCTGTTCTGTTTGATTCTTCTGTTCTAATTTATTTTATTGTGTTTTTGATTTAGATTTTCTTTCACTTCTATTTTTGTTTTCATTTTTGTCGATTCTGTTGTTCTTTTTATTCTGTTTCAATTTAGTTGATTCTGTTGTTCTGCTGATTCTGGTTCCCTTCTCTTGTTTCAGTTTTGTTGATTGTGTTCTGTTTCAGTTCTCTTCTGTTCTGTGTCATGTTATTCTCTTTTTTTCATTCCACTTTGTTGTTTGATTTGATCCTCTTCTGTTTATTATGATTCTCTTCTGTTTTTTTTCGTTTGATTCTATTATTTTTTCATTTGTTTGATTCTGTTTTTGGTTTTATTTGAGTTTGTTTCATTTGATCTTCTTCTATATCATTTTATTCTCCTCTGTTCTGGATTATTTATTAATTTTCTTCTATGCTGCTCTCTTTTCTGTTCTGATTAATTTGTTCTTATTTATTGGATTCTGATGTTTTTGTTTGATTATATTACGTTTCAATAATTTGTGTTCCGTTTCATGTGATTCTTTTTGTTGCTCATTTTATTTTCTTCTGTTCTGATTCTGTTCTTATTTATTTGTTTCAGTCTTTCTGCATTAAACTTGATTCTGTTTATATTCTTTTTTTTATTTTGTCTTCTTATTTTATGTTTTCTTCTGTTTCTTTGCTCTACTCTTCAGAAACATTACTTATAGAATCATACACTTGTGCTTTCCTGGTAAATAGGTTGGGATCCATCATGCCTCAATCCATCCAACCTTCAGTCCATTTATTTCCTCCTTCATCCTGAGCAAAGTACACACAATTGTCCTCCACATGGGCAGTCACTCCATTCAGTTCATGCTGAAGTCAATCTTAGTCAATCTCCCTCGAGTATACCTGCATCTTGGTGTTGACTGCCTGCCCACCTCACTGGTACCGCTCATTACAGAAGTATTCAATTTGCCATCAGTCCCAGCTCAGCACATTGTTTAGTCAGGTTTCGGTTCTGCCGCTCAATCTCAGTCTGGTCTGAAAAGTGAAGTGGCATCTACGCTGAATGCTCAGCAGGTAAATGGATCTCTAAAAGCCCAGGTGTGAGGCAAATTAGCGGGAACGATTACCGGCTCATTGCTTTCTCTCTGATGGATGAATCAACTTTCTTCTACTGTCTGTCGGTGATGAGCGCTGATCACCACACACAGAGAGAGAAATGAGAGAACAGTAGCAGTGAAAGGAATAAAGACACAGATAAAGGAGATAAAGACCAGGAGAAAATATAAAGACCAGTTTGAAAAAGGACACTGTTGTCCTGCATTTTAGAAGCAGGCTAGCTGTCGTGTGACGTCATTCTTTGTCTGAGAAAAGATGTTTCATCATGCAAAGAAAAACGGACTTTCATTTTTGTATGTGACAGAATAGACTGAGATGACAAAACCCTGTCGTTCTTGGTCGTTTAGTGTGGTCGGCAAGATTTGCTCCTGACATTTCTTGAAAATCACTTTCTAATGTAGTTCTGGAGTATTCTCTTGAGGTATACATTTTTTCCTTAAAGTATGTGAGGCCATCACAGATGTTTCTGAAAGCTGCGGTTGAGGAAGACCGCAGAGCATTTCATTTGTGTGAAGGAAATAGACCTGCAGCTGGGCCGTTTTGTGCCTCAGCATTATGTGTTGGATAAAAGCTCGATTTAACCAATCAATGGTTTCCTGTCATCCTTAAATGCACAGCCCAGCTTGTTCTGTGTGCGCTGGCGGCCACTGTGCATGAAAACCGGTACAGATGCCTTTTGTCCTGGCTGCTCTGTGAACACCCCCACCCCGAGCCCCTCACGTCTGTGGAACTAACAGCAAGGTTTTGGCCTCCACAGGTTTGCTCAACTTCTATCTGTCAGGGCACATGTCTGAGTGAGGATGCAGTTGTTTGGTCTTTCAGCACATTATCTCAAGTGCCTCGTCTGTCTTTATTGTAAGGCAGGAATCACTTTGCATTGCTTTGGTCTCTGACGTTCTAGTTTCTTGAATTAAAACTGTTGATTTTCTCAAGCGTTAATTTTTTATACTAACATTGTAGGACAGTAAGATTTTTTTAATGCTGCATTTATTTGATCAATAATAGTAGTTAAAAAAACCCATAAAAACAGTAATACTGTGAAATATGATTAACAACACATGGCTGTTTAATAGTATTTTAATATGTTTTAAAATGTAATTTATTCCTATGATGACAAAGCTGAATTTTCAGCATCATTACTCCAGTCTTCAGTGTCACATGATCCTTTAGGAATAATTCTGATATGCTGATTTGCTGCTCAAGAAACATTTCTAGTT
This sequence comes from Rhodeus uyekii, assembly GCA_037043235.1. NCBI lineage: Eukaryota > Metazoa > Chordata > Actinopteri > Cypriniformes > Acheilognathidae > Rhodeus > Rhodeus uyekii. The sequence continues at coordinate 474,792 of JAWRVZ010000002.1, read as the reverse complement.
ATTAATCAGTATTGGAAGTTGTGTTGCTTTCATTTTTGTGGAAACCGTGATTTTTTTTACAGGATTCTTTGTTGAATAGAAAGAACAGCAATTATTTAAAATAGGAGTTTTTTGTAACATTAAAAAGTCAATTTAATGCACACTTGCTGAATAAAATAATTAATTTCTTGAAAAAAAAAAATCTTATACCAAACATTTATACCAAACGGAAATGTATACAATACATAAAGTCAACCAGTCATTGCAAAACATGTGATAAGTTAAACATTCCTATTTAGAAATGCACAATATAGTAGTACCATATCGTTTTATCTCCTGATATTACAATTTATGCAAATAATAATCACCTTATCTGTAAAATGTTGGCTAAAATTGTAATATCAATGCATTCTTATGTTTATTTTGCCACAGTGATCAGCTGACTGCACATTATCCCAATTATACAGTAAATATAATACTGGACATTCAATATTGATTTTGCCTTGTTGCTTGCTGTATTTATGGGAAATAATCTCATGAATAACGATAAAACAAGTGTGGAAGACTTTGACTTGATTTGCATCTCAGTCTGCAGGCTGGAAAAGAAATCTCACCTCTTCCTGAAAATGTGAAGGATATGTTGTGAAAATTATAGCATTGGCTCATCCCAAATTTACATTTAAATGAGTCCAAAAATTTTGGTTGGTGTGATTGGAGAATGGCGACCAGAATTGTCTCAAAAAGTCTCTATATTTCAGCTGTATGATTTATTGTGTATGATGGCTGTAATTTTGCCTGCCAAGAGACCCGCGGCTGGTAGACACCTCATCTACCACCCCCCACCCCACACAAAAAAATCATAATTTCTTAAACTCTGGAACGTTTTGAATTAAAAAGCAGTAATGGATGAGGGTTTGCGGGTGGTGGCAGTCAAATCAAAGTGCAATCCAAACACATGACATTTTGTTTTGATGTGTGATCAGAGGAGATGAGGGGCCTGGCCACCTCGGGACGCACGTCTGATTTCTGCCACTGTGTAATTTCGCCGTTGCGCTCTCATCAATGCCGGATGATTATCACAGAGCGAGCGTGCATGCGTTTCTGCGTGTTTATCCCTGTATTATGTGTTGTTGATTGCGTTTTAAAAGATGCATTCAGCAGGAAGGACGCCATCAGGAAATGGATTCACGTGCTGTGTGTCCTCACTTGGATGTCATTAATAAAGGCTCGTTAAAGAGGGGGCATTTTATCCCTGCCTCCCACTCTTTTTCTCTCTTTTACCGGAATGTCATCCGGGACTAATTTACATAACTCCACCCCCATTGCCTCTCCGAGTTTCCATTAAGTGGCCTCCCTAATTGAAGTGTGAATGACCAGTCTTAAATTACTTTAATTGGATGTTCAAAAAGGTAAAAATTTCTCGGATGCAGGTATGTACATGTTGCGAGGGTGGGGGTTCGTGGCCGTGCCTGATAGAATGCTGTAATTATTTATGAAAACAGGAGTGTCTGCTGCTGCTGCCCTGCATATGTGTAATGAAATGTCTATTATTTTGCCCTTGATTATTGCTCTTTTCCAGAGTGTTCGTGCTGTGTGTGTTTGACTGTGTGATTGAGGGGAATTGCATTGGCGCCTGCTGGGGTTCCTGTGGGCTGGTCTGTACATGCTGCTGATTTGATTTCTCATATCTTTTCACTCTGAGGCAAACGCAGAAAATCACCGGCTTGGGTTTTATATCATTTGTAGTGTTACAGGTGTCATTTTGATCTCTGATTATTCCTATAAATGTGACGCCATTGCACACACTAGATTAGCTTGTGCTGGTTTTGCACATAGATGTGGAATGTCAAAAGACACTGTATTTTTGTTCTTTGGTTGCTTTGGATAAACGCATCTGCCAAATACAGTATATAAATGTATATCTTTTTCTCAGTTGAACAGACAGAACCGTTCTTTGAAGAGGAAGAGTATGCTCTATATATCCCGTCTTGGTGCCGATGTCATCGCTGACATCAGTCTTGATAGTGAGGATGAAGAAGATCCACAAGAGTCATCAGATGTCTGTAGCTCCTCCCACTGTCAGATTGTCATCACAGGTGGGTCAATGTACTGTCCCACAATTTGTTGCTTAATAGAATAATCACTTTATCCTTTTTGTATCTTCATATTAAAAATGAAGTGTATAATTTCTAAACCACTTGCAGCTAAAGAATAATCAGCTCAATTGGGCCTAACAACATTGACTCCTCATGTTAAGTCAAATAATGGCTGAAAACTTGTATAAAAGCTGTCGTTATTATATATCCAGTTTGGTGCTGCTGCTAGTGCAGAATTTAGAAACTTCATCTTTAAGTATCTAGTTTCTGAAGCCATGATATTAATGAATTATTTAATAATACAATTTTATCTGTCTATCTATTGTCTGTCTATCATTAAAAATATTATACGGTCACTATATATGTCATGTCATGGCCAAAAATTTTCCAGAAAATCAAGTATTGCTCACAGAAACGTATTGCATTAACACATGTATTGCTATGCACATGTTTATTCCTTTTGTGTGTATTGGAACAAATAAAAAAGCAAATTTCACATATTTTTACACAAAACTTAAAAATGGGCTGGACAAAATTATCGGCACCCTTAACTAAATATTTGGCTGCATGCCCTTTGGAAAAAATAACAGAAATCAGTCGCTTCCTATAACCACCAATAAGCTTCTTACACCTCTCACCCGAAATTTTGGACTACTCTTCCTTTGCAAACTGCTCCAGGTCTTTCATGTCGGAAGGGTGCCTTTTCCCAACAGCAATTTTAAGATCTCTCCACAGGTGTTCAGTAGGATTTAGATCTAGATTTAGATTTAGATTTAGATTGCTGGCCACTTCAGAACTCTCCAGAGCTTTGTTGCCATCCATTTCTGGGTGTTTTTTGAAGTATGTTTGGGTTGGGGTCATTGTCCTGCTGGAACACCCATGATCTCAAATGCAAACACAGCTTTCTGACACTGGGCCCTACATTGCTACCCCAAATCCTTTGGTAATTCTCAGATTTCTTGATACCTTGCACACACTCAAGGCACCCAGTTCCAGAGGTAGCAAAACAACCCCAAACATTTATGAACCTCCACCATATGTGATTGTAGATAATGTGTTCCTTTCTTTGTAGGCCTTTGGAGAATGTAGAATGATGTGCTTTACCAAAAAGCTATATCTTGGCAGTGGGGTGCTCCTGGGTCTCCCGCCATAGCGTTTCATTTCATTCAAATGTCGATGGATAGTTTGTGCTGACACTGATGCAGCCTGAGCCTGCAGGACAACTTGAATTTCTTTGGAACTTCTTTAGTTCTTTAGCCTGCTTATCCATCATCCGGACAATCCTGCATTGCAACCTTTCATCATTTTTTTCTCTTTCATCCATGTCCAGGGAGATTAGCTACAGTGCCATGGGTTCTAAACATCTTGATAATGTTGCAGACTGTGGACAAAGGAACATCTTGATCTCTGGAGAAGGACTTGAGATAACCTTGAGATTGTTGATATTTTTACACAAGTCTTGTTCTCACTGCTAGTATACTTAGTTCTCCCTATTCATTTTTCATTTGTTGGTGTGAACTACATGTTTGTGTTAGCCACATGCTATTGTGTTTTCACTGCTGTTGAATCTACCCTGCCATAATTAAAGTTCCGTTTGATTCTTCATCTTTGCTACCGTGACCAAAAAAAAAAAAATATATATATATGTGTGTGTGTGTGTGTGTGTGTGTGTGTGTGTGTGTGTGTGTGTGTGTATGTATACATGTACTCAAAATATATATATATAAAAATATATATATATATGTGTGTGTGTGTGTGTGTGTGTGTGTGTGTGTGTGTGTGTGTGTGTGTGTGTGTGTGTGTGTGTGTGTGTGTGTGTATGTATACATGTACTCAATGTTTGTTACAAGACACTTGAGAAATCAGGCTATTTTGCACTGCAGGTTTTTTAGTAATACATTTCTTGCTCATTTGTGGTAGAGCTGAGGGATAAACTAGAGGTGATCCTGGCTGAGAAGAAGCAGATAATGATTGATTTGAAGACAACAAGAGACCAGCTCTGCCAAACTAGACAGGAGGTATGTGAGAGAGGCATTTAATCTTGGGTTAATATTCCTTAAACTTTATCTTCTGTACATAATTTAAAAAAAGGTCTAGCATGTACACTCTGAAATCATTCACTTTTTTTAATGGATGTAAAAACCTCTCATCATAACAGAATGGAACTCTCTTAATGTCTTTAGTGTTAACCCTTGCCATGTTTCACAGTGGCTTTCACTCAAAATAATAACTATCGAATAGAAAAGGGGGGTTGTCTTTGTGTCATGTTGTTTAATGTTTCAGATGAAACAGTTTAATACCCAAATAAGTGAAGCCCTCACTCTCCCTTTCTTCTTAAGCTCCTGAAAGAGAAACATGATAATACTGTTTTAATAGCTGAAACATTCCAACAAAAGAAGCTCTTGGGAAAATACAACAGAGGTCAGTTGTGCTCCTGTTCTCTACTATATCCTCTTACATGAACACTCTCTCTTTTTACTGCTTTCCAATCCAGACATTCATTGATCTTAACCTCTTTACTCACACTCTGGTACATCAACATTGATTCACTCATCCTTTATTGTGTTTCTTGTCTTGTTATTAGAATTACCAACATCTTACAGTATTTAATGCAAATCCAAGTAATTTTCAGATAACAGATAATTAAAATTTCACAAAAAAAGGAATGCATAATTTTTTTTTTTTTTGCAAAGTTTTGAGTTATTGAGCTTTTTGCATGAATTTAATAAAAAAAATCATAGGCCCTGTTTCACAGAAAGGGCTTAGATTGAGCCAGGATTAGGTCTTAGTTCAGTTACGGCATTTAAGTAGCTTTAATAAATGTGCCTTAGAAAAAAACACTACTGATGTGAATGTAGAGACAAAACAATGGCACTGACATATTTTAAGATATGCTTTTTGTTAAAACAACTCACACATGCATTTTACTCTGGGACTTGCCTTAAGCTTTGTCTGCGAATCCAGGGGTTTATGTTTGTTTGTTTTTTATAAGTTTCTTTTACTTTGAGTTAAGAATGTAATCATCCTATTTGTATTTGAGAAAATTATACATGTGTTGCCTATAATCAAAGAAAATGCTAAATATTACAGAGGCACTTGGTGCTTCACTACTTTCTTTAGCCATGTTAAATTTATGTTATCGTTATCTAAATAAATAAGTACTTATATTCAGCAATTATGCATTATATTGAACAAAGTGACAGTAAAGACATTTATGTTATTACAAAATACTTCTTCAAATCAATTCTGCTTTTGTTTTTTTAACTTTCTGCCCATCGAAGAATCTTGAGTAAAAAAAGAAAGAAAAACCGGTTCCACAAAAGTATTAAACAGCAAAACATCAGTGTGTGTGTGTAGTGTACCAAATCAGCACATTAGATGGATTTCTGGAGAATACTTAAATAATGGCTGCTGAAGATTCACCTTTGCCATCATTTTTAAAATATTAAAATAGAAAACTTTTTTTGTTAATAATATTTCAGAATATGAGACAATAAGAGATATAAGACTTACTACAAACCTTTGAATGGTAGTGTAAATAAATTACCTATAAAGAGGACAGTGGAATTATGGGTAAGGGTCGCCTAAGGTTACACCCAAAATGCTTTTAAAAATCTGTGCCATTTAGTGTGTGTCTTGTTCTGACTACATCAGAAGTTCAGTAGGAATTTCATGGCTCAATAGACATTTCAAAGAATATGTGTTTGAATTGTTTGCCATGGACATCAAGGCTCCAAACTCTAACTATCTGAATGCTTATCTGTGTATGTGTGTGTAGTTTCTCAGTATGCTCTGGATGAGTTTGAGGCCTTACAGGAGGATCTAAAGCTTGAGAGGGACCTGCGTTCTGAAGCAGAGAAGTTTGCACATGAGGTGAAAGCTCAATTTGATTTGATTTGATAAATAATTTTATGAAATGTATAAAAAATTCAAGGAACTCTTTTAAGTCTTTCTGGAATATGTTAATTAAGTAGTGTGTATGCGTGTGAATTAGTTCTTTATGTGTTTTATCCCTGTCTCTCTGGGGATGTATGAAGATGTTAGTAGAACAGAAGAAGCTGAAAAGACAAAGCCAGATGTTGATCCAGACTGTGTCTCCAGCAGAAGCCCTACAGAAAGCTCTAGCAGAGATCAGCACACTGACACACACTCTAGAGACACAGAGATTGGAGCATCAACAGCAGGTAACACACACACACACACACACTAATCCCCCCAGTGTCCTTAAGGTCACAGTGTCCTGAGAGGGTACAGACTGAATGTCATTAAAGTAATAACAGAAAAAACAATCAAATCAACCACACTAACCCCTCCCAGTGTCACTCAAAAATTCAGACATGCAGTTTATTACTTGTGTAAAAGATGAAAATGGGGGAATAATGGTTAGAGTCACTATAGATTTTATAAATGACATTCAGACAAGAACATGACTAGTCACTATGTTGTGATACCATAAAGGGATGATTTACCCAAAAAAGTCATAATTTCGTTACACTTGTGACATTCCAGTGGTAAACTTTTTTGTGAATCTCAAAAAACAAATCTCAAATTTAGAGACATTTAGCAACTCCAGTGTCAAAATTGCTATTTTCTATACTGTAAAAGAGTATGTGAACCAGAGAGTGCCTAGTCACCTCAGTTTGATGACACAATCTTCATATTACAGTTTTCATCTTGTAAGTGGAGTATTCTTTACAGTTCAAAGATCATGTTCCATTTTAGCAACCCATGTTTTTTTGTCTTTTATTGTTGTGCTGTGTGTATTTCGGTGGAATCTAGGTAAAAGTTCTTGAAGAACAGATACATGGCAGTGAATTAAAGAAGCAACTGACAGCATTACAGAGACAGAGAGAATTGCTGGAAGAGGACAGGAAGGAATGGCAGCACAAGCACGCTAAAGCTGAAACTGAAGCCAGAGACCTCAGATTCACAGGTATCAGTGTAAAATTTGAATGAGTTTCATTTTAAATTTGTGAGTTTAAGAACTAAAAGCTGTTCTGAATTCTTTATCTGTGATTAGAATTGTATTGGCCACAGGAAGAATGAGGAATGAAGAAATGAGGAAGTGGAATTTAATGAAATGCAGTTTAAATTTCATTCCAGTTGAATTCCTCTTCCTGAAGTTTAAATTCAGTTTGGATATTGTTTGATATCTCAGTTAAAATTCTTGAATTGAAAAGCATTTTCAATTCAAAAGGTTGTACAACCTTGACAGGTTCACATATTTTAACAGCCACATATAGGGCTCAGGTCCCGTCTGTTGTTGAGAAGTTTCGATCCCTGAAACGCATTAGTTTTCTGATTTAAATCGGTTGAAGATGCTCCACTGTTCAAACGAACAGCAATGAAGTCTCTTATGCTTATCAAGCCTGTATATATGATAAAAATAATACACTAAAAACAGCAATATTGAGAATATTCTTACAAAATAGTTACTAAAATATCTATTTTCTATTTTGAAATGTAACTTACTCCTATGACAGCAATGCAGTTATTTCAGCAGCTGTAAATCTTGATTTTGTGCTCAATAAACTTTTCTTATTGTCAGTGTTGAAAACAGTTCTGCTTAACATTTCTGTGGAAACCATGATACATTTTTCCCAGGATTCTTTGATTAATAGTAAGTTCAAAAGACCAGCCTTTAGTTGTAATAGAATGTTTTGTAACATTATAAATATCTTGACTGTTACTTTTATTAAATTGAATGAATCCTTGCTGAATTTAAGTATTAATTTAATAAAGCAAATATATATAAAAAAAACTTTGAACAGTAGTACATGATACACCTGCTTAAATTCAGACTGCACTCAGAACAAACCAGGTGCTTTTATCTCTGAGAACCCTGTGTGTTTTGCAGTGGAGGAACTTAAAAAGAAGCTCCAGCAGATCTCCAACCCACCACCAGCTGGCCCAGCACCCCCTCCGCCTCCCCCGCCCCCACCTCCTCCACCTCCACCCTCTGCCCCCTCAAGCAACCCACTCAGGTAAGTGTCTGTTTTTGCTGAAAACCATCGCAATGAGTGTATGTTCTTATGGGAGTTAGCATTTGGCAAAAGGCCAAAAAAATAAAATATTAAAATTTGATGAAAACTTGTTTTTTTTTCTCTCTTTTTTATTGTTTAATAGCCAGTAGCTATTTTTCTAATTATTTATTTTGTCTCTGTCTCTTTCAGCTCATTACTGTCTATACTTCGTAAGAAAAAAAATGTGAGCTCTGAAATTGCATTAGTGGAGAAAGACTCCTCTGAGAAAATCCCAGGTAAAGAGCAAAGATCTGACACATTTCCATTTTATAAATCTACTCAGGTTAAAGGTTCTGCTGTTTAAAGGATGCACGTAATAATTAATAAATGCAAAGACTGCATAGATCGATCATTTAAAAGCACTGTAATCAGAGATGACTGGTGGTTCAGGGTTTTTTCATTGTTTCATCAAGCGTGAATATATCTCAGCTTGAAAGATCTGACATTTATGTTGACCTTTTTGATCAGTTTTAAGTGTCAATTAAAATGCTGCAGTGTATTCAATCAGACAGAATGTAATCAATGTATACTATTTCACAGTAAAGTTCTGTTCCTCATCACAGCAGTGGGTAAAAATAAAAGACTTGGGTCAAGTTCAAGTTTGTCCTGAGCCATTTATTTTAGCCTTATACAAAAAAAAGTTTGAAGAAGACATGCGCCTTCATTAAACCATTATCCATTAATGCTAACAAAAATCTAACAGTTTTTCAATTATTGGTACGATGTTCAGGTTTATCAAATTTGACTGGTGAACTTTACTCTTTTCTTTATCACTAATGCTTAATTTACTTTTTCTCTGGGTTTGAATATTTATGAAGAATGGTCATCTTTTGAATGGATTGACTAAAATTCTTTCACATCCTATAAGTATAAGTACAGGCCAAAGCTTAGATACTTTCTTGTAATTGCGTTTTTCAAACTACATTTTTATGATCTCATATGAATAGGTTTTTATTGGACCATACTGAGCTCTGAAACACAGTGCCAATTTAGTGTCTTTGGAAAAGAGAATGTTTTTTAAAGATTTTTATCATGTCAGAAAAACATCAGACTGGTAAGCAGATAATATTCACATTTTTTTGTTAATGACAGTATGATTAAAAGTGTTTCCAAGGCCACTAAACAAAGGCAAACATCATAGACCAACTTTCTTTTGATTTGTTTTTTTAATATTTGTGCATGCCAGCTCAAATAGAAACCCTTGCAATTCTGTTTAGTTGTGTCAGTATGTCTGATATTATTCTGTCTCTAAATTGACTGCTGATGAAAAGCAGCAGACGTATGTTTTTCGACATAAATGCTATTTAAGTGCACCTGCGTATTCTATAGCTGAAGTAACTTTCAAGCAATAAGTGTCTGTTGATCTATGTTTTAATCTGGCAGAGAAGGACATTAAACAACAAGCTGTGGATGAGATGATGCAGCGAATCAAAAATGGAGTTCAACTCCGACGTGTTTCCCAGACAACCAACAGAGCCAGACTTGGACCGGTACAATTCATAAAAACTCATACAAAGCACTTAACAGCCTGAATAAAACTTGTCATTCATACTCTCCGCTTTAACTGCTCTTAACTTTCTGTTCTGTACAGTTAATTACTGTAATTAAATTACGTATATGATTTCCCAATTAATTGTTTGGGGTCAAGATATTAATTATTTTATTTAGCAAGGATTGCAGGTACTGATACTATGCTTTTTATACTGTCAATCAAAACCTCTTACTCGCCCGACTTGAAACTGTCTTTGGTTTTTCTGAGACTGTTTTAACCCAGTTTAGATCTTATCTCTCTGATCGCAGAGTGGATCCAGGTCTAAGATTGGCTCTGGCCTTACTGGTGTCCCTCAGGGTTCAATTTTAGGCCCCTTTTTTTTGTATTTATAGGTTTCCTTTTGGATTGCTATTTATAGATTTATATTCTCACCAAGCCTGGTCAAAATGTGGATGTTTCTTTTCTCTCACATTGATATAAGAATGGATGACCCAAAACAATAATAATGAGTTTTGCTTATAGGCTCTCTTCATCAGCTTCGTAAATCTGGTTCACTAATGTTAAACGTAGATGGCTCTATTTTGGAGTTTCAAACTGAAGACCCACATGTGCAATATGGTTACGAATTTTCATGAATTCAGAAATATTACTACTCCCTAAACATTTGTTTTTCCCCGCATTGACTACAGCAATGCAGTTCTTGCTGGGGTTCCTAAAACCACACTCAACAAATTTCAAAAAGTTCAAAATTCTTCTGCAAGGATCTGGACTGGAGTCAGGAGAAATGAACATATCACTTCAATATTGAAGTTCTTGAACCGGTCAGGCTTCATGTTGATTTTAAAATCCCTATGTTTGCATGTAAGGCACTGCATGATTGGGCCCCTCAGTATCTGTCTGCGCTTTTAACTTGATATATTCCTTAGCGTCATTTGCGCACCTCTCAAGCTGTCTTACTGGGTATCCCACATTTGCGATCGGTGACTCTGTAACACACTCCCTTCTCATATTAAAGAAAATAAGTATTTTTAAATCTAACCTTATAACTAATTTTGTATACCAGTGTGTTGTTGTTTTTTGTACGCTTTGAATTTCTAGCTGTGTATATTTTATATTATGCCTTCAGAAGCTTCTTTAAAGGCACTATAAAATAGTTTATTGTTATTATTATTATTACGTGACAGTAAAAGTGTAAGTGTAAAAATGACAGTAAAGAAGACTGGTTACAAAAGATTTCTCTATTCATTAAAGAATTCTTGAAAAAACTGAATCATGGTTTCCACAAAAATATTAAGCAGCACAACTGTTTTCAACAATGATAGCAAAAAATGTTTCTTAAGTAGCATATCAGTATAGTAGAATGATTTCTGAAGGATCATATGACACTGAAGACTGGAGTAATGAGTTAGCCATACATTTTTCTTTTTTAACAGCAACATCCACTTACATAATCTTTCATTTCATGACAGTCTACTTAATCATTTCTCTAATGGGTTTCCCTGCAGAAAGAATCGACACCGTCACATTCCGCCATACAGGAACTTCAGGGAATTCTGGTCAGGATTGCTTTATTTTTATTTATAATTGAACATTATATTATCACTAAAAAATCTATATATGTTTTTTATTTAAAAAATAATGTAACGTATTGTAATTGAATTGAAAACTAGCTGTTAGCATGGCAATGGGATCTTTCTGTTTAGACCTCCGCCAAGCGGCCTGTCCCCTCCTCGCCTGATACACGCCCTCCATCACCATCACCGAAGTCCGAGCTTGAGAAAGCCCTGCACAGACGGAGGGAAGCCTTGAAGGCTGCAAAGAATAACAGTCAGTCAAGTACACACACATTTCACTACATTTTCTGTCCCTTGAGCCAGATCATCCGTTTAACTTTTCAACCCCTTACGCTCCAGCGAATCCCAGTAGTGCTCTGGATCTGACCCAGATTGAGCAAACCCAACCGGAACCAGGCCAGGACACAAGGGAACAAGACACCAACCAAAATATACACTGACGTACTCAAGCCTACGCAAGCTCATAGGTTGTGAGTATCTGCTCTTTTATTCAGAGCCTTATAATAAAACACCAACAAAATATGTCTTCCTGCACCAACGCAATTCATCTAAACTAACCAAATACGTGACTTCAAAATCTAAATGCCATAAGTTACAAACTATTTTTAAAATGTAATACTTGCGGAAGTTCAGCCTGTAATGTTACTTGACAGCGGCAAACAAATGTTTGTGCTTTTTTTGGCTGGGTCATATCATTTAGTCCAAATAGTTTCAGCAAATTTTTGATTTATAAAGTGTCTATATTCAGTTTCTATATCTTCCAAATCCATAACATAATAATATATTTTATATATGATATATATGTATGATTCAGCATATTGACCTACACGATCATTAAAAAGTTTTTTTAAATAATTAATAGATTTTTAATAGACTTTTGCATTTAAAAGTTATTTTAATCTTTCTATTCATCTATTCATCAAAGCATCACAGTTTCCACAAAAAATATTGAGCAGTGCAACTGTTTTTAAAATGTATAAAATCAAAAATGTCTCTCTAGCAGCAAATCATCATATTAGAATGATTTCTGAAGGATCATGTGACACTGAAGACTGCTGAATTAAAAAATATATATATATCGTAGATTATTAGTGTATTTACAGTATTATTACTATATTTTTGATCAAACAAATGCAATCTTAGTGAGCTTTTTTATTTTTATGTATTTGGCAGACACTTTTATCCAATGTGATTTACATTCTAATTAGTTATCGCTTTCTCTGGGAATCGAACCCATGACTTTGGCATTGCAAGCGGCACACTACTGTTTGAGCTACAGGAATGAACATTACTGTTTTCTTTACTGTATTTTTGCTCAAATAATGCAGCCTTGGTAAGTAGGCCATAAAAGATACAAAATAAATGGCAACAAAGTAAAGAGAAAAATAAAAAACAACATCCACTTACATAGTCTTTCATTTCATGAAATGGTGCTTAATTATTTCTCTGATGGGTTAAGAGAAATAAAAGCATAAGAGACTTATTTTTCAATTTTTACCGAACCCCAAACTTTTGAACTAAAGTATACCTGCCTCTTATAGAAGAGGTTGCTTGAATCAAAGAAAAAAAATCGCAAGAGATCTCAGATATTATTATAGTAATTTCAACAATGCTATTTAGCAAATTGGAGCACAGTTTGAGACAAGTCTGGGATTCCAGGATAACTCAAATATTTTTCCCAGACCTAAATATCTAAACTGCATCCACAATCTTTTTTTTAGCTTTAGCTTTTTACTGCTTGTCAACAGTTTGAGTGTTATTGTTTTTTCCGGGTAATTTCAGAAGAGACAAAATTGAAACTTAAATGAAAGACCGCTGATAAATCTATCCTCCTGAGGTTAATAACTTAGATTAGATACATTAGTGAAGTTCTATTAGCTTGAGAACATGTACAGTTCTTTTAGTGGTATAATGTTTGATTACTTTCTTCGCTTTGATGGACTTTGGATGCCTGCAAGGTTTTAATAGCAGTGAAACGAAATCCCCTCGGTCCCACAGTCTTGTACTTTGTCTGGACCGTCCTCACTGAACAAAGTTATTGACATATTCTTTGTCTGTGTGAGAAGCATTTCTAGAGGGGCGTTGGTGTCTAGCCTTGAACATGTGCCAACCTAGTGTGTTTTCATATGGCTTTGACTAGACTAGTATTAACCTTGTAATGTCCTGCTCTGTAATTACAAGCCACTGGTGTGAACTTATCCCCCTTTAAAAATCATTTCACTGTTTCATGAACCTGAGTATTTTTTTCTTATTCAGCGATGGTCTTTCTCTCACAGAAATTGGTGTTTTTGCCAACAATAGCGAAGAGAAACAATTTTGGGTCATCAAACACACACAACTATTATTCCGAAGACATTTTTTTTTAAATAACACAATAAATTGATGTTATTTATACACCTATTGACTGAGCTGTAATGAAATGTGTTATTCCTTTTCATTTTTTTCACATAACAATAAAGCACTATTGAGTAGAATATATAAAGTAGTTTAGTTTAAATGGGTGGCTTAAGTGGCTGAAGCTTTTTGAAAGCATGTATAGCCACGGGACTGAGGAGGTTTCGTTTATGGCAGCCCAGAAGAGACATTGTGAGAGGCGGCTGATCTTTGTAACGCTTTAAACGCTTTACTAAAGAAGGTCAGACTTTTGTAAAATGTTGTTATACAGAAAAATACAGAAATAAATCCTTTTTTTGGAGCCAAACACATGCCTGCTTCCAGCAAAGACCGCATAGACTCTCTTTTTTTATTATTTACATCATGGGAAAGAGCAATTTTTGTAAGGTACTAAGGTTCTATAGTTCTCCTCAGTAATACTTCTGAAGTAACTGTTGAAAACCATTAAGTGCAGCTTAGCATTTTGGCAGAGACTATGAATTCTTTAAAGAATAAGAAGTTAAAAAGAACAACATTTATTTGGAAATAAAATCTTATTTTGCAGTTATTTCATTATTATTTCAATTTAATGCAGCCTTCCTGAATAAAAGTATAAAAATATTTTTTACTGACGGTAGTGCATGCATAAAAATAATCCAAACGGATAAAAACATTTAAAGGGAATAAGGTCTTTCAGACCTTGATGTGATCTAGAGGTCTTTTTGATAGTCTACAAGGCTGGAAAATCATTCAGGATGGGCTTAAAGCGTTTGCTGTTGACTTGAGGTCAGTGATTGTGTTTGCTAGGTTCATTCATTGGCATTTTGGATAAACATCTACACTTCATATTGTCTGCTGTGAATTTGATCCTTGAAATTGTGTATCTTTCCCCATCCAGTCCGCAGAGAAGCATTTTATTCTGTCCCTGACGCACACTAGATCAGATTTTTACAATGGTGTGATGTTTGTCATGCCTCGTTACACAACAGGATTTCATTTCCTCCGGTGAGCTGCAGCTGCTGTGATGTTGTTGTGCGGTGAAACAGGAGATGTGTGTGTCTGTGCTAAGGCTCAGTGACGCCTTTCCACAGCTTTCACACACTTAGGCACAATTTCCAGTGCGGCTTAGAGCTCTTCATGGGGTTAAATCTTCCCGGACACAAGATGAAACTTTATTCCCTACTCACTCTTTCTTCCCTTTTACTCTGTTCCTCACCTGACCCTGGTCTGCAACAAAAAATAACACACACTGTACACTCCAATTCAAGGCTGTGTTTGAGAAGTGGTGTTTGTCATTGTGAGGAACTCTTATGCTGTTCCATTGGTGTGTTACCTTCATATCTAACAATACAAGTTTAAGTTCATTCAAACTAAAGTTACATCTTAAAGATATCTTACACACACAACCTTCAAACTAGATGCGGAAGAGATGAGATCAGAAACTGGGATGATGGGAATGAGTCATTTTATAATGAGAAAGTTTTCCATCAATTTCAACAGTAGCTCTCAAAAGAGAAATGATAATCAACTGACACTTTCACTTGCTCTTCCGTCTTGCTATTAGTGCGTTTTGATTTGTTGACGTTTCTGGTTCGCCATTTGTTGAAGATGAGTAAATGAGTAAATAGCTTGTTCAATTGTAGTCTCTCTATGTTCTTCTGGCCTACATCTTACTCAATGTGCTATAAACATTCTGTCAATCTCAACAAGCTTATAATCATGAAACGGCATGCTGGGTTGCTGCATTTTCTGTCAGTCTTATCCTTGCTTTTTTATCGTGTTCTGTAACACTGGTCTTGCACTTGTTTCAAAACCATAGTCAAACAACACAAAACAACCTCAATTTGGAGCCCAGCTTGTGTGTGTATATGTGTAAAACACTTAATTTCGCCTGTTTTGTTAGTCATTTTGTTTATTTTCAAACAGAATGATTGCCTGGTGGGGAGCCATAGTAACTTGGAATGCTGGTCTCAAATCTTTCTCTCCCCCTCCACTCCCGCCGTGTGGAAATAGCTTCTTTTTTTTTTCCACAGATGTCTCCCATTGTACAGTTGCTGTCAAAATGCTGTCTGCTCTGCATCATGTATTTTGGTATAATTTCTCAGAGCTGCATTTCTCTGCTTAAACTGTGCAATGTTAGTAAATTCAGGATTTTTATAAATGAATTAATAGGTAAACAAGATAACAAACGTTTCGAGTTGGTTGGGAGCTGAACACGTCACATTCTTGAAGAGTGGTCTGTAGTTTCGCTGCACAGCTGTGGGTTTGTGTTTTCTCTCACTTGTTAACACAAAACAGTCCATTCACACTCTTTCACACAAACATAAACACACACAAACACTTGTATGAAGCGGACATGCTGCCCTTTGGAACAGGCTGGATAATTGGCCCCATTCAGTCACTGTGTGTGTCAGTATCTGTTGTCTGAATATAGTGAGAAGAGGATGTGGAGAAGGAAGTGATGGGTTCTGTATGCCTCTTCATAATTGAAGAACAGCTTTCATTTCCCAAAAAACCTGAAAACAGTTGGGGGAAGGAGTTCGTTGTCTGCCATTTTTTCAATCCAATTAGCATTTTACAATTTAAATTAATAATACTAAAAGTATTTATATATTTAAAATGATGCAATTAAATGCAAAAAGTCGCTATTTAAATATAATGTGTAATATTTTCGCAGGGCAAATGTCTTTTTTGTATTAAAAAATATTTTTGTAATATTATATATTATTAGATTTTTATATATATAGTTTTTATTTTATAATAGTATGTAAATGTATAATATTAATATTGGATTCAATAATACTATTTTGTCATTTTTCTCTTTCAGGTAAATCTGAAGCACAAGGAATGGAAAAGGAAGGAAAATATTGACACGTTATTCACACACCCATTTAATTCAAATAATTTTGTGGGCAAAATTAGATCTCAATCACAATAATTATATGGCGGGCAAGTCAATGTGGAAATGTTTACTATGACTACTGTGACAGATATTAAAATATATCAAAACATTTTGGGTGGGTTTTATTTATTTATTTATTTTTTAACCGGTTTATGTTTATTTAATAGTGTTTTCTTTTTTCTTCAAAAAATGTATAAACCATCTATAATCACGAAAGCATATCACACAGGAATATGATGTTTTTCCTAGATAAGTCAGTTTACAATCTTGCACACAAAAAAAAAAAGGATTTTGACATGACTTAATTAATTAATATGAATTTTGATGTTAGTTAGTCAGGTCTGTCAAACCCTACTAATTGTTAGGCAGGCAGGATCAAGACGTCATTTAGCTGAGATGGTCAGAATTACAGCTGCTTCCAGAGCTAAATGTTTCAGAAAGAACTGACAGAGGTTGTTTTTTTTCTGTAGCACCTGCAAGACACAAAGATACTACACATTCAAACACACTAGTTTTCTGAATTTAGATGCTACTAATGGTGGTTTCCATTATGTGAGTGTGAGAATGTGTGAAAGAGAGAATCGTACCCAAGATCCCCTCCTGCTCCAGTTCCTCTTCTATCGCCATCAGACGATTGTATTTATCCATTCGCTCCCCTCCTCTCAACCCTCCCAGTTTGAGAAAAGACACGCCTGACCCTACGGCCTTTAAACACATACATACAGTATGGTGAGGTCAGAAACTAAAAACCTGGGACTTAAATTAATTAAACTGGAAAAACAAATCAAATGAATAATAACGAATCTGCATTATAGGTAACAAATCAAATCAGCAAAATTAATCTTAGTTTTCATGCACTTTTTGTGCAGGAATGCTACGATAATAGATTGTAATGAAACATGTTTGTGTCTAACACATGTAGTTTCAATGTTATAATAAAAAAAATAGTTGTTTGACTTGTATATTCATAGGCATATATTCAGGAACTAAAGGTTTTGGATTTCACTCTTATTAAAAGACATGATCAAAAAACTACATGCATGTCACTGAAAAATGAATTCCCTAATGAGAAACAAATGATCAACCCACCAGGTCAACAATTGATGTATCGCCACAGCCTGCAGCCAGAATCGTCTCTGCATCTCAATCCACATAGGGAAGATTGTACTTTTACAAATTATTGTCAAAACGACAATAACACACAGTTGGCACTTAGTGTTCTGTTTGCATCTGTGTGGAGCCTACCTTTCCCTTTCTGCTCCGCTATGCTTTGTATAAGGTCAGAGACAGTCATATCATTGTGGTGCCTATTAATGACCCCAGGTGGGAGGGGTTTCGCATCACTCCACGGAGGACAGAGATTGGATGCAGCATCTGCAATCAGGCAGCAGGACTGGCCAATCACTGAGGCCAGTCGCTCCCACTGATCTACATCCTAAACTCAGAGACATCTTGTCAGTTCAACCATTCCCCGATCTACCAGATGAGCTGCACGACACATGGTAAAGTCACTTTTATTGCTGGTTTAAATACATGTTTTTTAAACTCACCTCTTTCCTGAAAGGATCAATGAGGGATTTGATAGCAGGATATTTATTAATCAGCCCTTTGTATATGTCCACCAACTCATCTGGGGATTTGTGACAGCCTGACATTACCTCATACTTCCCACGTGACTAGAAGAAAGCAAGAGAAATGATTAAAATGGTTACCGTACTGTATATTATTAATTCTTTCATTTTGTATGTGTTGTATTTAAGCCTAATTATTTCCCGGTTCTGTCTTCTCATCACTCACATAGTCCATGAGGCCGTGTGCTGCGCAGTTTATAACCAAGCGTAGGTCTGAACCCAGATGCAATGCCAGGTTAGAGCACACTTCTGTGACCAGATCAAGAGCCTGTTCGGGATGTTCAAACCCCACCTGTAATGCTCCCTCATCTGAGACACCTATAGGCTGTGACAGTAAGAGAACAGGTAAGTAATAAAAGAATAGAATCTGATGTTAAAAATGAAATAAAATCTCTCATAATGAAATATTGGCAGCATTCGGCAAAACTGAAATGGTTAACGAACTTCAGACTGTAGCTCAAAAAAGTTTTGATTTGTTATTCACAGAGTTATTTGTTTACATGTTCTACTGTTCAAAAGCTAGTGCTCATAAGGTTTTTTTAATATATTTTTGAAGGAAGTCTCCTAGCCTCACCAAAGCTACATTTATTTCATAAAAAATATGGTAAACAGAAATGCTGTGAACGATTATTACAACTTGATTTTAGTACTATTTTAAAATGTAATTTATTCCTGTTAAGTCAAAGCTGAATTTTCAGCATCATTACTCCAGCCTTGAGTGTCACATGATCTTTCAGAAATCATTCTAATATGCTGATTTGCTACTCAAGAAACATTTCTTATTTTTATCCATGTTGAAAATAATTGTGCGGCTAATCATTTTGAGGAGACTGATACTTTTTTCAGGATGTCATAATGTTAGGAAGATCTATACTGAGGCTATATCATTAGTGCCATGATTTTCCCAAAACTCCCAGTGCACCAGTAATAGCCTCCCATCTAAACATAAATATATATTGATGTTGTTAAGTGGTTCAATCGCCATTCATAAGCCCTGCGCGTGATTTGGGCCTGTTTATTTCATTCAGATGGTGATGTGCAGTAATTATCCCATCAAAGCATCAAAAAAAGCTTGATGTTTTTGTGTGAGCCGGAGCATAGAGCATTATGTCTCTTTGTCATTGAGTCAAACCATATGAGAGCATCCTTACCCCTGCTTTATATGCTGATCCATTCAAAACTCTTCTCATTTCACACTGCAGCTCAAGGCCCATGCCGATGACCTGCAAGACCGACACGCATACACATACACTCAAGACAAACAGTACAGAAGCGATACTTCCAATACATTGGAAGCGAGAGCAGTCAGCACAGTATTAACACATCTGAACCATACACAGCCTAGTTTTCGAAAAGCTCAGCTAACAAGGAACGTTCTGGCAAAGTTATGAACAAACATTCTTTCAGTGACGTTAATAGAATGTCTGTTTAAAGCTATCTGGTTTTTGATAACATTAGCAAAGAAACATTAATAATACATTGTTCATGTAACTCCCCCAAGCGTTTTTTTTTTCCTACAAAGTTGCCAGCCAGATCATATTTTATCATTTTCACAAAACTTTCATTAAACATGCAATATATTAAGGAAAATAACAGGAAGTCTGCTTTTAAACAATAAAAAACGTTTTATTCTAGCTTCATGCATTCTTTTATATCAACACTTGATAAGTTGGGTAATGTATCATTCAAAAAAAGCAACATTTTGGACCAAAATCTGGGTAAATTGCACTTTTGTCAAAGACTACGTCCGGATCGGATTCACAAATATGGACAAATCACTTGTGTGACTTATTTTTGTTCCTCCTTCGCCTGTGTTTTGATCCGGAGACTCTCTACTCTTTTAGAAGATGCACAATAGCTCACCTTACCAAAGTGAAAACATGGTTTAAGTAAGATAATGTGTAATCTTTGAGCATATGCGTACTTCTCTGACACTTTGCGACAAGCTGGGCATAAGGATGACCTCCTCCAAAAGGTTGAGTTTACCCACAGAGTTCTTTCCACAGCTCAGTATTGTAATCATTGGCAGAGGCAAGTGCATCTCATTCTGAGCCTAAAGAAATTCACAGGAAGAGAAGGAAAAGGATAAAAATGAGATTTACATCAGTATAGTGTTCATTATATTTCTGGATAATAATTCCATCAGAACACAAGCCTTCTACCACAATGCAGTTGTTCTGAAGTAGAAGATTAACACACATATCATGTGAAATGTTTGACTTTGTTCTGACTAAAGCAACAATTTTTTCTTATGACTGTTTCTAGGTGATTTGAAATGTTGTGCTCAGTAAGATTTCTTTCAAAGAAATTAATATTTGTGTTCAGTATGCATTAAATTGAGTAAAAGTGACAGGAAGGATTATATTTAATATTTATAATGTTACAAAAAATATATATTAATTAAATGTTTTTGTTGACCAAAACTCCATACTCCAAACTAAAAACATTACAACTTTAAACAAAACAATAAACATTTCCACAAACATATTAAGCAACACAACACTGATCATAATAATCATTTTACTATATTTTTGATTAGATAAATGCAGCTTTGTTGAGCATAAATGTGATCATAAAATCTTACCAACCCCAAATGAACGGTAGTGTACCTGAAGGACTCTTAAAGATGTGATATGTCGGTATAGGGGTGCTCCTAAAAGACTGGCAGCAGTTTTAGCCACTACCAAAGAAACAACGCCAACTGCCGTGGCCCCTGGCAGCCTCGGCTCTGGGGGTTCTGAAAGAGGGAGGAGCTTCTCCGTGCTGTTTCCTTTTTTACCTGTGAACAAAAACACACTGACAGCAAGAGGAAGTGCAGGGGACGGAGAGGTCAGATTGAAGGATGTGCAGTTTAAAGTTCACTTGTTATCGTTTATCACCCGAGTCTTAAAAAGAGAGATGAAGCATCAAAGGTTTCTGTTCCTGATGTCATCGTATCAGGCATATTTATTCATTTATTTTGTTTCCCCTCTAGCAGAAATGTCCAATAATAGCAGGGTTACTGAGATTAAGTGAGGAGCATTCAACTGATCGTGTGATGTCGACATGGCGGTCAGTACGAGAGACGACCCACTCCTTTTAGAATAAAACTACATTTTCTAGGTCACAGATATGACTGAAGGCCATCATTTCAAATGAGATTTTCAAAAGTACTATTCATTCATGTAGGGGTAAAAGGTTTTCTATGGTGGAAAAGGTTTCTTGGGGCACATTTAAATATTTCTGTCATTTCTCTAAGATTTCAAGAAAGCTTGGATTAAATGAAAAGGTGAAATAGAGTCATCGTCACATAGATTGCTCCTCAACTCAGTACAACCTACTGACGTAGGTAAAAGCAGCTCCCAGAATGGTTTCTATGAAAGAGAGAAGTGTGGAATCTTTCAGACTCATTTTACAACAGCTGTCAGATCAGTGAGATTGGCTGGAATCTTGTTTAACCTCTTGTCTTTGAATCTCACTGGCATGATTTGCTGCACTAACGTGGGTTGTTGTGCTCCTGTGGCTCCTTCATTTAAACCGCCTCTGATCTCGCTACTATTGTGAAAACTCAAATTTGCAACAAGATATTAAGCCTCTTTAGTCTTTACCTTTATCACCACCTTTCTTGTCTTTGGCAGGGGCCACAGGTGCGGGAGTGGCCTGAGGCGGATCCTCAGACAATTTTTCATTACTCAAACCCTCCTCCTTCTCTCTGTCGAGACTGTCCTTGTGCTCCAGGTAACGTGCCATGAAGAATTCTCTGCAGAACATACAAACAACCTCAGTCTTGCATGTGAGTATTAAAGCTTTGTTATCATTGCAACCTCCTTGTGTCTTCTTTGCTTGTGTATTTTCTATTGTATGTGTCATCACCTGAGTATTTTGTCTACATGGGTTTGGTCAGTAGGGTTGCAGCCTTGAAGCATTGGACTGAGATGCTCTCTGATCCACTTCAGAGCTGTTGTGTTGGATAGACATTGCTGGCTGCTATTAGAAACCACCTCCTGAGACTCTGCCAGACCATCACAAGGGCCCCCGGGCATCACGGCACTGCACACCATCTATGATTTACACAAAAGGTCACTGGAATTTGAAGCGTGCCCCTGTAATAAATTCTACTGTATTTGTAAAATCAGATTATTAAATTAAATTCTAGGCCTATTTAATTCAGATGCAATTTTTTTTTCTTTCATTTAATGTTTTATTTCAGCTTTATTTTAGTTACCAAAAACTATTTTTAATAGTTCTAGTATTAATTAACAATAACAGCACTGTAAGCATGTGGAGTCCTGGACTGTTTTTATATTGGTTAGGGAAAAAAGATCACAGAATATAGATCAAAAATCATTTCCAGAGAAATAATAACATAATTAATAAAAAGTTCATTACAGCACTTATTTGCACAAACAGATTCAGTCTATTAAGAAATACGCTGCTATTTCTTCTTAAAAATGCATATATACAAGCCTTTTCAAGCTTGAAAAGACAAAGATCTGAATATAATAATCTGCACATGAACTGCTGAGTTTAGATTTTTACATTTGGCAGATGCTTTTATTCAAAGCGACTTACATTGCAATCAAGTAACATTGAATCAGTTCTTGCTTTCCCTGGGATCGAACCCATGACCTTGGCATTGTAAACACCTATGCTCTACTGGTTGAGCTACAGGAAAGTGTGTGTACTAGAATTTGCTACTTGATGTCAACATCGTTGGATTTCTGAATGTGTGGATATAACTTTTAAATCAATACGTTTTTGAGTGAAGTGCCAAATATCTGTCAAATTACTTAGGTTAATGTGATGAGGATACTTTATTTATCCTGTTCTTTATCTCAACTACCATATAAACAGTGCTGTAGATGAATTGCTCCCAATCTCGGCAAAAGTAAAGATGCTGTAGATGAGTATGTTTGGGTTTGGCTAATACTTATGCAAAGGTCAGAGGTCAGAAAGCTATTTTGAAAAGTGTGACAAGACGTTCCAATCCTGCCAAAACACTGATTTGAACCTCTTGCAACTTTACTTTCTGTTTTATGTGCTGTTCTCCTCCCCTCCTCCCTTCACCTCCTTTCTCCCCCAGCTCCCCCTGCCTACAGTCGGCTGTTCCCTGTCTCGTTGTATTATCGTCATAAGCTCTGAATGTGCCAAACCAAAACAGCAGCACTCTCAACTGCAATATGGCCACCGTGCCAGAAGGCATAATGCTTACTTCCTAAACGCAAACAGAGCGTTAAAGAGAAGGGAGAATGAGAGACAGAGTGATCTGATGGTCACACATAGTGGTTGGTTGATGAGCCACGAGCGTCACTGTACAAACTGCTCACGTTCTCCTACTCTAATTGTTCTGTGTTTGTCTGTGTGCATGAGTATGTGGACATCCTGTGACCTAAATTCATCATTGTGTCTCTACCAATTTCTCCTGTGAACTGTACAGCTTGGTGCAAAGGGTTACAGAGCTGACGACCAGTTTCTAGTTCCACATGACCATCAAAACAAAGTCACTTAGATCTGATATCCACCTTGTTGCCTATAAAAAGCAACATTTGACTGACGTTAATTTAATTATTTTAGGCCTGCTTAATGTAACACACCTAAACCCCATCCATGTGACAAATTGGTAGCTGATCTGAAAAGCAGGGAAAACACGTGGATCATTTCAGGATTTACCGTTTCCTCATTTCTGATGATGCAGTGCACTTCAGTCTGAACTGCTGTCGATCCTCTTCCGTCAAACACCTCCCTTCCGGTGATTTTACTAATCACAGGAGTGTGGGACAGCCTGGAAAAATAGTTTGCCTGAAAAAACAGGAGAAAGCGAAAGAACACTTATTGATTTCGCTCCATTATGTTGGTGTGTTATTATGAGGGTCAGACCTACATCAACACTGACTTCATTCTGGTAGAATAACGTAAAATGGACAGGACACAATTTAAAAAAATATCATACGTAATTCTAAAACAGGATTATCTAATTATAATACTAAGATGAAATGTTTATAATTTATCCCACCAGATAACCATAGATATCATCCGGCTTCTGCCAAAACATCTCGTTCAAGACGTTCTCTATCTTCTCAGGGACCCCGTTGGACCTGTAATACTCAGCGGCTTTGTTCTTCAAGTCGTAAAATTCCTGCTCCTCTTTTGATACCTTGCTATGGCTCGCGAATCCTTTATATGACATGCTTGTTTGGTTTACTACAGAATTTCTACATTTGTTTACAGTGTTTCGCTGTCGCGCGCGTCCTCGCGGGGTTTGTTGATGATCTGTGGTTGCTCGGCAACCTCGGTTGAAACTCCGCGAGAGTTGAGACAGCGTTTCTCTTTCAGAACGCATTTAATTGGGAAGAGTTTAAGATCCATTTTGACGCGGTTGTGTCCATAAAACTAACAGGTCCCTCCATTTTTCTTGACGTAATATGCTGTGCTCATTGACGAACAGTGTTTATGGCAGACTATAAATATATGGTGCCTATTATAGGCTAACTCTAAAATCCTAAATATTTCTGGACGTTTTGTTCCTAACCTTCACAATCCTTAAATTACTTTAATAAATCTGAAACTTAAACTTAAACTTAATAAAATAGCCTACATGCACTCGGTAACAAGAAGAATATTCGTAGCCTTAACGATCAGGCCTACTGGGCTAAAATAGTTTTATATGGCATATGTGCACTGCAACCAATTTATTTCATTATTTTTATAATTTATATCTCTATTCTATTTCAGAAAAACGTAAGCCAATGTTCATCATGTCAAAACATTTGTCTGTTGGTTAAGAGCTTTAAAACTCTTCCGTTAATCTTGTACTCGAGTCGCATGTAACATGAAAACACAAATGATTTAATATTAAAGAGGACGTCCGTTTGGTTGAAAATACTATAATGCCATCTGAGATACGAGAGTTTCTTAGTTTACTAGTCCAAGTTTCTAAGGCGTTTTATAGTTCACATGTGTAAAATGTTAGACTATAGACCATTTAACGGTGTTTGTCATCTCTGTCACGTTTTATAAAGTAGCCTAAATGTCTGAAAAGAATAAAGCAAAAATTAAACGAACAAGGCGGTAGCGGTTTAAAATATATAAATAAAAACACCGTCATAAAAGTCATAACATAGACTAAAAATTTCTGTTCGGATTAACAAATATCCTACTTAATAAAGAAAACAAAACGACTGAAGTAAAAGTAGCTTGTATCATAGACATATTTAAAATAATAATAATCTAATACAATTATTATTAGTACTATTATGATATAAGTGCTTCAAAGTGAGGATGTGCGCGGTTGCTGCTACTTTAGTCCATCACTGATATGCTATATTAATGTAAGCATATACCAAATTAGTGAATGTATCTAATCTATACTCCTGATTAATTATTCTACCAAGTGCAAGAGTTGTTGCTATTTCAAGTTATATTTGTTTGTTTGTTTGATTGTTTGTCTGGATGGGTGGGTGGGTGGAATGAATAGGCCTGTACAGCAGGGCGCCAATGACAACTTTAATGTTAACCGAGGGTTTAATCTGATATAACAGACAATCTGTTACAACAACCTGCCGTGCAGCCTGCACTGCTAGCATTAATGCCAAATTATATTTCTAAATCTTTGAAAACAAAACGCATTTAAATTCCTGACACTGAGGTTTAATTTAATTTTAATTAATATTTTATTTGTTTATTAAATATTTTGTAACAATGTTCTGTTGACACGAATAGCCTATACACGACATGTATTTCACGCTATAATGACAAAAAGGCTCAAATGTGAATACACATTTGTTTTGGTTAATTTCTCTTTTTTATCACTATTAACACTTGGAACAAAGCGTGTAACTTTTACTCTTCAGTTACGCAGTTTTTTGAAGTCTAATATAAAGTATGAATAATTACAAAAATACTATTTTATAGTTTTAATGAGTAGTTTAATTTAATTCTCATACACTCTTTCTGAATTTACATTTTAAATCTTGCATTTGCATGATTTTCTACAAACATTTATAGCAGTGAGTGCGAATGCTCTTCAACGCAATAGAATTCTGTATGCGGATTATTAATTATGTGGATTATTAATAACAAAAAGCACATGTATATTATTTGAATATTTTATTTATTTGGGAGTTTAAAGAGAGGTTTGTTGAATATTTATTTTACCAGCACATACATCAGATTTGTTCCCCTCCCGTAGACTGTTTTACATTCATTATTTTTTTCTGTATTAGCTGTGGCTTATTAATAAAATATGCAGTCTGCATTGTTGAGTTATAACGTTTTCAACCCTTTTAAACAAAATGAAATTCGAGTAAAGACGCGTCAACGGCACTGTTTTCTGTCCAGACTTTTATCATATAGGCCTATATATTTTACCAGCTAATCTGAAAATTGATTTACATTAAAATTAAAAATTTCAGGTTAGGTTATTTTCACCGAGGTTTATTGTAGAATTCGTTCGCGGAAAAAATGAGCTACAAATTAACTCGAGTTGTTTTTCGTTCATAAGGTAAAGATGCCTTGACTAACCAGGGAAATTAGTTTATGGTTTTTCTTTTTTTTTCACGACATGCATTAGGATAAATATTAGGGTTTAGTTAAAAGAGATTACAGGGCGGATATGAACGCCGTTTTAACCTAATCTAGCTGTCAGAATGAACTGAGAGCATTGTTTACACGGAACAATATGTTGCAGGCCTGTAAATCTCTTTTTCCGTTGTCCAAATGAACCCCCTGTGAGACCGTGGCACGCGCTTCTGATCTAGACTGGGCTCAGGTTCACGCTAAGGTCAGTCTCGCCAGGACAGGAAGTCATCGAGAGGGCACCAGCCTCACTGACGTCACGGACTAGCGCGCGTTTCATTGGCTTTTTCTGTGCTTGGCTAGTGTAGAAAGGGAAGACACAAATTATCTGACACAACAAAATAAACTTTCTTAAACATGAACCGAGACTCCATAGCATTTCCGCAGTATGACTTTAGAGGAAACGTTTCTTTTCTTCCCCCAACGCATCGCTACACGGAACACTGAAGGGGAAACACTAAACATTCACAGAGGAACCGGTTAGGATGCGGATTGGCTAAGTGAAGTTCGCTTATGTCATGCGCAGGGAGATCTGATGATGAACGAGAGGGAAAACACCTCTACTTGCAATTTCACTCAAATTCAAAGAGCATTAAGATTCACTAAATTTAAGTTGTTTTAACCATACACGTTTACAAATATATTTCGTGACCGACGAAAAAAATTAACTCTATATTTCTCAATGTGTGCGGTCACCGCGGAATTGAAGTGAGCATTGCCTGCATGTTACAGTCGCCACCCGCCGGTCACGTCTGCGCACTCTCGAGTTCAATCCACGCAATCACTCAAATGTTCTCATCGTCACATATGCACTTTCTTTCATAAATCATCCCGTCTACGAGAACATGCACATTTTGCATTGAACGCGCGTCACAAAAATCAGGTTACTTTCCATAAAGCTATAGACTAAAATGAATAATATTCATGCCATTTCGGTTGCAGTGATTGATTAGATTTATAGCCTAGCCTCTATCAAGCAATATGATAACCAAATTCTTAATTAACTATGTTACTACAATAATCCAGAACTTTATACTATAAATATGTAAATGAACATTGACTATCGTTAATCTGATTAAGAACGTTTATTGACTTACATTTTGTAGAGGATACATCCATAGACACTCCCTTTAGGACAACACGAAAGTAATGGGATACAGACAAAACAAGTCCATATCTCCAGCTCTGTGCTACATAAAGTAATCATAAAAGCACAATAATAAGTCAAAGAGAATCAAAATACCCTGCAAAGCTTTGGCTAAAGCACCCTGTTTAAACAGATCTGCGCCTGTTTTGGAGCGACCGCTGGGCCCTGTAAAGAAATCCAGGCTTTTCAACACTGTTAGGGCTGGAAACATCCACATTGTCAAGACATGTGACTGCCAACGGGTCAGACACTCCCAGATACATTTGCTGTCTGTTTTGTTACTCCTTGTAGAATCTCTTTGAGCCTAACGCAATCTTGTCACGTTTTGATTTTCATAAGTTCTGGGAAGTCATTTGAATGTTTTATGATTATTTCTCATGTGAAGCTCAGACCAACCATCCCGCACTCAACCACTTGTTGCTTTGTTATCGCTGAAGGCCAATAATTGCTTTTTTATCATGCCGACATAATACATTGTGACCTCAAATAAGACGTGCATCATGTGATCATAACAAACACGGAATATAATGCACTTTATGCCACGGACAGGGCTTTCACATAAAGCTACATTAGCATTTACGCGTTTTAATTGCTTAAC
This sequence comes from Rhodeus uyekii, assembly GCA_037043235.1. Lineage (NCBI taxonomy): Eukaryota > Metazoa > Chordata > Actinopteri > Cypriniformes > Acheilognathidae > Rhodeus > Rhodeus uyekii. The sequence goes on along the minus strand of JAWRVZ010000002.1, from coordinate 446,424 downwards.
TAATGTTAAACAGCTTGCCAAGGGTCCCTGGGTCACGGGGGAAAAGGGCAATTTGTACCTAATTAGCGAGTCTTGTCCCATCCTTAAGCCGCCAGATGCATCGCCCGGTGCCCTGATTAATGCTTTCACTCGCCCAGTCATGTTTTCAAACTTTGCCAGGTGTCATCTGAATGAACACCAATAGATTTGTTTTTTCAGTTTGTGTTTCATCCTGAATTAATACGACCACAAGGACTCATCGAGGAATTCCTTACGATTCACTAAATATTTGTGGCATTTTATATCTTAAGAATTGATTTTTGTTTTGATTTGGTAATGCGGGGCTAATGCAAAACTGACAAAGTTGTGCTGCTAACTTTTTATTAGCCATGCTGTTACATGAACAAACTTCCAAAACATTTATTCGTCTGTAACATTATTAATATTATTATTAAAGCGTAAAAAGGTTGCCGCGAAATAATCATTTCATTTAAAAACTCTGGGAATTGCTTAGATTTAGCTACATTTGCTTCTAAATGAATGGGGGTCGAAGTATGCACACAAAAGACATGCAAAAGACAGATTATGCATTTTAAGAGTACTTCTATAACGTTTTTTTGTGAGAATGAGTTAACATATAATAATAATCTTAATCTTAAGAATGAACACTTCAGAAACACCGCATCTTTTCATAGGGATTGTGTAAAAAATATTTCATAACAGAACTTTTGAAAATGAAAAGTGTTTAAGGCAAGTTAAATATTGTGCATTAGAATGTCATTCCTGTACAACGATCAAACATATATTCGCAGATAAAATGCAAAAGTTTCAACAAAACGAGGGCAACATCCGCAGACAGATGAAAAAGAAAAAGCGGGTGTAAACTGATCACAATTTGTTTCTGAAATAGCCTCTTCAGATTTGCCTTAATGAGCCGTCACTCTCCTAAACTCACTAAAGGAGGTTCACGGACAGGTCGCGCGCGTTCCTCTGATATTTGGACCCAGAGAGAGAGGGAGAGAGATTTGATGAATTATGCGCTTCTTTCATTGCTTGCTGCCATCTGGCAAAAACATAAGTAAGCGCAAACCCTTAACCTTCGCGTGTACCCATATGAGTATGCATTTTCTTCCGGGGAAAATAAGAGACAAGTGATATTTAACCCTGCAGTGAGCGCAATGAGAGCTGGGGACACGAAGCGCTGAAAGATGTACAAAATCTTTCAAAAACATATCTAGGCTACACGCTTGGCATTAATGCGTTGTGTGTGTTGTATTAACTTGCAACATAGTGGTCTAGTTTAGCCGAGAGAAGAGTAGTTTTCTCGACAAGGCTATTTTTTCCCATTTCATCTGGCAAAGAAATAAAAAAATAAATAAAAAAAGGTTATTTATTTATTTATTTTTATAAATAAACCGTCTAGGTAACAACAAAGAAAGCATGAACTGGCCAACAAATTCAACAATTTGTCTTTTCTTTCTTTCTTAAAATCAATGTAGGCCCAGTTTGTACATTTGGCATTAGGGTCTCTCACATCAAGCATTGAAGTGGCATTAATCTGTCATTGGTTGAATTTAATGGAACTAAATAAACACGCAATGGTCACTCAAATATCTGCATTATCACCGCACTTAAACATCAATCTATCACATTATAGCTATCCACGTTTTATTTTAACACAACACGCTATTGACATTTTAATAGAGGCCTGTCACTACATACAAAATCCACAGAGCCAGCATTTTCTAGCAATAATTTAAAGTAAAAATGTCTCTTCCACTTACACACTTTCCACAAGTAGGCTAAGTATAAACAACTGGACTTCTATAGTCCAACGTAAATGAATCCGGAAACGAGCGTGTCGCTAGTCAGTTACGTATGTTGCGTAACACCGTGCGAGTGTTTATTTGGGACCAAAAGACCTCCGACTTGTGTGTGTGCGTGTGTACTTGTACAACTATCTTTGTGAGGACAAGTTTGAGTTTTGCATTGTCAATGAATGTCCTCACAAAGATAGATGTACAAGAATGTGTGTGTGTATATGTTGTTTTTGCCTTGAACAGTTCAACATGCTACCACGGAAACTGGTCGAAGAAAAAAAAATAGTGCAATAACAGCTGTGCTTGCAGTTACTGTGTTGAGCACGATAGCACAACAATGGGTACAACCAGCCAATCGATTGAGATAATCTGAAAGAGATGTGATGTTCAGCCAGTCCTTGGCGAGTACACCTGGTCTTAAAACGGAATAGGGAATCGTAATTTCTTCATTACCTTATTTTACCTGCACAGACAATATGATTTAATAGGCCTATATTGACACTCCTGTTGTTCATCAGTAGACCCAAATAAAATCCTTCATCGCCGAAAGATTGTCGAAACTCTTTATTTAGTTTTTATGCATTTGTCATTGTAAATAAGAGTGACAATGGTGCTCCTGTGTTATTTTATTTAGTTTCAAACTAGAAACTACCTCAAATGTACCGTACAAAGTTCTGCGCGTTTTGACATTCTGTATAAACACTTCCCCCTTGTGGACTTGAGGGCATGTTGTCCTAACTTCAAGGTTTTGTGAGTTGTTGTTGAGTTGTTTTTAAAGAAATCTTTAAATAAATAATTTTCGCTGCAACACATAATTGTCATAAACTACTTATGCGTATAACCTATTATTCTAAATTAATATAAATTAATATAAAAAACATGTAATATAAAAAAATGTATTTTGTTACATAACCTTGAATGGTTGTGAAAGATTGTTTGTGTGTTTTGTAGACTATATTGAGGGTGATTATAGTTGTTTCTTTTATTATTTTCATTGTGTTGATTATTAGGCCTGTATAATACATTTAAATCATGCATGTGAAACATAATGAGCCAAACAAGTGATGTGTATTATGTTGCATTCCCTTTTTTGTTTCACACAAAAGCCATTTACAAAAGTATATTACAATCTCACAACTAAATAACCTCACTGACCTGTGTGATTAGGCAAGCTTGAAACAGAGGACTATGGAACTTCACCTAACTGCATAATTATGCTGATTTCAGAATAGACCTCAATGATAGGACGTCATAATTCTGCAGTGAGGCAAAGAAATTGTCTTCAGTCTTAAATAGCGTTGGATAGTGTTGGTCATTGCAGTAATTGTAATGTGGGAATTGTAAATGTTGCCGCATTTTAAAAAATAGGAACACCTGAGCAGAACGTTGATACCTCCATATCCTGAGCAGTGTGTGAAACGTAAGCCTCTCCAAATGGTTAATTATGGTTAATAACAAAAGAAGAACCAGTAGTTGCAACAAATTATGGATTTTCTAGGACTTCCAAACTGTTTTTATAGATAGTGGCTACAGAAACCTGGCTAAAGCTGTCAAATACAACGTTTATTTATCAGCCATTTTAATAAACTAGTGTTACAAAAGTGAAATACACTGTTGTAGTTATGCTGTTGGTATTTGATGTTTAAATAAATAATAGCTTAATCACAATTTACAGTGCAGTTCGATATGTCAGTGACTTTTTGAATTTCAACCTTGGCAGTAATGGGGTGGTAATTTGATTATAGATTTTGTAATATAGTATCGTTGTAATATCACTTCAAGTTTTGAGATAAGGGAGTAAACAGGATTCTTAGTAAAGTATCAAAACATCTCTTTGGAATGAAACAGCAAGAAATCTTCATGAAATAGAAAACCACCCAAAAATAGAACTACCTTTTAACATAACCATGTCATCTTTGTTTTAAACATGACCATGTTTGATGCGTATATGAATATCAACAAAATATGTAAAAATGTATGTTCAGGGAAGCTTTGAACACCTTAAATACTTTATTTTAAGTATGTCAATGTAAAGCCTGTTTGAGGTTTGATTGGCAGGTTCAGGGTCTTGTGGGTCAAATTTATATTGACCACTAGATGGGGCATTGAGCCTTTTTATAGCCTACTGTAAGAATGCCCAGGGATGTGACCAAAGTGATCAATTGGCTTTCTCTTCTGACTGCAATTTGATATTCGATGTCTGCCAAAGTTTAGTTTACTAATGGATTTAGAAAAATCTGATCACATATTGGATGTAAAAATAAATATTTCTAATACGTAGGCTAAAATGTAACTTTATAATGCTGAATTATATTTTTGTTTCTGCCTGTAAGTGACTGAAAATAACTGTAATGAAAAAGTGAATATTTCACTAAAGGTTTATTTTGTTGAAAGTAAAAAGGTCTATTGCAGACATGCATGTGTTCTGTGTTATTCTGATGTCATGATATCATGAAAATCCCACTGCTTTCATTAACATCAATTGACAAGTAAACTCCATCCTGGTTGAGGTTAAACCCATGCTGTGCTCAGGCCTGGAGGAACCACCTCCTGAGTGTCAACAACTAACCCAGCTTTTTAAAGTAACCTTGATTATGCATATTGCAGGTACGTAATACAATTCCGATCAATAAATTAACCAATGTAAACATAGTTTACACCCCTCCCCCCAAAAAATAACTTCTTAAAATAACCATTATTTTAATGTAAAGAATGAAAAAAAAATCAATCTAAAGGAAACTGTGCAGTGGAAAGGTTCCATGGAAGCCTATGGTTCTTCAAGAAACCATAGATGCCAAAAGGACCGAGTGTATTTATATATATATACTCCTAGTGTAAAGACTATGGACAATATTATTTTCCATGCAATCGTGTACATGGTGTGGTACAGTATTATTTCACCATGTGCAATTTCCAGGGAGGGAATATGGTTTGATATTTGATAACATTCCATAGATCAATGTTTCATCTACTCCCCTAGAATAAACATTGTGGCTTAAATACAGACAGATATAAATAAACTATATTCACAGTTATTTGACTAAATCTTCATAGTACACGTCTAGATAAAATACTAGATTAGACTTGTCAGATTACTGAGTTAATTGTGTCACTTTAGTCGTTAGAGGCCTGTGTTTACTCTGTTACTGTGTTCATTAGTGTTGCACATGGAGTCGAGCTGAAGGGCGGGGCCGATGGCGAGCCAACAGACGTAAAGTCTGGATCAGTACACTTCCTTTCTTTGGATGTCAGACAGTCTGAGAAAAACTCAGCTGTTGGCCAATCTCGAGATACTTTATTTTAAATGCGCTCAAAAGCGTTAGTCTTAAGTAGTTTAGGGCTGGAAGTTTGGTGGGAGTGAAAGCGTAGAAACGGGACGGGGTAGCGCACTTGTGAAGTGGGGAGCTTTCTGTAAAGAATCTAATGAACCGCCCAAAAAGTTAGACATTAAGTGGGATCTTTACGTGAGTAAGAAAACCTGAAGATTTGAATGATGACTGAGAAAGAGTTGGTGATTGAAGACATCATAACAGGTAAGATAAATCGCATTTTAGAAAGTTTGAGAAGTCTAATGGTTCAATGCAACCCGTTATCAACGCCCACAGTGTCAGAGCACACATCATATATCATTACTGGAAGTGCCGTTATTCACAAACCCTTCTGAGACAGACCCACACACAGATTTTTAATCACAGTACGTTTGTGCTTGTCTGCGATGGGTTAGCTTTGTTTTGTGGCATGGATACACCATAAAAATGTCAGTAGTTAATTTAAACTAGAAATAAAGTTAAAAAAAAAACTGTAACCATATAGACTTGGCCTAAGCTAAAATTATATTTTAATAGACATTAGGACGTTTACAGTAAAATATTAGGCTATAAAATAATTACAACTAGTAAAACAATTAACACTGTTTTTTACAATGCTTTCATGATATATTAGTATAATGGCTTACAAAGTTTAAAGTATTAATTTATCGTCTTTTAATTAATAGATGTAGCCTAATGTGGGTGTATACTATTATTAATTATACTTTTGTTTTATGTCAACACACACTTAGCCTACCTGTGTTAGTTAACCTGTGTTATTACAGTAACATATTTCAATAGCTCAAATAGGACGTTATATGATTTAATGACACGTTTTTTTTGTCGTCTTTTTTTTCGGTAATGTACTGGCAAACTGGCAGCTTTTACCGTAGGCTAAACATTTTGTACAGTGCATTCCTGGAAATCACATTTATGCAATGTGTACTGCATTGGATGTTAACATAATTTTCCACCTCTAGAACGTTATTAGCCTGATCTTTTAAGAGATTTTATCCCTGCACGACTCTTTATGGCATAATGCCCTGCATCTGACTTTAAAAGCGCAGTATGGACTTATGGAGATAGTAGCAGTGCAGAGTTGGGTCACGTGGTCTCGCTCCTGGGAGCTTTGAGTCAATGCAGCAAAAGTCTGCACGCTCCATCATCATCCCAGGTGAAGCCGGAACGAGGTAGGACTCCTCAACCACCCATCCAAACATACCAACAGAGCTTAAATATACTTTTATAACGCATATTAAAACGATCCAGACGCTCGTTTTGATACGGAATAATAGCGATGCAGAGAAATGTAGTAATGCGACTGTTTACGACATGGCTCTGGATCTAAACAGCATTTCCTACAGTAACGCGGATTAATATTTAGCTTGTTTCAAGATTTGGCATGTTTCTGAGAGTTGCGCATTGGAAGGTAAATGAGCATATAAACTGCTGTTGGCTGTCCTTAAGGAAGGACATCCGTTTGACTGCTGGTGTGATGTAATATGATTCAGGATGGGCGCATCTTTGACACAGCAAGAGCATCTATTAGATAGTCGTCACGAGTATGTTTCCCAAAGGGAAGACCGCATTAGACGGCATCAAAGGTGACATTCGATGGAGAGATGCGGATCATCTTTACGACATTGCCGTATTTTCGAACAAATCGTGAAGGAATCATTCTCGGAATCGTTTGAACTGGAAGATTCGTTCACAAATTTGGTCCGAACGAATCACTGATTCGTTGAATTGAGAACCGAATCGTGAGCTGATGGATCGAAAAGTTATTTTTGATAGCTGCAAATGTACACAACAAAACCGTAGTAGCCTATATGTTTATGTCTTGACTGTGTTATCAACGCGCATTTTAAAGATTTGTGTAATAGGTAACTAGCAGTTTATTAAAAAGTGCAACATTTTTCAAACAAGAGATGTAAATACAAATTATATTTTGGTTCTTAATGACTGAATGAGCTGAAATGAACAGCAATGTGTTTTCGTACGCTTTTATGACCTAAAAGTGACACGTTTTATACTTAAAAAGCTATCACGAACTACATGATGACGCAGTTATATCGTAGCGCTGAAAAACTGAATCATTTTAACCTTTCTTTAAAAAGTGAAGAATCTCCTAAAGAATCGATTCGCTGGAACGGAGTCGCACTGTAATTGTTTCTAACACACCAGGATGCTGAAAACCTGACACCGTCGTGCTAATTGCAACGAGCTGGGAGATTTACATAAGAACATAGGAACAACTTGCTGCCGAATATTTTTTGTGACCATTTGGCTCTTGGAATTGGAATGTGCAAATGAACTCCATAATGTCCACACCTACTGTCTTGAGTGTTTGTGTGTTACAGCTTTAACCTTTGCGTCGCCATCCTATGGTCATGGTGCCAATAGCAGAATAAAAACACCCCCACCCCTCAGCACATTCCCACGGTGCCACTTCGGGCTGGAGTATAAAGGAGTGATTGTTTGAGTCAAGGGGAAAAGGCCTCATAGGTAGCACATGGAGGCGGGTACGGAAAAGAAGATGGACTCAGAAATGGTTTATTAGATGGGTAGTCGTGCGTATTGCAAGTGGAGGCCTTATGTAAACAAATACGGCTTTCAGACTTTAGATACATTTCTTTATGTGTTTTCATTACTTCAGTCCTTCCTCAGGGTAAATTTGCTGTTTGCTGGTTTATTTAATGCTATTTTATGAATGTATTTTTTGTCTAAAGTTATCGTTTTCTCTAGTCTGCCTATAAATGTTCACATCAATTTCTATTAGAGGTATAATTATTTTTTATGCCTTGTGTCTGGCCTCTGAGGAGTACAAATAATAATGCAATATATCATTTTAATATAAATAATATGTGATAATTGAAGTTTGTTGCCTGTGGAACATTGATAGATTATTGCACTGGTGTTTGCATATGATTGCATTTTAAGTATTTGAATCTGTGCTTGCCAAACATTTATTATGCAATCAACCAGGCTTTGTGAGCGTTAGCGACACATAGGCATCTCTTTCTTGGCAAGCATGCATATGGAGTACCTTGGGGCTGACTGCAATGGTTGCAGTGGACTGCTTGGTGCAGTTAAACAGTCTGATGCACGTGGCTCGGCAGGACTGCTTAGTCAGCATGGATAAGATAGTGGGTATTTATGCCTGGCTGCAGCATTCATGCATGCAAGCACACACAAACTGTGACCAGCTAACGACAAATGCACATATGTGTGACAAACAAACATGTACGGACTTACACATGCATGCCCAGATGCTTGTAACCCTGGGCTCTGGTAAGCGGTATGATGTGATGAAGAGAGCAGTGATAATGTCCACTGTCAGGGTGTGGCCACAAGACGTGATGTGGATACACATCTGTTTAAATAGCCATAGTCCAGACACATGGCTGAGGAGAGAATATGTAATGATGGTAGTTGTCTTTAGAAATGATTTAGCAAATAAGTCATTCACATGCACAGACATGCAAACATATTTTTTGCTGGATCAAAAAATGTTTTGTTTATTAACCAGTACAGTATTTTTACATTCCATTATGTGCTCTGCGAGTAAATTGCAAGTCTTGTCCTTGGAGATGCTCAGCTAGCAGGGGGTGTCTGGGCCCTGGGTGTGTGTTTGGAGAGGTAGGACGGCAGGGTGATGTGATTTAAAGCGGAGCCATTAGCGTCTCTATTTGAGGTCAGCTCGATGCCTTTTAGCTTTACACACACGTTCACTTAGAACGTCTCGATTTGATGAGTGCTGTCTGTGGTCAGCATCTGTGTAGGTCAAACTCATTTTGGTTCTCTCTCATTTGCAGTTTCTCCTACTCAGTGTTGTCCTGTAATACAATCAGTGCTAGAATAAGGATTTGATCTCCAAAATAGGTTTATTAGACTTGTACTTTATACTAAAAGTTTAGATGTTATTTAAGCCTTAATGGCAACTTGAATGTCCTCTTTGGTGTATAAGACAAATCTCTAACTTGGAATCTAATTAATTTGAAGCTAAACTAAAAATCTTAAATCACTATATCTCCAGAGTTTTGAGGCATAAAAGCCTGCAGATGGAATGGTCTTTTTTTTCTAATTGAAAAACGTGCTGTGAATGATGTAGACATTTGGAAACCTGCTACAACACTCACAAAAGCCCAAAAATTCCACTCTGGCATTACGTCATGGTGTAGGTATTAGCTGCGGTTGCCTCGGTTCCCAAAGAGAAGGAGGGAGAAGTTTTAGAAGTGGTGAGCAGGAGCGTCTTTAGTGTCAACATACCATCTACATGATAATGAGAATGTTACAGCTTTGTAGTATTACATTAAAAACCCATATGAATTTTCACAACTGAAAATATCTCAAGTTTTAGCACCCTTTACAAACAAAGTCAAGCTTTTATTTACAATAGTTGCCTGCCAAGAGACAGCCATTCTGGCCAAGCAGACTCCACCCAACACATATGGTTTCATGCAGTACATCTGTGATATATCTGTGACCGTCAGCTCACTAAATCATCTAGGCAGTTTCACACATTAACTTCTTCATTAAGAGGCTGCGTACTTGAAAAATATTTCATTAATTTAATTCAAATTCTAAATCTGAACAATTATGCCCGTTATATTTTAAATGAAACCAAGCTTCAGTTCAAATAGAAAAGTAGCTGTAAAATCTGCAAGATGTCATGATAGAATAAAAACTGATGTGTCTGCTAAACCTATTACAATAAAGGCCTAGGATACAGTAATATGAAATATTCAATAAACTCACAAAAGGGGAAGTTTTGCCTCCACGTTTGAAATATGTGTCATTTTTGTGCTGTGAAGTACAGAAAGGTTTTGACAGACTTACTAAAACAAAACCAGAAACACAAACTCAGTGACCCCTAAAATCTTCTCACACCCTAGAATAACATAGCAGATAGTCAACACAGATGGCCAATATATATGTTTACTGTGTGTATGTGACAGCAAGTGACCTAACTTAGTTCTGACCCAAATCTAGGCTATTACTCACAGAGTTACTGATTCTGTCGTGCACTGTGCCGGTGGTTCACTTTGCGTTGGAGAGGGTTTGAATAATTTCACACATATGTTTGAATAATTCAGATACCCCTTTTGGTAGTATCAAGAAGAGATAACGTGGCCAGCCAGATACATTTTACCCATAACTCTGAGATGTTATCTTCGGAATCGGAATTAATCGTCAGGTTGGGTGCAATAATTGACATTGATGTAATTTGCTGGATCACAGTCTGTTTTTGACACCATTGAGCTGCCTCAGACGCCTTTAATATGGTCTTTTATGATTTATTATGGTCTCAGTTTTTTTTAGCTTTCTACAAACGGTGGGCGTGCAAAGAAGCATTGCCGCCAGGAAGCTTTGATTCGTTGTAGTGTATTCTCTGTGGGTTTGACTGCACTATGTGAAGAAAACCAACCCCACCAGCGTGAAGAGAAATGCCAATAATCCAGTCAAGCTGTGTCTGCCCTTCAGTCTCAGGGGCAATGGGGGGTTGATGCATGGATGTGTGTATATATATAATCAGTAATTTATATATGGCATTACAGGGAAGAATGTACGTCAAGTGTGCTACACAGACTTTAGCTTGACCTTCAGAGCATGACTACAGGAATCTAGACTATTTACATGGACCTTAGATTTTGAAAGAGGTTCAAATGGGCCTAATTAAGTTGGCTTGAGAAAGCCAACTTAGTGATATTGTATCTAAACTTATTTTTATTATTATTTTTCTTCTTACCTAAAATTCTAAAAGAATCTCCTCCTAGAGCTTTAAAGCTACAACCACTAAACTCTGCTCAGACCTGTTCTGACTTGAGTTGCTATATCGTTTCTAAGGGATCAGGGGTACTATGTTCGCCCCAGGGGCGAAAAAGCAGCCGAAAAATCCCATTGACTTAACATTGCGACGAACTTTGACGATTAATAACTCGGAGCGAGGAATTTGTAAAAAGATGAAACTCGCCACATTTGAAGAGGGTGACAGCCTCTGTAAGAACATACCACACAATGGGGTGAAAGTTGCACCCCTGGGGTGCTAGAGCTGCCCAAATTTGCCCCATAGAGATGAATGGGGAAGGCTGTCCCATGAAACACCATCTATTATGGCAAAATGCATAGGGATTTTGAATTGAACATATCTCTTCAGCACAGCGTCACAGAGACAAGGGGGAGGGCTCATTTTACTCAGGCGACCAATGAGTGTCTCAGGATCACAGTGAAGCTATTAAGCCACGCCCTAGCAACCATTTAGAGCACCTTAGCAACCCATCTCAAACTGGCAAACTGCCAATCACCAATGTTTTCAACACTTCCTAGCCACGCCCTAGCAACCATTATCGAGCACCTTAGCAACCAAATGCAAAGCGAGATATCTTCAGTTCTGAATGTCGTAGAGGCGTTGTGGTTGGTTTATATCGTTCATACTGTCAAGCAGCCTTTGAACTGACATCAATGGCAGAGGCTTAGCCACTCCTTAGCAACCAAACAAAGTACCCTAGCAACCGTTTAGCCAGACCTATATCTCTGCATCAGAAAGTCGTAGAGACATGGGGGTTGGGTCTATTGGCGCCATTCACTGACCAACTGAATCATCAGTAATCTCCAAATAAATCTTGTTAGCGACATGTTTTAAAGTTTAAACTCTCAAAACTTTTTAAGCTTGAAGCTTTTACAACTAATTTAAACTTTCAGGCTGGGCTTTCTCAAGCCAACTGAAGTTTATAAAATAAACTTCCTCTATCTAGTTTAGTCTATGCTATGCAAAAATGAACATTCTGTCATTGACCTACCCTCATGTTCTTACAAATTTGTATGACTATCTTTCTTTTGTGGAAAAAAAGATGCTTTGAAGAATGTTGGTTACCAGACAGTTTTGGTTTGGGGGGAGGGGGGACATGTCACATGTCCAGACATTTCTATTTTATGTTGCACAGAAAAAGTCATACAGGTTTGGATTAGTATGATCATAACAGGGGTTGTAAGATTGAATAACTTTGCACCAATGATATTAGTAAGCACTTTTACCTCTGTATTGTGGCTATCAAAAGAATCAAAAAGATTCAGGATGCCACAGATGATAGAGCTTGACTTTTGAATGCAGAACTTTGTTGAACTAAATGGTTATCAAGAAAACGCACAATCTATTGAAAGCTTCTGATTTAACATTTACTGTGGATTGTGTCGTTTGTGATTGTTTGAGTTTGAGAGGTTTTCTTTACGCTTTGTGTAGCAGCTGTAATCAGGCTGTCCAAAACCAGATGTACAGGAAGGAAGACTATTGTAACTCCAAGAGGCCATTTATAGAATTTCCTTACGGAGACACAACAAGCACACAAATACACATAAAAATACCAAGACTTTCAACTTTTGGGTGTCTTCCTCTCTTTCAAAAGACGCTCTTTATTGTTCTGGAGGAGTTTGTTCACCTCTGACAGTTTACATCTAAACGGTCTGTGTTCTCCCAGGGTAAATTGGGCGATACATCTTCATTCAGTTCAAGGAATCCCTCATTTGTTTCACATTTTACCACATTACATTTAACCTTAGTAAGTTTTCTTTTTTTATTTACGAAATCCCATCTGATGTGCAGATAATCAATTGGTACATTTTGGTAAGATTCGTTTTTTTTTTTAAATGTTAAATATGTATCTAATGCTCACCAAGGCTGCATTTATTTGATCATAAATACTCCAAAAGAGTAATATTGAGAAATACTATTACAATTTAAAATAACAAAAAAATATACAAAATAAGGTTTTGTAATCTAGACTATCTTGATTTCATTAGTTCAGCACCAGCACCAGGCAGACGTGATTACAGTGAATCCTGAATGAATGAATCCTAATATCTTCCATTTGAACCCACCTAGTGAACTGATGGCAGTTTTGCTACATCATCCCACAGAGCTTACACAGCTCCATTTGACTAACACAGAAATCAAAAATCAATTCTCTCAGTATGTATCATGTATCTCTGAGGTAATGGGGCACTGGTGTTGATTTGGGAGGAGACTGCTGGGCTGAGATGATGTGCGTCGCATGCCTCTCTAAACAGTCTAAAAAGCATTTATAATGCCATTTATGAGTTATGTCTTGAGGTTTAGGGGGGTGACAGAGTTATAGATGCAGATGTTGAAACATCCGTCCGCTCTATGTTTTTGGTAATGCAATGGGAGTTTTCTACTCTCTTCGAACCCTCTAATTTTTCTCCAAACTTCACATTCCAACATTATGAGACAAAAGGAAATCCTACAGACGCATACATTCATGTCCAGCTTGGCTGAGTCTGAATTTCTCAGATATGTTCATTATGTTACTAAGCATCCAACATTAAACAGAATCAACTAACAAGCTAAAAGAATTGTGTTCTGTGGGAAATAGTTTGTATTTTAGCATCTTAAAGCATATAATTGTCCTACTTTTCCTAGATAAAAGCTAAGTAGAGTTGACCGTAATAAAGTGTATTATGTTGTATAATTAATTTGTTCATGCTCATTGTTATTTAACACTCGCTTAAAGTTAATCTTTAAAATTATGAATAATAAATTACTAATAAATTAGTTATTAAACTAATAATAAGTTAATAAACGACTGTATGCGTCTTTCGGAAGGACATTGTGGCCGAGGCTATTTCTCTGTGTTTTATGTCTATTATCAGGGGTCGGCAACCATAAATGTTGAAAGAGCCATATTTAACAAAAAAAATAAAAAATTCAAATATGTCCAGAGCCGGAACCATATATAAACCAAATCTAAGGTTTATATATGAAGCGATCTACAACTTCTTTTCAGAAGGTCGTACCTGTGCATTTACTTTTAATAAATCCTAGAAAACTTGTATAAAGTATAGTTTGGTCTTAAACCACTCGACTGGGACACGTGAAATTACAATAAAACAATATTAATACAATTTAATCGACAGAAAAACCATAATATGCAATGTGACTGAATCGTATCTTTGCCTCAGCTCTAGATTGACAATCACAGGCGTCCAATCCAGGGCTCGACAAATCCACTCGCCCGCTCGCATTTGCGAGTGAAAGCTCGGCTCGGGCGAGTTAGATTCTTCAGATTCCAATACAGTTTTTCTATCATTCAACTGTTACTACATAGAAAAAACTTCAGGCCGTATAACACTCGTAAAATATGGCAAACAAGAGCAGAAAATCGACGACGGGCTAGTAGCGATCAGATATACGATTCAGTTCTAAAGTTTGAACCACGAATCACGAATGTAGTATTTACCTCAGGGGTCTCAAACATGCGGCCCGCGAAACGATATTTTGTGGCCCGCGGGACCATATGAAAGTTTAATGTAAGTGTGGCCCACGAGTTTTGAATGAATAGCGCTTTACCGCGTTGTGTGTGTGTGAAAGGTTCCTTTTTCGTGCGAGCTGCAGCTGTACAGGCCAACCAATCACAGTGGAGTACAAGACTCCCGGGGGCCAATCATAGTGGAGTAAATGACTCCCGTGGGCGGGGCATCAGCCGGGCTTGAGGCAGACAGAGAAACAGCTGCTCGTGTAACATCACATTTGTCAAAGCCGTCATAGAATTATTACTTATTGTGTTTGAAATTGAGCATGTTTGACTTTGAGCTGGACGAAGTGAATGTTACTGTTATCGGCGTTGGATTTAGCGTCATGCGGATTGTATTTTGTTTTTCCATCATTTGAAATGGGCTGATTTGCGGGACATCGGTGTTATAATATAGAAAATAAAATCCAGTAAATAACGCCTCCGTGGCTGCATCCCATTGTTTGTATATAGTACATTTATTAAATTTATCTCCATAAAAATTATCTCAGATTAATTATATTGTTTCTGGGTTCTTGTTGCATTCAACCAATAAATATTTGGTTTTGCAGTATATCGTGTTTTTTACTTTAATAACTATTTTTGTCTGTTAAAATGCTGGGCGAGTGCTTTATGTGAAGGGCGAGTAAGTTTTTAGGGTCACTAGTCCTGCAGGGCGAGTGACCCTGGAATAATTCATCGAGGCCTGCAATCACAACTGACCTCTGGGAAAAAAAGGGAACTAACCAATGACATTTGATGTTACTATTACAAGAGCAAGCCCCGCCCCACGACTGACAAAAATATAAATGCTCGCACGAGCAAAAACAGCAGTCCAGAGCGGGTGAATGTTCGCGCGTGCAGATTAGATGTCACGCGCGCGAGTGATTTAAATGAGCTCGCGTTTACCTGTATTTACGCGTGTAGCTCTGTTTTCCGCTCGCGGATGTAATTTACGCGCGCGCAAACATCAGTTTTGCGCTCGTATTTTAAAGGCATGGATTCGGGAAGCTCCTCATCGTCAGATATCGGCGCTGGATCGTCAACATTTGCTTCTGAGAGAGGCGAAGAGGCTCCCACTCCACTCGTGCTCTCATTCGTTGATCTCGCGTGGCAACCAATCACGTGCCTTGTCTGAATGCCCATGGGTGTGTACAGAGCCTCTGAGAGAGTTTCTCTCTTTGTCTGGCATCCTGGGAAATCGTTTATCTCGCATCACGATGAAACAACACTGCTTTCTGCAATACGATGAAAGCAGTGAATGAATTTTTATTTTTCGATGAATATTTAAAAAAAATCCACGATGCACTGAGGCTCCGAAACTTGAACCGCGAAGTTGCGAGGGATTACTGTATTACACTTCAAAAAAAGTCAAAGTCAGCTTTACTTATTGCATTTAATAAAAAGCACGTCACATCTCCAGTCTATTCTTTGCTGTCTGCATCGACCTAAAACATGGAATTTTGCTATCTTTGCAGTATTAAAATCATGCGATTATCGCAATATGCATATAATGATATTTCAGTCATTTTGATATCGTGCAGCCATACATTTCTTTATTTAGAGCAGATGATCTTGATTGAGCCCAAACCCAACATTAGACAATGCGTGACATGACATGCTGCTTGGCTAAAGCGAAGTAGTTCTTCACGTAAGTAGTTCTTATGTTCAGTAAAAATAACTTGTTTGGAGGGTTTTATGGACCCTCACTAATCCATTGCATGGCTTGAAGACATTAATACATTTAGAATACATAACTACGACACATCTGTGTTCTGCACATGTTGAGCTGCAGGTACCTCAAAACTATGCACTGTAATGATGACCTTGCTTAATCGACCATCGATAAGTTTTATCAGTTATTGTTAACAGTTAATCATTAGCATCCCTACTGACGACCCTAACAGACAGAGAGATTGCAGCAGTTGCAGCTGTTGCGTGGCTTCTCTCACCCACTGTGTGTGGGAAGAGTATTTGTGTATGAGTGTTTATTTGCGTGTATGTGTATGAGTGCGTATTTGTGAGTGAATAGGGCCAGCTGATCACAGTTAGTGTGAGCGAGATGACCGGCCGGCTGTGTTTTTGGCATTTATAGTGCTGCATCTGTGAATGGACCTTCACACACACGTGAACTGGAGCAGCCCTGCCCTGTCAATGGCCTCTCTTTCAGACGGCTTATCTAGAAAGCTGTTTGTGGCTTGAGAGTATATCACTGAGCTCAGTGTGTTTAGATTTTAGGCCTTAAAAATCAGCCGTAAATTGTACTGTTTACTGTTCACACAGAATTCATTGGAAAGTTCTATTCTAAAAAACGTTTAGAAAAAAAAAAAACTATTGTTTTAACACTTGAGATATGCATGCACTTTACTTTCTCCCTTTTCCTGATCTGGTTTCACTTACCAGGGAATTTTCAACATGATGGATTTGCTTTTCTGTATCTCTGTGTTTGGTTATTATTTTTGGAAAACTTTCAAACCAAAAGTTACAGAGTAAGCGGCCATTTATCTAAGACATGTTGACATTTGATTTAAACTGTAAAAAAAAGAAAATAGTATAATTTATAGTGGATCAAAATTGTAGTGTGTTATCCAGAGTTGTAATGTTTTACAGATGCCTCTGTATGTGTATGCTAGCCATGAATAAAATGAACCAGTTTGAAGTTGAGTATTGTTTAAATTTCAGCGATTTCAATTCCAGTTCTTATCCTGCTTATCGATTCCAGTTCCAACACGGTAAAAAGTCAAACATTTAGATATCAAACATATTTATTCAGTTTTTTTTCAAACCATTCTGTTGCAACTGAATACCATGAAAATGACCAGCCTAAAGAACAATTAACTAATAAAATAGACTTAAGTATCTGATTAAAGAATCACAATTGTTGAAGATTTGATGAATATGAACATAAACTCAAACCACTGAAAATGATGCGGAGTTTTATGAAGTTGTGATTAGGAATTGATGAGCTTTTATTTGATAATATTAGAATTAGTTTTGCAACTATAACCTGTTAATAGTTTTTTTTTTTTCAAATTCCATTTGGTCTGCTTCAGTTCTGACTTTTGCCTTGAGGAAAAAACTAATGCCATGAATATTGTCCAAACATTTGTTCTGCATTTCAGTGTTTGGAAAACCATTTGATAAAAGAGAACAGTCTTGCATTAATATTTGTTTTTTCTTTCTAATTCTCTTTTGTCTAGGGAAATGAGGCATGTGACCTCAAAGTAAGTAAAAGTTCCTCAGTTAGGGGGGTGGGAAGAGGAATGCTTCTTGAGAATGTCAGAAAAAGCAGATATCTACCAATATATATATATAAATAAGACAGGAAAGTTGACATTTATGACTGACATTTTGAGATGATTGATTGAGATGACCTTTTCTTCATACTTAAAAAATTTCACAGATCTCTCATTCTCACTATATCACAATGTTGCATATTTCATAGATAACAGATTCCGTCCATATGTCTCTGAACGCTGTTATTTCTGTGTACTAGGCTGCTTGGAATTCTTCTGAATTTGTAATTCCGCAGAGGAGGTATGACCTCTGACTCCTCCTGCTTCCTGTCAGAATTTTGTATAACATTCCAGAATGGAGCTTGAACACCCCGTTTATTCACTCCCTTTCTCATGTGGACAAGAGGAGGGGTGAAAACAGGATACTTTACTTTTTTTCCTCACCGTCTCTCCATCCTCGCTCTCGTTTGTTTATTTTTGCTGCTTGGATCAACACATGTGTAATGCGTCTAGTATATGCGATAGCCTCGTTGAAAGAGTTCTTTTGTGTTCTGTGTTTTTCGAAACTTTAGATGCGAGTTGGATTTGAACTTTTGCAAAAACCTTTTGAGTAAACATTCAACATTTTTTACTGGATTTTATATGTATTTATTTGTGTTAAAACAGCTGTATTTGTCATCCAATCCCGATTGATTAACATTTATTTTCTTGTTGACAACAATTCAAGGTACAAGTTCAGGTCAGGCTATATAAATTCATTGTCATGCTTATGTGTAAATAAGTCTTTAAAACAGCAGGGAAATCAAAGGAATTGGTCCGTTTCACACTCTAGTCATAATGCAAGTAATTTCCCACCGTTTATGCCCCTTTTCTGCTTTCTAGTTCCCACACATATTTGGATTCTCTGTTGTGACTTAAAGAGCCTTATTGAAAAGACATGCAATACATACACACACATACAAAACACAATCACAGCACTAATCAAGTAGCTCTCAATCAGCCTCCAGGAAAACCATTGACGCTGTGTAATTACCCACACGCAACTTTAATGTGTTATAATGAAGTCCCCCGTACATGTTGCCATGTAAACAAACTTAAGTTCCTTTAACCTGCAAATCCATTCAGTGAAAAGTATAAAAAGATGGTGAAGTGTGTGTTTCTGAATAACACTTCACTTATAGGCATTTATCATTATAGACAATCATTTTACTCCTTCAGTATTGATTTTGACGTTCCATTGTCCCATTTTAAAATCAATCTCGGTAGCTGGAGCTTGTGCATGTGGTGAGTGGTTGAAATGAAGTGCGAGCTGCAGGTAGCCAGTCACTCAACCCGTAATTACTCGCTGAAGAGCGCCATGCTTATTCTGTTCACTCTGCTGCTCAGTATGGGGTAAAGGCGGGAAAAAGGGATGAACGCTCAGAAAAACGTGGCATCCCGCGGAGCGAGGAACCCGAGCACTCGTTTAGTGTTCAGGGTGCTCAACATCCAAGTGTTTTAGCGAAGCTATTAGGCCCGGCTAATGAGGACGACGGGAATGGACAAATACAACCTCTAATTCGATTCAAATGTCAGTGTGGAGGGGAGCAGCTGTTGCTGTAGTGGTCTAAAGCTCTTAAAGGATTTGATGATTTTATCACCAAATAGTGTAAAATGTTAGACATAAGCGATGTTATAAAAAAAATAGTATGTCCAAATGAATGGTCTTTCAGATGAATTCGCTGAACATTAATTGAGGCTTTTAAGTCTCGTTCCCACTGACGATAATTTCCAGTGAAGAATCACCATTGATGGTGCCATTTAGTCCTGGTCTGTGACCATGAAACTGAGCCTTAGAGTGCCTCCTGATTTTCTGAATGCATTTAAATGGATTTTGAGAGCATTTTCGAAATTCAATAGGCACTGGTGAGGTGTTCATTTACAAAAATGTACTATTGTAACTATAGTTTATAAGGCAACCCAAATGAAAAAAAAGTTTTTGGTTATCTTCAAGAATTGCAGTGTTTTGACCCATTTTCTAAAATGTCCAAATGACCCAGAATAAAATAGAGAAACAGCCATGTGTATGAAAAAAAAAAAACATTCAAATCGAGAACCTACTTAGGTTAAAGGTGCGTCATATTTACCATTGTTTGGTGAATTTTTGCAACAAAATCCAGTCATTTCAATTTTTTCTACTTTTTTCTAATGATCCTAATCGTTCTTGAGGTTGAAAGATTTTGTAACAGGTTTAAGTTGGTAATGTGAATTCATGGATTGATCAACTGACTTTTGCTTGGTTTGTGCTTGCAAAATTTTGCGAATGGCACCTTTAAAACATCTGTTTCTCAACTGTCAACCAAATTGTATGAAACTGTTTATTATAAAAAGGCAAACAAAATATCCTTAAAACATTGAAACGTATTAATATTATAATTCCCTGTATAAGCCAAACAATGCAATTATTAACATGACTGTTGGCTTGTCTTTTGTAACTTTGAATGTTAATCTTTCTTTCATTCATTCATTCTTTCTTTCTTTTTTCTCTTCTCAGATGCAATGGCTACTCCATCTCCAGCCAAGAGTATGGGCGACCCAGGCATCACGCCACTTTCCCCCACACATGTACTGGTGAGCTAAGCTTTTTTATTTGCCAGCACGACGGCACCCATTACATGAAGGAAATGTCCAGTGTGCAAATGTGGCCTTAATGGATCCTCTTTTCTTTCTTTTTTTACCCTGAGCAGCAATTACATGCAACAATTTAATGCTTTACAATATCTCTTTACCTCTTTTCATGTCTCTTGGCTTCTTGTCCATTATTCATTTTTACAGAAGGACACAGAAGAGAATGAGCCTACGAGGCATCACTATGTGGTGGTGGTGGCTATCGACTTTGGCACCACCTCCAGTGGCTATGCATATGCCTTCATTAAAGAACCGGAGTGCATTCACACAATGAGGTGAGACAAAAGGTGCAGAGAAAGAGAGATAGAGTGGGGGTGTACATGTGTGAGAAAAGCCAAAAATGAGTTTCCCAAAAGGATTCTGCAAACATTTTTTGTATTCATGTTATAATGTTGGATTAAATGTAGTAAAAAAGTGAGTATATTATTATTTATTGATATAATTTACATTTTTTGAATAATATAAAAAATATTATGTATGTGTGTGTATATATATATATATATATATATATATATATATATAAATATTTAACATTTAAAAAATAATTATTTATTTTCCCCCCCTATCTTTTTTGAGTCAATTCTATGTTTGAACAGAGCATAAAAAAACTGTACTCAACAGTGGACTCATGAACATGTAGTCCATCTTTTCTGTAGACATTAATATGATTGTCCCTCTATTTGAAGGTCATGTCTCTATTTCAGTCAAACTTACTGGTGTCTTTCTCTCTAGGCACTTACATGCCCCATTAAAACTCATTAGATATATACAGTCCCACTGCGTGAATAATAGTCTGAACCACGTAACATTAGTGGCTGTGTGTGTGGTATATGAAGGTATACCCGCAGCTGCTCTGTAACCCTGACCTGACCTGACCTACTTGGTCATGCGACCTTTGACTTTTAGGTCAGCTCTACAGAGTACCTGCTGGGCAAAGAGTGTTTCCCGCCAAAATGGGCATGTGGGTTTAATTTTAAGGATCAGACTCATTATGAAAGTTAGAAATAGGATTATATTTGTTAAACAACACAAGTACAGCTGTAGAGGGTATTCTCAAAATATACACTGCTCAAAAAATTAAAGTAACATCCCACATTGGATCTCAATGAATGTAATATTCAATTTGAAAATCTTTATTTATATACATTCTATAATTTGTTAAGAATAAAATTATGTGACAACAGTCAATGGAAACCAAAATCATCAACACACTGAGGGCTTAATTCAAAATCATACCAAAATCAATGTAAAAAAAATCAACTTGCATGAATTTCTTCAAAGCAGCTCCTAATGTAAGTAAGAGAATCATTGGCTAGTCTGTGCGACCCTCCAAGGAGTTTCTTCCCCAGACCATTACTGATTCAGTCTGTTTCTGACCGTTTGGTCAGAAACATGAAGACCTGCTGGAGGTCATTTTGTAGGGCTCTGCCAGTGCTCCTCCTGATCCTCCTGACCTCAGTTGCCAGTCCAGCTGATAGGTTATTGCCTTTCTATGTCTAGCTCACTCATTTAACGAACTGTCTCTCGCTATCTCATTCATGCTCTTGAAACCATGTTGTGAGACACACCAAACCTCCTTGTGACTGCACGTATGGATGAGCCATCCTGGAGAAGCAGGACTGCCTGCGCAACCTGATTGGGTTGCAGATACAATTACATTTATGCATTTGACAGACGCTTTTATCCAAAGCGACTTACATTGTATTCAAAGAACAGATTGATATTCTAATCAGTTCTTGCTTTCCCTGGGAATCAAACCCATGACCTTGGCACTGTAAGCGCCAATGTTCTATGTATTGGTAACTAGGTACTACTGTACTACAGACAGTGAGAAGGACCAAAACAAAACACAAAACTAAAGGCAAATCAGTCAGGACGAAATAGGAGAGAACAATTATCTATGGCCACCACCTGCAATATCATTCCCTTTTTGGGGGTTGTTTTGCTGTTCACAATCACTTATGCTTTCTAATTGCACTGATATCCCTGAACTGTGATGATTAAGTTTTTCCTTAATTTTTTGGAGCAGTGTATGTTCACATATATTATTAAAAGATAGTTTGAATACGAGTGCAAATGGAGGCATGAAAAAATGTCATTTCCATTGAAACATGAAGGCTATAACCAGATATATTTAGCTTGATCTGATTCTTGGTATTCTGTTGTCCATGGCCATTGTGTTTATATATGATCTTGATTGTGTCAAATGTGGAAAACACAGCAGAGTGGGAGATGAGGAGGAGAAAAAGAATGAGTTAAATAAAGACTGTGCTTCTTTTGAAAGACCAGTGCCTTTCTTCAATCTTGTTAGTTCGATTTGTGTTTTGACTGCTGATACAGAATTACAAGCACAAATAGCCCAAGGCCTCTGAGATTATTTGGGTTGGACTGATAGTCTAGTCCCTGAATTTTTATATGAACTCGGCTTGCCTTGTAAAAACTCACAAACCTCATTTACTAAATCTGTTCATAGTCAGGAAGACAGTTGCTTTGAGTTGGTTAATAGGAGATGAGAGAATCGACTTCAAGACTGTCCTCATTTCACAGAGTCTGAAGTAATTTTTTTAGCTTGTTTACTGAAGCCTTTATTATTAACTCTGATAAGCTGAAACCTTATAAACTATTACAATTATGCCAATTAATTATTAAGTTTGGTTATATATAGTGCCCCAAAAATGTATTTAGACATGTAATATCTAAATACATATTTTATTTTATTATATCAAAATATTTTAAAAAGCATCAATCAGATGATAAGCTTTTTACCAGTTTTTCTTAGTGTAGGTTTAGTAGATCTATGAAATCACTTAATTATTATAAGGGTGCATGTAGTCACTTCTCTATTGTGAAAATGTTGGCATACTCAATTCTCTTTCTGTCCGTTCATACAGTCTGTATTCTAGATGCATGTTCTGTTTTGCACCGAGGTCCTTTATCCTGGAAGTAAAAATCCATGAATATTTAAAATATCTCTATATGATGCTTGAGCTGGTTTTACAACTGCTTTAATATGGATAATGAGGATGGATAATCATCTGTATGAAGTGATATTGTAGGTCATCTTAGGTCAGTTCTCTCCGAATCAGGAGAAGAGGTGAAAAGCTCAAATCTTCCACCAATGAAATTATTTCCTGATCCCATTAGATCTCTGTAAAAAATGTCTCTCCCATTGGTTGATTTTCCTTTTGCTTCTAGGCGTTGGGAGGGTGGAGACCCAGGTGTGTCCAATCAGAAGACACCCACCACCATTCTACTGACTCCAGACAAGAAGTTCCACAGTTTTGGATATGCAGCCCGAGATTTTTACCATGACCTGGATCCCACTGAGTCTAAGCAATGGCTGTACCTAGAGAAGTTTAAAATGAAACTACACACCACTGCAGTAAGGACTCATTCCTTCATTTTTGATTTTTTTATTAGCATTGACTTTGGAGTCCCAGCAAAAATATGCATTGAGGGAATTATTCATCATAAATGTGAGGACATGGTCTTCTGTTTGAAACTGCATTAATATCTTCATAAATGACTGGCTACTGCTTTACTTAACAAGTAATGCAAGCAAACTCATTACTAACATTTACAGATCTATCAAAGCTTTAAGACACTGAAGCAATGCTGTTAATGAGTTGTCTAGTTTATTAAATCTAAATGAAGTCTCTATGTCACTGGTAAGGAATGAAAAGATGATGCGAGTGATGGGCTTTTTATTAATAATAAAATAAAACAAAAATAAAAACAAAAACTACCCCAAAGAGGGAAAACTTAACAAAACAAATTTGACCAACTTGACTTGACAGGACTGGGCTGGGCTGGGCTGGGCTGAATTGACTGGACAAGACAGGACTCGAGATACTCAAAGCCGCACACCCACACAAAGACATGACAATAGGCAGTGTCAGAGCTTTGTCACAGAAACACTAGAAAACAACTACACTATAAACTTTTATACAGTATCTTTCCCTTGTTGTAAATTATGTAATACAGTGGAGTTAACTTATTTTCGAGTCACGGTTAACTCGCCAATACTATTATGTCAACGTTTTTGAAGTGGAACTGCCAAACTCCCTATTTGTCTTTAGTATTTTCGATTCTTTAATGTCGATTCGTTAATATCGCCGAAATCTAATATCTCGAGCACAAAATAAGAACAATTTCGCCACTTCACATGGTTATTTCGTGACTAATTTGCGTACCTAGTTCACTGCGCATGCATTGAGTTTGCCTTGCACGTGGATCGCGGTCCGCTCACTTACATATGCCTTTTGTTGTTAGCAAACATATACACAGTAGGCCTACAGTGTATGTAAAAAATTTTTTATGAATGCCGATCGCTTCATCAAACAAATCGTGGCAACACTGTTGTGTAAAAGGGCACCAAAAACTCGAGCATGCACATTCTCATTTAATAACTCACATCATGTACATCAATAAATTTTCATTTTTCTTTCTTGCGAGGGTTGTTGTCTTTTGCGCTCTGACAGCTGACAGCTAGCTGCGCTTCCACTATCACTCTGACAGCTGGCGCTGATAGACTGTCTGACCTATCAATCATGCAAGAAGACGTGATTGGCTGTGCTGCCATGAGAGCGTGCTCTTCTCATTTCATTCGATGATCAACACAACACGCTTCTTAAAGGGACGAGCTGCTAAACAGCGCAGCGGAAGAGACTGCTTTTTTCTTTTTCTTCTGATTCTGACTTGTGTTTTTTTTTTTTATTGTGTGAATTTCGCACACAAGCACTGTGTACCGAGCCTGAACAGTTATGGATAATTTAAGTCATGCAAGCAACATTTGAAATTCGAAATGTGATCTTACACAAAAAAGTTCAGTGAGTGAGATGGGTGATGGGTCCGCGCGAGATTGTTGACGCCGGGATGGGTGCCGAGACTGTTCAAACGTCTCCATAGTCACATCGCCACAGCCGCTTGCAGCCGCTTCCGCGAATGCGCTCCGCGGCCCGGTACCATTTCATCGACGGACCGTTCCGCGAAATCGCGGACCGGGGGTTGGGGACCACTGCCCTAGACCGTCGACATAACCGAACTCCACTGTATGTCTATTGTTGAAGTACAAATACATTTTGATTGACATTTCATGCTCTTTGTTTTTTCTAACTGACATTATTGTCATTTTATCTTCCTCAGAATCTGTCCATTGACACAGATTTACATGCGGCCAATGGAAAAAGGGTGAAAGCTCTGGATATTTTTGCTTATGCACTGGCCTTTTTTAAGGAGCAGGCTCTTAAGGTATGTAACATGATCATATAGAATGTTACGTTAAACCAAAAATAAAATATTTTTAAATTTAACCAAGATCAAAAAATCTTTTGTAATATTAAAATTGTCTTTACTGTTACTTATGATCAACTTAACGCATTCTTTCCAGGGCTACATTCTGAGCAGAGTCAGTATTTTAAATTTTCTGTTCATGCGTTCATTCTGTAACATTATTGTTCTAAAGACAGTAATGTTACAGGGTAAAACGCTAAGCTGTTTTTTCTTTGATTATAAAAAATAACAGTTAATAAAACTTTTTTTTGCCAATACCAGAGCTTGAATTATAATAAGAGCTTGTGACTAAACCTCATAACTCGAGTGGATCCTCAAACTGTCGACAAAACCTCATACAGTAGATCCACCTGCCTTCATGAATGAAGTCCTGAACGCATTTTGGAAACTGTCTTTGCTAGGTTGCAGTGCAAGGGTAAATAAAAAAACTAGCTCTTTGAGTAAGTAAAGCATCTTAATTCAAAACACAGTGGGTGTAAAGGCTAATGTTTTATGTATTTGAAGATTAGAGAAGAGTGTCACAAATATCTGACATTCGCTGGTGAAAAACCTTGTAGCAACATCATGTATGCATGATTTTGGAAAAATAATATAATGATGCACTCAAACGTCTGACCATACATAAAGTCACAATATTAACTTTGACAATCAGGTGTTTAGTCATTTAAAAAAAAATGTGAGAAAAAATGCCCTGAATAGTAGTTTTTTCAAAATTTTCGCTGGTTTCAAAACACACGCTGAATATAATCTGCTGTGCGCACATATTCTGTGATCCAACAGCTAATCCCAGCACATTGCCTTGCAACTTAATTTCACATATTTCGGATGTGTCAAACGCCACGTTTGCATAGGCCATACTATTTGAATTAACAATTGGTTGACTGCTAAATTTAAATCCTAAACAGAACGGATAAAATAATATCATTAACCAGTTAATGGTAATTTCAAATAAAGGTTTTTGTTCAGTCTATTTAAACTTGATTGTTTTCAATTTTGTTTATGTTCCTGTTAAAATTTAATTTAAGTTTTTCGTTTTTGTTCCTTGAACCGGTTCAGAGCTCTGTTCCTTCCTGAATAAGGTTTTCATTTACTGATCTCAAAATTAATTTTTGTCATTGGATGCAGGAGCTGAGTGACCAAGCAGAGGCGGATTTTGATAATGCTGATGTCAGATGGGTCATCACTGTACCAGCCATCTGGAAGATGCCAGCCAAGCAGTTTATGAGAGAGGCAGCGTATAAGGTATAACATTTCACATCTCACAGCCACATATGCTAAAAAATGCATGTTTCACTTTGATAAATTACCTATTTTGTGTTTTGAAATTGGAGAGAGGTCTGCGTGTAAGGTGCTTAATGTGCTTTCAATTAATGTAATGATTCAAGGGTGTTCACACAAGTTTGAAGGAGACACATGAAAGAGAGGAGGTAAAAGAGCACTGTTTGCTAGCCATCAAAAATAGAAAAGGAATGAGATATACAGAAATACAGGATGTAAGAGAGGAAAGGCAGAGATTAACAGAAAAGGAAAAAGGAAAGACACTTATCTCATCCCTTAGTTACAGCTTCTGTTTGTCTGTTTTCATTGTTGTTCACTGGACCACCTTAAAAGACCCCATACATGTGGTTCGGTGTTGCTGGCTCGCTACTCGTTTGTATTCTCGGTTGGCATCATTGTGCCGTATTACTGAGATATTTATTCATGGTTGCAACATCCTTCGAGGTGACCTGATTACAAGTGGTCAGGTGACACAGATTGCTGTTTACACCTGATTTGACATGCATCTTCAGTTTATCATTCATGTTAGTCATATTGAAGATGTTTTGTGAAGAATTTATTTTAAGTCAAATGGTTATTTTCTTTTTTAAATGTACTGTAACTGGCTAAATTTAAAGCCTTGTTGTAGTGAAGTGTTTGGTTACAATGTTTAGGATATATCACAACAGATTCCACTACAAATGGTGTACATTTACACATTTATTTTGTGCAGAACACTTGTGATTGGATCGCCTAAGGCGGATACAGTTGTAAATGAAGAAAATAGTCATGAAGTGAAGAGGAAAGTAAGGGAGAGGTTGAGGAACAAAACCTAGTGAAAAAGAATGAGTCAAAAACGCTATTAAACTATTATTGCTGCTTATTTCTTGTATGAAATGTACAAAACAAAAAAGGTTAAGCATAGTTATGTAATTCATTATTTTAAAAATAACAATAAATGCAATAATTTCTTTAGTTTATATATAACATGCATGTAAATTATAATAATCACACTACTGTAGTAAACAGAGGGATGACTTCTCTTGCACTGGAGAGAGAGAGAGAGAGAGAGAGAAAGGTATCAGGGTGTGGCATTGGCTTCTTTCATATAAATACAAAGTAAATAAGAAATGAGGCAAGAGCGGGGTAAACTACATGGGAAAAAGAGAAGAAGTGGGAGTCTGCAACTTCTGATATCTGCTTTGGGAATTCCTGCAAAGCTTGCAAAGGAGCATGTTTGTGTGTGTGTGTGTGTGTGTGTGTGTGTGTGCTTGTGCAGTGACTCAGCTCTCTGTCTGCTAGATCAGGAGAATTAAAATGAAGGACACTGCATTCACCCGCACCTCTGTTTCTCTCTCTCTGCATCCCTTTTTGCTTTCACTGCTGCCCTATATCTCACAGTGTCATTCAGCACAGCATGTGTGTGTGTGTGTGGTGCTTCTTTACATTTTTACACTCCCTTATATTAGAAGTGTGGTAATATGATCTTGATTTACAATACTGTGCAAAGGTCCTAGGCCCCCAAAAATGCGTTTAAGCCAGTTACTTATATAATTTGCTACTGCGTATTAGTAGGAAATGTCAGTTTACATTTCCAAACATTTATTTTGCCATTAGTTGTAATAATCCAGTGAGATTGTTTTATGCAGGGATTTTGGCAAAAGCCTGTATGCTCCATGTGAAGATCTGGTCCTTTACTCTACTAAGTGTGTCATGACTCATATTTAGGTGGGGGTGTTTAGGGGTGGGAGGCAGTAAATATTTTATTTGACTTCAAGCAATAACAGCAATGTCCTGCAGTGTGACATTCAAATACAATATTTTTTATATATTAATTAAATTTTTTATTTTTTATATATGAGAAAGATTTATGCTTTAAGGTTTGGGGGCTTAAGGAAATAAATAATAAATATGACTATCCTATAATAATATATCCTGAAATTTGCTTGTGTGTGAGAGCAGTGTTTTTTTCTTTTTGACACTTCCCCCTCCCCTTCCCCCTCCCCTTACACACTTCCCCCTTCCCTTACACAAAGCTGAATGATATTTAATTCAGCTTTGTGTAAATGTTCATATTATCTTCATTCACATTTTTAATAAATATGAGCCTGGGTTTCATATTCCTCTTTTAATGTCTTGCCATTTGGTGTTCTGTATTCTCCTAGGCTGGTCTGGTTTCTCGGGACAACCCTGACCAGCTGATCATCGCTTTGGAACCAGAGGCTGCATCCATTTACTGCAGGAAGCTCCGCCTTCACCAAATGGTTGATTTGGGCTCCAAAACAGCCCTGAACGGTTACAGCCCAACGGAGAATGTTGGGGTGGGAATGAACCAGGGTAAGATACCCATACAGTCTTTTACTTTATTACAGGTGCAACATAAGCATTCCGGTTTGAGGATAAAGCAAATCACACTCATACTGATCCAGTTATACTCACGTTTATGCGACAGTAATTAAATGTTTGTTGAGGATAATTTTGTCCACGTCTTTTAATGCCACTAACCTGGCAAGTGATTTGATG
This sequence comes from Rhodeus uyekii, assembly GCA_037043235.1. Taxonomy (NCBI): domain Eukaryota; kingdom Metazoa; phylum Chordata; class Actinopteri; order Cypriniformes; family Acheilognathidae; genus Rhodeus; species Rhodeus uyekii. The sequence goes on along the minus strand of JAWRVZ010000002.1, from coordinate 417,037 downwards.
AAGAACTAAAAACAAATGTTTCCCAGAAACTGTGTAAAGTACATCAGTCAAATTAGAGCTTGGTAGATCAAGGAAGTTCAGATAGTGAGTGAACAAACTGTGGTAATGAGGTATGGTTGAAAGTTCTGTTTATATGGGGTTGGGCTATTGTTGTTGGGCTATTGATGGTGTAGTCACTAATTATCTTTTACTATGTATAGAAAATTAGTGAACTGTAAAGATGTTCTCTTCTTCAATATGAAATGACTTTATTTTATTTTATTACAACAATCACTTTTTCCTACAACAGTGCTATAAATTTAAATGGAAATCATTCGACTTAAACTAGCATGGAAATGGACATTACTTCTACACTAGAGTTGCAGGACTCCTGCGGTCCAGAATGCATATTAAACTCCCTACATTGAGGGAGAGAAAGTGATGATGCATTCAGAAAGCTGTGGGAGTGAGGGGAAAAAGGAAGGGAGAGATGAATGGCTTTTAATTTAAGCTCATTTTAGATGTCTAATATATCTGTAACAGAGGGGACTCAAAGGCAGAGATCCAAACGCAATGTCTTTATTAAGAGTGGTCGAAAACAGGCAGGAATCACAAAGGCGGGCAGACAGGATCAGAATCGTGGTACAGGCGGTGGTCAAGGCAGGCAGCAATCAATCATGAACGTAAATCCAGGCACAGGTCAGGGCAGGCAGAACAGGATCAAAAAACAGGCAGACAGGCAAAAACAGCAACAGGCAAACAGGACAGGAATAAACGCTCAGAAATGATAGCTACGGCAAATCAAGACTTCGCGGTGATTGTCAGAATGAAACAGTCTTTTATGGTCCAAGTAATGAATCACAGGTGGTGTGGCAAACAATGATGATGGAGTTCAGGTGTGTGTGTAAGTCCAGTGTGATGGTTGCTGGGAAATGTAGTGTGTAGTGAAGTGTCAGTATAAGTGAGAGCTCCCTCTGGTGGCCAGGGAGGGGAGCACAGAGCTCATAGTCATAACAGAGCCCCCCCCCTACGAGCGCCTCCTGGCGTGAGGAAGCGAAATGGCGCCGCGCACCACCATGGCAGCACCCAAAGTTCAAAGTTCCAGGGTGGTGCCGGGGGAACCGACCAGGCTGGTGGGTCTGGGAGGTCTGGCAGTTCTGTAAGGTCCCAGGACGTAGCCGACAAGCCGATGGACCCGATCGACGCCGCTGGTTCCGGAGACCGAAGGCCAGCCGCAGCGACGAATGACCGAGGCGGAATCCAAAGGACCGAGAGCAGAGTCAGAGACGGAGTGACAGAGGACAAAAGGTGTAAACCGGAGGGAGGAAGGAGCCAGCTGGAGCCGCAGGTGTAGGCAAGGCGACGCACGACCAAGGTGGAGCCTGGAGGACGAGGGAACCCGATGGAGATGATGGTCGAGGGACTTTGGTGAAGCTGAGGGAGTGAGAAGCCAGGCTGTGCCGAAGTGTTGACGGACCGAGGTGGAGAGAAGGGGTCTGAGGCTGGAGGCGGAGTCAGGCATTCCCCGACTGCCGTCGAGGCTGGAGTTGGCAGGATCTGCGGCGGTACCATCCAGCTGAGCATATGCAGTGGCGGTGCAGGACTGACGATCTCTGGCAGAGACAGGGCAGGAGGGCTGGCAGACACAGACAGGGACAGAGGTGATAATGGGTGGGATAGGGTGGGAAACGGTACCTCAGGCTCTGGCTGACGGGTCGTTGCAGGCTCTGGCTCTGGTTGACGGGTCGTTGCAGGCTCTGGCGGCTCTGGCTGACGGGTCGTTGCAGGCTCTGGCTGACGGGTCGTTGCAGGCTCTGGCGGCTCTGGCTGACGGGTCGTTGCAGGCTCTGGCGGCTCTGGCTGACGGGTCGTTGCAGGCTCGGGGAGATCCGCGAAGGCCGGCGGCGGCGCTGGGATGTCCCGGAAGTCCAGCGGCGGGTCGGGCCACGGCAGCTCGGGCTCTGGTTCTGGCGTGTCGGGCCACGGCAGCTCGGGCTCTGGCGGGTCGGGCCACGGCAGCTCGGGCTCTGGCGGGTCGGGCCACGGCAGCTCGGGCTCTGGCGGGTCGGGCCACGGCAGCTCGGGCTCTGGCGGGTCGGGCCACGGCAGCTCGGGCTCTGGCGGGTCGGGCCACGGCAGCTCGGGCTCTGGCGGGTCGGGCCACGGCAGCTCGGGCTCTGGCGGGTCGGGCCACGGCAGCTCGGGCTCTGGCGGGTCGGGCCACGGCAGCTCGGGCTCTGGCGGGTCGGGCCACGGCAGCTCGGGCTCTGGCGGGTCGGGCCACGGCAGCTCGGGCTCTGGCGGGTCGGATCTCTGGATCGGGCTCTGGCTGGCGGATCTCTGGATCGGGCTCTGGCTGGCGGATCTCTGGATCGGGCTCTGGCTGGCGGATCTCTGGATCGGGCTCTGGCTGGCGGATCTCTGGATCGGGCTTTCTCTGCTTCCGCCGCTTGCGGCGGTGAGGTGTTGAGTTGGTCGCGGCGCTCGGAAGTACTGAATCGGTCACTTCTTCAATTTCAAAGTCAATACCATTCAGCCACAGCACAAGATTAATATAGTCCATGAGTGAGGTTTCCTGGCATCCAAGAGCCCGGATAGCCCTCTTATCCAGTCCTCGCTCAAATATAGAAATCAAAAAGGCGTCACCCCAACTCACTCGGTGAGAAAGTTCAATGAAGTCGGCTACATAGTCCAACAGGGGCCGGTTACCTTGCCGGAGACAGATGAGGTGAAACTCAGCCTGTGTCGAGTCATCCATCCTGACAGACAGCTGGATCTTGTGTGGCGAAGTCTTCTGTAACAGAGGGGACTCAAAGGCAGAGATCCAAACGCAATGTCTTTATTAAGAGTGGTCGAAAACAGGCAGGAATCACAAAGGCGGGCAGACAGGATCAGAATCGTGGTACAGGCGGTGGTCAAGGCAGGCAGCAATCAATCATGAACGTAAATCCAGGCACAGGTCAGGGCAGGCAGAACAGGATCAAAAAACAGGCAGACAGGCAAAAACAGCAACAGGCAAACAGGACAGGAATAAACGCTCAGAAATGATAGCTACGGCAAATCAAGACTTCGCGGTGATTGTCAGAATGAAACAGTCTTTTATGGTCCAAGTAATGAATCACAGGTGGTGTGGCAAACAATGATGATGGAGTTCAGGTGTGTGTGTAATCAGTCCAGTGTGATGGTTGCTGGGAAATGTAGTGTGTAGTGAAGTGTCAGTATAAGTGAGAGCTCCCTCTGGTGGCCAGGGAGGGGAGCACAGAGCTCATAGTCATAACAATATCTTTGTTTGACCTTTCCTTATGCATGTGTTTGTTTGCATATATAAAGATATATATTACATATACATTACAAACATTTGGGGTCAGTAAGATTTCTTTAAAGAAACCATTAGGTGACTTTAAATGAAGTGATGACAATAAAGACATTTTATTATGTTACCAGTTTAATTGTTTGTTTTAAATAAATGTTGTTCTTTTGAACTTGCCATTCATCAAAGATTCCTGAAAATATTTATCATGATTTCCACAAAAATATTGAGCTGTGCAACTGTTTTCAACACAGATTATAATAAGAAAATTTTCTTGAGCACATCAGCCTTGCCATCAAAGGAATAAATGACATCAAAATATGGTCAAATTTAAACTGCTTTACTGATTTTTTTTATTTATAAAAAAAAAAATGATTGCAGCCTTGGTGAGCATAAGACTTACATTTGTACTTAACTTACTTAAAAATCTTACAGACCCCAAAACAGCCGTGTATTTATATGTGCACAGATGCCATTTTGTGGTTTTTCAATGTTGGGCACTTTTACCTTCCCAAGGGTTAATGTTTAAATTTTATAATTTAATTATTGTTTAATTTATATTGAATAATATATTTTTACATATACATTTATGTATTTGGCAGACGCTTTTATCCAAAGCGACTTATATTGCATTAAAGGAACACATTGACATTGAAATCAGTTCTTACATACATACATACATATATACATAAAATGCATGTCCAATCAAAATTCTATCTTAAGATGTAAAAATGAATCATTTAATTTATGTTTAAGATATGTAAAATACTAGCTCTGAAATTAGCCATAGCTAGACAAATGGACAAATGAAATAAAAACTTTTGTGATTTTTGAAGGATTTACAAGGTCAGAAGTGCTCATAGTTGAAGAATCATCTCATTACATTCCACAGTTTATCTAGACGTGGTACGTTTTACCAGTTTATGTCACACACCAAAGTACTTCCATCCACTTCAAACTTCAGATGTAAGGTTGTTTTTGTCTAGAAGCAGAGCAGAGTGCATCATCTTCTTCGCCCTTCCAGTCCATTCCAGTCGACCTCCATTGCCTTGCTCATGTCCTCCTTATAGACTGACAGCCCATGCACATAGAAAGTCGGCTCTGTGCTAAAAAAACATTTTCTCTCACAAGTACATGGCATTTGAGTGGTCTGTGATTTTAGAAATGACAATGAAAAGTCATTTTTCATGTGCATTCAGAAGGTGACAGTCATTCGGACCACTGCTGAATGGTGATTCCAGCATGAGAAACAGCTTCGGCAAATTCACAATTCCCCAGCCTCATACATTTCTTTCTTTCGCTCTCTCTCTCTTTCTATTAAAGTTTGCATGCACATTTATTCATAATCATGCCATTGTTTGAGATCATGCCTTGCATTCCCTTTGAAAGAAAACTATTTTAATTATATCAAAAAAATGTTAACAATGTTTCTTAATCTGTTTCTGACCATTTGCACAATTAACCACAAGAGTTGAATTATTATTAGTTGATGTCAACATATTCTTTCCTTCTTCTTTCTTTATTGTCAGCATGTTTGTCATAATTTAAGAATAATAATGTAATTTGTTCTATCGTATGTCTGAAACTGCAAAAGCAGAGCTATTATTCCTTTAAAAGAAACTATATCAGGGGACATGTGACATCATTGACCTCAGTCTGATGACATCAGCAGCTCTACAGTCATCAGCAAGCACATCTGTAACTCTAAACCACTGTACTTCCAAAAGGAGTGACATAGAAAGAATTTGATCACTGATTTTGTACTTTTAAGATGAATTGTTCATCAGCAATTGTTGAAGTGATAATGCAGTGGTGAAAAAAAGAGATGACTATAAGATTATAATGCATAGAGCGAAAGTATGAAATCACATGTGCCTTCTTTGTATACTATATGCTGTTCTATAGATAGAGAGAGATAAAAAGAATGGATGAAGGAAAAATGAGTAGTGTGTATTGATTATTTTAGCAGCAGGATTATTTGTGCTCTGATAGTTTATATCCATCCTGAGACAGGAAGCAGTTGTGTGTGGCGACCCATTATGGAGTAGGGCAAGAGTTAGAAGCACAAAGCGGCTATCTGTCTTATCTACTTCGTCTCTAAAGGGCGGTCTGAGACAGGCGAGAGATAATGTGTCCTTCTCAGGGACGTCTCGCAGAATTTATTTGATGTTTTTCTTTATTGAACATGTTCAATAGACCTTTGTAAGTCTGGGGTTGGGAATTTTTAATGTTTTTGATAAAATTCTCTTATGTTTTCTAAGGCTGCATTTATGTGAATGAAAATAAAATAAAATTACAATTTAAAAGACCTTTTTTCTATTTTAATATATTTTAAAATGTAATGTATTCCTGTGATGGCAAAGCAGGCATTACTCCACTCTTCAGTGTCACACGATTCTGATTTGGTGCTCAAGAAACATTTCTCATTACGCCCGTTTCACAGCGTGAACCATTTTTTACGACGCCCATGTTAACAGATTATCAGAGTGTGCTACCCAGCATAAATCAAAGCACCTGACAGCTGAATAAGGTGGCAAAATGGACGATACTCGTTTGTATTTGTAGTATATGAGCGCACAGTTTCGGCACTGCCTCCATTCTGCTTGTGTGTCCAGTGTGAAACAGTTGTGCTTCTTAATATTTTCATTTATTTCAGGATTCTTGGATGAATGGAAAGTTCAGATAAAAAACAGCATTTATTTGTAGTAGAAATCTTTTGTAACACTTTAAATGTCTTTATTTGTAACGCTTTACAACAAGGTCTCATTTGTTAACATGAACTAACAATGATTAAATGTATTTTTACAGCATTTATTCATATTTGTTAAAGCTACTTGTTGTAAAAATGTTCGTATTCATCTTAGACAGTGCATTAACTAATATTGTTTATTGTTAGTTCATTTTAACTAATGTCCCTTACTAATATGAACAAATGAAAGTGATCATTAAGGCAGACTAAATGTAAGAATTTAGGAATGAATGAAGAATCCATATTCGTCTGAAGTAAAAGAAGTTTGTTGATGGATTCTTGTTACGTCATGTTGTCCGCATACAGTATGTAGTTCAGTGCCTTGATATTTAGATAAAATAGGTTGTGGTTCTCTGTGAGTGCAGCTAATGCGTTGTGAATTTGCGATCAGAGTGGAACAGGAATTTCAGACGTGGGAGTGTTGCGTGGAGAGGTTAGGTCTCCCACGCCCCGTCAGAACCTGCCGAGTAATGGAAAGAAAACGTCTGCTGGTCCATTTCATTGTTTTCTGTAGGTTAGAGGAAATGTCAATCTGAGTCTCCATGCGGTCACTCTCCTTTAGAGCTAACATTTCCTGTTTGGCAATGTTTACAACTGTCAGGATGGCCATTATCCTCTGATGTCATCAGACCAACTGCCCTTTATCAGACCATGACAATCTGTAAAAAGAACAGAGACTTTTACATTCCGGTTCCAGTCAGGAAGTTCAGGAAAGTGAAAAAAAGAGAAAGTCTTTCAATGCAGTAATTGTGGAAAGTCTTGCTTGCTAAACTGCGCTATTCAGATATTATACTATTCAGGTCAACTTTTTAGTTATAATTTTACATATTTGTAAACATTAAATTATTAACATGTATTCAATCAGAGAATGTAGTGCAATTTGTTTCATTTATTAATAGTGTCTGTACAGGAATATCATGCATAAAATGTGTTTTGTCTTTTTCAATAAAAAAAGGATAGTTTCATGTGTTTGTCCGATATTAGATAGCTTTTCATTTATTGTATTTCGGTTGATTTTTATATATTTAACTGTACTTTCTTTTTTTTTTCTTTTTTTTTTTTACATAAATTACCTTTACTCTCATCCAACATCTCATTTCTTAACACTGTTAGATGTGGTCAATAGCAAATATCAAAATAAATAAATGTTTCATATTGAACATTATAATGTTATGATACCTAAAGTCATTTGTAGCATTTAAAATGATTGATTTGTGTTTCAATTGTAGTTTATTTGGACAAAAATGAATAGAATTTTATTATCATCCCCAAACATAAAATTAACGATCAGCTGTCAGTTTCAACTGGAATTTTTATATTATGCATCCCTTAAAATTCAAATGTCAAATAAGTAACTAAGATAAACAACAACATAAAAATGACAGCTATTTAACTGCTTTTCTTTAAATTTCATGAATTTCCCTGAAAATAAAGGAGTCTACTTTTTTCCAGCAGCATCCCCCTGCTTAAAGAAATCACATGCAGCCCATGTTCCTATCTCATCCTGTCGCCTTGCCTATAGAACTGCCACATGCACACAGATACACACAAACAGCTTCACGCTGCCTTCCCTCTCACACACACTTCCTGTCTCTCTCTGTCAATAACCAGCCAAGGAGCATGTGCGCCGTAACCGACAGAGCCGCACCTTTCTGGTGGAGAATGTCGTAGGAGAGCTCTGGTCTGAACTCACTGAAGGTAGAGTCTGTCTTCTCACACATTTTTCTTTTAGTATTTTGCTCCTGCTGTTTCTAATGCTGCTGTCATAAGTTAAGAAACCCTAAAGCCTGAAGCTCTTAAGAAGGATGCAATAGTCTCAAAAATTTACCTCGATGCAGCTTATTCTGGCTAAGAACCACCCAATCAGATTGGAAGAGACTGACTGACTTGTTAAACAATCAATACTCTGTCCAAAAGTAATACTTCATGATTATTTCACAGATTTAGTTGCATCAAACCGGTCAGTCAGATGAATTTGGCATTTCTGTCAGTGAGGGTGTCAGTCAGGAAGGGTGGTCCTTATATGTGCCAAATGAGACTGAGACTAGATGCACCCAAGCTGAGAGCACAAGGAAGATGCTTAGTTTGAAATCCCTGACTGAATTAGCAACTGCTCAACCCTTAGAATTGCCTCAGCAAACTTTGCCTATTCATCACTGCTGGAATAACCTCCAAGCAAATTAATGTTATTCAAAATCATTTCAAATTTCAGTAAAAAAAAACAAGTAGTTCACTCAAAAATTTTAATTGTCCTAATTTACTCACCTGTATGTTGCTCCATACCTAAATGTTTTTTCTTTCTTCTGTGGTACATAAAAGATGTTTTGTCCAAAATGGGGTAAAAGTCATATGGATTTGGACTTCCATTAGAAAATAAATAACAGTCTCTTTGAATATACAGTAATATCATACAGTTTGTATTTAATATACAAAACTGACATGAAACTAATTCAAAAGGCTTCTATTTGAAATCTTTCCCGTGACCCGTTGCAAAATCATTTTCTGGACTTCTCAAAGTCACTCACATCCAACATCTGCAGACAGCTCATGGAAAGCGTAAAATGTCACTAAACAAAATGTGGATCCACTAATTTATTTTTCCTTGTGAGCCTCAAATGTTGTTTCTGCTGCTCTCTAGGTGACCGTTATGTGGTTGTGGATTGTGGGGGAGGGACAGTGGATCTCACTGTGCATCAAATCCGGATGCCGGAAGGCCACTTGAAGGAGCTGTACAAAGCTTCAGGTACAAGGCAACTAGTAGCTTAGATAAGCTTTTATTTACTATTAAAAAAAGTGAACTGTTATTCTAAAATGTCATTTCCCATCCATTTTATCCATCCTTTCCATAGGAGGCCCACACGGCTCTCTCGGTATAGATTATGAATTTGAGAAGCTCTTGTGTAAGATATTTGGGCAGGATTTCATCGACCAGTTTAAGATCAAGCGTCCGGCCGCCTGGGTGGACCTGATGATCGCGTTTGAGTCTCGTAAGAGGGCCGCAGCTCCTGACCGAAGCAACCCGCTGAATATTAACTTGCCCTTCTCTTTCATCGACTACTACAAGAAATTCAGAGGACACAGCGTGGAACATGCACTGAGGAAGAGCAAGTGAGTGTCTAAATGTGGCAGTAATTACCCATTTGCCAAGTTGCACCTTCCAAAGCACCTTGCACTTTCACGTTGCTTGTTTTTTCCCATTTGGAATGTTTTTCCTCTTTTCCATAGAACAGAAATGCATTATGATCAACTGGCTATCACGTTCAGTTGCAACTTTGCTTGTATTAAAATAGTGATTTAAATATCTATATCTATTTATAGAAATATTTAAAACAATCAGAAATTTAAGATTTTTATTTAGTGAATATATTTATATATATATATATATATATATATATATATATATTCACTTAATAAAAATATTAAATTTCTGATTGTTTTAAATATTTTTATAAATAGATATAGATATAAATAAATGTTAATTATTTACACATTTTACATTTTTATATATATATATATATATATAAACGTAAAATGTGTAAATAATTAAAATTTATTTATTTAATATTATGATATATATATTTAATGTCCCTTCAATCAATTTATGTTTAATTCGTACAATGAAGACTATGCAGTGTTTTATTTTACATATATTCTTACATATATATACACAGTAAATGTTAGAATTCATTTTTTGTTTTTCTCCATTGCCATAAACTGTTGACTGTTTTCTGCTGACTCTCCACCTTTGCGGTAATTGTTGTCCGTCTCTTTTGAGGTCGAGCATGTGTGACCTACAGCCGCTGGAGAGTTAATCTGTCTATTCATGACTGCTGTCAATACCGTACACACAGGCATTCAATAAGCCATTACGCCCTGTATAAAGATGGCCAAGTCAGCTAAATGAATACCATGTTTGTGTGTATGTGTGTGATTGCTGACTGTGTGCTAAACACTCATAATCAAGGGCATAGGAACAATATAAGTGTGGGCACATGATAAACTCTTATAAGATTAGATTATTGCTTACAGAGGCTGCTGGCTGTCATAATTTTCTTTCAATTTCAACTCAGTAAATTACTTGAAATATTAGTCTTCTAAAACCATTTATAATAGTATCAGAATCTAGTTTTATCGTTCTAGTATTGTTTTTAAATTGTCATACTATTATATTATTTGAGTTAAATGTATTCTTTCCTAACACAGTAATGAGGTAATCATTCGAGAGCCATGAGTTAGACTACTCTGACTTGCATGTTATAGATTTTGAGCTCTTATGTCTCACAGGGGACAGTTTTTCCTACAAGCAGGCAAGCCAGGCATCTCTGAGCACTCGTTCAGCCCTGCATCACACTGCACTGCGCAGCGATATGGGAATATGTGCATCTGTTTACAGGAAACCACAGCTATTAGCACACATATGCTGGCTTTTATAGTAGTGTAAAACCTAATAGCATAAACTCAATAATATCAGGTTCTCTTTAGTCTTCAATATACAAATAAAGCTTTCAAACTGCACAATGCCAAATGAGGATACTCTGTTATTATTTATAACTCTTGCCGCTTCTCATTTTGTCTCTCTTCTGCAGTGTGGACTTTGTGAAGTGGTCTTCGCAAGGCATGCTGAGAATGAGTCCAGATGCAATGAATGCCCTGTTCAAACCAACTATAGACCACATTATACAACACCTGAGTGAGTACTCACCCTGTTCTACTAGAACAATGTGCCATATAAGTTATAATTATTGACATACGATGCCTGTAATTTAATATATCGATTAGGAAAGGATCTGGAGTTTTTAGTGAGACAACAGGGTTTGTTGTCCAGATTTGGGTGTTAATGGAAGGTCATGTGCTCATAAAACCCATTGAAATAAACAAGACTACTATATGTGATTTAATTATACAATATTCAATAGAATGCATGTAATTAAGGGATGTAATTAATGTGATTGGACTTCTTATTGATTTATGTCAGATTAAATGACAGCAATACTTAATACATTTTTCAGAAAAGTCGCACCACACTGTCGCATTGGGTCAAAATTGCATTGAAAGAAAAAAATATCCACAGATAACTTGCATCAGTGTAAAAGTTGCAATTTATTATTACATTCAGAACTAAGGAAAAATACCAATAAATGAAATAAAACTTTCACAAACATGTATTTTATTTTTCCCCTCACTCCACAGTAAATACTTTTGAATTTAACAGTATTCAGCGTACAACAGGAATGAAACAAACATAAATTATGATAAACATCATTTATTATAAATGGCAAGCCTAAAAAATTATTTAACGTCTTTCAAGTTTAAGTTCAATTACTGAAAATAATTTTCAATAGTTTTAATTTTATTTAACAGTAACATCGCTGTATATATCATAACAGAAATGTACTTGCATTGAATTCCATATAAATTATGTTATGTTGGAATGGAATCAAAAGGCCAATTCACACTGCACCAACAGACACTGTCCAACAGCAACAGACATTTTGACAGTGCCCTGTTGCTTTTGGCCGGCGCTCGTTTTTGCTGATTGAACATGTTGTATTGAACACACACTGCAATCTAGTGATCTAGTGTTCTCGTTGGTCTGCATCTTCTGGTGCGGTGTGAATTAGCTTATAGTCTAAAGCTAAAAAATGTTAGTCTGTGTCTGATATCTGCAGACTGGCTGTGATATTCAACTCCTCCAGACTGCAAATCAGGGCAAAAATCTGGGCAAAGGTTTTGTAGTGTATTCCAGCCTTTAGTAGAATCTGTAAAGCTGTATAAACTAAGGAGGTGCTGGGAAACACAATTAGGGCAAGCATTGGCCCAGTCAGAGGAGGCTCCACCATCTCCCCAAAATACTCCAGTGCGCACAGAACTGGGTCAGAATCCAGTCCCACCGCTCTCATGTCGGTTGAGCACAGCTGCTGTTCAAACAAAAACTACAAGCAAAAACATCACCTTCTCATGTCTTAAATTGCTTTATAATAAAAATTTTGTCAAAATCATGTTTCTCATTCTCTCCCTGATTTCATCCTTCTATATGTTCTCCAGCTGAGTTATTCGACAGGCCGGAAGTGACAGACATCAAGTTCCTTTTCCTGGTGGGTGGATTCGCAGAGTCTCCACTGCTACAGCAGGCGGTTCAAAAGATGCTTCAGGGCCGCAGCCGAATTATTATTCCGCATGATGTGGGCTTGACCATCCTCAAGGGCGCGGTGTTGTTCGGCCTGGATCCCAGCGTCATAAAGGTGCGGCGCTCTCCGCTCACTTACGGCGTTGGCGTCCTCAACCGTTTTGTAGAAGGGAAGCACCCGCCCGAGAAGATGCTTGTGAAGGACGGTACGCGCTGGTGCACCGACGTTTTCGATACATTCATATCTGCCGATCAGTCAGTGGCGCTGGGCGAAACGGTGAAACGCAGCTACACGCCGGCGAAGCCGTCGCAGCAGGTGATTGTCATCCACGTATACTGCACAGAAAAAGAGTCGGTCAGTTTCATCTCGGACCCAGGTGTGAAGAAGTGCGGTACGCTGAAGCTGGATGTGAGCGGTACTGAGAGTCCAGCTGCACGAAGAGAGATCCAGACGCTCATGCAGTTCGGAGACACTGAGATAAGAGCCATGGCTATAGATGTGGCAACCTCTCGCAGTGTCAAAGCTGGCATCGATTTCCTTAGTCAATAGAAGAAGATGAGGGATGGGTAAACAACACTGCAGAAACTCGGTATTTTAGTCATGTTTTCCAGTAAAATATCCCAACATCCTTAAAACAAGATACATTTTGTTACTTTTACAATAACTTTATATATAAATGTTTGTTTTTTTTATTCAGCAAGGATGCATCCGTTTATCAAAAGTGGCATTAAAGACTAAAGATTATGTTCTTGATGATGATAATGTTGCAAAAGATTAACAAAGGAATGTTTCTTGAGCACCAAATCAGCAAATTAGAATGATTTCTGATCATGTACACTGAAGACTGAACTAATGATGCTGAAAGCTCAGTTTTGCCATCACAGGAATAAATCCCAAATTAAAAATAGTAAGAATAATATAACTTTTTTTTTTAATCACATAAATTCAGAGAGTTTTCAAAAAAACATAAAATCATGAAACTTTCAAACGGTTACATTTTGAATCACATTTATTGTTATAAACATTTGTGTTATTTGAATCCAAATTGTTTTATTTCCTTGTTAGAAACATTAACCATTGAATTCTGTGTCTTAATATCTCATGCAGTTATATTTAATATAGCACATGGTTCTTGTTCAAAGGATGTTTAGATATTTTGACTGTAAAACAAGACAAAACACTGATTAAAACTATTTTTGCGGTGTAGAAGGACAGAGAAAAGAAAGAGAAAACTAAAAATAGAGCTTGAGCGAGAGATGAAGTTTGTAGGTTTGGAGTCTCAACTAATACATCATGTTTTCCGACCTTTCATGTGACATTTGCTTGATAACTGTGCCATTCATGTTATTTTATTTGGTTATTTCATTTTCCAGATACACCGCTGGACTCAACTGGCCAAAGTTGAGTTCATTCTGTTCATTTTAACCAGTGCTCACTTCATCTAGACTCAGTTCATTATTCTCTGTATGCTTCTATTATAGTCTATTTGTATAGTCTGGCTACGGCTATTTTCTGCACAGAGATGCAAACTCTGCATGGATAGAGCCAAAATACAGCTGCGTATTGCCAGTAGTGCAGTTTGGGATAGCACATTGTATTAAATTAGCAAGTCAAGTTCAGGTTAAGGCAGCTACATCAGTCTTATATACACATCATGGCAGAAATATAACATTGTTCTCTTTCGAAATGCAGTGCTTTGCTCTGAAACTCTGGCCTATTACCTCCAAGGCCCAGTCCAGAACCAGTTCATCCATTTAGGTTATAGTGAGGAGGTTTGGGCTGCTGGACTGGTGACCAATTTGTCACTCTGAACCAGAAACTCAATATGTTAGGAATAACTTTAACAAAGGTACCGTTCAGAATCACCTGAGCTACACATCACAAAGGTGACAAAATTACTGTCGGTTTTTCACACTAGTGCTACGCGGCAAAACGCAACATATCTTTTTCTCTTTTTTTTGTATTGTTATCAAGTTTCATTATCTTGATTATCTTTTTGCATGTCAAGGCATTTTAGGAGTTCTGACTCCACTTGGCTGAAGTTTAGGGTGCCATTTCAACTGTCCCAAAATTCAGCGTATCTTTTCATATTGTCGGTCAGTATGTTGTTAGAAGCAAAATGAGAAAGCATAAATCCTAGAATGTGAATTTGAATCATCATTCGAAGTGGCAGTGACAGAGAAGACTACAACATGCTTTGAAAGAATAGCCATCGCTATATGCTAGTTGCCTTTAATCCTGCTCTTATAGAAAGAGAAGCCACTGATTATTTTTTCCCTCCTGTTTTTATTTAGAATTTTTATTTTGGAGATTATTTTGGATGATATGTGACAAATGAAAATGTTTATTTCTGTAAATACAGTATTTAAAGATATTGTACAGGTTTTTAGCATTGTTTTAGCATTAGCAGCTTTATGAACAGTGTGTGTATGCAGGCCTTAAGAGCAAACATTCTTCCTTACACTCTCACCAGCCTTCACAATGACACTAAATTCAGATATTACCCTAATCCAAACCCAAGCATAACCACAAAGACTGAAACTTAATCCCATTCCCAAAACCATTCCCCAACCTAAACCCTTATTTAGACCAAAATAATCTCTCTTTATTTTAAATACAAAGCTCTAATTTCCAACTTGCATTTCCCATTTTCCACTCGCAAATGCAGCTTTGTGAATTGCCTTTGTTGCTCTATTTTTAGTATCACAAGACTTGAAAACCTTTGACCTTAACAACTTTACTTATCATTTGAAATAAGACGTGTAACATAGTAGTATATTTTGGTTTTGGGAGATGAGGTGACTGAACGTTTATGGTGTGTGTATGTGGTCAAATCTTATTCTGTAGACGATACCACAAATAGTTGGCAATAGCAATGCTTTTGGTTTGGAAGATACTGAGATAAATGCAAAGCTAAAAAATGAAAGCAATAAAGGTATTGCAATGTGACGTTCCACGTTTTATTCCCACTTGCTCCATCACAGTATTCTGCCGGTGTGAAGTCTGTGTGTCAAAGCTTCAGCTGCAAAATTGTAATGTTGCTATGAAATTGTATTAATCAACATTTGTAGATCATTGAGGTGATGATAAGCGAACATTTTCATCACGTATCACGTCCTTTGAAAGTCAGCATGAGGATCAATGTAACCGTTTGTTTTGGCGTCCTTGGAAAAATATACGCCAACAGATTGCTTTTTTATAGATTTGCTTTGCAATGCAAGACGAGAAGCGCCAAATAGTTTTTGCACTAGACAGTTAAAATCTTTGATTCTGAATTAAAAACATGATGGATCAAAAGTTGTTGTTTTTTCGTGACTAATACCATCAAACAATGTAATATAATTAAAAAATTTAAATACCAAACAACACAAACGTAAAATAAAACGCTAAAGCTTCCCTAAATGTAATCAGGATCTGCTGCTCATGTGATTGTTAATTGCAAATAATTGCGTATGCTCTGCACGATTCGCATGAGTGACCAAACATGAGAAATATTTTTTTGTTTGGTTCGTTTAAAATCTTTATTTGAAACTAAATAGATCTCTGGAAAATAAAACCTACGCTACCACACGTCATTCTCATCATTGGCTTTGCAAGGCAGTAGAAGGAAATCATCATGTGATATATCCACACATTGATGTACACCTTTACAAACGTGTGCAGATTTGTGGAGTAAGTACATCCTTTTTGCTCTGAGAGTATTGATGGGATGAATGTGAAAAAATAAAATTTAGCTTTTGTTCTTAACTCTTTTTGCACCATACTGGCTCATGGGCAGCTTTGGTATTATTTTTGTTATTTTGATTGATAATACAATGTATAGCCTCTTTATAAAGTGTAGCAATTGCTATGATTGGCTTGTAAAGTCACACAAAAAGTACTGTCATTTTGTGTTATTAAAATGCCCCTCCCTGTTGGAGCAACATTTGCTAAAAATTCACTGTGAATTTAATTTTTATTGGTTTTTCAGAATTGTATTTAACTGGGTTTAGCTATATAAAAAAGGACCAGGTCAGAGGGTGTGAAAAAACAATGGAATTTTACTGTTTGCTAGATTCTGTGCTTTAAATGCTTGAAAGTCACCTAGTCATTCACTTAGATCTAAGATGGCTGTTCACCTCTAGAGCTGACGTAGACTTGCACTCACTGTGTAAACTCACAAACTATACCTACTGGGTTGTTTTTAATTATTGGATAAAGTGTCACTGCTCTTGCCATATGCACAATCAAAAAGATTTGCAGCTGTATTTCAATCAATGCCAAGTACTAACAGCCAAAATGTCACCCAATAAAAAGTATGTGTTATTTCAAAAAAAGACCGAGTTGTGCTCCTTGTGTATGAAATGAGTGACCTTGTGCTAAAAAATTCTTCTCTTTTAAATCGGAGAGAGGCTAATTCTTCAGTGAGATTCTTACTCAAGTGTTAAAAATTTCATCATTTTTTCATGAACCTCGTATTTTTCTTAGTTAAAAATAAAGCCTAAAATCTGCCAGACACTTAAAAGGCATAATAAACGCTTACATTCCATTTATGAATGGATGAAAACCCTCAATATAGTGGCTCCTTGTAAATCACTCGTTTACTAGCACATTTGTGCACATTGATGGGGCTTTCATACTGGCATTTTATGCATTATGTCAACCCAATATCATAAGAAACGAACCATTTTACGAGATGACGAATTCATGTTAAACCGTATTGTGAAATCATATTTTAATGGGATATTTATGTATTTATTATAAATGGTTTATCCATGCACATCATTTTATTTTACAAGCAAATAGAATGAAAGTGTACAAATGAAATCTTAAAAAAAAAAAATTGTTACCGATCTACCAAAATAAAATGTTTTAACGCTTATTGTTATTATTAATATGGCCATCTATTGAACTATAAAAGGAATTCAGATGAACCTAAACCTTAATTTAAATAAAATCAGGGATGTTGCTTGTTTGAACTCACATTTTGCATCTCCTATTCCTTGTTCAAAGCAATTTCTAAATGATAAAAAAGAAAAACACAATTATAAAAGTAGATTTTTGCCAACCTCCTGAAACACATGTTGGATGTAGTCCGAGACCTTGACTTAACAGATCTCTTCCAGATGGAATTCATCATGGCAGTGTTTCTTCCATCATCGTCTTGTGGATCCACTATTCCTATTTGAAAAGAGTAATTTCATTTCAAAGGCTTTTTTGCCATCTGTAAATTGTACCATTCTATACACAAATAAAAGCAATATTCTCACAGACTTTAATTTAGTTCATTGACACATCAACTTAAAGTACATAATGGCACCAGATTTTAAGAGTTTCGAAGCCGTTATTAATTTCCAATGGATCCGTCAAGAGTATATGCTTTTGTTTATAGAGGGAAAATGGTCCTTCTTGGGGAGGGGGTACATTTTCATAGAGTACATTTTAGGCTCTTCAATGAGCTATAATGTATGAGACATATGAGACATTGAACTGTAACCTGTTCCATTCAGCAAGGTTTTTATACTCAGAAGTGGCCACTTAACTCCTGTGTCCTGCAAAGAATGACTGATTCGGTTAAAAAGAGAAATGCCACTGTTTTCTTTCCTGCAAGGATATATAATTGGTGAATTATTTGAAGTCAAGGACATCTTGGTCCTCTATAGACTGGGTTGACTGAAATTTGAGTGTACAGCTAATAAACAATTAAAACTCTTGAAGATCTTAGGGCCCTAAAACACACACTTGAGAATGTCGGTATATGACATCTCTTGGATTTATGGCTACAAGATAGCGATGCAAGAATCCGAAAAAAAAAAAGAAAAAAACCCCGGAATTAACAGACACATTTAGACAGAAAAGCCATATTTGTCCATAGACAGAGCATGATCTTTGGTACAAAAGAGCAATTATCAGTGTGAAGAGTGACAGATCTGCTGTGACTTGCCATGCTTATTGTATATATATATTAATATATTCAAGAACAAGAGGTCTTGTTTATGTAAAAAGTTTCCCTTTCTATGGCCTAAGAAAAACTTGAATATGTGAAAAATCTCGGATTTAAAACCCCTCACAACAAATGCAATGTGCATTTATGTTTTGAACTAAACTCTGGCCCTAATTACTCAGCGACGTTATGCATTCAAACGTTTTCTGTACGAAGGAATTCCTGGCATTCGACAAATAAAATCTGATGATATGAGAAGCTAATCCACATTTGACTAGCAAGGCCGGGATCATTTTTAAAGAGTCAACACTGCCCTCTAGTGTCTTTCATATGTGAAGACAGGTGACTCTAATGTTTAAAATATTTTAAAATTGTATAATAATAAAACAATATAAATAATATATAACTACAAATATATTTAAAATCTAAAATATTTGTCATTATTAATTCGAAAACGTACTTTTCATATTTTAAATACTATGTGTATAGAATTAACTGCCATTTTAGGAGTGTGAAGAACAAAAGAACCGGGTGTGTGAGGTAGTTTAATATCATTCACTGTCCATTTTTTCCAGGGCTGAGAGAGTACTTACTTGCCACTAAAACATCACTAGTCCCCGCCCATACGTGGCAGGTAAGTATTAATAAAAGGATTTTATTATGAAAACCCAGCAATTATAGCTTGACTCAAGCACCCTCGTCCAGGATCCCACCCCATCTGAATATGAGTCTAAACGCAAAGCACTTCTGATTCAATTTGCACAAGCGGCAGGGGTGTATGTGTTATTTTAGCAGAGGAGGGAGTGGAGGACCACTCAACTTCAAACAGGACAGGGTCTGTGTATGTGTGTGTGTGTGTGTGTGTGTGTGTGTGTGTGTGTGTGTGTGTGTGTGTGTGTGTGTGTGTGTGTGTGTGTGTGTGTGTGTGTGTGTGTGTGTGTGTGTGTGTGTGTGTGTGTGTGTGGGTGAGTGAGAGAGAGAGAGAGAGAGAGAGAGAGGTTTAGGAAGCTTACCAAAGAGGTGAGATCATCAGAACGGCACATCAGTCAGAATTGGGCTGGTTGCTAGGGTAATGGTGAGAGGGTACTGTATGTCTTTGAAAATGCCCCTTCAGAGGTACAGCGCTGTCACCGACAGAATCATGATCCGCAGAAGTGGCCGCTTGACACATTTCCAGCATCGTGAAGCATGTGCTCCTCGCCCCTCTATTGGGTAATCCTGTAATTATTTTATTGTGTGATTATTTGTTTATTTAACAGAAACACCCACAAACAACCGATACAAGGGCCTTGAAAACTGAGATGAGAGCTTAATTTAACTGGCCTTATCAGAAGTCAAGCTACACATCATTAAAATGTATATAGGCCTACTGTATATGTCTAGTGGTGAGCAGTCGTGTTCTACTTTCTATTTATCAAAGAATCCTTAAAATACACTCACCTAAAGGATTATTAGGAACACCATACTAATACTGTGTTTGACCCCCTTTCGCCTTCAGAACTGCCTTAATTCTATGTGGCATTGATTCAACATGCCCATGAAAGCATTCTTTAGAAATGTTGGATAGGATTGCATCTTGCAGTTGATGGAGATTTGTGGGATGCACATCTAGGGCACGAAGCTCCCGTTCCACCACATCCCAAAGATGCTCTATTGGGTTGAGATCTGGTGACTGTGGGGGCCCTTTTAGTACAGTGAACTCATTGTCATGTTCAAGAAACCAATTTGAAATGATTCGAGCTTTGTGCTTTGTGGAAGCAGCATCAGAGGATGGGTACATGGTGGTCATAAAGGGATGGACATGGTCAGAAACAATGCTCAGGTCGGCCGTGGCATTTAAATGATGCCCAATTGGCATTAAGGGGCATAAAGTGTGCCAAGAAAACGTCCCCCACACCATTACACCACCACCATCAGCCTACACAGTGGTAACAAAGCATGATGGATCCATGTTCTCATTCTGTTTACACCAAATTCTGACTCTACCATCTGAATGTCTCAACAGAAATTGAGACTCATCAGACCTGGCAACATTTTTCCAGTCTTCAACTGTCCAATTTTGGTGACCTTGTGCAAATTGTAGCCTCTTTTTCCTATGTGTAGTGGAGATGAGTGGTACCCGGTGGGTTCTTCTGCTGTTGTAGCCCATCTGCCTCAAAGTTGTGCGTGTTGTGGCTTCACAAATGCTTTGCTGCATACCTCGGTTGTAACGAGTGGTTATTTCAGTCAAAGTTGCTCTTCTATCATCTTGAATCAGACCCATTCTCCTCTGACCTCTAGCATCAACAAGGCATTTTCTCCCACAGGACTGCCGCATACTGGATGCTTTTCCCTTTTCACACCATTCTTTGTAAACCCTGGAAATGGTTGTGTGTGAAAATCCCAGTAACTGAGCAGATTGTGAAATGCTTAACAGACTAAGAATAAGAATAAGCATAACAGACTTTCAAAAACATTAAAAGAATCTTACCAACAAAAACTTTTTTAAACCAAAAATGGTTGTGTATCTATAGGCCAATTTTAAAGACACAGTGGGCCCAGTAAGTATTTGGACACTTAAGTCACATTTGAAATGAATGAAATTCAATGCAAGTGGCATATATAAAAACATTTTTTTTCAAAGCTGCAATAATTTCTGTACAGTAACTTCAAAGCCATTTCAGGTCATTTCAGTGGATACAACACATGTGTTAATACATTTTCACTAGAAAGTGTCCAGTTTTTGTACACTTTAGTTTGAAATCAGTAATTCCATTTGCTTTGATATATAACATAAAAAATGTCTAAGTGTGACATGTGTATCCAAATAGGCTGCTTTTATCATGTTTTTGAAAGTCTCTCTATTGTTTTACAACTTAAAAGCTAACAATTTTTTAGTGTGTGAAATGTTCTGCTTGAAAAGTGTGCTTGCTGGCTTTAAAAAGAAATGCTCCTTCTTTTGATATTTCAGATATGAATGCAGTGTTATCTATTCATTCCGCGAGCGTAGCCTTCTACCATACAGCTCTTGAACACAGACCATTAAGGTTTACTAAGAATACAAAAAATGTGGAAAAGCCTGGACAAATCGGCCAGAAGCTTGTTTTCAAACTTTCCATTCTGCTATTCATCATGGGAACGGTGAAACATAGATGCTGTCATCCGTATATTCTTTCTGATAAGCCACTGTAATTACTGGAATCAGAGATCTATGTTATCATCAGCTTTGTGTGCAATGAAGAAATAAGAAAAGATGAAGAGAAAGAGTGACAGTGAGAGAGATGAGTGCGTATTTGAGGGCATTGAACCCCTCCTCTTCACTTGCCACCGTTTAATTCAGATTCTAACACCATAATGCAGTTTTACTGGGAGTTGAAGCCTGCAGATTGCTCTGATGGGTATTGTGAGTTTTGATGGCTTAAATGAGTAAAAAGTCAGTGTGAATGCAAATGTACTTTGTTAGTGTCACCAGGAAAATGGCAGCATGCCTTTTTAATGCCTTATTTTTACAGCTTTGATTATAGGTTGGGTATTCAAACAAGTGAATGAGAAAACAATGAGCAGGCAATCAGGACTTCATAAAGCAGAGAGCAGCATGGGACAGATTAATGAGAGTGCGTCACACACATACCCACTCAAGCAGCCTTTAGAAATGACACTCATGCATGTGACATATTAAAAGAGGGCTTGCACTTTGAGCGGAGATGTGAAAAGGATCAGAGGACCGTTAACATGTAATTTAGAGCCCAATCTGACTGCTGTTTGCACAAAAGCAACAGAAATTCTGTCAGCACCAATATGGAGAGACGTTTCACGAGTCACGTCGACCCTATCGCGCAGACAGAGGAACAGAGGCTTCAATGGACACACACCCACATGTCACATACAGCACTGTTCGGATGAACAACAGTAACTGCTTTTAATTTGGGTGTTAAAAACAGTCTCAATGAGAAGAATGGCTTCAGGAGAGAAAAGCACTAGAGCTAATGGATGGGAGACATATGTTATTGACTGAGTATTATATGACCCTATAAATCATTAAATTAATAAGATTGAATTCATTCAGACTCTTTATTCAACCGTGTGTTCTGTCAGGTTTGTGAAATCACAAACAAAACTTTTTTTCTTTTTCAATAAGTAGAAGGAGCTTAGTGTGAATATGTTCACCTTGTGATATTGGTCTATGACAGTCTTCATTGGCATTTTTAAATGTGGGATATTAAACCAAATCAAGCCAGGGAGGTGGGCCCCTGATATGTAAAAAAAGGCAAAGAATGTGTGTCTTGAGAGAGTTGTCCATGTTAAAGAAAAAGAAAAAACACCCGTTTTTATGAAAGGGGTTGGGTGAAATTGCTCCACAGTGAAACTGCAGACAGAACAAAGTGATGGTATACTGCCACCTTTTGCCCAAAACAGCTCAAACCCCAATGCTAGGCTACTGAGAGGTGACACTGTTGTCAAAATATGATCTCTGGTACCTGGATGATCTCTTAATGGAATGCCAAAGCTGCTGAAATAATAAACAAGTACATAAAATACAAAGAAATGTAAAAACAAACAAAAATAAATGTGTCTTATGTATGATTGTATTTTTCCACATTTATTTATACATTTATTTCCACTTTTATTCTTTTCCACATGCATTTATATGTACATGTGCTTATGTATATATATTTATGTCTACATATTTTAATTTCCATATTTATTTATCTATACATTTATGTAGTTTCACATGTATTTAATTCTACATTTCTTTGTCAGGATGGTATTGAGGGGGGTGGCAGTGACACCTTGTGGTGTGATCAAATGCAAGAGGTGTGCGGACATGCCTTTGCATGCCACTTTCATCTGATTTCATCTCTCCTCTCACTGCAGAACAATATGCTGTGACCACAAGCTTACATTTAATTTTCATTGGAAGAGATGCAGCAGACAAGCTGATTGCAAGAATCCTGGGCTTACAGCACAAGATCATTTTTTAAATGAATTTCTGACCTGCTTCTTGTCATCAATCTTTAATCGTAACCAATACAACTCCATTTACCTTTTGTGAAACACACTGAGGTTACTCATGTTGGTTACTCATTTTATTTTTAACGGTACATTCTAAAACACTTAATGTGGATTCATGTACTAAGACCTTTCCTCCTGTAGAAAACGCATAAAGAAAATGCTTAATGTGATTTAATGCATTAAGACAGTGATATTAAAATACAAACTTCAGTACACATCTTATTTATAAGTAATGTACAGACAAGCAGTGTCCAGAATATGAATATAATGCACAAAATTTCACGTTAAGTGTTCTTCTTTTATAGAAAACTGTTAAAAAAGTAAATGATTAACAGCACTCTGATCTCGATTGCTATGTCTGAGGTAAAACACCTCCGACATATGTACAAAGGAATGTATAAATAAATATAAAAATAAATAAATGTGGAAAAAATATAATTATACATAAGAAAATAAAAGTATAAATACACGTTTATCTTTTTTTTTATCTTGAATTAATTCATTTATTTGTGCATTTATTTATTTCTTCCACGTTTATTTTTATATTTATTTACACATTTATTATTTCGGCAGCTTTGGCATTCCATACACGATGACCTGTTATCACATGGGTAGAACATTTCCCTTGTTATTATTTTTATTATGATAACAAAAGTAAAATAGAGATAATATTCAACAAGAAATATCTTAAATTCATTAAATGAATGTAGAGGTCGATTAACTGCCCCTCCAAATGTTAATGTGTTTTTTTTAATAATATATTTTCTTTGACAAATTTAACTGGTCTGTCTTTTTATATAAAATGTCAGTTAGTACTAATAGGCCCAGCTTATATAATAATATTCATACATCCCAAATGTCAACCACTTAAGATGTTAACATTTTGCCACCACTTGAATTGCAGTTTGGAAAGAAAGTGTCTGCATGTTGGTCACGTGAGAGGAAACTCACTTGAAAACTTACTTGTGCAAGCGTCGTGTCAAAATATCTACCATGAAATCCCATCAGAGGGAATGACCAGGTTAGGTTTCATGATTTATATAATTGCATAAGTCATGACTACAGCTACACATGTATGGACTTGGATGTTTATACTGTGCCAATGTTTTTATACAGTGGTTTGATCCTCGTGCTTTTACGTTGATGCGTTTTTGGAAATAAATATTAGCTAATGTATGCATTTATACTCAATAGTTTTAAAACACATATTATTGCATTGCGACGTATACAGAATGCATTTCTTTATTTTAATATGGACACGCGTGTGATGGTTTTTCTCGATAATTAAAAGATGTAGCGTTGGCTTTCTAAATTACACGGAAATAGACCCAGGTATTCATATAAAATCTAAGACTTATTTGTTTAAAAGGTGGCAATGCCACTTA
Organism: Rhodeus uyekii; assembly: GCA_037043235.1. Classification (NCBI taxonomy): domain Eukaryota; kingdom Metazoa; phylum Chordata; class Actinopteri; order Cypriniformes; family Acheilognathidae; genus Rhodeus; species Rhodeus uyekii. The sequence continues at coordinate 392,571 of JAWRVZ010000002.1, read as the reverse complement.
TTGTCTATAATTATACTAAGACTGACATGTTTTAAGTTACTCGGTAGAGCAGGATGAACAGGTTTGGTCTGTACGGAAGTCTATAGGACAAATGGGATGTTGCCAGATCTTTTAAAATAAAATAACCGTATTTGCATTGTAAATAATGTAACATTTGTACCTTAAGAAAGTGTGCAGCGCCCTCTAGAGCAAGAGTGCAAGAAGTTAATATTCCTACATGCGTACATAGACAAATATACACAATATCGGTGTTATAAAGCGGAACTCTACAATGATCTGGCAACCCCATGCTTCACAATTTAACTGAACAAGAGGGGGCGCTACAGCGGTGTGTGTGATTCGCTGTAGGCGGAACTGAGCGGTGTGTGATACGCTGTAGGCAGAACAAAGTGGTGTGTGATTGGCTGTCGGCTTAACAGAGCGATGTGTGATTGGCTGTTGAAGCGACGGAATGGATAGAGCGGCTGAGTGCGATTGGCCGAGTGGAGGGACGGAGGGGGAGAGGCTGAATTGATCAGCTGGTCTCTGCAGATATCTGACTCCTACAAAACAATGTAGAGAGAAAAAGTGCTGAATGTTACATTCGCCGGTAGGAGAAACACCGGGTCACACACACCGTTTCCAGCACGGTTGCAAGGTTTTTCCACTGGCCTTGCCGCGTGTTTCAGAGAGGATACGCGCAGGACTGCAGTATAAGATTTCCTGTCTCATCCGTGCTACTGTTTACCTTTGCTGTTTCACATTTCAGTGATGCGAAAGCGAAAAGCCACCGAAGAACATGACAGCTCGTTCACGGGTACACTACTGGACGGCCCCGATCTAAAGCACTGCCACAAAAAGACAGACGCTGCTTCTGATCCAGGAGGCTCCGGGACAGCGATGGGAAGACGCTGCAGGAGGTGAGACTGGCGAGCTGATGTTACACATGTGCCACGGATGGTCTGTGGCTGACCAGTATAACTCTCTGGAAAGCTTGCTCAAGACTTATCTTTGATTTTTAACTTGTATAGACCCAGGGAACCCTAGTATTTAAAAAAAATATACCTATATAATAACTTTAATTAAGAACATCATGAAATCAGTTCATGATTAAAAATGGCATGAAACTTTTATTTATAAATTACCCAATATGTATCATCTTTTCTGATCCCTGGTTGGAAACCCTATCTCTAAGTTGTTTTTATGTCATGTTTTCAGCATTATCTTATGTATTTTCAGCAGAGAGTTTGATGTTTGTTAATATGATATTAAATGCGTTATTTTCATTCCTTTAAACACCTAGTGGTTTTAAACGCATTTCTTTTGTGGCATAAAGCCACATATGTAATTATCTATTATTGAATTACAGTCCCATGTGACTCTCTTGAGACTCTAAAGAGCATTTAGGCTGTCCCATTGCAAAACTAGATCAGCAACTTCTGGGTGTTGTGTGTAAAGTAATTGTAAGTTTGGAAGATTTGTGCAAAGCTTAAAAACAGTTTAATGTCAGTACTGCTTTTAGTCTACATCCTTTTGCTTTGAGGCCAGCATTTGTTAGTACTCCTAAATGTTGACAAAATACACTTGTTACACAAAATACACTGATATACACATTTAATATTTATAGGAAAAACAATATTGATGACTCATCCTGCACAAATGTAACCACAAGAATGACAAAAATGTCTGATCTGTTTGGAGAAGTGCACTAAGGTCTAAAGCAAAAATGCTGTTTAAAAATGAGAGCATTGCCAAAGTATTGTATTTTTTGGGAAGTATTTTTTTGTCACAGGTAACAATCAGTTTTTTTTTATTCGCACCGACCTTGTGCGTAGTAGCTAGAGTATTTCTGTCTCAGTTGAGCGAAAAGTTCTTAAAGACCGATTAGTAGTCCATTGGAGATCCCTTACATGCAAAAAGAGAGTTGGTATTCTATTGTGTGGTTAAATGCTTCAGTGGCAGAAAGGTTATTTCATCTGTAGATTTACTCAAAGCAGAGCTGAGTCATACAGTTCATGTTTTTACTGCTAAATTTAAAATAATGTAAGATTGCATCACTGTAGGAGGATGTATGATGAGATTGGGAATAGTCGTGTTCAGATGTTGTCAAGGCATATCTCTGTGCATATTGTAAGGGACGATATTAGGCCTTAAATGCAAAAGTTCTAGAAATTTCTACTGTTTGCCAGAAAAACAGTCATGGTCATGCAAGTAAGAAAAAACTAAGGTGTGTGGAGTGATGTCATTCTTCTTAGCCAGGACTTGCTCTGCAGATCAAAGTGGGAGGAAGGTACGATTTTGCTGGACATTCTGGTCCAGCAATATGGTGTTAAAACATTGTACAGTCAGCAAATAAACAACAAGCACTGCCAGAACATATTGCCGATTTGAAACCTGGAGGTGTTCCCACAGATCAGTGCTTCTCAGCTGGTGTGTCGTACCTGCAAAATGCTTTTAAGATAAGAGGATTGTATTAGATTCATAGTTGCATCACGTGAAAATACGAGCTGGAACCATATGCCTAATTTTTTCTTATGTTTGCTTAATATTGCACTATCATTCAAAAGTTTGTGGTAAGATAATTGATCAAAAGTAAGATTATAATTTATTTAAAGAAAGGAATGCTTTCAAAAGTGACTGTCAAGACATGTATAATGTTACAAAACAGTTCTGTTTAAAATAATTATGTTAGTAATAATAAATAATTACATTTTTACTCTCCACTAAATTAATTCATATATTAAAGTGAATCGCAGTTTCCACAAAAATATATTTCAGCAGTGACGTGTAACGCAGTTGCCTAAATATTGAATATTGTCTAAATTTAGTACAAAATGTTGCTGCTTATTGTGCTTAAATAGTCATACACACAAAATAATGTACAAATGCTGTTCTTGGCCAGTACTCGTGTAAACACAGTCAGTTATGTTTTAAATGAACATTCATGCTTCAGCTGTCAGGTTTTAAATTGACAGTAGCCTAATAAACCTGCTGCCAAATTATGATATAATAATATTAAACTTATAGAAATTGTTTTCTCTGTAGTAGTTTTCCCCCATGGGTGCCAAACGATTGTCAAGCCCTGAGCTCCACTGTTTTCAACATTTGTCAACCAAAAATGAAAATGTTGTCATCATTTAATCACCATAAAGTTGTTCCAAACCAGTATGAATTTCATTCTTCTGCTGAATACAGAATAAGTTTGAAGAATATGGCTAACCAAACAGTAGAAAAAAATTAAGAAAAATACTATGAAAATCAATGGGTCCATCAACTGTTTGAATTTTTGTTTTTGGGTGAACTGTCTCTTTAACTGCGATTAATGTTAAAAATTATTGCAGTTAGTTTTAACCAAGCTCTTGTTATAACCGCTTCCATTAAAATATTGTAACGAACCTGTAAAATGTCCTGTTATGAAAGACCTTGTACGTCAAATTGGCATGAAACTCTAGCAGGAAATGGTATGGTAAAGTTCTACTGTCACATCTCATTTGAACTGAAATCCTACTATTGCACTGTATCCGATGCCGCAGTAATCAGACTCTCCTCCGGTGCTGTATGGGTCTGGGGTATTGGGTGCAGGAGCCGGTCATGTGTCGACACAGGAGCTGCCGCTGGTTAGTCTGGTTGCAGTGACCTTTGTCTGACAGGTCGGGTTCAAGGTTATCAGGGTCTGTTCAGTTTTAATTCACAGGATCTGTGAAATTAATTAAATTAGCTAAAATCCCAGGTAAAAATTTCGACATGGAAGTTAAAGTCCCCGTTACTTTGTTTGAGGAACACAATGTTGACATTTTTTTCTATTAAAACAGGATGGTTGGTAATATTTTTTTATTTTTTCTGGTAAAGAAAATCATTTAAAAAAAAAACATGTTTACACCTGGTCCATTACATCATGACTAAAACTAAAAGGCTTAAAAAATCATCTTTTGATTTCATAGGGTCTTTTAAATGGGTTGTTTGGTTTCATTTCCTTGTTAAAGAAATCCATCTCGAGGAAGCTTGAACTAGCCTTCAGTGTCCTGAGAACAGGAGCTCTAGATCAAATGTAGACCCAAGTGGCGTCCTAATCGTGACAATTGTGTGTCTTGTTTTAGCTCTTCTTGTGGAAGTATGTCAGGTTTGATTGGAAAAAGAAGTCTTGACAAGTTGTCATCTGCTGAAGTCTTTTTTTTTTTGATTTTTGGAAGACTAATAACAGATCTTGACAGTGATTTAGAGAAACATGCTAATAGTATGTTAACTTTCCTTGCCAAATTTTTCTTTAAGTCACCAGAATATATTGTTATGAATATCTGGTATCTGAAAGAACAGTGTATCTTTGTGCATTTTTGTTATTTTTATCAACACTTGATTGTTGAAAAATCACATTTTGTCAAAGATTGCAACATTGCTTCTATTGCTTGTTTTTGCTTCTTTTTTTCAACTTTTTCGATCCAGAGATTCTCTACTCTTTCAGAAGATGCATAATATTGGCCCCTACCACATAACAGCAAAAACATGAATTGCCTGCAAATTGTTAATGACAGTTTGTCAGTTACTGTGAATGAGATGGGTAACGATGGTCAAGTAGTCATCCGTTTATTGTGCGTTTCCTTTAGTTTGCTTGATAACAATGTTAAACCATTTACACCCATCTTCACCTTTACAGCCATACACATGTAGTTATATTTTGCATTTGCTATTTTAAACTATTTGTCTATTTTTGATAGACAAAAAACTTAAAATAGTTAAAAAATGCTTTTTGACACACCTCTCTTCTGTTCCATATCCTATCTCTAGCTGTTTTTGAGCACCAAAACATCAAATGACTCGAAATCCCTGAGGTTGACTAGTCATTCAGGCAACCAACTGATTTGTTAATACTGAATATATGTCGTTTTGCGCTTCCTCAAACTGGGTTGGTGGTTGTTCTTGAGTTGGTTTGAAGAAGACGAGGTAACTAAAACAAAGATGTAACTAACTCTGGCATCTCTGTCAAAACTGCTCTTACAATTTCCACCGAGCGGGCAGAGACACTCATTAGGGCAAGTGAAAGGGAAGAAGAAAGGAGAGGGGGAGGAAGTAAAGAGCCTGAAATGTAGCACGTGTCCTTTTGGAGTGCCGTGTCTGCAGTTTCACATATCCTTCACATGCCCGTCCCAGCTGATCTCAGGCCATTTGCATTATTGTGGAATAGATCAATGTTGTGCAATTCCATATCAGCTGTTGTTGAACAACAGGAACTAAAAACTGACCTTTTTTGCTTTCATAATGCTTTCAAAATGTACTTATTTGTGAGTTGTGAACAAGAAATGCTTTATAACAGTCAACTGTGATTCATTCGTTTTAAGAAACCAAGTGTTTAAAAAGAGGGGAGGCTATTTTCCACATAAATGCGTCTCGGTAGAAAAGTTAGGGTTAGGATTATAAAGGTTAACGGAAGATATATGAACATTTTTACTTACTATACTTAATTTGACTTCTATTATTGATTGCCATTAGGATGTGAAGAGAGTTTCAACCAGTGTAACATGAGTATATTTTATAACAACCAGTATAAGTGTTTCTGAAAAACTACCATTAGGATAGGGAAATGTGTAACCCTCACCTTGTGGTTGCTTGGAATTCTAATTGAAATCGGATATACATGTTTAGACGTAGATCAGATTTCCAGATATTGGATATTTACTGTAAAACCACATTTGGAAGTGGCTCAGAACGGATATGTAAAAAAAAAAAATTATAGGTGTGTAATAATAGATATATTCTTTGTCTGAAATTAATATTTTTTTACTTTTGTGTGCCAGTGTAAACGCAGTCCAAGTAACCTCTTTCAAAAACAACTTCACTCTTAAAAATGAAAGGTTGTTTTATTGGCATTGATGGTTCCAGGATGAACCTTTGAAATGCTCAAGGTTCTTTACATTGGTGTTTTTCAAACTAAGAAAAAAACTTTTCTTTTAATAATGGTGAACTGAAAGGTTCTTTGGGGAAACAAAAATATCTATTCCATTGTTCCAAATTTTTGGAGCCTCTATTTTTAAGTGTGTGCTGACTCCAACCATTTCAACGTTAGTGTAAATGTAATAAAACGTATTATACCAATTATACGAAACATAGCAAATCTATAGTTCAGGTACCTTCAGATGTGTGAAAATTATTTTTCAAACTATTTATTTTTAACTACTAATCTTTTAGCATTATATGGATTTTTAAGTTACTCCCGATGTTGTTTGTCAGTCAGGACTCTGACAACTAATTGATCAGGCTCACTGATAGACCAGGTATTTGGCATTTGGTGGTCTACAACTGAACGAGGATATTTAAAACGTTGATTTGTGTAGCTGTAGCTGAGAGCGCTAAAAGTATATCCGGTCTTATGCCAATCTCTGCCACTTAGGAGCTGTTGTACCTCGAAGACATGAGACAAACCTTTGGTGAGAAAGAGACGAGAAAGAAAAGAAAGCAACAATATTTTCCTGAGATGTTTTGAATCTGGGTGGAATTGCGAGTGGAGTGGAATTGATCTAATTGTGGCTTTCGAGAAGTAAGGGCTCATAGTTTGAGGTTGGCAGAGGGGATGCGCTGGTTTTGATCAGATTTTGAAGATGTTTTGAATCAGATCTATCGAGAATGTAAAAATTAGTCAAATCTTTGGAACTTAGCCTGACTTTCTTTTTTCTGTGGAACACCAAAGAAGATATTTTTGAAAAAAGTCATTGTGATTCTGTGTTTGGATTGTGATTCTTCAAAATATATTTTTATTTTTTTGTATGTGTGTGTGTGCTTCTCTTATGTTTATGTTGTTGTATTGTATTATGGGTATGAAATGTTGTTCAGATTGTTACAGTGTTCTTGTCATATTCAGTCATAAAGTTAATCCTAAAGTAGGTCGTTCAGTACAGCAAGATCTTAATGTCTGTCTGCTCTGGTAATACACAGAATCATGCATCAGTACCCTGCCAAATACATCGGCCTTAAGTGACCATCATTTATTCATCATTATTCATCATACATCATTTAGGGTTTCACTATTCCTGCATGGTTGATGCCATATATATATATATATATATATATATCACTATTTAGACATTTTTATATATATAAATATATATATATATATATATATATATATATATTATTTATATATATAAAAATGTCTAAATAGTGATATATATATATGTGTATATATATATGTGTGTACTAACCCTTGTCTAAATAGTGATATATATATATTTATATATATATATATATATATATATATATATATATATATAAAAAATGGCTAAATAGTATTCAGACAATGCTCATTTGAGCATTGCTTGTCACGAGCAGTTGAAATGTGAAGATATTCTCATATAAATATTGAATTAATAGCTATAGCTGTATTATTAATGGGTTATTGAATAACTCTGATATTCTATTAATGAAGATGGCTGAATGATGCCACTCTGCAGACTTCTGAATAAAGTTATTAGTGGTTTTTAAATATTTAACATCTAATTTCTCTTTTAAGATGCATGCAATTGATTTGGCGATTTCAGGGTGTGAGGTGTTACTGTGTGTGAGTGTTTGGGTGCGTGGGAGTGGTGTGTTGGAGGTGATCTTTTTTAGAGACTTGCATCTTGGCAAATGCAGAGACAGATGCAGTTAAACCGCAATCAACTCTGAAAAACGAATCATTGTGGGATGCTTAAAGGTGTCATGGTAAACCGAGCAGACCTTCCCATCTCTCCAAGTACCGGTACACCACCATTCAAAAGTTTGGAGTTGCTACAATTTGTTTACTGTGTGTGTGTGTGTGTGTGTGTGTGTTTAATTTGTTTCTTATACTCACCAAGGTTGCTTGATTAAATAAACAGTAAAACTGGAATATTATCAAATATGATTTGAATTTGAAATAAGTTTTCTATTTTAATATATTTTGAAATGTAACTTATTCTTGTGATGGCAAGGCTGAATTTTCAGCATCGCTGCTCCAGTCTTCAGTGTCACACGATCCTTTGGAAATCATTTGCTGCTCAAGAAATATTTCTTATCGTTATTAATGTTCAAAGCTGCTTTATTTTTATACTCTACAATATATGACACAAGATTCCTGAGATGCAGATACACTGTCTGTATAATGCATGAAACAGAAAAGTGTACGTGTGCAATTTCTTTGAGAACGTGAACCATTCTTTATTAATCTTTCAGTATCCAAAATTATTATATACATTACATATATATATATTTTTTAGACTTCAAATACAGACAAACTATCTGTTATCCAATCGCTGTTCATATTTTTTGCCAAGATTTTCAACATGTTTTCTCGCATCTCATTCCTTCCCATATTTTTTGCTCAATGCACTAGTCAGACTCTTTGTCCCAGTGCAGACTGGACTCTTGATGCCCAGACAGCCGTAATAATGCCCATATGGCATTGGATCAGCATGGCTTAACATATTAGTGTTACCCTGAAGGTTTAAAGCTCTGGTTAGTATGCTCTCTGCAGAAACATACCTGCAAAAACGGTGTGTACTAACCCTTGCACATCCTCTAACCTAACCAGTAAACACATTGTAATCTATTAATCCACTGACAAATAAACGTCTAGTTCTACTAGATACTAATGTGTATGTAATCAATAACATCCTGCAAGGTTATACACGCACACAATGGCAGTGTCTATGTAAGCATTGTGCAGTAATGAGTCTCAGTGCAGCCTGTATGTGCTGTATTTAGCTCTGCTGTTACACAATAGTCTTGCTCTCTCTTTTTCACAATCTCCTTGCACTCTCACACACAAGCAAAAACTCTCAAACGGACCACATGGACTCAAACACACACGTTCAGATCAGACCTTCTGCGACTTACTGTCAGGTGACCAAACGTCTTATCTCTGTAGGGAATTTGAGATCAGCCGCCTGCTGCATTAATCACCTGGAATAAGTATACAAGTATATAATGCAGTTAGAGCTGTGGTTTATTGGTTGTCTGCATACTTACACAGATAATAGAGGAGGATATAGAACTTAAACTCACATAATTTCCTGTCTTCTCTCAACTACCCTTTTCCATAAATGTTGCAGACAAGTCATTTATTTTATTTAGTTTTAGTTCTTCATACTAGTCAATTACCATACTATTTGATCAAAGTTTGTGAGTTCTGAAGGAGACAGAGAAAAGGTCATAGGACGTTTAAATGTTGTGGTGAAACTGATCTAGGATCAGTCGAATCAAACCGGATGCTCAGCTTTGGCATGCTTCCTGGATGCTCTCTCTCTTATCTTTACAGGATGTCCTGTCATTAGATTTCATATGACTGCACCTTTAATGGGTGCCATTTACTACAAAGAAATTAAGTCCATATTTACATTACTGTTCAGAAGTTTGGGGTTAGCACAACTCGTCATTGTTTTGAAAGACGTCTCTTTATTTGAACATTCAGTGCTGAAGTATTACAGTTTAAATTTGCTGGAATGTTTTTTTTTCTCCCTGTGTTGGCAAAGCTAAATATTCAACAGCTATTACCCTAGTCTTCAGTCTCACATGATCCTTCAGAAATCATTTTAATATGCTGGTGTAGTACTCAAGAAACATTTATTATTTAATTATCAATGTTTTAAAGAGTTGTTCTGCTTAATATATATGTGGAATTCATGGTACGTTTTTACAAATAAAATGTGTATGTCAGTATTTTAGTGTTTAAATAATCTGCTGGTCAGGTAGGGAAAATTCCTTTCTCAGTTTAAGATGCAAAGGAGGAAATGAAACCAGTTACAGCAGCTTTTCACCATAAACCTCTTAGCATTGGAAAGTCGTACTTTAATTTGTATATCAGCCAGACACACACAAAGACCTTACAGTAGAGCTCAGGGCAGTATGTCAGACAGGGTGAGTTTATTCCTCCAAGTTATCTCCTGTTTTCTCTCTAATTTTAATCATGACACTTTATACTCCCGGCACAGTTTAGAGGTCACCACTGGCCGCAAAGATGCACACTGTCTGACCGTCAGAGGACAGGCCTCATAATGAGGACCATTAACTCTTCATTCCCAAACCAACACTTTTGTTCACGTCTTGTGCTTACACATGGTAAACCTTACATGAGATTTTTATTACAAACGCATGCTTTAATATTTCCATAATGTATTCTTTAGGGTTTGTGAGGGAATGTTGTTGTTCTTGTTGAATAGCACAAAATGGAGCTTGGTGTGTAGTACAAGATATTTTTAGTTAATCTGTACGCTTGTATTTCTGTGTGTAAAAGGAATCTGTGTTTTATATAATCAGTTCTCCTTCTATCTGCAGGGGTGGTCTGATGTGGAAGCTGAGGAGGATACTGATCTTGGTGCTGGGAATTTACATCACCATCCCTATTATCATCAAACTTTGTCCATCAATACAAGCAAAATTAGTATTTTTAAACTTTGGTGAGTATTTTCAACCAATCTTTTTAACTTGGACAAACTATATATATATATATATATATATATATATATATATATATATATATATATATATATATATATATATATATATGTATATGTCAATTATATTTTAGGAAAGTTCGCCATATACTTAGGGCATTCTTTGTAAACTTTGACATTTGGACAAGAGTTCTTGAAAAATGTATTTTTATTATTATTTTGGACATACTTTTATGTTTTGGTCAGTCATAAACTTTATATTCATGTCTGTATTTTGAAACTATTCTTGTGAGTATTTTTTATGTATTGGAGGTGTTTAGGCTTCCTTTTTAAATCCTTTTAGTGAGCGTCATTTTGAATTTTAGCACAAACTTTATGTTTAGACCAACCATTTTGAATTTGCATTTTGTTATTCAAGCTGTCATTATTTTGGTCGCTGCATCAGTTTCTGTTGATTTAATTTGATGGGTCAGTTTCAATTATTTATTTTTTGCTGCTGCTGCAAGGACAAGCTTAGGACATTTCACCTCAAGGGAAATGTAGTATTTTCCCCAGTGAAATATTCACCACACTCAGAACAACTCTTAAGACCCATTCAGTCACAAACACTTAGTCAAATAAAATAGCATAGTGCATTTTCATAAAATCAAATAATTTTCAATCAAATAATCATTTATACTTTATGCACCTCTTTCATGGTAGTTTTACACTTTGGGGTTGGTAATATATTTAAAAATGTTTTTGAAAGAATTCTCTTTTTAATTTGTTGATTTGGTGCTCAAGAATCATCTAAAACTGTTGTGCTTGGAAGTGAAATGGAATATTAAAGATTTTCTTTCAAAACTCCTACTTACTCCAAACTTCTACTGGTCTTGCACCTGTGAGTGTACATTAATTTATAGTCGCTAAACCACAATCTCTACTTTGTCCTCTTATGTACTGAATCCTCATCACTTTTATTTTGCAACTTAATGTCTTTTGGTGTCACCATTAAAGTGGTGTCCATTAATGAGACATTTCAAACATTAAAGTTGAATACACAGTTGCAGTTTTGGTTTATAGTCAGCCTTTTGTTGTAACGACCAAACAAAGCCGTCATTCATCCATCAATCCAGTGAAATGCCCACTCTGTTTACCGCTGAGATCCTGTCTCACATGTCTCTTGGTCTTATCAGATTATTCCTTTGTTGTCTTGTCATAGTTTCATTTCTCTGATATTAGTCATGTTCTGTGGTGTTTTAGGCTGATGTTAGCATTAGCATTGTCAGCAGTGTCACGCAGTTTCTGTCAGCTGATGTGTTTTTCCACACTACATTCTGCTTCTGTTTGCAGTCTTGAGATAATAATGGACAGAATCTGTGTCAAAGTGAGATTATGTCTGCTTTACTCAGTGAAATCTGTGACTGTAGTCTAGTTATCAGTCTTCTGAGAAAGCTTGTGGCACACTTTCAGGACTTAAATGGCAAACTTAATGTTATTTGTAGTTTATTACAGCAAAGACAGTCATTGATAGATTCATGGACTGTTTTCCATTCTTACCATGACCAGGCTTGCTGAACTGCAAAAATCTGCATACGAATTAATTTGCCAGCATGATTACTTAATTTATAAATGTTCAATGATTTATTATTTCATCAAAATGTATCTTTAAGCTTTACAGAACAGCTTTATACTTGTTGGCATGTACAAAGCAACACAGATTTTTTTTAAATGTTTTTGAAAGAAGTCTATAATGGTCTTATTTGATCAAATATACAGTTAAAACAATAGAATTTTGAAATGTTCTTAACAAATTTCTATTTTCAGGAGTTTTACTCCAATTACGCCAATTTTCAGTGTCACATGATCCTTCAGAAATTATTCTAACATGCTGACATCTTATAATTATCAATGTTGAAAACCTGACACTACTTCATAATTGTTCCTTATTAAAATATATAAAACTAATTTTCTTTTCAACTGATGGTTCCTTTCTGGTTTCTGATGCCGACTTCACAATCCTATCAATTGCCAATGAATAAAAACATTGGCAAAAACTTTGTTTTCCCAAGGAATATCCGAATATGTGTGTGTCTATGTGTATATACACAGTGGAGTTCACTTATCTCGAGTCACTCACCAATACTATTATGTCGACGTTTTTTAAGTGGAACCGCCAAACTCCCTATTTCTTGTGGGTTATGTCGATTCTGTTATGTGACCGAAATCTAGTATCTCGAGCACAAAAAAGGGACAAATTCACCACTTCACATGGTTATTTCGTGACTAATTTGCGTACCTAATTCACTGCGCATGTGCTGAGTTTGCCTTGCACGTGGATTGCGGTGCAAGCAACATTTGAAATTCGAAAAGTGATCTTACACAAAAAAGTTAATCAATCTATGGGTGCGGGTTATGCCAACGATGTTTTACACAAAACTTAAAACCCGCTGGCTATATGAGTGTGCGGAGTATCTGCTGCTGCGGGTTATATGTGGGGAAAATCGGTAATATATGTTATATGGGTTATCTCAAACTGTTATCTCAATGCTTTTTTTGCAACCCCCGAGGCCGTCGACATAACCGAACTCCACTGTATATATATCATATCTCCTGTTTAGCTCAGAAATGTTAACCGATTTCTGTTTCAATCTTTTTCAGTGCGAGTGCCGTATTTTATAGATCTGAAGAGACCACAGGATCAGGGCTTGAATCACACTCACAACTTCTACCTGCAGCCAGAGGAAGGAATCAACATTGGAGTGTGGTGAGAGCACTGACATAGCCTGGCTTACCTCCACTCTCCATCTCTCCGCTGTCCTCATTCTCTATCCTACAGTTTCTGTCTCTCTCTCTCTGCCTATGGCCATGGCTGTCTTTCTGAAGGGCGTACTTATTGAAGTGCAGCCTGTGGCCCAAAGTATGTAAATCTTTAGTGACAGAGGACTGCATGGGCCTGTGGCTGCTGGCCATTGGGTGTGACTGTGTATGTGTGTGTTTGACTTTCACTGAGTAACAGTGGGAAGGGCCAAATAAGCCTTCTGCCGCTGATGTTGTAGTTTTATCTGCGTGAATAAGCTTGTCGGTGCACTGGTCACATTCAGTATTGAATAGGTGAATCTTTTGATTATAAATGGTGAAGTGGACAGGATGTTTTGAATCTTTAAAGAGTACGTTACTGTTTGGACAGTACGATTTTTCTTTTTTGAAAGAAATGTATATTTTTATTCAACAAGCATGCTTGATCAAAAACATGGCAGTAAAGGCATTTATAATCTTACAATTTTTTTTTTCAAATGAATACTATTTTAAACAAAGTAAGAATCCTGATTTTTTTCCAAGAAAAGTAAACTGTTTTCAACATTAATAATTACATAATTTCTTGAGCAACAAGGCATCATAATAGAAGGATTTCTGAAGGATCATGTGACATTGAAGACTGGAGTAATGATGGTGGAAATTCAGCTTTGCCATGTCATTAATAAATTATGTTTTATATAGGAAACGGTTATTTTAAATGGTAATAATATTTTACCATGTTACTGTACCAAATCCTAATGTATTTTTGATCAAATAAAATCAGCCTTGGTGATGTAGTGGCAAAATCTTTTATCAATTCTGAATAAGAGACAAATATTGTCCAGTTGTCTTTAGAAAGGTTTATTTTTTAGCAAGAAAAGGTCATACAGACATCCAAAGTAGCCTTGTAGAGTTTGACAAAGAAGGGAGGGCTTCTCCAGCATTTATATCTCTAATCAAATTACAACTGAGCCTTTAGCCTTTCCATTCCTCATCAGGAACACATTACCTCTCTATACCTCAAATGTATTTCTTCAAACTTATTATCTCTTACTTACTAGTTCTGCAGAATAGAAAAAAAATCAATGTCACACAATAATCAATAATTTATAATCAACAAAAACGTATATAAACAAAACAGAAACAAAATATAATCATGTATAAGAAAAAGAAAACATATAATTTATAAAATTCCATCAAAGTAAGCATAAGAGACTTCTTTCAAATACTGTAATAAATTGATCAAACCCAACAGTGTAACAGCGGTATATCTTATCATCTGTTGTTCCATCTCTCTCTCAGGCACACAGTACCTGCAGTGATGTGGCGGGAGGCTCAGGCAAAAGATACTGAATGGTATGAAAAAAGCTTCCAGTCCAGTCATCCTGTCATCCTGTATCTCCATGGTAATGCTGGAACAAGGTACACAAACACTCATGTGATCAACACCACTTTCTAAAGCCCACTCGATCTCAGAAATGATTCAGCATCTGTTAAAGGCCAATTCACATTGCACCAACAGTTTTTCAGATTCATGTGTTACCTGTCAGGATCTGTTGCCATTGTTTTCACCTATTGAACATATTTGTTGGGTCGTGGAATTGATGTTCTGTGTTCTGGTAAATGTCTGCTTTGTCTGGCGTCGATGCGATGTGAATTGGCCTTAAAGTTGGAACACACTTCACAGATTTTGACCAGAGTTTTCTCACAATTTACAATCTGAAGGAGTCAATGCTAGTTGTCGAATGTCAGAGCTAGCCTGCAAATTTGAGTTGACAGATTTCACAGTGTATGATGGGTACCGACTGATTTTATTTTTAGCTTTAGACTATGATTTAATCCATATTGAGGATGTCAAATATGTTTGATATTTTAAGTATGTCGTTTTCATTTGTCCTGCGCCTTGTTGCTAGAACATGTGATATGGTATTATGATGCTAATTTTTTTCCATAACCATTTTCAAAGTCGGTAAATGTCTGACACTTAGCGTTTTAAAATCTGTTCAAATTTGAAGTCATGTTGTGTATTCCAGGCTTTATAATGATTTTGTCAAATGCAGTTGTTTGGCTACTTGAGTAATGATTGTGTGTGTGTGTTTCAGAGGAGGGGATCACAGAGTCCAGCTCTATAAGGTAAAAAAGTCAATTGCTTTACATTTTTACCAGCGTTTAAAAAGTTTGTTTTCAGTTTACATAAATTTTGTTCAGCAATGATGCATTCAATTTTAAAGTAATGTTACAAAAGACTGCTATTTCATATAAATGCTGTTCTTTTGACCTTTCTACTCACCTATGAATAATAAAAAATGTATCACGTGTTTCAAGACTATTGCCCCTATTCAGTTTTCCAATATAAAATTAAGTATTTAAAAAAAAAAAATTGATCATACAAGCAGAGTTTTTCCCCATGGCATTTGGAGCAGGCTGTCAAAAGATCTGTGCCAGACTGGATATGCTGGAGGGACTCACTGCTGTGATTGGTTGTTACAATAAAGTGTAATTATTTGTTGAACCGTGTTTTTTATGCTTTATCTAACAGCCAATGAAGCAAAGTCAATGGACATGAACATTCTGTTGCAGTAGGGATCGAAGGTTTACAGTTATTTAAATTTACATGACAAAAATGAATAACATTGCACTGTTTTAGCCTTGCAGTTTTAGTCAAATGCTGTGCATTGTTCTTGTCTGGGTTTGGCATTAGTTGATTTGTTTGAGCTACGGTAGTTACAAACTTCCGGCAATTATTGGGCAACATAATAGCATACAATAGTTAGTGTTTCTGACTCTGAATATAACATGCATGCTAACAGCTGGATTTAAAAAGGAGTTGTTCACACAAAAATGTACATTTCCTGATTATTTACTCACCCCGATGTCATCCAAAAGGGACTGGGTTGACTTTCTTGACATATGAGTTCTCTCAGCTGAAGACAAATGAAGGTTTTGGAACAACAGGATTTTCTCAATCTAAGGAAAGTTGCCCAATGTAGAAAATTTTTGATGATCCAAATTCCATATTTAGGCTACTTTAAAGTGCTCCACACAACCCCAGCTGACAAAGTAAGTGGAAGTGAAAAAATCTGGCGAAACGATCAGTCTTTTTTTTTTTTTTTTTTTTAAACAAGTAATAATGTTTATAGTTTTTAACTACAAATGGTCTAGTTCTGTGAAAGAAAGTCATATAAATCTTGCCCTTGGAGTGAGTAAATAAGGAAAGGTTTGTTTTTCCTTTTGAAACCATTTATCAGATTTTAAATATAGTATAGTCTGAAAAATCTACAAAGAAATCTGGAAAAATATGGATTTTTGAAATGGAAAATGTGCAGGAAACCTATGTTTGTCTTTTTGGTTTTATTTGAGTAATGTCAGACATTTTCCCTTCCTGTCTCTGCAGGTTCTTAGTTCATTAGGCTACCATGTAGTCACATTCGATTATAGAGGTATGTTTGGTGTCATTTTTAAAGCGTTATCATATAATTTAATTCAGAATCCCATTCCCAGTGCCGGATTGAAGCTCCATATGGTTATGTTTGTTTGTGCAGGTTGGGGTGACTCTGAGGGCAGCCCTTCAGAGAAGGGGATGACGTCAGACGCCCTCTTCCTCTACCAGTGGATAAAGCAGCGGATTGGCCAGAAGCCCCTGCACATCTGGGGTCACTCACTCGGCACAGGGTGAGATGAACTCACCAGAGCCATCTCAAAGAGCTCTGAGGATAGTGTTCCTTTCTCTAGATGTGGAACTTCTAGTTCTTGTAATAATATTTTGGCATTCATTTGACGTAAAGGAACTGATTGTGAAACTCCCTATGGCTTTTTTGAACTGCTGCTGATGCTGTACATTCCTGTTTTTCCAGAGTGGCCACTAACCTAGTGAGACGGCTTTGTGACAGGGGTACGTGATCATTAGTTTGTGTATACTTGGACAGGCATGTTGCAACTGAGAACAAACCATAGCCAGCAGCTGTTTGCAGCCGGTTGAACCTTTATCCCTCAATGGCTAGCACTCATTTACCTACCTTCAGAGAAATCACTTTGAACAAAGGGATGAATGCTATGTTACCTAATTATTATTCATGAGTCAAGCTTCACAGAAGAAAACCTTTCTTGTAGACATATTGAAAATCCAAAATGTTATTTCAGTGACTGGAAAGGTTCAGCAAGGAGGCATTAAATTGATCAAAAGTGACCATAAAGACATTTATGATGATACAAAAAAATTCTGATAATTATCGGAGTTTGATATAGTTATCAGAGTTTCACTAACATATTAAGAAGCTCAACTATTTTCAACATTCATAATAACCAAATTCGAATGATCATGTGACACTGAAAATTCAGCTTTGCATCGCAGGAATAAATTGCATTTTAAAATGTATTAAAGTAGAAAACTGTTATTTTAAATTGGAAAAATGTTATGTTTTTACTCTACTTCTGATTAATTAAATTTATCTTATGTGAGCAAAAGATAATTCTTTCAAAAACATTTTTAACAAAGGTGTAAAATTTTGTATTTTTTGGGGGGTAGAAATTACTGTTTGTGAGTGTGATCTACATTTACATTTTATGCATTTGGCTGACGCTTTTATCCAAAGCGACTTACACATTGATATTCTAATCAGTTCTTGCTTTCTCTGGGAGTCGAACCCATGATCTTTAAGTTGCAAGAGCCACGCTCCACTGTTTGAGCTACAGGAGCCATCTATATCAAGCCATTTTTCAAAATCCTTCTAAGCCTCACAAATGCCTGGAAAAGTTATGCCTAATTCGAGACATTCATTGGTCAGGAATTGTGGGAAACAATGCTATTACAAATATTAGTTCATAATATTATAACTAATATGTATAATTGGCTCTCATCAAGAACAATAAATGTGAAATTCAAGTGCCCTGATTACCAACAAGAGTTGTCAGTAAGGAAACTGTGAATCTGATTTGACATTCCATAAATAGATGAGCTTTAATATGCACTGACTAAGATTAAGAGTGAACTTATGTAATTGGCAAGCACTTCTAATACTCAAGTCTAAGTTACATAAGCCTGTAGTTGAGCTGCTGTTATAAACATCAAGGAATAATGCAGACTTCCTTCCTCCGTATTTACAGGAACGCCTCCTGACTCGCTGATTTTAGAGTCGCCATTTACCAATATCAGAGAGGAAGCCAAGAGCCACCCCTTCTCTATGGTGAGAATTCAAGTTCCTGTTCACTCTCAAGGTGTCATGCATTGCCTTTGTGCCACAAATACTGACCTTGTATATGTGTTTGTTTGAAAAGGTTTACAGATATCTACCAGGCTTTGACTGGTTCTTCCTGGATTCTATAACTGCAAACGACATCCGATTTGCCAGTGATGAGAAGTAGGTTCTTCTTGTCTTCTATTTTGTTTCTCTGTAAGTTTAAGCATGATTGTTTGTTTACTCTTTGTCCACCTAGGGAAACTGTTGAGTGTTTACACAGCACTGTGTCCTTACAGCTGTGTTGAGATAATAATCTCGGCTCTCTGTTCTGTAGCATTTCACATGCGGGCGGCTTCATCTTTCTCCGAGGGCGAGTTCTAGAAACAGATTTAATGTGATAATGGAATACTTTAGTTTTTAGCCCCATGTGGCTGTTGATTCTCCATCATGATCATGGAATTCATTACACAGGCCTCCAGTGCAACATCTCATACTATGCACTAGAGACCAGACTTATGTCCTGAATCTCTATAAGGTTCTACGTCTTTTGAGTTTGGAGTTTAAAACACTTAAAATGTTGCTGTTTATGTCTGTTTCTTAGTGTCAAGCACATATCCTGTCCGGTTCTGATCCTGCATGCAGAAGATGACACGGTCGTACCTTTCCAGCTGGGAAAGAAGGTAAAGCGTCAATGTCAGTCAATGACGGGGTTCATTTAAAACCGTAGAAACGTATTATTATACGTGGATCACAATAATTTTTGATCTCTTGTTATAATAAAACATGATTGGTGCTTTTTACTGTATATGCATGTCTTTTTATATATGCAGGTATTTTATTAGTATTTTTTAATTTTCTATCTGCAATGTTTCACAAACTCAGCAAACAAGTTTTGTTTTATACATGTGAGGATGTGTATTAAACATGTTAAAATCATAAACTGAATAAAGATACAGTAAAAATTGTTACTTGAAATTAAAATAGTTTTTATATATTTTTTTAGCTACAGCAACAGTTTTACAGTTTTAGCTGTAACAGTAACAGTTTTAGCAACAGTTTTTAGTTTATCTTGATGTACTAAAATAACTAAAACTGAAATAATAATATTAAAATAATATAGGTGTGTGTATATATATATGTGTATATATATGTATATATATATATATATATATTATGGTACCTGCTAATACATTTGTTTTAATAGTGGTTTGTTAATATATTATGTTATATACAGTATAATAATTGTTTTTATTATTATTACTATTACGGACAACAACAGTTAAAAAAAAAAAAGATATAAAATGGTACCTGCTCATACATGTTATAAAGATGCTCGTCTCTGTTCATCCACAGCTGTATGATTTGGCGGCTCAAAGTAAGAGTCTGAATGGGCACAAGGTTCAGTTCATCCCGTTCCCCAGCTCTCTGGGCTACAGACACAAGTTCATCTACAAGAGCCCACAGCTACCAAATATTCTCAGGTGTGTATGCTTGACAAACTGCTGCCATCGGTACTTTTTCCCCAGTGCTGACAAAACGGTTCAGCAGCATCAGTCTTTTTTTTATTATTATTATTATTTAGGTGTGAATACAAACTATTTTTAGGATTGTGCCAGGTGGTGTGATTTTTGACAATCTGCTCTAGGTCCCTGACCAACAGCTGTGGTAATAGTAATTCAGACTACAGTCACGGTCTATATGTCATTCTGGTCTGTTCTAGTTATGAGGTTGTAAGGGAGACAAACCTTTATTATTATACTTATTTTATACTTGTATGATAATTTACTTTATTTTCAGATTTTAAGTAATAACCTTTAGTTTTCTAAATGTATTAAATTGAGTTAATAATTAAATGACTGTTTTGCAAATAACATGTATTTAATTTGACTATTGTTTTTTAAATTAATAATTGTATATTAAATATATCTACATTTATTTGGACACTAACTTACTAACTAACTACCTTCCATGGACATGTTTTCCCCAATTACCTTCTAAACCGTCTTAATTTTGACCTATATGTATTTTATAGTTGAAAACATTTCAATATTTTGCTATCTGTGTCATGGAAGTTAATTTTTCTATATTTTTGAAAGATTTTATTTATATTTTATTACTTTTTAAATTAGATTGAGAAATCTAATGCGTTTTTGTTCTCTTTGTCTCTGCCTCAGTGATTTTCTCAGTGCGACGCTTCCTCACATGTAGTCAAGATCATTTTACCTGACTCCCCTCTCTCACACGCTGTCAGTTAAACAGTCAAACACACAATGTACACGATCTGCACCGTGTACATCACGTGTATATGCACACACACTCACACAAGCATGGACTGAAGACGCACCGGTTCCTTTTGCATTCCTTTAACTCAAAATCTACGGAGGGAGAAAGTTATCATCTTTGAGAGAGTGACAGGACTGTGTGATTTGTTTCGCCACCTCCTGTTGTCATGGTAACAGATCTGAAGGGGGCAGCTGAAGTACAAAGTATGCAAATATGCACTGAAATTAATGCTTAAGTCAACGCACCTCTTCCAAGGAAAGAAGTACATGTGAAGTTAACGATGGCACTGAGAAGACCACACAAGGATCAAAATCAAAGGGACGAAGCAGGACAACATGCTATAATGATGTCACCGTCAATGCTTGCTGACTGCGATTCACTTTTGGTTTTTTTATAACGTACAATAACAAACATCACGGACCTGAAATCCACTCAATGTGAACGGAGTTATTTTAGGTTGAACTTGAATTATGTACAATAAGATGTCTTTTTCTTTCTTTCTTATTCTTCCCATTTAAATGACGTCTCCTGAAAGATTTGAAGTGCAGATTTTTGTGCTGCATTGGCATTAAAACTCTGACTTTTTGTGGGATTTGTGTATTGCGTTTTATGCTTTAGTGTTTGCTTGGTACATATGCAACCCGACTGCAATCAGAACTGAATGAGCTTTTGACATGACTTGTTCTTCCCCAAAGTCCACAAATGTTTCATTATTTTAATGCATTTGGTTGATCTATAATAGTTTGCATGCCTGTTACTGGAAAAAAATTTGTTGCACTGTCAAAATAGAAGAGAACTGTATGCAAGAGAAATTTTATGTGGGTTATACATTTTATTTTTGGTCTTTATACTTTGCACATTCCGAAAAATGACTATCCATGACTTTATCTTGATATCCAAATCAAAAACTTTGACAACCTGTTTTTATTAATATTAAATTTAAATGAATGCCCTCCCCTTTAATATAGAGCCACAAATCCTTTATATAAATCTGCATCTCACTGTTCAAAAGTTTGGGGTCAGTAAGACTTTCTCTTTTGTTCTACATGTATTTGATCAAAAGTACAGTAAAATTGTGAAAGGGTTCCTATGCAGTTTGGAAAAATGTGAGATTTGATTCAAATAATTTCAGTACGGAAAAAAGAAAAGATCATGGAAAAATTCAGTTAATTTTATATATCACTAGCAGAGTGATTTGTCAAAAGTGATCATTCAGTGATTGAATGAACACGACCGAATGAATTTAAGGTGCGCATTTTCTTTAAACGAAACAGTTTTTACCACAAGTGAATCCCTCTTGATCACTAAAGGAATGTGTGTGTGCGCGTGCACGCCACTCAAACCACCAACAGATCAGACTGTGCTTTCTCTTTGGTGGCTGTGCCACATCAAACCACATTTATAGGATCAAATTGATAGAGAGACATGTATGAAGGTTATAAACATTTTAGGTTTCTTATGCTAGCGCATATCACTTTAGCACTTAAAACAAAAAATAAATCACTATAGATGGCTGTGCTATGTACCAAAAATAATGCTGATAAATTATTGTATGAGATAAATCATCTCTCAATGTTTAAAGGGTTTCGTAACAAATGTCTTAACTGTCACTTTTGATCAATTTACTGCTTCCTGGCTAACTCTTTCAAAAAAAACATATTGAACCAAATCTTTTGAACAAATTTACAGATCTTAAAGAACTTCAGTTGGTTTTATAATTGTTTTGTCGATTTTTTATTATTATGGGTCTTTATTTTGATGTATAAGTGAGGCAATACTCAAGTTGAGCACTTGGTTGAACCTCAAGAATTGAGCAATAACATCTTTGTTTTGCTCTGAGATCTTGATATATTTTTTCCTTCAGTGCACAGACCATCTGATAATTCTTATCTGCAAATAAAAGTAACTCACTGTAATACAGCCCCTATGAAAATCAAGATCTGCTGTATTGTTGCGCCATGTGTCAGGTTATAGTGACACATTTTTGGGCTGATAATGATATCAAGGTAGTGAGTGCGCATGTAAGCTTCAATCATAGATCTAGACTGGCTCTCCTGTCTGAATTGTCTCAAGGCTCTGTTTGTACACTGTCAATGTTACTCTCAGAAATATCAATGTTTTCTTGAACTGATATGCTGAAAGAAAAACACCCAAAGTCTCAGTCACAAATTAGGTAGAAATTTTAGCAAGCCAATGGACAACCATGTTTAAGACCTAAAACAAATATAAGCAAAGCCACTCAATTATATTCTGTTGTGTTAGAATTTAAAATATATTAAAAATAAAGGACCACAGTACATTTGGATAGCACTGCTCTGAAAACAGCTTTTTTGTTGACTTTGTTGATGTTGACCAAACTTAGTATTTTTGAATTTAGAACTTATTAAAAACAAAAACTTTTGTAATGAAATGCTGCCCAGCTATTTCTACAGCAACTGTTACTTTTTGCAGACTATCATGAGTGGTTTACAATGTTTGTTTTCTTCTAAGCTGCTAAATCTTACTGGATACATGCACAGATGTTTGTACATTTGTTTGTAAACAATAAAGGACTGGAAAAGAAAACTATAGCTTTCTGAGATCCTTTTTAAAACATTTATATTAAATCCCAGCAGGGCATTTCCACACGCAAACATTTTATTTTTTAGTATCTGAATAATTTTATCGTTAAGTAACAAAGCACAACCTACATAATACAGAGAAACTTAAATAGAGTTGAACTAGTTACAGTGCAGGTGAGCACATATAGGAAGCGCTGTATAGAACTGCACTTTTTTTATTCTAGTTTAGGTAATGCTTCATTGTTTGGTTCACTTTTAACACACCCATCACCTGTTCATTCATCACTATACTTAGTGATATGAATGCGGTGTAACAAGACGGCTTTTAATCTTAATGAACCGATTCTCCAACTTACAATTAAAATTGCCTTTAGTCAGTCTAGTCGACAGCTTACTTTTTATTGTATTCATTAACATCAAGTTTCCATACAGTATTTGTGTAAAATATAGCAAGAAAACAAGGCCTCAGTAGAAGTGTGAATGTTCAAAGATGACATCCATAAGCATACATTCAAATGACAACCTGGAACCTGAAATGCAGTTTAGAGTTCAAGAAAGAAAAGAAAAAGTCAGAGGTTGTTTTATGAAAAGTGTAAGAAGTTTGAGCTACTCTGCCAAACTTGGATACATTAGCACAAACCACTTGCTAATACGACATGAAATGGAGCACAAACTGACATCAGCTCCCACCCTGACAAAACAGGAATCCATCAAATAGTCGTTATATTTTGAGTTTACATAAGCCAGCTGCCCTATATCCTCCATTATCATTGTTTAATGAAATATTTACATTTTTATTGTTTGTATTGCACACAAGGCACCCTTTAACCTGCATCAAAGCATGAAAGATCATTTGGACACTGAAACATATCAGACACTACTTCATATGCATTCTGGAGTCATTACATTAATAGTGTTTGACATTTGAGGCTGTTGTTTCTGACTTGTTATATAAACGCATTTTAGAACAGGGAGACAAGCCCAAGTTGGTTGCTGATCAACCATTTCCTGAAGCTACTAAGAAATATTCTAGGACGCAAATGATCATTAGGTCTCCAATGCCTTTCCGTTGCAGATATCACTTGCTAAAATACTTAGCCGAGACTCTACTTCAGTCCCACTGCGTTATTGAAATTAGTGGCATCTTTAAAGCATCATTGGTCATAATCAGTCAGAACGGTCATCCTTAAGTGATACAAGGAATGCACCAAAATTGAAAAGTTTACACATGCATCAGTAAAATGTAGCTAGACTAAGTTGTAACTAAATGAAGCGTCAATAAATTAGTCTCAGATGGCAAACCAACTGAATTGGCATACCCATACTTGCAGATCATGGTTTTGGTTAAGTCAAAGCAACAGTGATTTTAAATGCATTACAGTGCAAGTGCACATGGAGGAGTTTGTGTACATTGAGTCATGAAATTCACAGAGGTTCCACGTGGTGTTATGCATAGTGAGAAACCTGAAGTCAGGCAAATCCAGGCAAGGCACACCAACACGCTGAGGAACAGGCAAGCAGACCATCACGTTTCCCGCTTCCTTATTCACGCGGCTCATTAGGTGGCGGGATCTTGACGGCTGACGGCTCCACTCCCCAGATCTCACGGGCGTACTCCGTGATTGTGCGGTCACTGGAGAACTTTCCAGAAGCAGCAATGTTCCTGATGACCACTTTGGTCCATTCTTTTGGATTCTGAAAAGAAGAGCAGGGAATTTTATATATAAATGCACAAAAAAAGAAGAGCTATTTGGAAACAGCTATGAATGATCTATACATTTATTCCTCAAATAAGTGTGACAAGCAGGTCGGGGCCGAGAGCCGTGAGAATGGCACGCAGGTGGCGCTCAATTGCGGCAAAAGTTTCTGCTTTCAGATATTTTACACAATTATAGTTCATAACGTATAAAATAAAGTTTAAAATTAATATCTATTACTACTTCAAAACACCCATATTGGTAAACCACTAATGAATATCCAAAACATCTTAACTCACCTTGTAGAGTTCATTCACTTTTTCTTGACAACTGATATACGATTCATAGTCTGCAAACACCTTAAACCTGAGAGAGAAAAACAGAAATAAATACACCTGTATGACAGCAGAAAAATGCATGGTCAAGTCAAGACAACGACACCCTTTGCTACTCACCGGTCGTGATTCATGAGCATGTTGACAATGTCTTTGAAGAGTTCAGGCTCTTTGGGGCTGAAGAATCCAGTGCTAATTTGATCCATCACCTGTTTGAGTTCAGGCAGACGCTCATAGTATTCCTCGGCATTGTATCTAGATCACAAAAAGGGTTTTTAAATCGTAGACTAAAACTATTAAAATTCATTTTAGTAAAAAAAAAAGCCGAAATAAAATAGACTGACAAGAAAAAAAACTTAACCTTTTAATAACTTACACTTTCTAACATTAAAGTCAATGAAGTGCTTCTTGTTAGTTAATTTTAGCTAATGCATTACCTAACTTCATTTTATCTGTCGTCCCACCAATACTTTTGTTCTCACTCTTATCCAGTTTGTCCATTTCACCCTTTCTCACCCCTTTTTGTCCATGGCCTCCACATCCTCAACCCGCATGCCAAAGATGAACAGGTTTTCCTCTCCAGCTTCTTCTGCCATCTCCACGTTGG
Organism: Rhodeus uyekii; assembly: GCA_037043235.1. Taxonomy (NCBI): domain Eukaryota; kingdom Metazoa; phylum Chordata; class Actinopteri; order Cypriniformes; family Acheilognathidae; genus Rhodeus; species Rhodeus uyekii. The sequence goes on along the minus strand of JAWRVZ010000002.1, from coordinate 366,757 downwards.
CACCATCCATGGTGCCGATGGTCAGAGCGCCATTGAGCATGAACTTCATGTTTCCCGTCCCGGAGGCTTCAGTACCTGCAGTGGAGATCTGCTCGGACAGGTCGGCAGCAGGGATCACTGAAGAGCAAAACATTTAAAATATCATAATCTGTAACGAAGCAACTATAGTAAAATGATCTAGCCCCATTTCTAATAAATCAGATTTTTTTTTATGGCTAACCATCAGCAGTTGTTAATGGGTTTACTCACCCTTCTCAGCTAATGAGACTCTATAATTCTCCAGGAAAATGACCTTGAGTCGGTCTCCCACCACAGGATCATGGTTGACCACCTCCCCCACAGAGGTGATCAGTTTAATGATCATCTTTGCCATGTGATATCCTGGTGCTGCCTGCAGGAGGCAGTGCAAAAAATAAATAAAAGCCTCAATTTAGTGGACTTTCAAACTGAGGTTCCTCAACCTTTTTGACCTGGAAGGCTTTGGAAGCTGTTTTTTAACTTAAACAGTTATACTACAGGATATTAATATATTACATAATTTAAGCCATTTCAGACATTCCATACAGTCAACAGTTGCTGAGGGGACAAATAAATAAATATTTAGCTTGCACCATGACCGTAGGTTTTATTTTCAGCATTTTAATTAGGTATGATTAAATGCATCTTAAGTCATCTTCCAGTCCCCCTATAATGGGGTTGTAGAAGGTTTTCATTAAGAGACCCCTTTTTTGAGAACTACTGCTTTAAAACAATCTAAAGTGCAAAAGAAGTTCGCAATGACAATCACATACTAATATTATTCAAAATGCCATTATATAAATAACTAAAATGGTACTTCACATACCTTTCCTCCAATCATTACAGTTCTAGGAACAAACTTCTTGTTTGGTTCTTTCTTGATTCCTAAAGTGCAGGATAAAAATAAAGAATTAGAGTTTAAAAAAATAAAAATCTACAAAAACAATATTCTCAAGACAACAAACGTCCACCACTTTCTTACTGTTGTATAAAGTGATGACATGAAGGCAGTTGAGCAGTTGTCTCTTGTACTCATGGATTCTTTTGACCTGGATGTCAAAGATGGACTCTGGATTTATTTTTACTTTGTACTCATCCTCCAGATACACTGCAAACTTCAGCTTATTCTCCTAAAAATGACACGGACAAAAGTCCATCATAAACAGTCAAAAATGCTATGCTTTTTATTAAAAAAATAATTATATTGCTCAGCCATATAAATATATATACATTTTCTTTTTTAATGTATACCTGTTTTACTTTAGCCACATCCCGAATGAACATTTCATCATTGATGAAGCCCAAAAGTTTTCTCAGTTGGAACAGATCAGTCAAGAAATCCTCACCAATTTTCTAAAAGAGAAACAAGCACAAGACAGTGAGGGGCAGAGAGAAGGGGGGAGAAAAAAAAAAAGAGCAAGTGACAGCTGGACAAAAGAACTTCTTGAAGCAGTTGGAGTAAAGTTGTGTAGTATTTTAAGAATGTGACCTCAGCGATGATGTCAGCCAGGCCAGGGTTGCAGAGCAGCAGCCAGCGACGAGGTGTGATGCCGTTTGTCTTGTTCTGAAACTTCTCTGGCTCAATGTCACAAAAGTCCTTAAATCTTAACCAAGTTGAAATAGGAATTAATTGAGCAAGTTCTAAAAAAATTTTTAATTATATTAAAAGGAACATGGCCTAAAATAAAAATGCTTCCATGGCTCCCAGAATATAAGAGGACATTAAAAATGTTAAATATTTTTGTAAATAGACGCATGCGCTCTACTCACACAGTGGTTTTGACAATGTCCGAGTGAATCCGTGCAACTCCATTGACGGCGTGTGACCCGACCACACAAAGGTGAGCCATGTTGATCCTCTTTGGATCGCCCTCCTCAATCAGAGACATTCTGCGCAAGCGATCGTGGTCGCCTGGATACAGCGCAGCAATTCTCTAAAACAGAAACCATCAGACCAAACAGAAATAATCTTGATGACCTCTAGTTGGTGTATGTGCGCATCCTCACTTCCAGATGTCGCCGGTTGATCTCATAGACGATCTGCAGGTGTCGAGGCAGAAGCTTCTCAAACATGTAGACAGGCCAACGCTCCAGAGCCTCAGGTAACACCGTGTGGTTGGTGTACGCACACGTCTTTGTGGTGATCTCCCACGCCTACATACACACGTGTACTTTAATGTTAATCATGGAAAAGTTCTATTAAATTAAACAATACAGTCAACATGACTAGGCAGAAAAATACAAACGCATAAGGAATTATCTGACAGTTGATAATTCTTATATAAAGCTTGACATCCAGAACGTCACACCTTTTCCCAGTCCAGTCGCTCGATATCCACCAGGATTCTCATGAGCTCAGGAATCGCCAGAGCTGGATGAGTATCATTCAGTTGAATCGCCACCTGAGAAAGTGGTTCACAAACAGTTCTACTTCAAGCAAAAACCTCTAAATGTCACAAATAAAAACGGCAACAAATGACACATTTAATGTAACGTCACCTTTTCAGGGAAAGCTTCAAAAGAAGTGCGCACAGGATCCCTGCAGCCAAACTTTGAAGATTTAAAGCGTCTGATGATGTCCTGCAGAGTAGCAGCCACCACAAAATACTCCTGCTTTAAACGGAGCTCCTTCCCTTCAAAAAACTAAGCATATGCAAAAGAAACATTTATTAAATACATACACACTTAATTGTATTTTCTGTCAGCTTTTCCTGATAGAAAAGCTAAGCATTGTGTTTTCTAGCTGCATAGATTAGTTATTTGAATCGTGACAAACCCACTGTGGCTCAGAACATATTAGTCTTACATTTTCACACTTCCTCAAAAGTATTACACACAGTGTCACTGTTGCATAAGAAACAAGTTCTCAGATGAAATCTGCTTGTGCCAGTCATCTAAAGGTTCTATTGCACACCAGCATCTAAATATTTACACATATGACTGTCAATGTATGCCAACTAAAATGCATATTGCATTCAAATTCTTGTGCTCTTCTCCTTCTCTCCCTGTGTACAGTCGGTCAATCAGACTCATCAGCAACAGTTTTATAGCATTGAACAGTATGTGCACTTACATTGTCATTGGGGTAGAGCACCCGAGAGATGTTTTCTGCCAGGTTTCGGTCCAATACAGCCTGGATGTAATCTCCCACATTAACTGAAATTAAAAGAGAGTTTCAAAAATAGACTGTTTGTCTGTTTCCCATATACACAATTTAATAGACAGGAAAACAAAAAGGGAGCCATAGTATTGTTATTGGTCAACTTGTGTTGACCATTTATATATACAAAATATTTAATCTCATTAAATAATTAAGGCATTAATAATAATTAAGGCTCATTCTATAAAAGACATTATATACATATACACGTGTCTTATAGAATGAGCCATTGACTGTAGAACTCAGAGACCCTGCAAATCACTGAGGACCATCTCAAAAGTGAGTATCTATGGGTAACGCTGGCCCGTTTCCAGCTGCCCTCCTGTTTCTGTGCTGCTGATGCATTGCACTGGAGAAGAGGCCTACATTTAGTATTCAACAGAGAAACCATTCTCCCAGGAAACAAGTTCACTTTTATATAAACTCAACCAAGGTGGTAAGCGTAGGCTCAAACTACCAGTACTCTAAAGACCATTTGAATGACACTGCAAAGACCAGGACATTAAGCATGCAAGCTCATTCCAATTTCCAATTTCTAAGCTCACATGGAATCCTCCAAATGAACCAGGACAGAGAAGCTCACTTCGTATCAGCAATTCGGTCAAAAGCAGTACCAAATCAGAAATGCCAGCATTATACTGCCGATCATGTGAGCTGATCATTGTGTGGACTCACATTCTTGCAGGTTGAAGTCATTGGGAGCTTTGGCAGACCAGAGTCTCATAGTATTCACAGTGTTGTTTTTATAACCAGGCACAGGAGTGTCATAAGGCATTGCAAGCACCACCTAAAGACAAGATAGAAGGGTTCAGTCAAGAGAACCATCAAAGGCATATTAGGCACCACAACGGTTTTTAACATTGACAAATGTTTCTTAGGCAGCAAATTAGAAAGCCTTTTGAAGGATCATGTGACACTGAAGACTGGATTAATGACGATGAATTCAGATTTGCCATCGCAAGAATAGAGTTACAGCGTATTAGGTTTTAATGTAGCTCAAACTGTAGAGCATGGCGCTTGCAACGCAAAGCTAATAGGTTTGATTCCCGGGAAAAGCAAGAAGTGATTAGAGAGTCAATGTGTACTTTGAGTGCAATGGAAGTCGCTTTGGAAAAGTGTTGAAGAGAACTTCAATTGTAATAATTTATAAAGAAATTAAATTTTTAATACAGATTTACAGCCATAATGAGTACAACAATCTTTTGAATAAGAGTGAATGTGGTCAGTCTAATTTTGCTACGTTTTCCCTGATATCCTATCAAAACAATCACACCCTACTTGTTGAAGCACTAGAGCAACACTGACCTGAGTATCGACCCACTTTAGGCCCTCATGCGTTTGCTCCACTCGCCCATAGAAATGCACAGGAAGCATGTACTCGGGACGGGCCTTCTCCCAAGGGTTACCATAACGAAGCCAATCGTCAGCTTCCTCAATCTAAAAATTAAATTATATCAGTGTTATTCTTTATTATTTGACATTTTGTCCTACCAACTAAAAAGGAAAGTCAATGGTAAACATGCTGCGAATTAACATGATCAATACTAATTTTTTCAGTTTTGGTTTACCTGCCAGCCACTGACAATCTTCTGGTTGAAGATCCCGAACTCATAACGAATGCCATAACCATAGGCTGCCAAACCCAGAGATGCCATGGAATCTAGGAAACAAGCTGAGAGAGAAAGCAGACGTCAAACACCCAATATGACTCTGTCATGTACTCTATCCTAAGAGAGATTTAAATTTTGGTACCTGCAAGACGCCCAAGCCCTCCATTCCCCAGCCCTGCATCCTCCTCAATGTCCTCCAATTCTTCCAAATCCAGTCCAAGCTGAAGAGCAGTACGTCAGAAAAGATTTATTAAAAAGAAAAAAAAAACACTTTAAGAGAGATGTAAATATAAAATGCACAAATGCTCACATAGAGGAACAAAATTTAAGTTATATAAACGTCGTACAGTTTAATATTTCAGCAATTTCCGTGTTCTCGTTTAAACAAGGAAGCGTTTAGACTAACAGTTTTGCAAGCTTGTGGCAACTAGTCTGCATCCCCCATGAGCTCTCTGTGGGTGAGCAGGGGGAAAAAACAACAGCTGTTTCTAAAGTTTCAGGATGTTTAAGTAATAGAGCTTGGGGCCAGTTCTGCAATTCAGTAACAAATGCTCTTCTTGCATAGTAGTGACACTTTACCTGGTAGATGGCCTCGTCACAGGTATTCTGCAGCCCAAGATTTATCATGGTGTTCTGTAGAGTTCTGCCCATGTAGAACTCCAGAGACAGATAGTGGATGCGCTGCAACAAAACAAATAGAAATAAATCTCACTGCGTGGACACAGAAGACCATATAAGTGATAATACAAGCTTAAAATAATTAGATGGTCAACCAATGTTCTAAACAGTGCTAGCTTCTATGGTACCTTTTAGATAGTCTTTTGCCTATTTCTACTCTTATCATGTCTCTTACTGGTTGTTTAAGTATAACATGCTTAAATTGGCTAGGGATCAAGTTTAATAGAGTTCATTCATCAGATGTCTGCACTGAGAGAAGTTCACATCCTGCTGAAGGCCTCAAACCCACAGTGAACAACATCTGAATACCACAGCAATAAATAAATGCATGCTTCATTTTAACATCCCGAGATGGGGATTAACCAGAGGTTTAAATAAAGTGACAGTGTTTTACAGTTTTTCCAAGGGTCTGAACTTCAAGAAGAGTAATGCTTGCTGACTGAAGTTCCTGGAAATGCTTTACGTATTGGTGTGCTCAACCATATAAAGCTATCTGGTTCCATTCGGAGAAATCTAGAATGGGGGGGGGAGGGGGGGGGGGGGGGGGGGGGGGGGGGAGATCCAAAGAAGAAGAAAAAACAGGCTCTCTGTACTAGCCCAAAAGACTCCTGAAATTCTGTCCAGGACCATAGATGAGTGGGCTACAAATTAATATAGATCACCTCTCATGCAGATTGGGTAGATCATTTGAAAAGTGCTCCTCCCTAACTTTAGTAAAACAAAGTGATTCTGCACATGGACCATACAAGCACATTAGATACAGATAATAGGCCTTATCTGTACTTGCCCTAGAGTACAGAGAATCAAGTGGTTGCAAAATACTTAGAATAACTAATGATGACAAGAGATCACTTTTTTTAAACAGCTGAACCCATATCAATGGATGGACAAGGCAAAGAACACCAAGCTGAGGAAACAAAAACAAGCCTTTAACTCTCTCCAGAAAACAGTGAAATTGATGAATAACTCAATGAGGAAGTGACTGTGCAGGTTATACACCATGCATATTCACTAACATTTAGTGTATTAAGAAAATGTGCAAGCATTTAAATTTCAACAAAGTTACTTGTGTCATACAGCAGTTGTGCAATTACAGAGGCCCAAGTTTACAGGATGCATTTAAACAAATACGTAAATATTAACTCAACATTAAATGCATTTTCTGTATCCCACTACTGCACAAACAAGCCACATCCTGGATGCAAGAAGAGGAAGAGATCCGTACCTTCGGGTCTTTCTCATAGTAATACTGCTGAGTTCGGATCCAGCGGCCCACCAGGTGATCCCGCACCGTGTGAGCCAGGGCGAAGTAATAATCCCGCGGCGTGGCCACATTGCGGTCCTTCACCAGCGTGAAGTGAAGATGCCTGTTGAAGCTCTTTTTGATTTCGGCTACATCCCCCAGTCCAGCTATACCGCGTACACTGATCTGCTTGCGCTTTTCCTGGTCGGTCAGAGGTTTGGACATATTGCCAACTGCGTTTAAAAAGCAAAGCATGAACGTTTGGACTCTCGACTTATGCACAGGTTGGTGCGGTGTGCAGGAACTTACACGCACTGACTCTTTCCTTTGAAACACTCCCTTATGTCAACTGGAGGAAAAGGTAGGCGGGGCTTACTGTTTGCCTGTTGATTGGCCACTGACACATCGTAATTGCGTTCCCATAGGCTGCTTGAGATGTCAATAATCTGTGTAGCGCTAACAAGCTACAGGTTCACGAATTTATTAAGACTTGGTGGAAATTCTGTGCCCGGAGAGAATTAGCCGATTTACTGCATAAACATCTGCATTTGGCCTGCAACTATTACACACCATTGCCTTTTTTCGGCTCTGGTAAAGATGACTTATGAAGACTTGTCCTTGTGTTTCATTTAGAAGAGTTTCTACAGGAATTATATAGGAATGATATGGCAAGATGACTTATGAAAACTTGGCCTTGTGTTTCATTTAGCAGAGTTTCTGTTATTATATAGGAGGATACAGGAATTATATAGGCGTTATTTAGGAATTAGCCAATCTACTGCATAATCATCTGCATTTGGCCAGCAACTAATGCATACCATTGTATAACATTGCCTATTTTCAACCCTGGAAAAAGACTTATGAAGACTTGTCCTTGTGTTCCATTTAACAGAGTTTCTATTAATATAGGAGGATACTTTTTACCAAATCAAACCGTTCACGATTGATTTACATGCAGAATTTGTCCGTATGTGGAGCCTTCATGCATCCGATAGAAAACATTTACATGTGGGAGAAGTCGGATTCAGTGACAGCAGCATGCCAGACTATACTTGATCTAAAACTATTTTCAAACATTTATATGATTATACCTAATTTAGATGCTGTAGACCCCAAGATATGATCATCATAGTGCAAAGGCCTCCCATAATATAATTTAAAAGGCATTGTGTTTCTATTATGTTGCATTACTGCAGATGTATTATTGATTTAGATATATTATTTAAATACATTTATTCGATTCAATTTATTCATTTAGTTTAATCACATTTTTATTGGTAATAGTTATTTAGATTTGTCTACGTCCCTGGACCCCAGTTTTGAAAACCCTTGTTATTCAAGTTACTAGACAAGTTAAGTTAACAGACAAGGAAAAGAATGAGTAAAACTGAGTGATATATTGTGACATTTGTGCTGCCCAATCCCTTGCCGGTATCGGATTAGGTTTGTACCTAAATATATTGAACATAACTTTTCAAGAAACTAATGAAAATATAAAGTGAAACTGAATAAATGTTTTTGATGTCAACTGAAAAAGATAATTTGTTTTTAACACAATGCATGCTTTGCTAACTTTTTTCCCTTTTTCTTTCGTTGATCTGGACTTAAAAATGTGCTTTGAGAGTCTTCATTTACGCTTTTGAAATTTTCATTTACACTCCCTGAGTTTTCGTTTGCTGTTCTGGCACTTGTTTTTAATGTCCAACAGTAGCGTGTTCTCATTGGCTATTGAGTTTTTGATTGACAGCTTCTTGAACTTGAAGTGATGATAAACCTTCAAGCCTTGAAGTGGTTTATGAATAAAATGAAGTAGTAGTAAATAAAGTAGTAGTAGAAGATATACAGAGATGGAAAAAAAAAAACTAAAAAATATGGCTAAAATGAAATGGGAATTTCTAAAGTTTCGAAAATTTCTGAAGCATAAATGAAAACCATCGAAGCACATTTACAAGTCCAGATCAGCGAAAGAAAAAGAATATACAGTTAGCAAAGCATGCAGTGTATTAAAAACTAGATAGAACATTTTGCCAGCAATTCAGCTTTTTCAGTTTCAAAGACATTTTATTCAGTTTCACTTAAGCTTTTTATTAGTTTCTTGAAAAGTTACATTCACTATATTTAGGCACAGACCTAATCCAATACTAGTACAAAGAAAGAACAGCAGCAACTTTGTAGAGTTGACAGGAGCGAACAAACCAAACCACATCCTGCTGTGTCACTTTGTGACCTTGTGAACTTTGTGTAATTGCACTCTCTCATTACTTCACACAAAGCAAAGTTTTCAATATTCTCAGGATATATTTATATGGCATTTTAAACAAACATATTTCATACACTTAATAATACCAAATAATATGGCCACATCAAACAGCAAGTTTGTAACTGCATTTGAGAAAGGTACATTGTTATGGCAGTAACTACTCGGGTCTGTTCTTACCATTACCAACATAAGAACAAAACGGAAAAAAAAAAACAGTAGATAATTAATAATACATACATGATTTGTTTGAACATACGTACTATATTAAACCGATCTACAAACTACAAAATAAGTTAATATAAAATAAAAATGAAATAACTTGAGCTTTGAGCTAGAGGCAACCGTGTTTTATGTCATTAACCCTGACTTGATATGATTGTAAACACCCGATCAGTACATAGATTTTACCTTCACATATAGCTTAACACACTAGTAAGAAAACATTCAAAAAGCCAGAGGTATATATCAAAACTCACATTTTTCAATAAAGTTCAATGACAAAATGGTACAATACAATCAATGTAGATACTGTTTTCCAGAGCATAAAAACCAGTCAGTGCTGTACTGGGTTGTGGAGTGGTGCAATATAACCGTTGCAGGCGGATGTCTGTTTTCAACACATTCCATGCTTACGGATTGACTCTATGCACTGGAAAGTGGCACCGAGGGCCCAGCTAGTCTCCACATTATTTATTCGTCTTGCCAGCTGAAATTTAAACAGAATGATATGGTTACATATCATCAAAATCACAGAAAATCACAGTATTTTCCTAGTGAAAAATAAATATACCAAAATGTATTTGAAATACATTTATTTTATGCTCAGTGTACTACAAATACATTTATGTACTTAATATAAATACCCTGCATTTGTACTTTTGGTATACTAAAATTGGAACAACTAAGTTTGTACTTAATGCACTTTAGTTATCCGGAAGTAGTGCTGAGGTCCAATTAAAGATATACTTAAGCATATTTGATTGTGCTAAAATTAAACTATTGAAAGTATCCTTTAGGTACGCTTTAAATATTAAATATTGCATTTAAAGACTGCTATTATACAGAGATCATACTGTCCTTACCATAAGTGACATCAAAAAAACATTTTAGGCTTAATATAAAAAAGTGCATAGTGCAATAATGAAGTACTACAAATAAAGTTTATTCATTACATTATCAGTAAGTCTCAAGTGATATGTCAGTAACTGTGTTAATGAATTTGTAGTATACATAGTATGAAATAAATGTATTATAAAATACATTTTGGAATAGGTTTTTTCCACTAGGGTTGTTCTTCAAAATATTAAATATAAATCGCATACTGCTGTCATGGACCATATATTTGTGTTGGAATATATGTACAAAAGTCACCACAAAGTAACTATTAAGTCAGGAATCATAAATCAAGAGTAGCACACCTTCAGTTCTTTATCAGGCGGGAAGTCAAGCTCCTGAAGAAGTACAGAGATGTAGGTCAGATCCAAACACAGAAACGGTGTTTCCTTTACCCCTCCGGCTGACATGTTATTGCACACTGCACCACACAGAAGGGAAATTTTTGTTGAGTTAAAGTAAACTGAGTAAATTACTTTTAAAATCTAATATTAGAGTGATAATGACACCCTGACAACTTCTTCCTGCCACAATACAGTGATCCCTCGTTTATCGCGGTTAATGTGAACCCCCCACGATAGGTAAAAATCTGAGAAGTAGGATGAGGCAATCAGCTCACGGAATACATCCGCTCGTGCTCTCATTGGTCGATCTCGCGCCAGGAACCAATCACGTGCCTTGTCTGAGTGCCCATGGGCGTGTACAAAGCCTCTCAGAGAGTTTCTCTCTTTGTCTGGCATCCTGGGAAACCGTTTCTCTCACACATCGCGAAAAAATTATGCTGCTTTCCGCAATACGGCTGACAATATGGCGGTATTTTGTCATTTCTATTTTTCAATAAATATTTTTGAAAAATCCGCAATGCACTGAGGCCGCGAAACTTGAACCGCGTGGCGAGGGATTACTGTACTGGTAATTTTACAGTAGCCTACTGTTCAAAAGTTTGGGGTTGGTAAATTTAGGTTTTTGAAAGAAGTCATTAGTGCGGATATATTGTGAAATATTATTACACATTAAAATATAGAGTTTTCTGTTTTAATAGATTTATTCCTACGATGGCAGAGCTGAATTTTCAGCAGCCATTACTGCAGTCTTCACTGTTTTTGATACACCGATACATTTTTTTGATTTTTTCTAAAACAAAGAAAAAGAATAATACCGATCCCAGACTTTTGAATGGTAGTGTATTGAATTAAGAGTTACTTGTACAAATACCACCATACAAATACAACCACATTCAATTACAAAAACACTTACCTTTTTTGGCACCTTCAATGTAATCACTGACTTTGACAACTCCCCCTGTGCTTTCATCTGAGACGGAGACACAAAGTATTTGTAAATGACTGGTGTGTTATTCTTGAATCAGATCACATTACAGCAATCAGACTAATCTCTCACCAATAAGACCCAGATCCACAGCCCTGTCATAATAGTAAGAGAATGCGTAGAAGTCCATGTCTTTTGCTTCCTCTGTTTTTCTCACCCGTTTGTAGATCACCTTTTCCACTTTTTTAAGGCAGGACTCATAGATGGGCTCGCCTGGAACAGAGCACATACACAAGTGATTCAATAAAATGCACACAGGTTCATGGTTCACTGATAGACAGGACTGTAGTTATATATATTACACACAGACATTATATATAAACATTTTTAAAAGATCTTATATATTATAAACGAACATAACAACCTAACCCAGACAGAGAACGTATTCCATACCTGCTTTCTGGCCTTTAACAGTATAAAGTACTTCAGCGTGCTCCCACTGTCCAGAGTAATCTGGAGCTAGACATGGACTAATCAGCTCTTGGGGTCCTGCTACTGAAAAAGAAGAAGAAAAAAATGGCCACCAGACATTTCAGCATTTTTACTGCCACTATGTGGAGTAACTGTGACACAGCTGAGGAAACCAAATCCATCCTTGGTTCAGCAGGGCCACCTGGTGGCCACATATAAAAGCACGTTTACACAAATACATGCGTGTCTTTGCTCATAATGACCTTAAAACCCACTCAGAGAGAAGCTGGATACACTCATACAACGGATAAAACTATAAACAAAGAAATCTGATTACATTTTTAGTGTACTAAATGTAAATCTCAGAAGTAAACTTCATGCAGAAGCTATTGCACTGATGGCAGTTACTCTCTCTGGTCTCAACTAAATCAGTGCAACAGCTGGCCACCAAGGAATTAATCTTCTGTGCGTTATTAAGAGATTAGATAATGGCTTATTTATCCAGTGAATGAGGTCTTTAAAAGCCAAAGATGAAGAGAGATTGTAAACTACATACAAGGCTGTCCTTCAAACCCTCCCAACACAGCAAGTCTGGCTGACATCAACCCCAGGCCGAGGTAACTACAGTGAAAGAGCAGAAACATTGAAGAAATTAAAATACAAAATGCAAAAATGACAAATAAACTACCGATCAAAACTTGAGGGGTCAAAAAAATAATAATTGTTTAATAGAAAGCATATTAGAATGATTTCTGAAGGATCATGTGACACTGAAGATTATAGTGACTGCTGAAAATTCAGCTTTGCCATCACAGGAAATGACATTTTAAAATCAATTAAAATTGGAAATAATTATTTAAAATAGTAATAACATTTCTCAATATCACTATTTGATCAAAAAACAGTAAAATAAATGCAGCCGTGACAATCAGATGGTTCTTTGACAAGCATTTAAAAAGTCTTACTGGCCCCAAAAATCTGGTATTTTATAACATGTAAATATAGATCACACATATTTCAGAATTTCATATGAATGTATGAAATATGAGAATGTATACTTTGGAGTTTTCCATCACTATCTTGGCTTTTAAATGTCAACGAGTAAAGACTGGAAGGTTTGTCGTTTCAAATCTCCAGCCGCGAATAACTAGTAATTCTAGTAATCTGGAGATGAGTCCCGCGACGAGATTGTAATTGGAGGCTTGTGTGATTACACTCTAATCAAAAGAGCGAGGCGAACACACACTGCCACAAAAAACACTTGTACCGCCACCAGCACTAATCATTGAGCTAACATAACCTAGAAAACCCTGGACAACCCTGACCAAGCACAGGAACCGTGGGTGGTGGAGTCAAACATCGTGCAGAGGTTTGATCCTAGTGCTAGAGGACTGCTGTTGGGTCGTTGAGGAAGTTTTTAAACAGATGGAGCAATAAGCTAATACAATATTGTCTAATACAATATTGTCTACATATTTTTACATTTAGAATTACCTTCCTCTAAAAAGTGCACAATGATAATCTTTGAAAACCATTTAACTACTTAATGTGAAAGCAATCTTCCACAAATCTAAAAACGAATATCCATCTTTCATGTGATGCCTGAATTCACTTGTAGCATTTGAAATAACTGATTTCAGTTTTTAATCTTTCATTTTTACAAAATAATATAGAATTTTAAAATTTGCCATTAATGGGTACCAGCCAGAAATTATATTGTTTCTCTGATTGCTAAGGAAAAAAAATGACATTGATTTTAGATCAATGTTAAAATTCTTTTTGTCAAAGTATCTCTTCTACAGAATTCAACAGCATAATATTTCTTTTTTCGCTACATTCTTTACCAAGCATTCCAGCGAAAGCCCCACCCACTTTACCTGTGCGAGTAGAGGGCGTAACTGATGTTGAACATCTGAAATGATGTCACATAATCAATGGGGGAAGTCTGGATGGTTTTCTGTACAGGAACGAAACACAAACAAGCAAATGTTGCTGCATTAAGATTGCATTCTTTGTATCTTTTTAAGCAGGAATCTGCTAGAATGACAAATATTGCCATTCTTGTTTACACTAGTCTCATCACTGCAGTTTCTTGTCCAGAATATTTGAATGCAGTATTATTCAGCAACTGCCTAGTGTAGCAGTTTTAAGTCCAGACTAGTATTTAACACAACATCTGTCAGCAACGACAAGTAAGCTGCAATCTGTAGAGCGGTTCCTCTCTGAGCTCATGTTTGGAACTAGAGCTCTCGGAGAAACTGTGTAATGACATAATAAATTGGTCCTCAATCCAAACTGCCTGTACAGCACTTGACCTAGTTCAAGAGAAAGAATCTCTCTAATTCTTTTAGCCCAATGTACAACAACCTTCATTTACAAGGACTATGGGATTAACTGGACATTTGCGGATTAATGCATTGGATGGGAAACCATCACAGTAGTTTGTCAAGAGAGACATGTCTTCATTAACATGGGTATACAGCTATTTGTGTATATATGCATGTACATGGCTCACTTCATCCTGTAACGCGAAGGTGATCTGGGTCGAGCCTCCTCCTAAATCCAGCATGCCTACTGTAGAAGTCTCAGCACCATGAAGGCCACCTGTGAAGGAGAAACTTTAAGTCACTTTGACTAAAGAACAAACCAACAATTTTCACGCAAAATTAAAGAAGACAGGTATAATGATGATGTTTGTAATCATATTTGTGTCCAGATTAATCTTTTTTATTGTCCTGCTGATATTAATTGACTAAATTGACTACTGAAATTGCTTACCTATTAAGAAGTTTATGGTAATCCAAGCTGACATGCCTGTGTAAACACAAATGTGCATTAACTGTTAGCAGCATAGTTAAATGTTCCTGAATTTTAGTTATTTTGTGTTAAGCAGACGAAAGAAACTCATACAGCAATATTAATTTATACCTTTAAGAAACATTTCTTATTATCAGTGTTGGTACTGTTAAAATCCAATGCTCTTTAATATTTTTGTAGAAACCATGATATTTTTCAGGATTATTTGATGAATAGAAAGTTCAAAAGAACAGATTTTATTTTAAATAGTCTAATCTTTATTAACATTATACATGTCTTTACTGTCAATTTTTATCCGTTTAATGTGTCCATGCTGAACTAATATCTTTTTAAAATAAAAAAAAATAAAAACGTTGTACCTTTGAACAGTAGTGTAAATTGTATGCTGGTGGATTCCATGCATTTAAAGAGTTTGGCATTAACATTTAGTAATGGTCTGGCTAGATTACAAAGACTGGAGACACAAGTGAGTGAGTGCATCATTGGATCTTTGTGCTAAAACTCTTATAATAATAATAATAATAATAATAATAATAAGTTTTATTATATAGTGCATTTCAAGAACCCATGGCAACTTTATGTAACATTGATAGATACAAATAAACAGGATACAACAACATGAACAAGCAAACAGACAATGATCATATAAAATACTCAAATCAAAACCAAAACAAGCATGGGTTAGGATTAGGGTAAGGATTAAAGAAATGTAAAGTATACAATCAGTTAACATAACATAAAGTAAATAGTCTGGGGTGAGGAAACAGCACGGAAGTGTTGTGGAAGTTTGTTCCAAAGATTAGGAGCTGAAATGCTGAATGTCCTACTGCCAACAGTAGATAGTCTGAACTTAGGCATTGTGAGGAAGTTTTTGATCTCAGAGTATGGGCAGAGACATAAGGGTGTGTTCATTCTAAAAGGAGAACCAGGACAAGCATTTTAAACCGAATGCAATGGCTATAGTATGGGAGTGATGTGAGCTGATCTTTTGTTAAATGTAATGGCATGAGCAGCAAAGATTTCAATAAATTGCAGGTGATTAATGGTTTTATTGAGTAGAATATTGAACAAAGAGTTACAATAGTTCAGATGTGAGGTAATAAAATCATTGACAACAGTTTCAGCATCTTTGAGATTTAATAAAGGTCGTATTGAAGCGATATTACGGAAATGGAAAAAACGAGACTTAACAAGCTGATTAATGTGGAGTTCACAAGTTTTTACTTTCTCAAGTTTTTATCAAATAGTGCGGCAAGATATAGTAAGATATATATAAGTTGCGTATAGTAGTTGGATAAACTGTAACTCCGTCAAGATGAATAGAGAATGAGACGACAAGGATTTCAGGCAAAGATTTCAATTTTTTCAGTATTCAGATAAGACGTTTTTGGCCATCCATGCTTTGAGATCATGTAGGCAGGATGCAACAGAAGGGGGGGGGGGGGGGGCAGAATTAGGCAGAGCAGAAAGATAGATTTGAGTATTATCAGCATAACTGTGATAATTAAGAATGTGACGTTGGGTGAACTGACTCAAAGGAAGCATGTATACTAAAAATAAAAGAGGACCAAGGACAGAACCTTGAGGTACACCAGTTCCAGTAATATCGATAGCAGTTAGATGACATAGGAGTACAGAATGGCAAACAGTATCAAAAGCTGAACTTGGGTCCAAAATGATCAGAAGGCTGAGAGCACTAGTATCAGAGGCAAGGAGTAGATCGTTCACTACTCTAAGAAAAGCAGTCTCTGTACTATGGAGAGGACAAAAGCCAGACTGAAATGGCTCATGCAGGTCATTTTTTGTCCAAATGTAACAGTAAACTGAATGTAAATTATAAATTGAATGTTTCTTTTGAATGTAGGTTACTTCTTAACAAAGTAAGGGGCTTTAGCTCTCAGAAATAACCAAACTCACTTAGTATCTATAAACTCCGTCCCTGCCATTCCCTCACATACACCACTTAGGCACAGCATTAACAATAAGTCTGTATGATTTGCTGTGATGGACTAATCTGGTTGGGTAAGCTTGTGCGTCCAGGAGAGTTTAGACTCATGCCGATAATGAGACTGAGATTATCCGGTTACGGGACCTGCAGAGTTTAAGCGTTAATTTTACAAAATCTCAAACAAAAATTGCTACCCACTAAGCAAAGCTTGTATATCAATAAAAAAGCAGTATTAACCTGGCTTTTGTTAAACACTCAATTTGCCCATGCTAGTTTTGTTCCTTTAAAAGGAATTTACTGCCTAGCAAATTAATGGCCGCTAATCTGTTTGCTGAGATTATAGTGCACACGGGACATTATCCTCTGGGCTCATTATTACTTGTGTGAACTATTTTAAAGGATTGGATTAAAGTCCCATATACGCATTATCGTTAATATACACACACAGCTCAAGCTATTACGGAAGAAAATTTCAATTTACAACTTATATCTTTATGCCAGAAGCACAAATGCTTGACCGCAGTGACCAGAAGCTTTTGACGAACTAGAGATGCACAGTAACATCTGCCGGTTTCGCATTCATGACGGATAGACTACTGCATGGTTCATGGCTCAGCAAAACACTGCAACATTACAATCATAGAGACGAGAACCTTTGTCATCTGTTGCTTCCTCGGTTTTCTTAATATTACAATAATAACCCTAAAATGTTCAAAGTAGTTTGTCACACAAAACCTAGTTGATTTATTAGCTGAGACTACAAAGTCACATTTTTTACTTCATGGCCAATATCTAGAAATGTTACAAAAATACTTTAAGGTTGTTTAGTTACATTATTTTACATTAGGCTCAAAATAAAAGTGTTAGAATGTATTATTATATAAGATTTTTTAAATTGTTATTGAAATAATCTGGTGTCAAAAATAATAAAAAATAATGTGATCAAAGAGCCCTCTTGTTAAATTAATTAGTTGCTAAAAAGTAACACTGCAACAGATTATTCAATTCAATATATGGTAGGTTAATCAATGCTTCAATGTTGTAGTATATTCCATTTCAATTTGAAACAAACACTCTTCTTTACTAGAAATATGGCATTATTTAGTAGGGCAAAGGAGTAATTGACACAATACCTTCATCTGTGCCATCCATGATGGACACGCTGTCTGGTCTATAGAAGAACAAGGATTTACTAAACACCTCCCTCACCTGCAGCAGAGAGATTTTAGGTTAAACATGCAAGACATGGTTAGATAATACTGAAAGGACAGGTTGAACAAGCATCTCTACAAACTTACTAAACCTTTAGTATTAAAACAATAAACTTTTACTCCACCTTTTACAGCAACTTTGCACTGCATGTCTAATATCTCTCTTTAATATTGTGTTGCAGTACTGCTCATTTGTAAGCTGCTTTGCAAAAAAAGACAACATCTGCTAAATTAACAAAAGTAAATGATACTCTGAAACTTTTATGATATAGTAACCATATACATTTACTGAATTCAAAGCACTATCCTGGAGTACTAGCTGTAAGAGGGTATAGAGCTTTTTCATTTTAAGAGTAAAATACGGTCTGTGGTACACATAACTTGACAATACTTAAATTTTTTGGTTTACAATGTAAACTGCACACACAAAGCCTTAGCACTCAATTTCGATTTATTGCTCTTTTTTTGTATAGAGATTGATTTAAACGTGGCCAATATCAGATTCCAGTGTGAACAGATCATGGTCCTGAACTGACCTGCATGCGCAAAAGAACAATAAAAAGACGTCACGAAGCACACTGACACACGGAAGTAAACATGGAGGACATTAAAGAGATTATGTGTTTATGGGTTGTTTTAAAATAATACAAGCCCTCTTATTTTGCTTGTATATAGAGCGGTCACTATTCTGACACGTCACTATCCTTCCACTGACTAGCTTTGGAAAGTGTCTTGATAACTTCAGGAAGGTAAAATCTTTTAAGAGACACCCTTGAGTGCAGAATTGTGACAATGGTTGCTCCAGATTTAAGTAAAATTTGCATGACTGTTCGCATCTGAACTGTTTCGGATTTAATATCAGGAAGTGACCCAAATCAGAAGAAAATATCAGATTCCATTTGGTTTGTAACCTTCACACTGTCATGACAAAAACAGATCTGTCACATATGAGCAAAATAAAATTGGGCCAGAAAATTGGGAACCACAGACGAATTAGTCTGGGTTGACGTCATCCCTGCCCCACTCTATACTATGATGGTTCTCTGACCTTGTCCAGCAGGATGGTGGCCTTCTCACCAGGTAGCAATCTGAGCCCTGCTGTGGCTCTCAGCATGAGAGGGGAAGAACTCCATAATGTTTCAGGAACCATGTCTTTAGCAACCTTTAACAGTTGCAACAGCCCCTCTTTACTCTGTAAACCAATAGCATTGGGTATATTAATATGACCATCAAAGTGCAGACAGAAAAGATACTATAACAAAACATTTGTAAAGGCATTTATGAAGGGTTCAAAATTATAAAATTGGATCACATTTTACTGGTTACCTTTTCTGGGTCATCAGCATAAGCAGATAGTCCAGGTTTTATAGCTTTAAATGTTTCGTGGGCTAATTTCGGAGCTTCTGTTAACACACACAGACAAATGTTAGTGTTTAAAACTGTGAAATATCATAAAATAGATTTATAAAAATATATTTACCAACACTCCCCCTTTTTTAAAGAAATAAATACATTTCTTCAGCAAGGATGCATTCAATTGATCAAGTGACAGTAAAGAACAGTAATTTGACATCAAATTAATTGTTTTTTTTCGCACTATACAATTCTATTAATCAAATTCAAAAGTCTGAAAAAAAAGTATTATGATAAAAAAAACTGAAATAACAATCATTAAAGGATAGATGTAACACTGATTAACTGCCGTAGTAAGCTTCAGTTCTACATGGCTTATTTAAAAGTTTCCATAATAAACGATATAAACAAATGTTTCAGCCACTGTTAAAATCTAACCATACTCTTCAGTGTGAACTTTGACCCATCTGGCTTAGCTAGGATATGTATGTGTATGTGTGTGCCTGATAGCATAAACTACTTGATGTCCATTATAATATGACAATCATAGGTTTAACAATAAAGGCTAAGGCAGCACTTAACTGATTTAGCTCAGAATTGGAATGCAATAACTAAGCCATTGGACGATCAGTGCTGCGATAGACAGTAAACCTAATATCTGTGGATAACACCCACACAGTCAACATACCCCTGCTTTTACTATAGTAACAGTTGTAATTAGACTTTGCCCGTAAAGTTGTAGATTAAAAAAATAATTAGGTAAGCATGCATTACAGTGCATTAGTAGGTTACTAGTTGTAAAAATGAACTATTTCAACTTAAAAAAATTAACTGTTTTATGTAAACTATTAAAGTGATCTAACCAGCCCATAAATTTACCATAATTTCGTAACCATAATTTTCAACAAAAACAACACAGCCATATTTACTGGCACTACTTCAAATCATAATCATTTTATTTTCACTTTTATTTCAGCTTTGTATCAACTGACAAAAACAACACTGTTTGCTACTCAGTTGTTCATAAATATTTGAAGACTATGTTTACCAAAAAATAAAAGATTTTATGTTATGTTGAATATGCCGGAAATTTGGTCTTTTTGCGGTGTGTTGCTTTGACCCTTTCAACACCCCTACTTCGTAAATACCTCTTAAATTTTAACATACCATTTGGCTTCATCTGAAATTTGAAGATATGAATCCTGGTTCCAGTGCTTCCAGCATCAAACATAATACCATACTGGAAATTTTCACTGACCACCTGAGCTGAAGTTGGATGTTTATGGATACCCATCCTAAACTGGGGCAGATGGTCAGATACTGGTGGCTTGGAGTCATCATAATGACGTTTAACGTAAGTGAGGTAGAGCACCAGGCATCCCACAAACATAAAGATGAAAGCTAGCTTTGGGACCTTCATAATGGCAGCCAGAGGTACATGATGTGGAGTCAATTTTCCTACGCAGCAGGATCAACAGTTCTCTCCACTACCTACAGAAAAACACAAAAAAAACGTATATATAAAGTTGTTTTAATTTGCTATGATATAAAAAATTATGAAATATCACTGACCCAGGTGAATAGTCATTTATTTACATTTTAATGAGGAGATATGACTAACAAAGCTAACAAAGATTTACACTTTAAGAAAGCCAAGACATACAGGATCCCTGTTCTCACTCAAAAAAAAAAACATGAAATAAATTAAAATATAACAAATGTCAACAAACAAAAATAACAAACTATGACGTCACTCAACTTGTAAAGAAATAACTACTAGTACCAAACAACACAGCAGCAATTAATGTATGCGTTACATGAAAAATGTTATTTTGTCAGCATTGTAAGATTTTCTGACTGTGATCACAGTTCAATAATTAAAGCAATTTTATTAACTAATTTAATGAATTTTTATTTATCAATATTTATGACAGGCAAAAAATACACATTGAGTGGGAAAACACAAACGAAAGACGCACCAAAACACAGATGAACACTTTGGAACATGTTGAGCACATAAATCTAAAACAACAACTTTATACAAACATTTTATTTTAATTTTGTCTCCTGTATCAAGAATAGTATGACAGATAACAGATAGATCAATCGTATTGTCACGAAATAACAATGCCATGTTTTGTGTTTATAATATTTAAGATCGTTATACCTAGTTCTCTGTAGCAAGATCATATTCCTTCGGATGCGAGTCGTGTTTTCTGTATCGAGATGAGATTGTATTCCTTTCGTAAAAACTATTCTGGTCTGATGTTGATGACGTCAGTAAAGTGCAACGAGAAGATGACGTGGCACTGAGAAGACGGTCGTGCCCTAGCACAGAAACACTTGTTGACACAGTTTATTAAAAGGACAAGAAATACTCCTCGGATATTTTTGTTACTTTCAAATCTTTTTGCTACAGAAACCCATAATTATGTAGTTATTAATTCGGCTTATATGTTTTTGTTACGTTGCTTTCCCCCTCTATTTTCATGATGACACGCCTAAAACAGTGTTAGTTTTCAGTTATTTACTTTCCGTTTAGAGTAGACTGTAAGTCAATTCGTTATTTACTTATACTGTACTACTTTTTTTCTTTATGGTTCCCATTTAAATCCATTCGTTCTGGGTAAAGACATTACAAGGTGCAATTTACTGAAGTTAAATCCCGGTTGGTTCTGAATTGCAGCATCCAAAATTTGTCCACTCACTTGTAGTTTTGCCTAAACTTTGAATCCTCTGATTCATTTCATTTGAACTGATTCCATCTGAATCAAAATAATTAGGATACTGTGTGCCAAAAACGCATTTGGGATCTTTTTAACATTTAAAATGTGTGATTTTTCATTGCATTAGAAAACAAAATATCAAACCATGTGGCGTCTGACTGCAAGCTATTTATGCCATTAGTGCAAATAAATGTTTTCTTCATTTTAAACAGTACATCTATTGTTTTGTGACTGACAACCACTCAATCTTCTATTTATGAAATGTTTGCTTGAAACGTGTGTTTGTTTTTTATTCTTTAAAGTTCCCGTTGCCATTTTCAAGCTCCATTTTGACTGTTTAATGCTTCCCTCTTAACCTCCTGAGACCCAGAGAGCCAATTACACTTTCATTGTGCTGTTTTCAATATGGCACCAGCTGGTCTCTCCACCGAGACCCTGTGAGTTTTGTTAAAGTTTACCAGGCTGTGGCAGCTACATGACCTGTGGCGCATCTCCATTCATTACCTTAATTAACCATCATTAGGCCTGCTATATGGTCCAATCTGTGGTTCCCTCCTACACTTTCTCATGCAACATGCGACACCCCCATCTGAGCGTGAATTTCAGCCAATGAGTGACCTATAATGAAAGGTCCCTGTGAGGGGGATGGAGATGGTTTTGATGATATTCATTTGACGCTTTCCATTGAGTGTGTCTGTGAGCAGTGCAAGCTTGAAAGGACCATATGCTCTCATTTTACATGCATGTATGTGTGTGAGCGTATCTATCTAGGACACAAGGTCCAGCAGGGGGTGAAGGGCAACGGACCGCCTAATATAAGACCATTCTCACTTATCAAAAATCAATGAAGGGGGACTTTTTGAGGGGGAAGGAGACGATGGCCATCCCTCCAAACTGCTGCATTCTGATCGCCCCATTGCATACATGACTTCCCCCATTATATCTTAAGCAGTCATTACAGCCGTGCATCAACAGTTGCAGCAGAAAGCAAAACGCCCCCTCATTGCCCCCTCATAGCCATTAATAAATGGCCTAATAATGGCCTCTGTCTTTTTGCTCACCAATAATGGGCTGAGTGGTAGTTTGCATACTGCACACTGATTGTGAAGAGAAAAAAGGGAGGGAAGATCAACACATCTATTAGTAGTGATTTTGACAAAGCTTATTCTTTTTAGTTTAGCTAAAGGAATTAGCTGCATTTTTCCCACCACCACATTTATTAATAAATCTTCCAGTAATAGTTTATCGAGTCTGTTAACTCGGTGCTATTTTTTATCGCTTTTATTCCATATCACATATTTTAGCAATCGTCATATAGATATCATTTGAATGATTAAACATTTCAAGTTCATCCTATGAAAAATGTTTTGAAATTGATTTTGTGTTCCTCTGGAAACATTACTAGACTGTTTTTTTTTTTAGAATATTTTTGTATTTAATCATGAGTTTATTACAGTACACTTTTTTACATGTTAATTGTTTTTCTTCCACTTCTTTAAAAAATGATTCAACCTTTTAGAGGTTCATGGGAATTCATTTTAGGAATTTAGTTTTAAGAATTTTTTTTATTTTAGTTAAATTCAATGAATTACACAGCTTGTAAATACACTTAATCTCTAGAAAAAAACTGTTAAAGATGAATGTATTTTGCAATCATTCAAGACATTTCTCCATATATTTTTGGCAGAAATGAATCTTTATTGGATCAAGAACCCTAGGGTTCCATACTGTCACATAAGAAGGTTGAAGGCAGAACAGGATCTAAGTGCAGCACTAAGCATAACAAACAAATAACTAAATGGAGAACACGACAGCAAAAGACAACTACACAGGACTAAACACAGGGCCTAAATACACAGCAAACTGAGGGACTAACAAGACTAATTAAAAAGACACACCTGAGCAGAAATAAGTTAATCAGTAACCATAGAGAAAGAAGGGTAGAGAACAGGGGAAAAATTAAATGATACAGACAGACAGCAAAGACTTAGTGAAAGCTAAACCAAAGCCAAGCCTAACTGTGACATGGAACCCAATTGAACTTTTTTTTAATCTAAGAGTGTTGGTCTGTATTTCAAAGCACTCAATTACAACAGTTACAACATTCAGTTTGGTAAAACTGCCTTTTCCTGTTATGCTGCAGACTGTGGAATGAAATGCAGAGTATTTTGACATGCTGCCATCTTTAAATATTTTTAGAAACCTTTTGGTGTCATATTTGAAGGAATCATGTTACTGTTTTCCCTAACATTTATATATTTTGTTAATTTTGAGTGCTGGACAGGATTTTTTGTTGTTGTTGTTGTTTTCCTTTAATGTTTGTCTTGTAATATTTTATGTGTAAAATTTGTATGCTGCCATTTTGGCCAGGACTCCCCGATGGAAGAGATTTTTATCTCAATGGGATTATTCCTGGTAAAATATGGGTTAAATAAAAAATAAAAATAAAAAATAAAATAAACAACTAGGGTGACAGATTAAACAAACTACTCTCCCACTCATAGTGCAAGATTCTTCTATACAGCATCGGTCTATGCAATTTAACATGTAAGCTCTTAATAGCTTTTAGCAATTTAATGTTTAATGGTCCCTTAATCCTTCACTCACATTTTTAACAATAATGATTAGACCATTAGTGATGTGGTCAGCATGGCCATTTAAAGCAAATTCATAGCATTTCACATCACAATATTAAGAGCCACTCTCTATAGTGTAGGCCGGGGAATACAGTTAAGACCCGAGGACCAGATATGTTGAATGAAGACCAGGAGTCAGAAGTGCAGTCAATAGAAGAAAGTTTAGTTTGCAGTTTCATCAGCAGAAGCCAGCTTCAAGTCTCACAAGGAGTTTATAGGCCACCTCTCTTTCAATAACATTGTTAAAGCAATTATACTCTAATAGAGGGTGCTAACTACACCAGTGACGACGGTTAAATTATTCTGATTGGCTAAGAAAGAAAGAAAGAAAGAAAGAAAGAAAGAAAGAAAGAAAGAACGAAAGAAAGAAAGAAAGAAAGAAAGAAAGAAAGAAAGAAAGAAAGAAAGATAGCATATCTTCGTTGATCAGATGGTTGACGGGTTAGTGACCTTCCATGTGACTTATCCAGAACAAGTCATTCTGTCTCCAGTTAATCACCTCAATACAGATCATATTAACACACACACACACACACACACAGATACACAGCTTCTCCAAGGCTGAACTCGGCTCAGGCCCCAACGATCAACAGAAAGACTTCTCAAAACATTCTGATGACATTCTCTATCTGGTGAGCCGTGCAGACAATATTCATCCTTACTCTATGGAAAAATACAGAAAAGTAAAGAAAGGCTTTAACTAATAAAAATCCCTAACTTGATTATAAATCACTCAAATCATTAAAATAAGAAAAGGAAAAGAACATAGGTACAAGTAAGAAAAAGAAAAGAATATATGTACAAATATGAAAAAGAACATACAGTGGAATACGGTTATGTCGACGGCCTAATATCGAGATCGAGATCATCGGTTGGAGACCAACAGCCAATATGGCGATTTGTTTGATGAAGCGATCGGCATGCTATAAAAATGTACATACACTGTATATGTTTGCTAACAACAAAAGGCATATGTGCACCAACTAACAGCAGAGATTTACCAGTATACAATAACAAATACCTTCGATTCTTGACACAAACCTTTAATTATATATTGCAAACACAATTTCGCTCACAGTGTAAACACATAACATATTCGCGAGGTCATCACGCTGCACTAGAATGGTCAGAAGGCAGTTGGTCAGTTGGATTTTCCACAAAAGTCTAAAATTTGTTACACAAATTTAAATCAGTGATTGTGCATGTTGCATAATATAAATATGCAACATGCACAATCACTGATTTAAATTTGTGTTTAAATCTAGGCAAACATCTCTTAATTAAATGGCATTCAATGGATGATCACCTCTGTGCAAATCTATACTTTATTTTGATGTTTAAACCCATGTCCGTATACAAGTCTTTTGAATGCATTTCTTTATTACAGGTTATATTTTGTTTTGTAATGGCTCAGATTACTTTTTTCACAGCTGTAATGCACACAGAAAAAAAAAAGACATTATCTAAGATCTTCCTAGAATGAAACAACAGTCTAATCCTGCTGTCATTTGTTAATCTGAGGATACAAGACTCTGATGCTGTAGTGTGTACATGTATGGAGGGGGGCGAAATAACATTAGATCTACTATAACAGAATTAGTTATTGTTCCTTATTATCAGTGGGGGGGTTTCAAGCAATGTTGCAGGAAATTCCCCGAAAATCCTATTGAACACACATTTTAATTTCATTTTTGTTGCTTAATCGTGTAGAAGGCAGCGTAAATAATCCAATGGGATTAGGGCATGTTTTTTTTTTTTTTGCCTTTTCAAATACTTTCATTTTAGGCTCTTAAGAAACCGACTAACACTGTTGCTCTCTATGTAACAGAATGAACAGAGACAAATGACACACAAGCAATTACAACCAAACTGTGCCACCATATATCTGAACATGAGAAACAGGCTTAGTCACATAATAATACTATGTATGTGTCCTGCGTGTTCCATGGATAACATATATACGGAGGATAAATTGAAGAAATTGTACATTTCTCACTGTCCAGATGTTCTCCAACTGAGGATTTAAAAGATGTAATAAGAGTCATCGATTAACAATTATTCTAATATACTTATTGTGAAAGAAATCCTGAACTAAATCCTTTCTAATAATCCTGCTTACTGCATCACGTGTATTACATGTATGTGAAAGAGAATATATGAAGACATGACACTGGGGGGGGGGGGGGGGGGTCACATGGTATTCTAGTATTTTCTGATTAAGGCAAAGTATTTATAGATGAACACATTCTGAAAGTTTTTGACCACCATTAAAGGTTGATGCAACGTTATCTGAAATCATTCAGATTCCTTGGTAGGACCTGTAATTGTCAACAATTATAAACTAAAAGTAAAAAAGATCTTACAGATGTCTTACACTGTAAATAAAGAGATAATAAAGGCAACAGTTTTCATAGCCTTTTAAAAAAGTAGCTAATTTACAGTGTTTAAGAAAGTATATTGACTGAATTTAAAATATGTTGTTGCAATTTCTTAAATTTTATTTTATATAAATGTATTATTTAATAAAAAAGTAATTATTCATGACTATCAAAAACTATACATCTATGCAACCTTGCTATGTGTGTGGTTCGGCATTTATAAATATTATGATTCTGTTTTATAATAGAAAAGCTGTATCAAGATTGTACATTACCTTGTACAATTAATCAAAAAGCAAGCACATTTTTTTGTATTATTTACTTGATAAAATAATATTGTTTGTAGTATACCACCATGTATGTTTTTATTTATAAAAAGATATCCACTTGTCCTTAGTGAAGGTAACAGCTCTGAGATTTCCCATGATGCTCTGCTGTATGTTAAAACCTCATCCAGACTCTCATTTGTTATGGATGGCATTAGCCTGTTCAAATCCAATTCTCATCCACGAACATACTACCTTTTATAGATGGAAAATAAAAGGATAAAGCAGCTAATGCCTTTTTGATTCATTATATAATGTTTTTTCTGAGGGCAGACAAGGGAAATTATAATAATAATAATGGAATAATTTAAATAAATTTACTTTAGTTAATGTGCTCTGCGTGGGCTAGCTAATCTGAAGGAAACGTTCCGTAAATCACAAAAACAGGGAGAATCCCAACTAAAAGCAAATCCTCTCTGACTCTCTCATGACCAATCACTTTAGTTCATTTGACAAGACTACTGCCCAAAAAAAAGAGAGAAAGGGAGAATAATTCACATTATCTGTCCTACCGCCAAACACCAAAAAAACACTAAAAGCTTGAATGATGTGTAAGTTTAGCATGTGATAACACTGAGGAAACGCACTTGATGAAAAGGTGAATTTAGCTCATATTTTTTGCCCTATGTATATTTGGCCCAGTAGATCTTATTTTGTAGGTCATACTAACCATTGACAGGATAAATAAAAACCTGTATTCTTATGTACTGACAATATCAATATCAGTATGCGTTCAAGCTGATTTAAAAAAATAAAGAACTTGTTAAACTGAAATAACAAAATTTAAATATTATGCAGAATTTCTTAATTTATTAGCTTTTGCCATAATGAATAAAAGAAGAAATTAAGAAATGTAAAATGGTGGTAAGCTCAGTACTTTCCTTTGCATGTTGCTATGTATCAGGGACAAGGATCAGGATTTGTGTCAGGATTTGATGGTCTGCCCACTTTAACATCTCTTTCCCAAACAATTTCATGCTTTTCAACAAGAGAAAAATGGAGAGAAAACAATGCTTTGGTATTAGCAATAAAAATTATGAGGATTAGCTGTTCTTTGTTCTAAAATGAAAGGACAATGATAAAGGGGATGATAAAATTCCCTTTGCACGCACCGGACAAAGATCAGCGCTAAAGCAGCAATCATATGACCCCAACTTTAATCAGAAGTATAACAAAAGCATATTTCTGATTTATCATCGTAGACCTTAAATAAGGATTCCTAACCTTATAACCTGTCACTGCGTTACAGTGTTTTTTTTATATTAAGAGCAACAGGAGAGGAGCTTTCACTGGAAAAGCTGTTCCAATCAGATTTGAGAGAAATTGCATTCAGAGCTTGTTAAAGACATTGTGCAGTATAGCTGACAGTGGAACCGCAGTGGAACGAGACCTTCTGTTTTGGATGAAATGCTTGCTCTATTACCAATTGTTTTTCATTTTCCCCAAATCTTTTAAAATAAATGTTGCTGATTGCTATTCAATGTTAATAAATAGGAAAGAATATCAAGCAGCTCAAGTAGGAGCTGAACTTACCACTGTCTTCATTCTTTTGTACAGCTGGCTTTGCAACCCTATTGTCATTAACCCTGATTGAGCTCTTAACAGGAACAGTTTAATATCCGGATAACCTGGTCATTTCATTGTTTAGTCCTAACAGGGCTTTATTACAGTAATGAGAGCGAAATCAAATCACTTAATGCGTTACGGAGTGGGGCAGGCTCTCAGTAAGCCAGCCAAATCACTCTTCACATTTGCTTTTAATTTAAGCAATCCAGTAGAAGACTCATTAGTGGGTGAGAAGATTAACTTATAGAGATGTCTGCCTCCTGATGTCTTTCCTGTGACATTTTAATCCGTGTTAACTTGGATTTCTGGCCTGCAATGAGATAAGCTACAAAATGAAGTGATATTCTATCAATAAGATACTCTTTATCATGATATTTATATATCGCTGACATTTCAAGCATGACTTTGCAAGCATCTGATGCAAACGGTGAACGAATCTGCTGAGGCATGGGCTTTTTAGTCAAAATCAAAGGGAAATGCTTTTCATATATCCTTTCATTTTTGTTACTGTACATCCGTGAGGAATAATTTATAGTGCATTTTAAGCATCTTTTGAACAAAATGGGAATTCATTACAAATTACTAGTGTGTCCTTGTGCTTTAAAATCAAAATGTTTTTTCACACACACAGAGTGACCCCAAAAATGTTTAGACACCATTCCTACGATGGCAAAATTTTCAGTATCATTACTCAGTCTTCAGTGTCATCTTTCAGAAATCATTGATTTGGGGCTCAAAAAACATTTCTTATTATTATCAATGTAGGAAAAAGTTGTATCGTTTAATATGTTTTGTGGAAACTGTGATACTTGATGTGTCAGGGTTCTGCCACATTCGGTCTAGTAATCTCTTGTTGTGGCAGAGCTCTGACACTACTGTAATGTCTCGAGTTTTGTGTGTGAGTTAACACTCTTGTCTGTGTTACGTCTTGTGTCCGATCCCCAGACGGTCTTGGTTTTGTGTCGGGGTTCGGACATTCATAACTCGTGTGTTCGTCCTTGTCATGAGCGCGTGAGATGAGTGTTTGCTCGTTCTCACGCACTCTAAGTTATGTGAGTGGGTGTGGTTTCAAGCTCTGCTCGTGTCTCTGTGCAGAGTTCTTAGTACGCGATTCGTGTTTACTTCGGCCGCGTGCTTTCATGTTGCGTTTTGGTGTTGCGCACACAGTTTGGTTGTCACCAGCTGTGCGTCATCTTTTGTCTAATGTGAACACGCGCGATGCGTGTCCGCATTGGCTGCGTGTTCGTGTCTAGTCTTTGTGTTCTCCACCCTCCTTGTTTCCTTGTCATTAGTTTGATTTGTCCCAGCTGTTCCCCAATCAATTACCCTTCCTCCTGTGTGTACTTAATTCCCTCGTGTTTGCTGTTTGCTGTTGTCTGTCCTGATGTCTAGTTGAGTCCTAGTTGAGACCTAGTTGAATCCTAGTGGAGTCCTAATTGAATCCTAGTTAATTCTAGTGAATCTTAGTCTAGTCCTTGTCTGTTTTACCCCCTCGGGGTGGTTTTGTTTGAGTCTTGATTTTTTTTTTTTTTCTGTCAATAAATTATCTTCCCCCTTGTGATTGGGTCCTCACATCCTTCCCGAATCCTGACATGATGGATAGACAGTTTCATTTATTTAAAAAAAAATTTGAGATAGATTTTTCTTGTACAATTCTTTACTATCACTTGTGATCAATTTAATGAGTCTAAGCCTAAATGTCTATTTTCAAGGGTTAAAACAACTATTAGATCAAATCGATTTACAGTAGTGCATAACTCATTTCTATGGGCAAAATGCATATGTGTTTCCTGCTAAGGGAAAGGTACATGATTCACGTTGTCCGAAACAATGAGAGTGCTTTACACTTACAAGCATGTCAGACATGCGCAGTAGAAAAAGATCACAATAAATAGGAATAAAATCACGTTTTGACAAAATATTTTTTGTTAGAAATAAAGTCTAGGTTTAAAATTCTGCTTGTAAGACAAGTAATCATATTTATGGGAGCAACAACAATAAAAGCACTGTTGTTGGAATAGCCCATTAATGTAATATAATTACTATGTTCAGATGACTGAATTTGTGTGCTCTTCATACCCAACTCAAGTTAACATTTTGTATTTTTGTTTATTATTATTTTTTATTTAGTTGTTTTAATGTATGCTTGAAAATAGCAAGCAATCAGTTGTTTTCAGGTTTAGAATGTAACCCTTTTTTTGCTGAGCTATATTGAACAGCAGAGCTATATAGCTAGACACATTCACTATACTTTTTTTCATAGGCTTTATATTACACATTGTTTTGAGGACAGCATTGGGCAGATACATTTTTTAAAGATTTTTTCAAAAACTATTGAATGGTAGCATAAGAAAACATCTTGTGTGTGTTTCTTTTGTTTTGAAGCTATATCTTGCATGGCCTATTTTAGATTAATACAATTATTATTACAGCAGTATGTCCTTAAAAAAAAAAAAAAAAAAAAAACACATAAATTGCCTGATCACCATCTCTCTGTCCTGGCAGCTGCATAGGACGCCGGCTGCCTGTCATCGAGCATATGCGCAAAATTAGCCACAGAGTGCCTGTCTTACCCCAGGGAGGGAGACAGACGGGTCTCTAACGCTGCCATAACTGCATGCCCCACTGCATCCTCATGCCAACCCTGCAGACCGCACTGCAGACATGCAGTCTGACCAGTGCCACAACTAGTGCTGCCTCACTGCATACATGGAGAGGAACCAGATCTATTCTCCCATCACTTTTACTTCCCTTTTTTTCTTCTTAATACTTTAATCAAAGTATAGCTGTCACAATTGGGGCACTGACACAAGCGATTAATTAAGCGACTCTTATGACTAGGTTTTAATTTTTAATTGGTTATTACCAAAAAAGTATGTTTTATATGAATATGTGTGGTGTGAATATAATCTGGATGTACTGCATTCACCATATTGTCATTATCATGTGGCCTCATGGGACAGTAAAATGTCCATCGTAATGTATGCACTCTTCAGAATCTCACCAGAAGTAATCGGTCATCCAAGCACTTTTTGCTACTCTTTTATGAGTACTGTGAATTCGGACACTTATTTTGTCACATACTGTTTTTCGCCTACAATAAATAATAGGGAAGTCTGTGATTTCGGATGTAGCCATGGTTCATACTGTTCATTAGTGACATACACACCATAAACGCACACACATAAGCACCTTAAACACACAACATTATGAAGTTATGGATGAAGGACCATTTAATGCTAGGTTTTTGGATAAATTACAATAAAAAACATTGCGGTCTTTATCAGACTAATATATATTTTCGCCACAAAAGCACATTCTGTGATCAATACTAAAAATGGAGATTAAATATTTGAATGGACTATAATTGAATATTACAATTTTCTATATGTATACAGTACATACAAATAAAAACTTATTTTAGGATGTGACAAATCAGATTTAATTGTTCAATAAGTATAGCAGGCTATAGAGCAATGTTTCATTAACAACTTTAACTCTTTTTTTTTTTCAAATGTTGTAAAAAAAAAAATTTTTTAATAGTTTGAAGCCTGTAGAATAAGCAGTGTCTTAAGTGTCACGGAAATTTATGTTCATTCACCATAATTTTTATCTCTAAATGAGTGGAAGCGAGGATTCATTCGTCATCCATTGTGAATCAGTGTTTGCATTTTTTAAAACCGATTTTCTTCTTATTTTCCTTTCCTCCTTTTTTGTTCAATCTGTTCTTAGCCTCATTTGGCCTAATCCTGCCACCACAGAGGGTGGGGCGGCTGCAGCGGGTGAGTGGATGGTGGTAAAGCAGAGTGAGAGGGACTCAGAGGGCCATGACGACAGGCACTCTCCAGTGCTTATGATGGATTATGGGTAATGGCACTTAGCTGAGAAAAATGAGCTGAATGTATCGTACATGCCCTTGTACATACGGGTTGTGGTTTAAATGCAAGAATTTGCTTGTAACTCACCTTCAGAATTTACCTGCGTGATTTAAGTAAAATGGTAACAGAATGTTGAGGTTTGATAATATCGCTCTAAGGCCCTGCCGTATTTGTTCTGAAAAGATGCTTTTATATATTATATAGTTAGTCTTTAGGGCTTACAGTATGAGAATGAGGTGGATGGGATGGCCTTGGGGAAAGGGAACCCTGTGCACTCATTGAGTCCAACTTCTGCGTCTCTGTGACAGATTGGAGCCAGATTGGGAAACGTTCTGACAAGGGATAGGAACTTGCAAGGCTGTCTCACTCCTCAAGGTTAGTTATTGAATGTTAGCACATGACATCTGCCACTCAGCACCAAACGCCAGAGGGCTTAGGGCACTTCATCAAGCGCCATGTTCCCCTAATTAATGAATTTGTTTCATTCCTCAAGTTTTCCATATCATGCAATGTATCTCTAACGCGGTCCACATTGTGTATATATATTTTTACTATTATTTATTTATAAATATAAATGTTAAAATATAGTCTCAACCCTTCATCTGAAAATGAAATATTTACAGTTTGTAGATGTTGAATTATAATTACATTGTTGCGAGGAAATATACTTGCACATATAAGTTTGTAATCCATGTTCTAGATTGTTCTTTCCTTTCCCCTTCACCCAGATATGAACCATATGCCTCATAACATATGTGATTATTTTTTAAGATGAACTATAAAAGGACAATAGTCGCTCCACTCTTTTAATAATCCCTTCGTCCGATTTAATAACGTAAATATTATTCAAATCAAAAGGAGATTTTGTTTTCATTGTTCTTTTATAATACTCTTATGATTTCTCCCTATCACTTTCAGAAAAGTCCTCTGCCTGTTAAAGCTGAACCCCTCCTCTCCTTCCATTGAGGACAGGGGCTGTGCTGGGTCGAATTAAGTTCCGCTTTTCCAAATTTCTAATATGACGAAAAGTGTACATGTGCTATTTCAGTCTATATCTGTCTTTGCTATCGTTAGTTTCTCTGGTCTTGCATTGCAAAATTTAAAGCTGTACCAAAAGTCTGTTAGTTTCAAGCATGTGTTACCTTTAGAATACAGAGAATTTTCTACAGTAATTTACAGTCTTTCGTAAATACAGTTCAATACTGTAGTAGATGATGATACACATACTCAGTGTAAACAGAGCAAAAATATACTGCTTAATTGGGTGTGTTTAGCCAATATCTTGAAATGCATGGACAGGTGCTGATACCCATATTTAATACTGTTTCAGGACATTAACTATTATTGTTGTTTGTTTGAGTTTGCTGGCGATGAAGTCACACACCTGTGAAGGCATGCAGCAAAGCTTCATCAGGACTTGCTGCAGTTTTCACCAATCAGTGTCTTCAACTTACATGTTTGGAATATGTTCAAAGGTAAATCCTCTGCTTGTCTTAAATATTGTTTGGACATATTGCCCCACTTCCTAGTTCTGTTCAGGAACGTTGTATTGTCATTTACTATAAGCTGTGGCTAATATTTTTGTCTCTCTCTTGTTCCTACATTGGCTTTTGACCACAGTTGTTGATTTTTCCTAGTTTAAGCAGGTATATGTATTCAAATGTAACTGTTCAGGCTGAATGCATTATGACACTGCATGTTACAATAAAAGAGTAATTCTCTCTCATTTTTCTCTCTGTCTTTATTTCTCTCAAATACAGTAGCACCCCAAAGCACAGTTTTCTTGAGGGATGGAACATTTCAGTCTGACAATTTCTATGCATTTAACTCAACACAACAGTGGTGCAATGATAGTTGTGTGTGTATTCAGTTGCATGCTGTAGTCAAAGCATTGAAGTTTCCAGACCATAGTCCTGAAATCTGTCTACTAAACACCCCTGACAAAGTCATATAATGATGTCTACATTGCTCAAACTGTTACCATGAGTCCTGTCCGGTTTGTCAATTGTGCACTTCCTGTGTCGTGTCATGTGTCACTTCCTGTCTGTTGTATCGTTTTATGTTTCACTTCCGGGTCCCTTCTGTGCATCCTCTTGTGCCCTACCTGCACCTGTCTTGTCATCACATACATTAGTCTACCCTGGTGTTCGTTATTCTCTTGTGTATAAAACCCTCTTGTGTTTCCCATGTCTTGGTCAGTTGTTGACATTGCTATGTCTTTGTCATGTTGTGTAGATGCCGGTATCATTTTGTGGTTCTTGTTCTGTTCGAGTTTTTTGAAGGTTCAAGTTTTTTGCACTACTTGTGCCGGTTTGAGTTTTTTGCACTACTTGTGCCGTTTAGTTTGGTATGTAAAGTCTTTTGTTTTGTTCACCTTTTGTTTATAATAAAGTGATTTCATTTGGAATATGTACTAGTCGTCTATCTCCGCATTGCACACGTTCCCCCGTTCGTAACACAAACATACTAAGGTCTTTTAATGCTTCAAATTAGAGTTGAAATAAAGACAACTCAAACAACTTAGAAGAGGTTAATGGATTGGGGTTTGTCTGTCTTAGGTGCAATTCAACTTTACTTACCTTGCCTAATATCTATTATTACATTTTAGGCACTTAATTTGTGTGAACTTGGAGAGGGGAACAAAGGCCAGTCAGGTGAAGGTGGTGTCAAGAACTATGAATCCGATTGAGGCCACCCTTACAAAAAACGTAACATTCTTTGTGGGGTGAGTGGGGGGCTTTATTTAATCATGTGAAGTCACAGAATTGTTTTGTTTGGCCCAGTCACACTGCTGAAGTAGAAAAAGCATAATTTAATGAATGTATTTGAGTATACATATTCTAATAAAAGGCTGAGTAATTTGTTTGCAAGCCATCTTTAGTGCTTTTCATTTTAGAATGCACATTTTATATAGTATAATGGCAACCAAACACCTGAATAGCTGCCAGGGGTTTACTGTTATTTAACCGTTTTTTACACTGTACTTCATACTGTGACTCGTGATATTTGAAAAATGTATATGTGGTGTAAGTAAAAAAACAACAACAAAAAAACTCTTTCTATGCCTCATTTAGGTAAATAATGCATTGGCTCTTATTCTCCATGGTGTGGCACAGTGACGGTTGGTCGTCTGGACAGAACAATGTGTCCCTGATCACGGAATCATAATGAGTCCCTGTCTTATAATTGACCTGATTCCTTCTAATTAGCACACTTTAAGGAAATGAGGAGAGAAAAAGAAAGAGAGAGCGAGATAGGAGTGAGAGGGAGAGGGAAGGAGTGGGAGAAAGAAAAAGAGAGTGATC
The DNA here is from genome assembly GCA_037043235.1 of Rhodeus uyekii. NCBI lineage: Eukaryota > Metazoa > Chordata > Actinopteri > Cypriniformes > Acheilognathidae > Rhodeus > Rhodeus uyekii. The sequence continues at coordinate 330,791 of JAWRVZ010000002.1, read as the reverse complement.
ACTGTCTAATAAGTTTAGTGAGTCAGGCCATGTGACTCACATGTGACTCAGTCTTTGTTAGCAAGGCTAACTGAACAAAGGACATCAGTGGACTGGCTTACTTGTTACACAAACCAGTGCTCAACTGGTAGTAATGGTATACTACTTCCTACTGTTACCGTTATCTCTTCCCTTCTTTCTGACCTTTCTTGCTTTTCCATCCCCACAGCTTTTTTCTATTTTTCTGTCTGAAATGGTAAAATCAAATGTCTAGTAACTAAAGCTGGAGTGTAACTAGATGAAGTAACAATTAAACTAAATTTATCTTTATCATTTATCTTTATCATTTCCAGTAACAAGCTCCCCCCCAAATAATACTGTTTATTGCATGTGTACACTAAAAAATAAAATAAAAATAAAAAGGCAGCTTACACCTGGACACTATTTTACCGACATTTCCGTTAACCCTAAAACACAACGCAATGAACTTCATAATTCAAAATACAGGTAAATCACCTGTAAAAAAGAAATAAATATAGAAACATTTGTCAAATTAATACAGTATACTGTGCCCTATTTTTATGAATTGTTGCTTTACAGCTTACCATTCCTAAGTACTTTATAAACATTTTTGATTTCTGAAGGATCATGTGACACTAATGTATGGAGCAATGAAGCTTTGCCATCAAAAGAATAAATTAAAATTTTAAATATATTAAAATGATACAATAAATAGTTTTATTTTAATGTATTTTGATCAAATAAATGTAACCTTGGTGCAGTTTAACTATAACTGAACCATTTTTAATTATGATTAGCTTGTAGCTTAATTGACAAGTAAAGAAAGTTGCTCTCATGCTTGGTGTAAAATGGAGACATGATGTCAAAACCACAATTTCAGCCCATGTTAGTTAATATAAATATTTGCAGGAAGAAAAAAAACTTCACATTATTGAATGCATGCATTAATTATATCAGGTCAAAAAGCTTTGGTAATCATGTGTGACTCAGGATGACCCAAGCTGTGATGTGCAGCTTTAGAGAAAGTGTTGAAGACGGGATCCTTAAGCAATGGACAGGAGGATTAAAGACTCAATCGGAACTACTCCTTGATTAACCTGTGACTCTGACTTATGTTTTAAAATGTTACAAAAAAGTAAATGTTTGTCATATACTGATAACTTTAGTATATATATATATATATATATATATATATATATATATATATATATATATATATATATATATACTGAAGTTATCAGTATATGTAAAGTATAGACATATATACACATATATACACACACATATATATATATATATATATATATATATATATATATGTGTGTGTCTAGTATATATATATATATATATATATATATATATATATGTGTGTGTGTGTGTGTGCGTGTGTGTGTGTGTGTGTGTGTGCGCGTATATTTGGAGTGTTCCACAGGAGAAAAGATAATTACAAAGGAAGGCTAATAGTTTATAAAATGTCCCTGACCCTGTCCAGTAAATCTTTAATCCCGAACTGTTACGCATAACAGTAAGTGCAGTTACATTGTTTATGTTGTTGACAGATTTATAACATGTCTTGTGGTCTGCGTGGCGTGGCCTCACTTCAGATGTGAGATTACCATGAGACTATAAAGCTCTAAGGAGACCAAAACCCCAGATTTTCAGACATCAGAGATCATTAGTGGCCTTGACTAATTTACACAACTTTAATCCCACGACTACCAGTTGTTTACATCACTGAATTAGGTTAATCTACAAGGAGGGCTATTTGCATAAATGTGCATTTTTGAATAATTAGTGGGACAGAGGCAGAGAATGGGGTGTGAATGGGGGGGGGGGGGGGGGGGGGGGGGGGTGACGCGTGGCCAGACTATTGTTGTCCCCTTATCTAGCATAAACAATGGACCAGCTAAACAATTAAGAACAAACTCAGATGGGTCTGGTGTTTACAAGGCATTGTTGAAGATGACCCAGGACATAATCACTGTCTGGATATAGAATTATAGCAATTACTGCTATCATTTACAATGTGCCACACAAACACACAAGATCCAAATTATGAAACAATTCCTTTCCCATCTGCCAAATTGCCTTTTCTGTAATCAGTAAAAGCTTTTGTTGATTCTGTTGAACAATATTTTAATACATTTTATTATAAATGATCTTGCTATGTGTAATGATACACCTAAATGTGCAGTCCATACAAAAATGTTTATTCTGTCATTATTTGCTCACTCTCGTGTCATTCCAACCCTGTATGATTTTCTGTATTCTGTGGAACATAAAGGTTAGAAAATTGTTGGTAACTGTTTCTTAAGTGTTATGTCGTTTGTACGGGAAATGCATCCCAGATTTGGTATAACATGAGGGTAAGGATTTTAAACTATCCCTTTAAAAGCATCGTTCACTAAAAAAGAACCGCACTCACCCTTGTGTTGTTCCAAACCTGTACGCATTTCTTTCTTCTGTGAAACACAAACAAAAAAGACACTTCATAAAACAATTTACCAAAACCCTAACGTCTGCAGCTGAAACTAGTTACATTAGACATTACTAACCCACATTCTAGTATTCTTCAGCATGGCTGCACAAAAATCCATTTTAAAGCAGCATTTCAGCTTCATTTGGAGTGTCTTTCCAAGGGGCAGATTCACAACATAAGTGATTCACAGTTCTAACTGACTAGCCAATTTCCTTTTGCTTTTGCGTGTAACTGATCAGATGACCTCTGATATCCTTCTGTGTCTGCATGTGAATATGAGTGTGTGGGTGCAGAAGGTTTTTAATTAACCCGGCTCTCTTAGTCCCAGGTGGGCTCTTCCGCCCTTTTGTACTTATTCCCCAGAGAGGGAGAAAACCGCGTCCCAACGCCTCACACGCTCTCTGTAGCACACGTCCTACCACAAGGCATCTATTTGAGGGTTTGAGTGGGTGTGCATTTGTTTTTTCCCCCTTTCATTGCTCTCAGTGGTTGGTAACAGATTCTAAAGGTGTTTGTCTATAGCAGGAAACACATTTAATTGTGATCAACAAGTCGTCAAGTATTCAAAACCCCACAACTCGTCTCATGTATTAACATGTAATACAAATTTAAAGAGAGTCCACCTAAATATGAAAATTCTGTTATCGTTTATTAAAGCGGATGTTGTTCTAAATTTGACTGACAGCTATTTTTTCTTCTGTGGAAGTTAAAAAATATATTTTGAAAATGATATATGAAATAGTATATTTCATTTTTGGTCCACATGTACTGTAAGTTAGTAGTGTTTGATGATGTTTAAATATCTTCTTTTGGGTTCTGCAGGAAAAAAAAGTCATAAAGGTTTATAACATCATGAAGGTGCTGGCTGAACGTTCATTTTTGAATGAACCAGCTCTTTAATTTAACATAAATTCTGTGCAAACATAAGTGTATTTGGAACTTCATACATGGGACTTTTTTCACTCGCAGAGACTTTTTTAGTACTGGACTTTCAAAAGAGTGGAAATCAACATCAGGAGCCGACGAACATTCATTAGAGTAAATGTAAGGATAGTGAGGCAACAAAAGGGAAACCAAATATGAAAACAGAGAAAATGAATGATTAAATCTCATAGATTTGTGTGTCGACAGATAAGCTGCCAGCAGAGCTAAGAATGCAAAAACCTAATCTCAACATAAATTATTTACCACTCGAGGATGAATACTTCGCTGGTGTGATTACAATTCATGGCATTAATGTGGCATACGTTCCAAAAAAACGATCAGCAGCTTACAAAATATTACCCCGTCAAAACGCAAATCGTTGCCCTCGGTAAGTTCGAAATTTTGTGCACAAATGCTGTTAAGCCTGTTCTCCTCTAATACAGGAAAATGATTATCTGGCTGGTCTCCCTTTTCATGTTTGAAAGCAGCCGAATGGACATCTGCATTGGTTTTTCATTATTATTATTATTATATAAAAGATTATATAGGGATGGGATGAGGGCATTTCATTTTGCTTACAATTAATATACGCTTTATTTTGTCCTGATTTGGGACAACTAGAATGCAGAGTTACAGCTTGTTTGCCATTTCAGGATGAAGCTTATGTGCAACAGACAGCAGCTGACCTTGACGGTGCAGCTTTCTTCTGACTGAATTTCTTAGACTACTAGGTTATCCTCAAACATTAAACAAGTTGTCTGGGGGGATCATCCAGTGTTGCTGAAAAGCAGCGAGTGCCAGAGTCGTTGTGATACGCTTTCCGACCATTGGTCAGACTCAGTTTAAATGGTGGTGTGTTGTGATGATTACAAATCAGCTGGGATCTTAATAGATTGGGTGAAACATCTGGAGATCTAAGGGCCCAGATGTTTGCACAACAAATGCATAAGACCTCCGACCCGAAGCACAGACACACACACACAGCTACCCGGATTTAGGTTTATACTTGAACATCTGCCCAATGTTGTAAAGTGACAAAAAGCATCAGTGACAAAGAGGGATCTTGTTCCCCCAAAGCCATTTAAGAAACATTGGAATGTTGTGTGGTCTTTATTTTGGGTATAAAACATTTCATCTCCTTTTCACCCATCATATCAAATGTGAAGTCTGTATGAAATTCTATTGCTTAACAGCCATTCCGCTGGCAGGCACGGGACAGTTTCTCAGAGGTGGGTGGGTGATGGTTGCGCGTGTGCGGGGCTTCTGCAGTTCCCAGTGCTCAGAATTAGGGCACGTGGCACGTCTATTAGTCAAACAACCTCCATGTGCCGCGCGCCACGGCCAGAGGAAATTAGAGCAAAGAGCGATTTTTTTATGTTACGCTCTTTAAGAGATTAATAATCTTGGCGGTGGAGAATCGGTTGGAAATCTTCTCTGGAAAATAATGAGCGGAGAAACATTTACTGATTAGTTTAATCCAGGATTATCCTATCTGATGACACCATGAAACTCAGCCTTGTAATCTGGCCTTTAAAATAACGCAATTTATTTCCTCGCTTTACAGCGAGCGCAGTTTAAGTGTACTGTTCGATTCAGTTCCTCAGCGCAATGGGTTGTGTTGGGTTCGAGTCTGCTGAAAAACTACAGAAGGGCCAGTAATCAACGGACAAGTATTGTGTTAAGCCTACTCTGAACTGAAATGTTTTCATAATTATTCACAACATTTTAATTTTTTCTTGGCAATTTACAGTTAATGATTGTCAGAAATTACTGTGGTGTATTAAGGAATCATATAATCAATATAAGCTCAGTTAAACACACGAAGAAATAAAAATTGTTATATGTTATTGCCATTTTTCGTTATTTTATAATATGTGAAATAATTTATACAAATGAATGAATACATTTAAAGAACATTTCGGGGAGAATTTTGTTGATCTAAGAAATAAGATTAAATAAATAAAAAAATTCTTCGTTATTTTTTCTTAGTTCGTTGTAGCCGGTTCTTTTAAGTTAATTAAGCCTTATAAGAACACAGTAGCCCCATATATGTGAATAATAATAATAATAATGGTGATAATAAATTATTATTCGTTTGCATTGTTGCTGTTGCACTATAGGCTATTAAAACATAATAACAATACATGCAAATGCAATAGCCAGAGATTATTCTCCAGCATGACCACTAATGATGTCTCTCGTCTGATCACGTTCAGTTTTAGTTAACGCTGTGTTATGAGGATTACTGCAATGGCTCTCTTAAATGCCAGTTAAAATGCTGGAGGTCGTCCTGGTGGAAACGGGCCCTAAAAGCAGATTTTACAGAGTCGAGCTCTTTATATGACAGATTAATGTTGTAAACGAATTTAATGGACTTCATTTAATTATCTGTGTAAGACGATTTCTCTAATTACTTCTTTAAAAAAACAAAACAGACAGGCTGAGATGCTGAGCGTTTTTGCCTGCTGTTATTGAAACACCTGGGAGGCCCCTGCAGCAGTAGTACTGTTACTCTCACCTCGTTTCACCAAAATCTCATTGGTTAGTTGTTGGGAGCTTCATTTTCCTCATTGCTGACGCAGTAATTCACTGAACGAAATAAAGCAGATTCTGTGATCACGTCAAAATGATTACTTTCTTTTAAGTAATTTTATTGGATGATTCCAATATTTGTCCAGACAGAAAATTAGGTGGAAGATGGAATTATTAGAGACTGGTTTGTTGGAGTGAAAGTATATCTGTGGACACGATAATCATGTTACGAATAATAATAATAATAATTGCAATAATGGGCAGAACATTTCATTGTGTCAAATGAAGATATAAATGCACGTTATGACAAGTGTATTAGCTGTTGTTTTCTAGTCTTATATAAATATAACTAATATAGATTCACAGACGCATTAATCTTATAGGCCTCTAGCACTACATATTATCAAATAATTTATATAACTAATTTAGCCTATTTTAACATATTAAATATAATTCTGCTACTACTACTACTACTACTACTAAAAATAATAATTTATTATTATTAGGTTATTATATACTAATAAAATAAAATCATGGTATTTAGTAATGTTGCATTGTTGTTATTGTTTTGCCCAGACGTAATGGACAACAGCTTATCTTTTGGAAAACATCTGTCTCGTTTTCCCTATGCAGTGTGCATGTTTATAATCATTTCTATGGAAATAATTTCTTCAAAAAGCAAACGCAACCTGCCAATGCAACCAGCAGCAATGTTATTAACTGGTGTAAAATTAGGTTACAATTTATGGTTCTAGGACTTGTAGGAGAAATTACGTTTTTTTTCTGTCTCCAAAGTAATTTAGCCATTATTAGAAATTATTTGAAATTAGATTAAGGCTATCCAATGACAAATAAAGCATCACGAACTAACATGTTGAATATTGATCTTGTTCTGGTTTCTCATTTCTAATAATTTTCCATTCTGATTTCAACTGAAATGTCACATACTAAACATTTTCAATAACGAGAGGCTGCACACATGAGTGAAATCTTCCATCTAAAGGGAAAAACTACTTAGGACCAATTCAGATAGCGGAGGAAAATCCTTATCGGATTAAAAGGAAAATTGGTGGCAATTAATCCTTTGTGATTGAAAAAGGGAAACGCCTCCTCATGGAAGACATATCTGACGATGCATCTGATTGGACAGTGAGATGATCTGCTGGATTGGACAGAGGGATAAAGGGTCCCGCCAGAGCCCTAACCGTCCCACTAGCCTGACCTCCGCGAAGAGAAAGTGAATTAAATAAACTGCCACCATGACAGGAAGAGAAGAGGCTATAGATGAGAAACCTAAGGTTAAACTCTACCCCTCATTCGGAATCGAGAAGTCACGTCTCAATGGATCTGGATTTAGGTCCAAAGGTTTCGCAATCACAGACCTGCTCGGTCTGGAGTCGGAGCTTCAGCCGCATCAGTCCGGTCCCGGCGCAGGGGCCAATGGAGAGGGCCAGAGCGCGGCGGTCGGAGGATTTGCCTTCCCGGGAGGCTCTTTGCCGCTCGGCTTGGGTTTTCTCTGTAGTTTGGCTGCACAACAACCTCCCGGGGCCCCGTGTTTTCTCCCGAGCCACATCCCGCTCCTGCAGTCACGGACAGAGAGCCACTTCATGCAGAATATGGAACAGCAACGGGACGCCTATTCCGGTACAAATCACTTTCTTTGGATATGAAGAGCTGTTCACAGAAGCTGGTGCTGAAACCGGCCCTGAAATTTAGATTTCTTTCCAGGCAATGGAGACTTTTTGATTGACGAATCATTTTATTTTGTTCATTAATTGGATGGAATCAGATTTTGCCTCCTCCTTCCAATTAACAGCTACTGGTAACTTTAAAAGATAAATAAATTTTTTTATTTTTTTTTGCTGATGTAACCAAATTTAGTCAGCATGATTCAGGAATATTAGTTTTTTATTATTATTATTTGAATAAATCCTGTTATAACACAAAGCACGTTTTCCTTAAAAGTGTATATTTTAACGTTTTATAGTTGTATATTTAATATTATATATTTTTTATTATTTTAATGCATCCTTATCAACAATTTATAATTTTTTTATTAACAAAAAAAGCTGCTTTCATTACAGATGACGATTGTCTTTCCGGGGATCACAATGATGGAAAAAACTCAGGGAACTCTCAAAAGAGGAAGAAGCGAAGGCACAGGTATGTAATGAAATGAAATGTTACGTGAACTGTTTATTCTGTAAGGATCTGGTGTTTCAACCGCACATTTTGTGTGGATTTTTAGGACAGTTTTCACCTCGCATCAGCTTGAGGAGCTGGAGAAAGCCTTCCATGAAGCGCACTATCCAGATGTTTACGCACGAGAAATGCTGGCCATGAAGACAGAGCTACCAGAGGACAGGATACAGGTAGAATGATTTCCACAGTCTTTCATGATTTTTTTCTCTCTCTCTCGCTCTCAAATAGCTAATGCCCATATTTGCTTTCGCCCAGGTATGGTTTCAAAACCGCCGCGCTAAGTGGAGGAAACGGGAGAAGTGCTGGGGCCGCAGCAGTGTCATGGCAGAATACGGGTTGTACGGTGCCATGGTCCGCCACTCAATTCCACTTCCAGAATCCATCATCAACTCGGCCAAGAATGGAATGATGGGCTCATGCGCTCCCTGGCTTCTAGGTGAGCCAGCAGGTGGTTTTCCTATTTAGTACTCAAAGACTCAAATATGTATTTGATCTCTTGAATACATAGCTGAGGTGTCTTGTGAATGTCTGTCTAATGTTGTCCATGCTTGAATGTATAAACTTAAATATATGTAAATGAGGCTTAAACAGACCCTTGGCCTGATTTAAAATTCCTCTTGTAATTGTAATGAAATGAAGAGCTATAAATATTCAACAGCTTAGGATCAATTTTTAATTGTGTGGGCATTTTATTCTTCTAGGAATGCACAAAAAATCTCTGGAAATAGCAAAAAAACCTCCCGGCACACCTGAATCAACACATTCAGATTCGTATTCAGAGGAACACAAGGGGAAAGACAGCGACATGACATGGTCGAGTGGAGCCAATGGAGGGGACGACTCTGAGGACATGGCAATAGACTTGTCCAGCACTTCCAAACAAGAAAGTAAAAGCACTTTGAAAAGATCACCACCTCGAACAGAAGACAGCAGCGACTCTGAAAATGAGAGTTAAATATGCAAACGAATATGGACAATTTACAAGGACTATCAGTTTACAATATCTCACTTTTTGACAATGGTTTTGTTTGTCAGCATTCCTGTGTTACATTTCTTTCTTTTTTTTGGTCGTTTATCAAATATTTCAATACTAGAGACTGTTTTATTCTGAATTATTTTATCTTTGATGTGTAAAAATGATTAATGTAAAAAGTGTTAAATTACATGTTTATGGGCGTTATTCATGAATTCATAAAGATTTCTTTCATTTTCAATCAAAAAAAAAAATCTCTTGGTTACTACTTGTTCAGCACCACTTTTGTGAATATCATAATATTTCCCTGTTGTAATATGGCATGTGTCCGGGGGAACAGAGTTCCCAGAAAGGATTCTAAAGCACTTTACCTGCTGTAATGATGAATGTTTTGCATCGATCAGTGTCATCAACAGAGCAATATAATACCAGCAAAAACAAATCCACATCACAACAAAAAAATAAAAAATGCTATGCTTTTGATTCCTGTTTTTGTTAATTTATTGTTTCAGTAGACCAAAAATATGTTAGAGAGATTTACTTTGACTTGCCATGCACACGGATGGTTAAGAAATTGGCTCATTTCATCACTGGGGCCCATGTCTTCTTACAAGCGCATGAGAAAGATATAATGGTCTGTTACTCCCCTACCATCTGGGAAAAAATATTAAGGCACATTTAAGCCAAACAACAACTAGGTTAAGCAGTTGTTTCCCAGAAACTGTCAGACTATTCAAAAGCTTTTATGAGCTTTGTCCAGATATTTTTATTTAAACAATCTCAACAAAGGCTCTGCTCCATGCACCATTGCAAGAACGTCAATTGTTAATTAAAAAAAAAATTAAAAAAATCTCTGAGGACTGATTTTATTTAGATCTTTACAGTCACATCCTACTGAAGGCCAATGGAAACTAATAAATACAATGTTTTGTTACATTATAAAATTTTGTTTATCATTAATTATAAATATAATTTAATTATCCAGTTGTTTAATGTAAAGGTTTAGCTCTTATACTGTAGCATAATCATCATAATTCATATTCTATCAGATCACACAAATACATTACACAAATGTCTTTGCTTAAAAATATCAAATTACAATTAAGTCCTTAACATAAACAAACAAAAAAACAAAAACAAGAAACATCATAATAATGATTACTATTTTAATTGGTTAGTATAAAGTTTATGTGACGTTTACTATAATTTATAATGGCTATATAGACAATTTGATAATATCTAATCTCAATAATATGACATTAGAAAAGTAATTGTTTTGTTAGGGCTTTAAAGAGAATAATAGACAAACAGATTAGCAGAGGAGAGGGGAACAAAAACAGAGATTAAAAACACTTCAGCCTGAGAGAAGCTCAGGACCTGGGAATTAAATCTATTAAAATATTATCAATCACTGCTGATCCCAATAATCTTTCGTTCCAACTGCCCTTAACAAAATAACAATTATAGATGATGGGTGCTTTTTAAACTATTATGCACAGGGTTAGACAAGAAGATAATCCTGCCTATTGTTGGAAATGGCCATTAATGAAAAACAAAATTAAATAACCTGATTTTAGGGCATAGCTACCAAAGAAGAGTTACATAAACACCTGTGAGCACAGTGTGACTTATGACAAGGTTATTGTTTTTGTTTTTTGACAGTAGCCCTAACATCTGTTGTACAACGTTGCTGGATGACGGTGAAATACCACACAGCTGACTGTCACAATTCAACAGTTATAATCAAGTAGGCCTATTCCAGAAAGCTGCGTAGACTAAAAACATCCATGTTCTATAGTACTCCAAAAGATCAACACACACACACAAACAAAATAAAAAAATACAGCATCTGTTTTGGTAAAAGGCTTAACTTTAACCTCAGACAGAAGACTTGCAGATGCTTCTTTCAGAACCAAGCACTAGTTGTCCAAATTAGCCATGTTTGTGCTTTCTGTATGCATGCGTGCATGAGAGGGATTGGCAGAGATCAAAGCTGTGATGTTTGTGATAATGATGAATAGAAAATATTATGTCCATTGCTAATTTGTAAGTAGCTTAGTAGTGCAAAGAGCTCTAAACATACAGATGCGCATTTGGCACACAGTAGTCTTTTGGCAAGCCCTGTGGAATCACATATCTGAACAAAGCTGATTTGGTTCAGCATTTCCCTGATGGAAGTTGACAAGGCTGTCTGAAGCGAGACCATTTGCCATTTTAATACACAAGTAAAGCACAGGTGCTAGCCATGTTGCAATTTTTGTAGTTTAGCTGCTAACGGTTCTATATCACAGGATCATCTATGCATGCCCACCTCAACTGGCAAAAAAATACGTTTGTGTTTGCGATCAGTGGGTGATGAGAGACATAATTGAAATATGTACAATTGTTCACTTACTGTACAGTCATAAATCCAGAATTAAAAGCCAATAAGATGCATAATAATGCAATAACGGTAATTTAGTGCTTTCATCTAGTGGTCTTTGCTAGTTCTCAAACCCAACTGCAATAAATCAAATAAATCAAGAGTTAAACCTTATGTTTTATAATATGAGGATGTGTGATAATAGAATATAATATAAGTGAGTATTACTGAGCCTATTCGTATACAATTTAATAATCTGGTTAATATTCAAAAGAAAACATTTACTCTAAGGTAACAATGTATGACTTTGTATGAGTAACACATTACATGAAAGCATTACAGATATGAACATACATGACAGACAAGTGATAAGAAAGATAGGGACAAAAAATAAAACAATAATAGTAATAAAAAACCCACACAAACAAAAGCAGATTATTTTCAACCAGTAAACATGTAAGTCAGACACACAGTGAAGTGGCGTCCACAGCAGAGGATGCAGGCAGTAATTCTGTCTGATATGTTGTTTATTGGGATTAGCTCTAATTTGCGATTAGCATACAGAACATCTGCATCCTGCATCAAAAATGAATTAGGCCTACAGTAATCCCTTACCACACATCCACTAAACACTCTGCCCTTTCTGTCCCCTTTCCTTCTTGCTTAATAGGCTACATTTGGGGCTCCATCTACATGCATTATTCTGGCAGATGATTTTATCTAAACCACTTTATAGTGTATTCAAGGTAACAGTTTATGATTTTCCATTACCTAGGAATCACTTTTAGGCAGAGGATGAAGCAACTCCAAGGTAAAGCTAAGGGAGACACAAATCCCCCCTAAAAAACACATTTAAATGGATTTCCATGAAATACAGTTCTGTGTCGACACACAACCTACACATCCCAACAAGTGTATATGTTCACAAACCACGGTTAATTTGAACAAAAAGCAAGCATGCAAGTATAATGTGCAAAGAGCACTACCTTTATAATCATTAAAAAGCTGTTCCCTATCTCAGTTCGTCGTGATCTCACACAGTTCTGTTATACTCAATGAAGCTGAATGCACAATGAATCTCTTCTTTACATTATTGCTTGTTATAATGAGAGTGACTCCGAATTCAATAACTGCTCAAAATGGCAGAGTTTCGCTCAGTACTTACTTAAAGGGATAGTTAGACAATTCTGTTGTTCCAAACCTTTACAAATTTGAACACAGAAGAAGAATGTCAATAAACAGTTGATGGACCACATTGAATTCCATTCTATTTTTTTTATTATTTGTATATTTTTTCCATTCTGTGGAAGTCGATGTTTGGTTATTCCTCAAATTATCTTCTTTTGTGTTCAGTGGAAATAAAAATTCATAGAGGTTTGAAACATCTTGAGGGTGAGTAAATTATGACAATTTAAATGTTTAGGTAAACTATCCCTTTTAACACCTTTGATTGACCCTTATGTTCTAGAAATCAATAGATATGTTTGTGATTTTCAACAACAGAAAACGTGTTTGCATTTACATTCCCATTTATTAGCAGACACATTTGAGGCTTGTGTTCCTGTGAACATCCACTGCTGAAGATTTAAGGAAGAAGTGAATGGACAAATCCACAGAAATGTTTTTTTTTAAATAGCAAATTCACTATAGGTTTAGGGGGATTAGGTTTCAATTAGGTTTTAACATGCAAGGGAAAAAAGCACTGGGTTTTGGAATAATTATAATAAGTTAATTAATTGAGCAGCTAGTGATACACTGCTGACATGGGATAAGAACGCTTTCAAACTTGGTTGAGCGAACAGATTTCACAAATCTTGCTAGTGACATGCAAGTTAATGCAAACTTTTGCTAGCAACATTTTAAATCATGTTAGTGATATTCTAATTCATGCTAAAAACATGTTAAATCATCAGAATGTTAGAACATGCTTACAATACCGTGTTAATTCATGCTAACAAACTTTTCAAGCTTGAAGCTTTTACAACTACCGGTACTATAAACTTTTATAAGGCTTTCTCAAGCCAACTATAAAGTTTGTTTACAAACTTTACTCATCTATTTTTTTACTGCAATCTTTTTAAACGTATGTTATGGTGACTATTTAGAGAACCAGGTCTGTTTAAACTGCCATACTGACCAAACATTCTTCATGTGTTTTAAAATTCCTGCTTGGAATTTAGATTCACAAAAATTCTGTTCATTGATGACCAGGAACATTGCTAGGCCCTTTAAGGGGAGCTTCATCCTCCCTAAAAAAAATCCTGAAGTTTGATCTGTAATATGTGTGACTAATTGATCCGTACTGGAAATTGTTATTTACTTTTCTTTTAATATAAATACACTTTTTTTGTAAAAAAATATAGAGGTTAATATGTGGCATAAATTTAGTTGTTTAAATAAAATAACTTCAGTGGGGCACCAAGCCTTCAGAAGCAGAGGACAAGGTATGCAAGATTATTGACAGACTTTAACGATATCTGCATCTCTTTGTTATATATGCAGTCTACATCATGTGATGCAGCAATAATACGGATAATAATAATAACTAGAGGATAAAGTTCGTTGAGACTTTAGAAGTTGGCTGAGAACGTTGCAGCAGAAACTTTAATTTTGCAAATTTGTAGCACAATTTAACATTAACTAAATATATCGTCGGACCAGAATATTTTAATAGTTTAGCATGCATCATGTCCTACTATATATAATATAAATACAGTATTACATGATCACATGTTCTACCATTTAGGAGTATAAAAACCATGAAATTACCATTTCAAACTACCATTTACTTTTATTATTACACTGAATTGAAACACTGTGAATGTGTGAATCATATTATCAACAAAAAAGGGAACATTTAGCATTGTCAGGCTTTTATTGATGCTTAATTGATAAAACAGCAGAGCTGCACACACATTTGGGTTTATGGCTGCTGTACATTTTACCTGGCACAAGATGTCACTGTTTTCGGCACTGCTGATACTTTGACTGGACAAATGCATTGACTGGATGCATTGCAAATGCATTGACTAGACAACATCATAATCTAATAACATAATTAACAAATTAAATTAAAGGAAGGAATTGAAGACAGACTCAAGCTTAGTGTATAAAAAATATACTGAAATACAATTATTAGTTTACAATAGAAATATACATAGTGCCTGAACAGAATTTAAGAGAACAGTTTGATGGTAAATTTAAATAAACATGAACAATAACAAGGAACCAATTTAAGGGAGGGGAAACTAACTAAATATTATTAATTATAAACTATATACAAAATATACAATTAAAACACAGAGAAAATTTGTCTACTAATTTACAGTTAATTTACGTGCAGTGACACGTCTATTAACATGTTTCATTATTACTTTGATTGGTAGATTTTTTATTATCTCATCCGGACTGCCAGAGATGTATTTTGGCACCACATACACCACAGCATCACTTGTCAGAGAGTGACAAATGTCACCAATCTCTGACGCCTATTATGTCAGCCTGTGTCTCCTCCAGCAGTAAAACAAGACAAAAACAACGACTGTTACTCCTAATGCTACTGGATTACAATTAAATAATATAAATTGCTATTTAAACATACATTGCTTAGTTTACGGGGACGAAGGTGGGTGATGACCACCTCATCACCCACATATACTTCAGCCAACGCTTCATCCCTCCACAGCGAGACATCAAAAGCTTTCCCTCCACTTTCCACCACTATGTCCAGAACGGGGACATGACTGCGTGTCATCTTCACTTCACCCATCTAGAAAATTAAAATTCACAAAAAAAAGAACTTAATTGAATTGAATTTAACACTGCAAAATTTATTAGAGATAGATGGACAGAAATTTTCCTACATTTAAGAAAATGTATGTACTCCTGTTATCTTCCCCTGCAAGGTGTGACATCCACCTTTGGAAAATATGTCAACTCCTTCACCACTTGTGAGACCTCCCTTGCAGATCGTTCCGGCTCTTCATCAATGTCTTGGGTTGCCGTTTTGAAAATGAGGGTCCCCAAGCCAACAAACAAAAAAAATTGTCCAAACTGATTTCTAATTGAAAAGTTTTGTATGATATAGCTTACCCTTCTTCGAATTGAGCTACAGCCATTTTTTTATTCAAATAAGTTGTTTTGCCATCGCTTAATGCACTAATTCATATTTTTGTCTGTGGGTTTCGATTTTCTCCCCAGTTATTCTAAAGGTGAGTGTTTGTCGGCTCTGCCTTGTGCTAATGCACTTTACCCTTAAAAGGGCGGGAGACGAAACTGCACTGGTCATGCTGAAAGAAAACGAAATACAGAGAAAGGAGCTTGTAAAAATTCTGGCACTTTAAAATACACTTTAGCATCCGAAAACCATGTTATCAGACCAAATCCTGTCAGAAAACATTTTATCACGGTAATTTATTCATAAATTGTACAAAAACCATCAATGAAATTTGAAATAAAAAAAACATTTACGTACATGTTCTTGCTTCTTTTAGTATACAAAAATATATTAATGCTCAGCTTCACAGACTAAAATGCATGTTTGAGCTGTCTGATAGCAACTTGACATCTCGTAAAATATGCCAGTTTTATTATTTTGTCTCAAGATGCACACCGATGGTATTTTCCTAAGGTAGATTTATAAAAGTGTCCTAATTTGACCTAATCCTGTCATAAGCTAAACTGTGTCTGTGAAACATTTGTTTTTTTAAATCAGACCATCACTTGGGGCTAAGCCCCCTTTATATTAAAAACCTAGAAACACCCCTGTTCATGACTGAAACCACCTCTGAGCACATATTGTAGCATTGCAAGTAGGCAGCACTTTCTAAGCTACCTCTTTTCAATTTGTATGCACACATTGTTTGGAAAGCTACCTCCATCTAATTATATTTTCTTTAATTTAGCCTTTTCATCTCAAACCTCCTTTAGAGATTCCTTGTGCAGTCATCGCCAATAGGGGTCCCAGCTGTCAGAATAGAATATCAACTGAATGCTGGACTGAAAGAATGATCCAGACCTCTACATCATGGTCATTAAACGACCCTTGCATGGACAGTACGGACAGGTGAACATCTCTGAAACTCAACCGAGGTGTCCTCAATGAGCACATAGCACACCTCGGCTGTTACACGGCAGGTTGTTTAAATGTTTGCTGTTACCAGGGGATTTCCCATTGCAACATAAAGCTGGAAAACCTGCTTGTGAACCAGAACAAATTAATTGACTTTGGGTGCGGTGACCTTATGAAGAATTCTTCCTCCAACTACTTCCCTGTTATGAACTATGAATCGTTTAGCTAGCAAAACCATCATCAGTGTTTCCACCTGTTCACAATTTTGCAGATCGGTGTGATCGTACCCTCCAGGGACCAGCCAAGACTGATCACACCGGTGTGATTGTACATGTCAAAGTGTTAAAAATGCCAGGATGTCTTTCGTAAAAAGTAATGTTTAATCCCGACATCCTGGCCAAATTTGCCCATTGGCCTTGGTCCATCATGGCCTCCTAATCATCCCTATATACTGATTGGCTCCATCGCTCTGTCTCATCTTTCACTTTTGTACTGGGGGGGCACCTACCAGGCCAGCAGACCACGAGCTCAGATTTTTTTTAGATCATATTTATATATCATTCATTCAACATATAAAATACATTTACAATGACTTCATACCTGTGCTTCTCAATTATTTTCTGTCATGCCCCCCTAGGAAGAGGTACAAATTTCGCACGCCCCCCTCCCCCCCTTTTGGAACTTTCGTCTTATTGTTTCCATGGAAACGCATCATGCTTGTCACCTGACATACTGCAATCACAAAAGGCGCTGTATAATAGATAATTCAAAATAGTTACCAACTTGTTGGCTCAACTTTTTGAAACCTAAAAGAAATCTTATGTGGTTGAAAAGTGCCCCCGCGCCCCACTATTTGAGAACCAATGCTTTATACAAAGAATAGCGAATAGAACAGACTCTTTAGTTGCTGTTTTGTTTTGCATCGGCAGTGATGGGGTTAACACGGGGAGTTCAGAAGTGCGGCGAAAAAAGCGAGTGTGTTAGATGGGTGCGCTTGTTACAGTGTGTTCTTCTTTGTTCCGATTAGAGTTCATAAACAGAGCCTCCCTTGACCTGTCATAGAACTACTTCAGATATTACAATATCTTACCTAATGCAGAGGAAGCCGCCTCTTTATCCGAGATGCGTACATGTCCACTGTCTTATCTTCTGATAGATTTGACACTTTTAGTAGTGGATTTATTTAAAAAAAACGACGAATGTCCATTTTGTTTATTCAGCGCGTAAAACAGAACGAGAAGAGCGTCCACTCACGTACCGCGATACTTTGAGATTCGCAAATCGCGGGAGAATGTAATAAAGCTACAGTAACAAAAGATTAAATACAGTAATAAAAAAATAATTAGCCATATCTTACTGATTCTATACACAGAACTAATAGGATAAGACAAATAAAACGAGAAAATAGAAATTATGTAATAACAAAAAAATATTCACAGCCGCTTGCAGCAGCTCACGGGTTGGGGACCACTGGATTACAGCACCCGCTATTATTGTTGTTGTGTTGCCGACACGCGCGTTAGTGATATTTTCCACCAGTTGATCACGAATCATATCGTCTGCATTTGTAAGCTCAAAATAGTTATCTCAGTGCAGCAATATACTAAATTATAGACTCACCAGCTTGAGTTGTTTACCGAAATGTGTGTTGCTCCATGATCATGTTGAAATAGAGTGTAAAATGAGTCACACTGTGTAAAGCTGTAGGCCGAACAGCAGTGGCCATTGTATCAGGCAAGAAGTTCTTTAATAAACAATGCCATCTTTTGCAGCAATAATAAGTGGTTCACCTCGTCGCCAATTTATTGTTTGCAGTAGCGATGTGTCATATGCCACTGAAGCTTCAAAACCCGTACAAAGGTCGCAGCGCAATTTCTCATGAAGCTTCGCGCAACGAAAAATGAGGCCTCACTTTCTTTCCAGTCACGTGGAGGCTTCATGTTTGAACCCAGAACACTACTTTTAAACTATTTAAAAAAACTATTATTTAAATAAAAATACAAAGCCTATATCACACGATCATATGTTGTGCTATATAAACCGTATGAACATTGCACCATTTACTTTCATTTACTCAAGCAACTCTGTTGGTATTATTATAATTATTTCATTTAATTATTAATATTATTTAATTGTTCCAGTTCGTCCTTCTTACCCCTAGCGGTCCAAGTGGTGCTGACGTCACGTCACAACACACACACACACACACACACACATACAAATATATATATATATATATATATATATATATATATATATATATATATATATATATATATATATATATATATATAGGAATATATATAGGAATATATATATTCCTCCACTCCGATTAGCGATTGCGTTCAAGAAATCAAAATATATTTTGTTATTTGGTACATCAACGCTGCACAAACACTTTGTAAATAGAAGAACATATATTCACTTCGCTAATATGCTATTATTATGGGGAAAAACCCTGATCCTAGACCAGCAGTTATGGGAAGCTTTATGCTGAAACAATTCCTCGTCATAACAGGGTACGGGGACTTTTATTTTGAATTAAACTCCCTTCATGTCCGCCCTCTTATTGTTTTTCTCTTCACATTCTCAGGCGGAGAAAAGAAGCGGAGATCTGATGGCTTTGAAAAGGATTCAGAAGGTAATGTTTTTGTTTCTTAATAGAACAATGTGTTAAAAGTAGACTAGTTTTATGGCGGTCCAAGAAATCTACGCATGACTGATACGGCGAACTATCTCTCTGTCCACATTACTGAGTAAAGTCAGGAGATCAGAAGAAATTATTTTTCGGCCAGATGAAAAGATATCGATGTCGAAAACAAAGCGAACTCAAGCCCTAAATATTTTATATTTTAATTGTGATAAGTATGCCATTGTATTTAGATCGACGAGGGATGATTTTAAGCAGCTGTAGTTAAAGAAGCCTTATTTAAATAATAAGAACATAGTCAGTCGTATTAGATATTAAACATATTACATGATAAATATGTGTAATTTAATGCTATATCATAATACAATAACACTTTATATTTCAAATTTAAAAAATCTGAAAGTCTTGACAGCATTATGTTAAGTGTGTGAAAATAAATGTGTGTATGTATATATATATATATAATAAATGTGCATAGGAAACAAGCTAATTAAATTTAAAACTAAATAGAAATAATTAAAACCAAATGCCCGAGGCACATAAAATGTACTACTTTAATAATATATAAATAATAATAATAGAATAGACTACCTGTATAAATATATAGTTAAACAATGAACTCTTTGTTAAAATAACTTACATTTATAAAACTAGGGTTTGAGCTCATGAATTTTAATATTAATATATCAAAACTTGATTTCACTTTAAAAAGTCAGAAATGTGGACTTATATCTTTGGCCTTGTTTGAATTGAATCATTGCTGCTTAAATCTGTTTTTGAAGCATAGACATTTCTCATTCTTTTCTACTTTATTTGTAGGAGCTACAGGACTTGCAACGGGACCCACCCTCGCAGTGCTCAGCTGGACCACTCGGAGAGGACTGTAAGTGTGTTCACTATCTCCATGCTCACTTATGGCCTTTAATTCTTTGACAGGACGGTGTGCTCATTTTATTTTATGTGCTCTTTCAGTGTTTCACTGGCAGGCGACAATAATGGGCCCAGTAAGTACACATCGATAATTTTTGGATTTCTGTTCAATGTTTATTTGGTGACATTACTAATCGGTTCAATAAAACAAAGGAATTAGTGGTCATACACAAACTCTCTCTTTGTCTCTCCCTTAGGGTGATAGTCCATATCAAGGAGGGGTTTTCTTCCTCACAATCCATTTCCCGACTGACTATCCCTTTAAACCACCAAAGGTGAGAATTACATCTGTTCTTGCCTCATCCATGAATGATTTGTTCTTAGATATTTGACGTTTTGTTTCTCTGACAGGTTGCCTTCACAACAAAAATCTACCACCCAAATATCAACAGTAATGGAAGCATCTGTTTGGACATTCTGCGCTCCCAGTGGTCACCTGCCCTCACGGTATCCAAAGGTTAGTAAACGCTCTTAATCAACATGGATAGTCTATCATCTACATCAGGTCCTGGGAAACTCTGACCCTCAAGATTCACTTTCCTGCAGAGTTTAGCGCCAAAAACGAACCTGATCAAACTAACCTTCCTTTAGCATTCTAGTAACCTTCGGAGAGCAAAGTTATCTTACTGCCAAACATACTCAGTGCTCCCGGTTGTTTAACCAAATATTGCTTGTGCATCTGGGAGTAAGTTGATCAAACCCAGAGTTTGTGCACGATTAACACACAAGACATTCTCAACAGAGCCACAAATTTATGAGCTTCAATTGAAATACTCTAAGAAAAAGTGTGCCATACTATTTCTTTTCTTTTTTTGTTTGATGGACACTTACTTGCATACTACATATTGCCACCTATTTGGTGGTTGCACAATCATTTTTCAATCTTTTCGTCTAATAGTCTTTAATCAGATTAAGTAGTCTTTAACTCATCTCTTCCGTGAGCACCTAACATGACACACATGCACATACCACCTCAACCACATTTCTATATATCTATATTTAACCTGGAAAATGTGTCAAGAGTTAGTATAACTGGAATATGAATGTGTATTGGAAAGTTGCAAAGAATATAAATATACACCTAAAAGGGATAGAGTTCGGCAAAAAGCACATAAAGTGATTTTATTTGATAAAATATGCGTGTATTACTTTAAAATGGCTTTTTTTCCAGTATCTCTAATGATTCTGCTATTTTTTTGTTATTATTTTTCCAGTTTTATTATCCATATGCTCACTACTTTGTGACCCAAATCCAGATGACCCATTAGTTCCAGATATTGCACACATCTACAAATCTGACAAAGATAAGTAAGTGACCTTGTGTGAATTTTTGTCTCTTTCACTGATAAATAACTACATCTGCATGAGCCATCTGTTCCTGTGCTCCACATTTTCATATCAAACAATATGTAATATGTTTAGTACCAATTTACTTAACATTTTCATCTGAACCTGGCACTTCATCAAAACTCATTTTAATATCAGCTGACTGCTGTTCTCTTGAAATGACGATGGCTATTCCTGTCTTCTAGGTATAACAGACTGGCAAGGGAATGGACTCAGAAGTACGCAATGTAACTGGACGGCAAGCTTTTTGAAATGGTTGCACATGGACTCTATTACTGCACACGACTCTACAACACCTGTACAGAGACAAGATGTTTACCAACAGATGAACCTCCCCCACCACAAAAAAAACACCAAGACACACACACACGCATATATATGCACAACTTCACAAAAAATCCTTGTTCAGGAGGCCGAGTCACTTGACACATTGACACATAACAAAAATATTGTTTTATTTTCAAATTGATTAGCTACATTTTAGTAATTTTATTGTATAGAAATAAGTACAATACTGGATCATTTTTATTGTTTTTGCATTAAAAGGTGTTATTATAAAAGATGTGTCTGACTGCAGCTTTTTTAGGATGACTTTAGTATAATGTTTGAAAGTAAGGGAAATTAGATGTTTCCCATTTGTGGGTGATTAAGAATTGGTTCACACCAAGGATCAAAACTACACACACTGCTCACATTGACTCATAAACTGTGTGTTAGATTTGTGCCTTTAGATGGAGCTGTTTCTCCGTTTTATTCCCATTATTTAATTAAATCTTGTAAACATTTAGTTTCAAATACATGTAATAATAGAAATCTAATATTTTTGTCTGTTTATACACTTGCAAAAACGTTCATAAAGTTTTCAACAAAAAGGTTCCCAAATACCTTATTTTATATATATATATATATATATAAATAATTACATACACACGCCTGTCACATGACAACAAGAAGGCTGCACTGCAAATGTTTATTTAAACGATTCACTGAATATTTTATTGAAGAGATGATGGAGGGAAAAACTACTTTAATACTGCAAGTGTTTCTTATTTTCAAGAATGTCAGCCTTTTAATGAAAACATGGTATTCCCAGAAGAGGTGCATGCAAAGTGGTTTTGTAAAAATTGCATCCCTGGCCCCCCTCAAATAAATTAATATTTAAAAAAATAAAAATACAAAAAAATCGATAAGTCAGAATGTTTCTCCGCGCACGCAGGAGAAAGAAATTAAGCTCGCGAACTGGATATGATGATGAGAAAGTTTGGGAGGAGAGTGGGCGGTTATCCTGACACGTGAATGCTCCCATAGGAGCATAATCCATCCATGCATCCATGTCCTCCAACTATAGTGTGTTCTGGTTCTGGAGCCAGAGGAAAAGTGGAGGGGAGAGGAATCAAGGGGCAGATTGATTTTCTCGGGGGCAGGCCAGAGGTGCTTTAAGGGACTTCAGAGGCAGGATAGGAAAAACTTGCCAGGAAACCGGAATGTTTTTCTCCTAAGATTGACTTGCCGTTTGTCTCTTTTACATATAACCCCCGTTTAGTAAGTTTGAAACAATTCATAGCGCAATGGCTGAGCCGCTGAGTTTCATGCATCTCGATCATGGCTCCAGCAGCGAGCGGAGTGACGACTCACCGTCTGCCGTGTCTGAGGATGACTCGAGCGGCCACTGCGGCCACATCTCCCCGCCTGACCCGGACTGGACCGAAGAGAGGTTTCGAGTTGACCGCAAGAAACTAGAAACTATGTTAATGGGTATGTTAACCTCTTAAAAACTCCTCCCAAATAACTGTGAAGATAGTTTGATGTATTGAAAATACTTTTGCTAACATTGCAGTGTTGCCTGGCGTCGAGTCACAAACAGTTCTGTCTAAAAATATCACAATGTTTCCTCGAAGCACATCTTGAAGGAGATGTGTTGACTACGCTGCTTGTGTAGAGCATGTAGATCAGTGTTAGGAGGTTTTATTGTTAAACAACAATTTTTGGGTAGCTGTGCATTTGAACATTGCTTTGAACTTAGTCTGTTGGCAACAGTGTTGCATACACAGACTAAAAGCACACACATATATAGCTTTTTACTTTCATTTGATAGGACAATGTTGAGGTTAGACTTTTATAACTCAATAAGAAATAAGGTAAGAGAGAAGTTCAGGCATGTGTCATGAAAGATTTATGAATACTTTCTCATTTTCAGTCACACAGCAGCAGTATAAAATATATAAGTAATATATAAGAAAAGATGCATATAAAATGAGACCAATGGTACTGGTCAATTGTCATTGTCTTTCAACAAAAGAGGCTGAGGCTGTGTATATATATATATATATTTATTTATTTATTTATTTAAAGAAAACTAATTTAATGCCATTGACCTAAATTGTACAGACAAAACATACAAGGTAAATTCTCAAAATATCTTTCTTTATGTTCCATAGAAGAAGTCCTACAGATTTGTATGGACAATTTTCATTTTTGATCATTATTTTCCTGTTTATCACCGTAAAGCTGCTTTGAAATGATCTGTATTGTATAAAGCACTATATAAATAAAGGTAAGTTTTGGTTGAACTATCGTTCATATCGATAGTTGATACATGTTTATATCTGTAGAATTGATGTTTAACATGATTTGACTGATTTACTGTATTAGTATAATTATTGAGGACCCCTTAAAAATGTCCTCACAAGTCAATTTCACAATGTTTGTGAGAATATTTTCAAATATTTGGGCCTCCATGGATATAATCGTGCTTAAAAAGACAGACTTTTGATAATGATATTTACTAGAATCTAACCCTAAACCAATCCTACAAATATAATAATGTTTATGTGAAGTAAACATGTTTGTGTGAAGTACAATATAATTTGGCTGATTTATGATTCATTTCAAGTCACTTAACTAATTTTCTAAGGACATTTTCACAAATGTGACCATCAGAAGTACAGACAAACCTGTACACACAAACAAATGGTTAAAGCTCAATTCAACACTTGCATCATATTCTACAGTTAGTCTGTCAGCAGCAGACAGTTTACTTCACTGCAGAATTATGCTTGGTTCATTTTGTTTTTCTTTTGTTGTAACTTCAGCAGAGTAGAATTTTAAACAAGTTTAAGTATTACAATTTGAGGTCAGTGGTTTGGTATTGGCCTATTCTAAACATGTAGGAAAAACTTCTGGTCTGTTATAGCAGGGCCTCTAGTTTATAAAGACTGCATTTGTAAACATGCATTCAAACCAACCATAGGCAATGTAGTTATGGCCATAGATGGCACTCATTTATATACGTGTATGCATTTGTTTTGAAATTAATTATTTTGACGTAGTAGTTGTGTATTGGGAAACGTAGTAACACTAAGACCCTCAGCACCCTTCCACCACATTTGAGTGTGTTCATGTGTGCGATTGCATGAGTAAATGCTTCCCTGACATTGGGACCCCAGGTCAAAGGTCAGTTCAGCATGAGAACGCTCAAGAGCACAAGGAAAAGTTCTATAGCAAGGCTACCATATTTTCGAGACGCTCAACAACACCTTTAATATCACACAAAACTGTATACTTACTCTAAAATCATTGTTGTAATGATATGGACATTTTTCCCACACCTATGATTCAGTGACTCGTAATCATCTCTTTGCAACGGATGATGTGCAACATCTGGAGGTGTTTGAACGGTTGTTGATTTGATTGGTCGGATGAGCTGTAGGCGTGATCATAAATCCAGTGATGTGTGTTTTTTGTGTGGCACAGTTTTGCTCCCCGTTTTCCGGGAAATGGTAGAGAGGCTGAGAGAATCAAGACGGAGAGGGTTACAATTGAAAGAGTCTTTCTTAAAAATAACATTGGCGAACGTAGTGTGGCAGAAACGGAGAGTACAAGACTCATTCTTGTACTTTTCCCCTTCGGCCAGACCACAACTACATCAGCTCTGTTTTATAGACCTATTCAGAAAGACTAATGGAGAGAAGTGGATCACCTATGATTCATGGTCTCGTAAGGGAATCTGAGCAGCTTTAGGGTTTTGTTGGAAAGCACCAAAGCTAGATAGTCATACTTTTACGTCAAATAATCACTTGCACATATAAAAGTGAGGAGGGACAAACAGGCAAACGGACTTGATTGCTTTTTTCTCTTGCATTTTATTTTTCTCACTAATGTTTATTGGAATAGTTTATATATTAGATTCACTTTTCTCTTTACCGCAATGGCTGTTACATCAGATGTCTGGTTTTGATTAAAAACAGAGGAATGTGTGCTGGCCTGACCTTTTATTCTGTGTGATAAGGAATTTTAAAAAGAATGTAGTGTTTGTTTAACAGAGTTTATTCCGGCACTTTATGGAAATCATATGCAGCCCCCCCCCCCCCCCCCCAGCCCCCAGTGTGATCAAAAATGTGTGTTTTTCTCTGTCAGAGTAGGATGTGAATATGCATATTAAGCTGTAAATGTCAATACATCTGTCACCCCACAGTTAAAGCCTTGTTTTGTGTGTGAATGTGCATGTGGGTCGGGTTTGTTACCACCAAAAGTTAACTTGTATATCAATAATTTATTTGTTTATGCATGCAGTGTGTTTTCTGACGTGTGGGTTTTATTTATTGAGTTTAATTTTGTCTGGGTGTATGTTCAGTGCACCATTTTTAACATGCTGCATGTGTCTGGCATGTTGAGTGAAACAACAGGAAGTGCGTTGTGTTTTGGGAATGTGCTCATAGCTCAGCGCGCTGTTGCCAGGGAAACACAAGTCTGTTGCCTTGGATTTTGACTCATTTATGTGCATGCATACATGTGTAATTTGAATCGTAAAGGCATATTTACGTCTCAATGTTTAAGCAATAAATATACAGGTCAGACATTGTATTTATGAATTCTTAATCACTCGTTGTAGAATTAGAATGAATTTTGAAGTAGTGTTGTCTTGGTAACATGTTTTAATTTGTACAGTTGTTTTCAAGAAGACGTCTGTTTTTTTTATGTTTACAAATGTAAGTCCATTTATTGGATTTAATGCATTAGTTTTGCATTGTTTTTATTTAAAAAATGAATACTTGAGAGAGATAAATCTTAAAGAACTGAAGTATTGGATTACTGAGACTTGTGCTTGGCAGAAATACTCAAAATCTGGTGTGGGAGAGTTTTAGTTTGGCTGCAAACTCCATGTTCATAACCTGTCATACAAGGATGCAGTTTCATTCTCGACACGGAGAGATGAGGTGTTCACATTATTTAATACACCTTGTAGCCTTATCCTTTTTAGTCAGTACCTTCGGAGAGTTCTTGAATGTGTTTTCTGCATATCTGTAATTTATAATGCAGTTCGTATTGGGAGTTTAGTGCTAAATTTTCCATCTTAAATTGAATAGTTTCGCAGACTTCTCTTCTAGTGGTACACATTGTTTCTGAAGCATTTGGCCCTGAGTGTTTGACTAGAGAATGTGTTTCATGCAGACTTTCAAAAGTTGCAAAAGAAAAGGTTGCAAATTGGACAACCCGTCTGCAATAGATGTGCTGTCAGCGACAGTGTGTGTAATCTCAAATTATGACATGGCACATAAATAGTTTGAGAAGATAAAAGCTCTGAATATTTTGCACAAGTGGCTGAGGGCTGTGCTTATATGTTGCATGATTTATGTTTCCTGTCGTGAGAGGTTTTGTCGTAAGCAGTCAGATTACACTACATATTATTTTACACTACTGTTTAAACGTTTTTGAGTCCGTCTGTAAGATTTTTTTCTGGGTTTTGAATAAAGTCTCTACTTACCAGTAATATTGTGAAATATTATTCCAATTTAAAATAACTCTGTGTGTGTCTATATATATATATATATATATATATATATATTTTTTTTTTTTATATTCATTATTATTATATAATAATTTTTAAATGTAATTTATTCCTGTGGTGTCACAAGATCCTTTAAAAATCATTCTAATATGCTGATTTGCTGCTCAAGAAACATTTCTTAATATCAAAACATTTCAATATTATCAACATTACCATCATCAATGTTGAGAACAGTTGTGTTGCTTAACATTTTTGAATATTATAATATTTTTTGAAACTGATAATTCTTTCAGGATTCTTAGATTAATAGTTCGGATTTAAAACCAGATGCTGATCGTGGGTCTGCTTCTCTGATCTCTCGCCCACTCCCTGAACTCTGGAGTTGAAGGGAAGTTCCAGGATTATCTAGGAAAATGCACTCAAATTATACAGTTTTGTTCTTCCATTCACTTACTCATCACATTCCTAACACACACATAGTTTACAGGAGCCGTGCTATAATCAAACCCTACTCTGTACGTGTGTGTGAAGCTGTTTCATTAGAGCAGAAACTCAAATGCTGTGGAGTTTTCGTGACCCTTATCCTAAATAGAGCACAAGAAAGAGCTGAAATCAACACATACACACTGCATTTAACATTCTGTTTGGTTTAAGGCTTGCTATTTTCATCTAACTATTTGTGTTAGCCTAGAATGTTACTTCAATATCACACAGCTCAGATATGATACTTTTTGGAACAGCAGTAGGGACAGGTTCAGAGGTGTTAATCTGTTACATGCTGTTCTCATTACAGATGAATGACCAAATGGGTATCTGTGCTACACAGATACAATATTGTCCAAACATCACATGAAACTGTTGGTTCAATTTAAAGCATCTGATAGGAGAGATGTGAAGAGTATTTTCTCAGATTTCAAACTTGTGTGAGCTAGTAATGTGAATATCTGTCTGTCTGCGCTCTATTTAAGCCCTCTGCTTCAGTAAGTTTCTTGTTCTGCATTGTTTGTGATAGTTTCAAGCATCCCTTGTCTTTGCGAGCAAAATGTAATTTATTTTAGATACCAAATTTACAGAACTATGTTAAACTATTTTTGTAACAGGGATGCAAAGATTGCAAAGTAACTGTTTTCTGTGCATCTCCTTTCACTCCAAGACTGTTGTTTTTCACTGTTGGGGCTAGTTATCTGAAAACTAACTTGTTTATTAGAACTGGGTACAATCAAAGCGTTTCTGCTTGAAGTTAAATAGAATCAATGAATGAATAGATTTTGTTTTGGGAATGCAGGGGTTTGGAAGATTAAAACAATCTATCACAGTTGTTTTCATCTCTCTTTCTCTCCGTTACATTGAGAAATTCTGATGATACCACTTCTTTGTTTTTCAAAAGAATCTCAACATTTCATCATTGCTGTGTAAATCCCAGTATTGCTTCAAGCCTTTACAGTGATTTTTAAAGAAGGCTTTGGTTTAATGAGATGGGAACTTGTAATTGTAGCTCTTTCTATCCTTGTTTTGACCTGGAAATGTAGTGAATATCATGGAGAAATGGGTGGATGTGCTTTTGCTTGTGATTTTAGGGTCATTTAGAGGTTTAGACGACAAGATTGTGTCAATTCTAACCCTTTTATTTCCTCCCATTTGGGGCTTGTTGTTCTGAACTCTCTATGAAATCCATATTTCAGTGTTAAAGGTAAAGAAAAGTGCAGGAAAGGGCTTGATGCTATTAGATAAATTGCTCTCTATGCTGACACCTACACAAGAATGTTTAATTTTAATGATGGGATACTCCAAACATCTGGAGACCAGCGTCACACCAAAGCAAACAAATTCTCCGATTTTCCTGTGAACCCAATGATTTTAACACACCTGACTTTTTACTCATTACACATTTTAGTTTTTCAAAATCATACTTTAATTACGTATTACATAGTTAAGTGATCTGAAACCTGATAATGGTCGAAAAATGTATCTAGATCATTGTAAATGTTAGTTTAAATAGACTTTGTTTAGTGTCAAAGATCAGTTTTACCACATGCTTTACATGCGTAAGCCAGATGCAAGCATTATACCCTGTGTGGGATTCTGCAAGTGTGTATGAAGATTTATGAACGTTTTTTTTGTCATCTGTAACTCATGATGCTGTGCGCTTGCATACAGCTGCTTGTGTGTGTAGAAGACAAGCATGTGTGTGACATGAAACGCGTTTTGTTTCAGTAGGTTGTGAGAATGCTGCTGCTTGATTCTTGTATGTGTGTGTGTTTGTGTTTTGGTTTACGTAAGTATGTGAATCTAGGAAACCATCTGTGCTTCTCACATTATACATTAACATAACTAATTCACAATATAGCATGGCTTCTCAAAATTAGTGATATACTTAATAATTGTGTAATAAGTTTCTCTTGCTATCGGTAATGTAAACATCTCTCTCTTTTTCTCACACAGCAGCCAGTGAGGGAAGGATAAACGGAGGAGAGGATTTTTTTCAGAAGGTGAGAATCATGTTGTTTATTTTTTTTCCATGAAATCTCAGGGGTGAAAACTAAATTCAAGGAGTAAAGGTTATAGCAATTATTTATGCCTCAAAGTCACTGCACCTGCTCTTGATCTACTCTACCATTCAAAAGTTTGGGTTCAGTAATTTAAAAAAAAGAAGATTGAAAGCAAATTAATACTTTTCTTCAGCAAGCACAAATTAAATAATGTGAATGTAGTCCTTTATAATGTTACAAAAGTTTTTTGTTCTGAAGAATTGCTGTTCATTTGAACTTGTACTTTTTGAAATTTATCACAGCGCATCTGTTTTCAGTAATGATAATTATAAGACGTTTCTTCAGAATGATCATGTGATACTGGAGTAATGATGCTGAAAATTCACAGTATTATTGTATTTTTGATCAAACATTTTAAAATTCAAGATCATTATTTCAGAATGTTTCTTACCCCAAACTAATGTATGTTATCATATATTTAGAATTGTGAAGAGCAAATATAAAGTTTGTCTATATTGATCAATCACTATTCACTTGCTACACTCATTTACCCAGTTTGTTGTGCCAACTCGATTTTACTTAACTATGTGAATGACCAATACATGGTTGTTGTTATCAATTGCAGCATTTGTTTCAAAGCAGGATGGAAGTACATCTCCCATCTCCTGCATCACAGACTGTATCTGTTTAACATAGAAACGCTATCATAACTATCCTTGTTCCAGTAGCATGTTGGTGGTCCCAGCATGTTTTTGTGTGTGAGAGAGCTTGTGGTGAGGCTTCTTCAAACACATAATAAACCTGACCAAAGATGCGCGATGAAGGGGCCAATTCAGAATGATGATTGATTTGGTCCAAACAATTATCCCTGCTTAGGTTTCTAATAAACAGAGATAACAAGGGCCAATGAAATTGTCAACATATTCTTGGTTTGGCTCTGATGATTGCGGCTTGCAAATAGTCTATGAACTGCAGTACTCTGGTTGCAGTATTGATATTGATCACTGGTTTCTGTCCTTACTTGCACTTTTGCTGTCTTTCCATGGTTGATCCAGAAAACCTCCTTGGTTATTTTTTTTCTTCCTAAATGCCAGTTCTCAGGCAGTATAAAATGGTACATGTTTTTTTCTCTCTCTTGTATGCATGTCATGTTTGCCACAATGTCTAGCAGAGAATAAATCTTTTGTTAGACATCAAATACCTGCAGACTTGATTTTGTTCAAGTGGTATTTATAAATAATGCAAACACAAGGATGTGACTTTTTTTTTAATGACATATATCTGAGTGAAATGGATTATCAAAAAGGAAAATATATGGAGTGGCAACTTTGTTCTGTCCAGCAGTTTTTGTGTCAGATGTTTTGTTTTTCTGAGAATCAGCCACAAGCAAAGATAACGGAGGAGAAACAGACAAATGTCGGATGATTTTGGTAGTGGTGATATGGGTATATGGAATATTTTTTGTGAGGCAGGCAGTTGAGAGTGATTAAACCTTTTGTTGAGTTTCCGTTTTCTGCAATGAAAGGGTTGGAATTCAATTTTGCTTTTCAGGTATTCTCTATCTCTGTGTCTGTCTTTGTCTCTTTATCATTATCTCAAACATCACCACAGCAGTCTCTGCCAATCTCTTCGCTGTTCTTTTATTGTTGTTTTACTTTATTCAAAATTCACTCAAAAAAGGACATGGGGATAGTTACCATTTCAATATCATTAATTATCAAATAAGTATGCTTTTCCATTGAAAGGTTTAAAGTTGTTACCCCCCCATCCCCCCCGTCATATATTCATCAATGCTGCATTTATTTAATCATATAAGAACAGTAAAAACAATATTTATTTAGTTTTTTTATTACAAACATTTAAAATAACATTTCTGTCTTAATATACTCTCAATGATGAAAATATCTTTAAAATGTCAATTATTTCAGGATTCTTTGATGAATTAATTTTAATTTGTATGCATACTTGATAAAGTCTTACTGACCCAAAATATTTGAACAGTGGTTTATAAAACAATGTCAGTCTGTCAAACCAAACACCATACATGTATGTTAAAGGGATGGTTTACACGAAAATTTTAATTGTCATTTACTCACCCTCATGTTGTTCCAAACCCATATTATTATTATTATTATTATTATTTTCTTTTGTGGAACATAAAGACGATATATTGAGAAATGTCAGTGGTTTTTCTTTTATACAATGGAAGTCAGTGGGCTTCAATGTTGTGTGGTTCCCAATGAAAAAGAAAGTCATACAGCTTTGTAACAACATGAAGGTGAGTAAATGTTTTTGGGTGGAGTATCCCTTTAGTTCCTAATGTGCCACTAAAAGCTGGGCTCACACTGTACGATTTTGGCCGTCTGTGACAAATTTAGGGAATCCTAAATGATTCCTCTGATCCTGGGCCAAAATCTGCTGTCTTTATTTGTTAGTTTGACATGTTCTCTGGCAGTCGATTATTGACCATTGTGATCAGATTTTACCTCAGACATAATTCTGGCAGTGTCAGACACGCACTCCCGCAGTGGGACTTCTTCTACAACAACAGTCTGATCAAAAACCAATAGGACCGCCAAACCTGATGACACAATTAGTGAGACAACAACAAACCACCACTTTATCCACACACGTCGTCTTTTTTTCCAGTTTTCTTTTCAAGATGATAAAAATTTACTCTAGAGTTTGTTTTTGTTGGTTAGCCACCATTTCTGTCTCGCGTGTAAATGCAGCTCGCGTCATTGAACGTGTCACAGATTGATGATATAAAACTTTGAATGAGTCTACTTGTGTGTGTGTGTGTGTGTGTGTGTGTGTGTGTGTCTGTTTTTAATGTGTCTTGACTGCCATACAGCAACTGAGATCACACAGTGTGACACGGCTTACAGCGAGGATCATGTTCGTAAACAGTCTGACAAGCAACAGTCATAAAGGACTATTATAAATCGTACAGTGCGTACCCGACTTAAGAGCCATCTTACAGATCAGTAAATATTCTGCAGAGTCTGTAATAGATTTGTGTTTTATATTTTTCAGAGTACACACCTGTGCAGTTTAGCTTCCAGTGAAACTAAACTGTTCCCTTATTCCGTTTCCCTCCTTTTCTCCTCCTCACACCTCTTTTCTTTGCTTGTTCTTCTGAGTGCTCCTCAGCTGAATCAACAAAGGAAACAGGAAGCAGATCTCTATACACATGCTCTCGCACATGCACTCTCTCTTACACATCATTTGTCAAATATAAACACTCTGCTCTCCATCACGGTGCCCATTTCTAATGAGTTAATGAAGATCAGAGGTTCTGTGACTCTGCTACTTTGAAGTCACTGCCGTTTGAAACTCTTTCTGCCGTTAACGGGGATTGTATACATTCCTGTGACTGGATGATATTGGATGTGGGGGAATAGGAAAGGAACATTTTCAAATGTATAGTTAACCCAATTTTTCTGAATTCGTCTGACCCATTTGAGAGGTATGTGCTGGTCCGTCACAAAAATAAACCGCAAACCCTAAAACTGCTGTGTGGTCTGTCAGAAATCTCCCTCATCTGCAGATCCGAGCCAAAGAAAGCAGTCAAGAGAGAAAGTGAGAGCAGGTCGGGAATAAAGACCTATAGAATGCACAGCAGCGTGGCAGCACAACACAAACACACAGAATGGAAATGGGATCTGGCTTTCTGCCTGTACAAACTTTAAGCACCGTTCACCTTTTCATCCCGAAATGTTCAATTTTCCTTCAGGCATGTTTGATTGTGTCTTTGTTCGGTTCAAGGTCATTGGTGTAGAGAGTTCTGACGTTGTTGCATTGCTTAACAGAAACCCCATGTTATAAAATGAACTGAAAAGTACAGTGTAGCAAATATCACAGGACGGCTTTTTCTACTGCTGCAGTCACAAAGCTACTTTGTTTCTAGCTTTCAAGTAATTAGTTTCTAGTGTCTTCAAGTGACTTTGAATGTGATTAGGAATATGATAATTTTATTTATCAGAATTCAGAGCATCCAAAAGACATTAACATATCTTACCAACACCAAACCTTTAAATGGTATTGTGTGTGTGTGTGTGTGTGTGTATATATCTAGCATAGCAAACTGTAAGAAATAAAATTATTATTATTGTTGTTATTAATAATTGATATTGTATTTTTCTATGTTGGCTATTTAGATATTGTTTCATTGGTGAAATTTAAATCAGCAGAATACATTTGAAAATCAGTTGTTATATTTGCAAAGCATAAAAATACATGAACAAAGATCAAAGAACTTAACTTTCTTTGTAGCTTTTTTTTGTTCATCATGTTTCATTTGCGTAATCAAGCATGATGCCTTGAATTTTGGACTGTTTGAAAAGACTTGTAATATCCTAAAACCAGAGATAGAGCATATTTTGTTGGCATAATACTCATGTAAGGGTAAAGTTGTGTTGTGATGTTTTTGCGTATTGTAACATTGAAAGGAAATTCAGCCTCATTCATGTACACTGTAAAAAGGGTGTGTGGATTTCTGTTTTATTATAGTTTTGGTGAACTTTGCTGTTTTCAAGCCGTAATTTCACAACTCTAAATCACAGGATGTCACAGCTGTGCGTATGATTTACACACTTAAGAAGATCTGGAGAGATTAATAAACTTGTTCCCCTAAGTAAAAAAAAAACATTCTCATGTTCTTTCGTCCTTTAGGGTGTCAAAACAAAATAAAAACTGAAGCCTGCTGTTGAACCTCACGTCCAAGACTAATGAAACCTGGAAAAGTATGGGCCGGAAATTTCAGAATGGCACGTGGGACCGAATGTTCTCGGTTTATGCATGTGCATGTACAGGCTGAGGTGTAAACATGCAATAAATGCAATACTAGAGTTTTAACACTGTATGATCTTATGACATCACTCACTGATGTCCACCATTTCTAAGGTCCTTTGAAGAGATTGTGTGGTGTGGATGAGATTACGTTCAAACTGTAGGCAAAAGTGGCCTAAATCAGATGTTTTTTTAAATGCGACTCGGATATGTGTTGTTGTTTTTTTTTTTCTTTTTCAAAACAGTGTGAACAGCAAAAACGACATGGAATTTAATCTTTCTGATTTGGGGTACTTCCATACGTGGTCCGAATACAGATGCAGGCCTGATGTTTTGAAATGGAACCTCCGTTTGAATGGTCATATAAGGATTTATGCTACTTTTACGTCGTCTAGAGCAACATTCGGTACAATTCTGTACGGATGGGAGTCACTCCATAGATTTTATAAACCGCAGCTTTGGTCACTCGGTGAACATGGAAGACGGCAGTGAAGTTAGTATTACGGTGACAGCTCTATACAAGCATAACTTGAGGGAAGGCTACAAGAAAAGCTTTGCTTTATTTCTCATTTTCCTTGTCTACTTTTTTTCTCTCCATCTGCATACAAATGCACTAGCTTCTGCAGCACATCATCTCAGTGCTGACTTCAGTGGCCTGCATGTTTACCTCTGAAAATATAGAGGCTTTCTTATTGAGCTGATGAACAGCCAACAACAATCTTTGTTGCATTAATTTCCTATTATCACTGTAAAGCTGCTTTGAAACAATCTGAATTGTAAAAAGCACTATATAACTGAAGGCAACTTGACGTCTAAATTATTATTTTTGTATATACAGAGATATCTGTATCTAGTATCTGTCAGAGGAGTAGGTGCAAATCTATGCTATGTTTATTTAAAATAAATTTTATTCTAGTTAATATTAGCCCAGAGGCTAAGCTTCTTCTTAAGTTCCTGTGGAAAAATACACTGGATTTTTTTTCTTTTTTTTTAATAATTGCTGCAGTTTCATGCTCAGATATTTTTTTTTCCTGAAAGAAAATGGGTTTGTAGCCAAAACTTCTCATGAGAACTGCTGTACAGTAAAGCCTTGCTGACCATGAAAGCCAAGAGGTTTTTACAGGCAGGAAGATAGAGAATGCGCCACAAAACGGGCACAGAAATGTGTTTTCTGTACAGACAAAGGAGTGCGTTGCAGAAGTTGCGGCTTTCTCTAAAAAAATGAATTTACATGAAAGGCTAAACCACTAAAAATAGTGAAGCGCTCTGCCTTCCAGAGGAGGATTGAGCTCCAGGCAAAACCATGGCAGAGTTTTCTAAAACATTGAACCTGTATATATATTCATGTAGCTGCAAATTACCATAAGTTTCTCTTTTGTGTATTTTATATGGACATAAAACACATTACCATCTTTTCCATCACATATGCTACTGGTTAGCACACTAGGCCTGTCAAAAACTCACTGCCAATTGGCTGCTACATGTTTCACAGGTTTTTGAGCCAGCTGTGTGTATATGCGTGTGTGAAATTGAGAAAGTGGGGCATGTTTTAGCCAGAGAGGGCGACGATTGTAAAACAATCTATTGAAACAGCCTGAACATTTCTGTCAGAGTGAATATTTAAATATTACTGAAGAAGTTCTTGTTTGAGAATGACAAAACATGGATTTGCTAATATTATTTTAGCAAGCCTATCTGTTTTTTAATGCAGATTAGAGTGTTTTAAGATGCATTTATATCTACTTATCTTCATCTTTTTCTTTAAGGTCATGGATGAAACAAACACTCAGATTGCCTGGCCATCTAAACTGAAGATTGGAGCCAAGTCCAAAAAAGGTATACACACACGCACAGACACATAGTAGTTATGGTAGTAATCTGTTCACAAGCAGCCACTTCTAACCGAGATTGTGGTTCTATTCAGTTGGTATCCTGCAGTATTTCTCAATAGCACAATCATGTTTTGTGTTGTTTGTGTCATTTGTAGCCTGACCTTGTTTGTTGGAATGTCTTACAGCTTTAAAAAGGTAGTGAAGAGATTAATTACAGCACTCAGAAGAGAGAAAGACGTGAAATTTGCCATCACTCCCTCAGCCGTTGTATTAGAAACACCCTTGCGACATTATTTCTTTTTTTGTCATTTATTCCCATTTCATTATTAAACAAAGCATGAAAAACTTGATTTGCAATGTTGTGAGCAGTGGAAAGGCATTATCACAGTAGGAAAATGGTCCATTAGAATGATTTCTAAAGGATCATGTGACACTAAAGGCTGGAGTATTGATGCTGAAAATTCAGTTTTGACAACTCGGGAATAAATTATGCTTGAAAATGTATTCAAAAATTAATCTATTTGAAATGGTAATAATGTTTTACAATATTACTGTTTTTATTATATTTTGATCAAAACATT
This sequence comes from Rhodeus uyekii, assembly GCA_037043235.1. Lineage (NCBI taxonomy): Eukaryota > Metazoa > Chordata > Actinopteri > Cypriniformes > Acheilognathidae > Rhodeus > Rhodeus uyekii. Next base: position 293,840 of record JAWRVZ010000002.1, on the reverse strand, counting down.
TCCATTTTATATAAAGTGGTGATTAATATCTGATTGTGAAGCAAGTCTGTGAGTTTTCTAATTGTCGGTGGCAGCAGTTCAGACCGACATGTTGGCTTTAAAAAGCCATTGTACATAATAGGCCCTTAAGGGTTTTCCTAAGTGATTAATGTGAGCAGATCTGTCAACCCTAGTTAAAACTGAATCTAGTGTGGGTGAAGAGTGACATGGTGCTGGATGGATTAGGTCTCACAAAAGAAGTTACTGTTCTTTACTACCGGTACCATGATTGTTTAAAAGACAGAGGCCAGTTTGCTGTAATTCTCGTCGTCTTCAAAAGATGACAGGCTCTTAATTTGTGTTTTTTTTTCTATACAACTGATGATATATGAATGTACTTTTGGAGCTAAGATTTTGTGAAGCTGGTTTAGTGCTTTTCTGTGTGCATGTTTGCTCATTGCCACGTGACTGAAAGACTCAAAACTATTTTTTTCTGTTTAGATTCCCTAAAGAAATGAATATTAATAATCCTGCTCAAAATCATGCACACTGCCGTAAGAGGAGGAGGGTCCCTTGGACCCTTTCACTCATCTAAATTGATCATGGCTGACTTTTAATGAGCATTTCGAAAATGACATTAGTAACCACAAACTTTTATTTTTGCATTCACGTTGCAAGGCCTCAGGATAAATCCAAGGCAGCTCCCATATTTAGTGCAAATTTTATATGCTAGAAATATGTTTAAACATTTAATTTGGTGGTAATTGAGAATAATTGAAAATCTGAACATTCTGACTGTGTTTCTGACCTTAAAGCACCAGGATCACTCCATATTTCTTCAGAATCAGTCATTTTCTCCTAATATATTCTTTGAGGATGTACCCAAGATCTCTCTTTCTCTCCATCTCTGCACATTTTCCCTTGTTTTTGTTTTTTCCTGCTTTCTGTAAAGTCCCCTGTTCATCTTGTTGTAAATGATGGTCACTGTTAGGGTTAATGGTTAGACTAGCATGCTAAACTATATTTTACTTTCCCAGGTCTCAAACTGTTTTCTCATTTTCTCTCTCTTTTTTCCTTCTTATACCTTTCGGCTGCTGTAACAGATGTTATCAATCTGACAGATGTCTGTTTCACTCTGCCCTGAGACAGTAAAGCACTTTTAAATGAGGCTGTCGGACAAAACAAAATAACTCTCAGCTTGGAGTGTAGAGAGACCAGACAGTTTGGTTGACAACAGGAATAAATGACTTGATTGAAGCCATGTCCAGTCACCATGGCTATGCGAGTATGTTTGTGTATGAATATATAAGCTACCATTCAAAGTTTTGGGCTCAGTAAATTTATTTTATTTTCTTTAAAGAAATTAATACATTCATTCAACAAGGACACATTCAATTTATCAAGAGTCACAGTAAAGACTTAATAATGTTACAAAAGATTTCTGTGTCCAAATAAATATTTTCTTTAACTTAATATTCATCAAAGAATCCTAACAATCCTAACAAAAAACTATTCAATAGCACAGCTGTTTTCAAGAAATATGAGAATGATTTCAGCAAATTCAGCTTTGCCATCACAGGAGTAAATTACATTTTAAGATTTATTATTTTAATAATAATAATAATACATTTAACTAATATTCACAATATTAGTGTTTTGTTTGACCAAATGTTTGAATGGTAGTGTGTATACAAATATATACATATACAGGGCGCCTGCAGGAGTTTTCTCTCAGAGTAGTGAGGGTACGCACAGAACTGGCATTTCAGTCAGGTTCAGCTGTTTTAGAGTGCATTTACTCATTTTGAGCCTGGTTTTAAACATTAACGATCTGTATTCTAATTTTTCATGTACGGAAAAAACATCAATTACACTTCATTTTCATATTCAAATTAATTTTCACCCATCCCCTCCCACCGTGCACGTACATGTATTTGACTTTACAATACACAAATGCACACTTTTATATTTATTCTCATTCTCTCTTGCTTTCTTACAAAGTGCCCTCCAGCAGGCTTCTGGTGTTCATATTTCTGTCCAAACTGTCAGAAACGGACTTCATGAGGGCCCGACGTCCTCTAATGGAACCTGTTTTCAAAGCTCAGCACTGTGCAGCTTGACTGGCATTGAAGTCCGCTATTGTCCGCTTCATGGATGAGATCACGTTCACGCTGAGCACATGACAGACATGAATGAATCTGTAGGTGCCGTGGGGAATGTTATTCCGCGAGCAGCATCATCCAGCATGACTAGTTTGGCGCTTGGTCTGGAGAGGAATACCCTTGGAGGGTCACACAGACCTCCACATCCTAATCAATGGTTCCCTTACTGCTGTTAGGTACTGGGATGAAATCTTCAGAGCCATTGTCAGACCTTGTGCTGGTGCAGTGGCCCTGGGTTCCTCCTGGTGCATGATAATACCTGGCCTCATGTGGTTAGAGTGTGTAAGGAATTGATGACAAAGGCATTGATGCCATTGAGTGGCCCTCACGTTCCCTAAACCTGAATCTAATTGAGAATCTCTGGGACATTATGTATCAGAGCATCAGACTGTCCAGGAGCTCAGTGATGCTATGATCCAGGTCTAGGAGAAGATCCCCCAGGACACCAGCCGCCATCTCATAAGGAGCAGACATTGTCGTGAGTGCGTCAGTGTCGTGGTCATACATACTGCTAAGCTGAATCAGCCTGTAACTTCTTCAGTTTTTTTTCTTTTACATTGACTTTTGGTATCATTTTGAATCCAGCCCTCAGTCTGTTAATTGACTGTTGTCACATTAATGTCACAAATTGTTTTTAAATTATAGAACGTATAAAAATAAAGATTATATATCTTGTTTGTGTGTGTGCGCGCGTGTAGTATATGTATAAAAACTGATTTTATATATATACATACACAAACATACATTATATATATATATGTGTGTGTGTAAGTGTATGTATATGTATCTTTTATGTTGAGCAATTCAAATGAATGACATTGCAGTTGATATAACAATCTTGAATATGCACCCATTAGCTATTAGATTCTTCACAGACATGCATAGACATTCTCCATTCATAACACATGCCACACATGCAACCCTACACAAACACACTCATGCTGGAGTTGATGACTACCACATGGCAGGAAGAGGATAGTGTGGTGGGATGGACAAGGAGACCCCTACTGGTGTTACTATAATACCTCCTCCAATAACAGTGTAATTATATATGTGTGTATGTGAGACAGTGATTCTTCCGGTTTCATTCCCCCTGCTTTTCTAGGCCCAAATCCTGAATTATGTGAGTGTTTTAGGGGGAGTAAGTCAGAATTTGTGTAGAGAAAAACAGAATTCCAAGTTACTCTGTAGTTGTGTAATGCAGTTACTCTACAGGAGCTATTTTTAGGGAACATAAGTTAACCAGCTTTGTATTTCTTATGATATATGTAGTTGATTGTGTGTCTGTGTGAAAAAGAGAAAAGTGTTAACTTTTGAGACCACTGGTTTTGAAACCATTTGTAATTTTATTCATTGTAGATTAATAGCGCAAATTGTGTTGTGAAGCACCTTTATTAATGGATGACTTTCTTCTCTTATCCTGTACTCATCTGCTCTCTTCCTCTCCCACTCATAGATCCACATATTAAGGTCGGCGGAAAGAGGGAAGATGTGCGAGAGGCCAAAGAGAAAATAATGTCCGTTCTTGACACAAAGGTAACCATTGTGATTGTCATTTTAACTTTTAATAGGTCATGGGAAAACAGGAATATATATATATATATATATATATTTATATAATATTTTATCTTTACAAGCTAAAATGTATAAGCTATTAGAAGATAATATTTATTTTTCTTACTCCATTGATATATTTTTGCCTAAATATTTCTTGTTTTAAGAACATATCTGGCAAGATTAGTAGAAAAACTGCAATGAAATGTTACACCAATCAGAAGACTTTTGACATCTAATCTAGGTATGTGGAGAGGGACTTTGGGCAAATAAGATTTAACTATGGGTGAAAAAACACAGGCAGCATAAATAGTAACTATACATATTTAAATAGATTGATATAATTAATCTATCTAAAGTTACTGAAAGATCGACATGCACTACTGATCAAAAGTTTGGGGTCAATATGATCTTTTTTATAGTTTATGTATTTGAAAGTAATCTCTTATACTCACCAAGACTGCATTTATTTGTTTAAAAACAGATTTATTGTGTATTATATTTAAAATAGTTTTTCATGGAATTTAAATAAACTATTTTAAAATGTAATGTATTCATTTGATCAGCTTCATTACTTAGTCTTCAGTGTCACATGATCCTTCAGAAGTCATTATATTATTAAAAAAAAAACCCATTTCTTATTATTATTATCAATGTTTCAAATAGTTGTGCTGCTTAATGTTAATATGAATTTTTTTCAGGATTCGTTGATAAATAGAAAGTTATTTCTTTTCGGTCTTTGTTGGTGAATTCAATGTCTTCTGACCGAATAAAAATATACATTTTCAAAAAAATACAAAACGGAATATTTTAAAACATTTTGGATAAACATTTGAACGTTAGTGTATCTGAATGTAGTCTTCTAAGAGTCATGAACAGGGATGATGAAATGCTATGAAAGGTTTCCATGAATGCTTCGTGGTCTAAGTTATGAACTTTGACACCTACAGAGTAATCGCGTGACCCTGAAGATGGACGTATCACACACAGAACATTCGCATGTTATTGGGAAAGGAGGGAATAACATCAAACGGGTTATGGAAGAGACAGGCTGTCACATACACTTTCCCGACTCCAACAGGCACAGCCAGGGGGAAAAGAGCAACCAGGTACTGACACACACACACATTTTTTTTTCCTTACCCGTTTTCAGGATCTCCATTTTTATTTTAGTAAAAAGTTCACCAGAAAATGAGAATTCTGTCATGTACTGGTGCTCATGTTATTTTCAAACCAACTACAGCAGAGGGGAGATTTCCAGCAAATATTACTATATATAATTGTCTTTTGGTCTTTTCCTCACTAAAATACATGTTAACAAAAACATATTTTGTTATCCGTGCTATGTGAATGTTTAGTTCTTTATGCTAATTTAGCAAGAACACTTCCATCCAGCCAGCTTTTACTCTCCAGCAGTGGCTGAACTCTCGCTGAATCATTTTATTGGCTGAGGGACATGAGGCAGTTTGCATTGGCTGGAGGATGAGAACGGTTTGGAGTATGATGGATCTGATTGGCTGTTGGACGGCTCTCAGGTTTAAATAGACTGCTGAGTGGTCTGATGAGGCGTGCAGACAGTTTGGAATGTTAGTAGCGTATACAAGCGCACGCATGCACAAACACAGACTTCAGAGCCAAACCAGATGGACTCTCTGAACTGGACCGAATCAGCTGGTTCCAAACTGGGATTAATTCTCACAGGCCGTGATTAAACATGTGGTTTCAGGATGAAATGATGAGGAGAAAAAAACCCTAGCAGGACCTTTAATTAAGGTTTTTTTAGACTGGCGCACTGCCATACACATACTCCTATTTAATGTTTCGATGGGTAATAAATCAGGTTTCTGGATGGGACACTCCATCCTATTTAAGCTTAACAAAAAATTCTTACAGGATGAGAGAAAGGAATAAACAGCTGCACAAATTATTATGAAGAACAATCATTTCTTTGTCCCCTTCTTTTTCTGTCAGGTGTCGATTGCGGGGCAGCTGACTGGCGTAGAGGCAGCGCGAGTTAAAATACGGGTGAATCTTTATGAGCTTGCTTTCTTCTTTTCTTTCATTGTCACTTGTCAGTATGTCCAGGCCGGGGGTTTTAAAGCTATTTTGATGCCAAGCATCCCCATATATGATGATCCTCTTGCAAACAACCAACCTTTTAGGCAGCAATACATTCCATTTTCACACATAAAGGTCCATGTATAATGTATCACTACATTATAAAAACTGTGTCTCCAAAACTATATAACTATTTTTTCTATGTGATTGCACTAAATCCCAAACTTTGTAAAATGTATTCTTGTAAATATTCACAATGAAGTTGGCAGCTTCATTCTACCCACTATTGGATATATAAACCTGAAAAGAATTTTCCCTTAAAGCTCATATTTTCTCAGACCCATATATATATATATGCATCAATATATTATCCTATTTAATTAATAACCTGAGTTAACATATTAACCTGCACAGCCCTAAATGCACTGTATTTATTGTCAAATTTTCTGTGTTAGAAAATGCCTAACGCCCCCTTGTGGCCCAGTTTGATTGGCCAATCATAGATTTGGGACTTGATGTGCTGCACCCCAGTGGTTAAAAATGTCATAACTCGCAGTTGTCTTCTCTGTTGTCTTCAACCTGTCTGTTGTTTTCTACTAAAAAACATCATTCTTCTCAATACGCTCTGTAGGAGCTGTTGCCATTGATGCTGATGTTTGAATGCAGTGGTGTGGTGCAGCATGTGGATTGTAGCTCTCCTGTAGTTCAGCACATCTCCCACACTTACAATGTCTCCATCTCCTTCAAACCACCCTCTCGTCTCTATGGCAACACCGCCATCGTCCGTGGCAACCAGAACAATGCCAGTGGCGTTAAGGTGAGGCATGATGTGAAAGACATTTGAATGAATGCTGCTATGAAAAGAGATGGGGAGTTTTTTAATTACAGTTAAATTATCATTTTATTTTATTAGTAATGTAATATTATACATTATTATGCTTGTATTATTTAAGCAACAAACTATAAATGACTACAGATATAGTTTTCTACTTGAATATATGTTAAAATGTAATTTATCTCTGTGAATTTTCAGCATCAGTGTCACATAGTCCTTAAAGAAATAATTTTAATATGCTGATTTAGAGCTCAAAAACTATTATTATTATTATTATTATCAATGTTGAAAAAAGTTGAGCTGCTTGAAATGTTTGTGGAAACTATTATGCATGAATAAAAAATTTTTTAACAATGGAACAAGGTCAAATCTGAATTTAGTGGTGAAAGTCAACCCTTAAAAGTGCATGTAGTTGACCCAAAAAGAATCAAAACCTCCTACTGAAGTGCCTTTCATTAGTACATATGAAATAAGCAGAGCTCTTGAGTAGAAGGAATGAAACTAGGTCATTTCATGAAATGGAGAGATTTAGTTTTCGAGTAGAGCTGCCAGAAATGAAACTGAAAACATCAGCCTCCACCACATAATATAAGACATTACAAGAGATGGGCGACTGTTTTATTAGTGTGTGTCTGTGTAAGCTAATAAGCTCTTATCCCTGTGTGTGTTTGTGCAACTCTCAAGTGTGTGCTGCTAACATGTTTGTGTGTTTCAGCGCGGTACGGCTTTGTTATTGGAGCACCTCGCTGGGTCTTTGGCCGGCTCAGTGCTGGTCAGCACACAACTGGACATCGCACCCCAACACCACCACTTCCTTTTGGGTCGCAACGGATCCAACGTCAAGCACATTTCCCAGCGCACTGGAGCCAATATACACTTCCCTGAGCTCAACACGCACACTAACCGCTCTGCTGTGTACATTCAGGGCAGTATTGATGGTGTATGTGCGGCTAGACAGCAACTAATGGTAAGGCAACAGTTTGTCTGTCTTTTTTCTATTATGTCTCATGTTCTTTAATTTAAGATCCCCCTCCATATTTGTGGCCAATCTGCAAAACAGAACACATGTTATGTTGAAAGAGATGACATTGAGAGAGATGTTTGGATGAGAGTCACTATAAGTACTGACAGATGATGAGACACATGCCGGGCTGGATGAGGACCTCAAGGCTTTAGCAACATGCCCAACCAGAGGGATTTCAAGGCTCTTGCCAGATTTAATCTTCTCTGCTCTTGTTTTTTTCTTTTCTTCTTCTTCTTCTTCCCCAAAACAGGAAATGCAGATTTAGCCTTGTTGCCATTTCACTGGCACTGTAATCTAATCTTAAAGGTTTCATTATAAGACATGCAAAACTAAAATCAATTATTTGGATTGCCATAAGCAGTTATTTTAGTATTATTTATATACTATTACAGTATTTATTTCTATTTTTAATACACTTTTATTTTTATTCTCTAGGTCTTGGTTTTCATTTTAGTTTTAGAAAAAATGTGTGTGCTTGTCTTTTTTTTAAATATATTTCTATTTAACTTAAATGTGTTGAATTAATTTTTTTTGTACTTCAACTTAACTTAAGACTAAGCTAACCTTAAGTCAACAGTTCTCAAGTTTTAAAGTTTCAATGTTTTTTTTTCTAATATCTGTATTTTATTTCACAAAAAAATATTTGTAGTTTTATGTAGCAATAGCAACAAAAAGCAAACATTCACTCCACTTATCCTTGGATACAGTGAGGTACTTCTAGTGGAAGTGAATGGGGGCCAATCATAAACGTTAGTTACTCACTGCTACAAAACATGAATAACATTATATATTATATTGACATGATTTTACTGTAGTAAAATCGCTTGCTATCTCTTTTTGTGTAAAGTTATAGCTACTTTTACACTTTTGTTGCCTTGACAACATATCAGGAAAGCCCTGAAATGACCTTAAAATTAGAAGAACAAGTTTACAGATCAAATAATGCACAAGTTTTAACACAGAGGAATCAATGTAAGTGATTTTAGGTTATAATAATAGAAGCTTCACACTTCTGCTTTTAAATCCTCCAAAAATGACCCCATTCATTTCAATTGTAAGTGTCTCACCATAACCTTGATTTGTGCCTTTTTAAAGTATTGAAAAAAGTATGTGATAAATAACTATTCTAATTAGATTATATTAAATATAATAATTATAAACAAATGACTACATTCCTTTAAGAAAACCCATCAATTAGGCTGATTCTTTTCCACATTGATTTATGTGTATGTTTGAATACATATATTTTAGAGCTGTTTGCCATTGGTGCTGCTGTTTGACATTAAGGAGGAGATGGCGGTGGCATCTCAGGTGGTCACTACACTTATGGAGCAGCTAGACGTCTTCATCAGTATTAAACCCAAACCGAAACAACCCAGCAAGGTAACAAAAGCCCAGCTCTTTTGTAAGTATGCGGTACAGCCTCTGTAACTGACTATATGTTTTCCTCACAGTCTGTGATCGTGAAGAGCGTGGAACGAAATGCTAGGAGTATGTATGAGGTACGCAGGATACTATTAGGGCTGGAGTCCAGCAGTGTGCCCTCTTATATCAGCCATGTCACGGTTAATGGACATGCTCCAGCCTCCCCTTCCCTGATTGGCTCCATTGGACTGGACACACTAGCGTCAGCTGAACTGAGGCTTCGAACTCTGGGTAATGTAGTTAGTGTGTGTGTGTGTGTGTATAAAATGACTTAACCACAGTGTAAGGTACATTTATGATCTAAAAGTAATTCCTTGAATGTGTATTCTAAGCAAGGCCTGTTTGTATCAATACAACATATACAGTCTTGCTTTAGCTCGCCAGTCACTATAATTACTCCTGTCTGTGTTCGCAGATTACAACTCATGCTGCCAAACAGTTCCATAATTAGCTACAGCTGTGTGTGTATGTGTGTATTTCTGTTTGCCTGTGTTCCACATTCACGTACACACTATTTGTGGGACTTAAAACAGCCCCCTTGTTGTTCTCAAGACTCAAACTTAGTTGTGCATGGTTGCAGTACAGTTAGATTTAGGATCAGTACAATAATAGTAATTAAAAGTTAACAATCATGCTGGTAACAGTAGCTTTGTTTCAAAACCTAACACGCTGTCTACCTAGATAACTTTTATACCATGGTGGGTTAAACTATGTTGCCTTGTAAAATATGTCTCTTTGACCAAATCAAGGCAGCATCACGTGTAAGTTATGAATAAGACGATGCCAGATTATAGTATTACATAAAAAATTATCAAAGATTAAGTTGTGGGAAAGGTTGAAAATAATACAATTATATTATAAAATGTATATATATTATATTTATTTTGAATAAATAATTTATTTTATCATTTAAAATGTACTATTTCACCCAACATTAAAACATTTAAACTTTTCAGGCAGGCACAACAGTATGCTAAATGATACATGATAATACTGTTCATTTATTTTGTCCTCTCTAAATTTGAGAGCTATTAGCTATAGTAAAAGCTATTAGCTATAGAAGTGAAACTGATAGAGTGGAGGATCTTGAAATTTTGTCCCTTGAAATTGCTTATGCTTTCCCTCATTTGAAAGATGCATTGAAGCTAAAAAAAAATGTATACACGTATGCACTAAAACATTGTGATTTCTTACACTTTTGATGTTTTTGTTGCACTTTCTCTGTTTCTTCAGCTGGTATTCTAAGGTCAATCAGCCCAATTCCTAATGGTTCCCCAAACTCAAACTGTGTTCTTAATGGGCACGGATCTGTGTTGAGCATTCAGAAAGGAGCAGTGAACAACACGCAACACATTCATACACCTGCTCACATGCACTCACACACATCTGCTCACACACATTCACATGCCCCTGGTCATACTGCTTCACTCTGGGCCAGTGCGCTTAGTTCAACATCTAACACGTCAGGTGAGTGCAGGCTCTTTTAAATCTCATATATTATTTTCTGATTATTATATAACCGTCTGTCTCTCTCTCTGTGGCTCAGGGTTTTCCACAGACCTGATGTTGCAGTCAGTGTCTCAGACGACTCTCAGTGGTCTTCTGCTCTCTGGGGTCCAGAATCAAGCACACGCTCACACACCGTCCCCTCCACCTGGACTCACACCAATTCATAAGCCAGCCAATGCAGAACATCTCAACGGACATGTGAGGAACTTCTCTTTATTAAAGTTACTGTGTGCATTTGTCTTGTTTTAAACTCACTCTCCTTCTTGTGTATGTTTCTGCTGGATGCTGTATGTTGTAGCTCGCAAATTCTGTGTACAGCCGAATATCCTCTGTATCATTGAACCCTGCCCACCGTGACACATCCCAGGAAGTCATTGGACATACCCAATCAGAATCCATTTCCAATAAATCTACAGATGAAGGTATAACACTCTGTTTGCCTGTCTGTCAATCTCTAACCATCCATTCATTCATCCATCCTGTCAATCTCTGTCTATCTACTTCACTGTATACAGTATGTATTAATTATTCACTATATATGTGTGTACTGTATGCTTATATCAGGCTCAGACACGTTTGTTGAAGTGGGCATGCCGAGAAGTCCATCTCACTCAGCCAATGGGAGTGAGCTGAAGCAGATGCTGGCATCAGGGAAACGACAAACGGTGGAACTTCTGCAGAGAACCAAGAACTCACTTCTTCAGTATGCTTAGTCGTAAAGTTACCTTACATTATAATGGCACAGATACTAGAGATACGAATTGCAGCTTAAATGTTGTTTGTGTCTGCAGTGTTGAGCGTGTGTTGGCCGATTCCGATTGTGAGAATCCAGTGACTGATAAAAGGGCACCAGGAAGTGAAAGAGCTGCAGAAAGACGACTTGGACCACATATGCAGGTTTATATACATGCACACACTCATGGACACATTGTACTCAAATACAAGTGTGCAAAAACTAAACATATTCATATGGTCCTTGTGTTTGAATGTTTTTCAGGCATTTGATTATGAGAAAAAGAAGCTACTGGCAACTAAAGGTGAGCAAAAACTTCGAAATTAAAATCAAAATTAAAATTGACACAAATTTACATCTGAATATGAGGTTAGGTTTTTGATAAACCGTTGTGCTGTTTTGTATAGCCATGCTGAAGAAGCCAGTTGTGACAGAGATTCGGACTCCCACAGATACCTGGAGTGGATTGGGCTTCTCTAAATCAATGCCAGCGGAGAGCATTAAAGAGCTACGCAGGGCACATCATGTGCCATATAAACCCAGCATGTGCACAACTTATGAGGTACAGTGCACAGTCATACAGTTCAGCTGAAATTAAGCTACATCTAAAGGTTTTGATAATGATCTCTTTAAAATGTATTTGAAAAGAGCATGTTTTCAGTTTTGCTTTTTGTGCTTTCCAGAACTCTCATCTCTCCGGGTCACACTCTGGGAGCCAGGAGGGTTTGGGTAATGACACCAAATCCGATAATTGGGGGGATTTGAATGGGAATGTTAACATAAATGGGAACGGACTGTCAGGAAATTCAGAATTTTCCTCTGCTGTCAGCAGTCCAAAGAGAATCAAGAACAAATCTTGTAAGATTTTGAGACGGAAAGATTTTGTACTCATTGAACTTTCTTCTAAACTTGACAACACAAATGTACTGCCTGCTCACTAGTTCTGGCTTTCTCTTTATCTGTGTGCTTGGGTCAACAGGTGAGCAGTATCTCAGCAGCAGTAGTTATATGGACAGTATCTCTATGTCTGGCAGTAATGGCTGCTCTCTCAGCTCATCTCTCAAAGGAACAGATCTCCCGGAGCTCTTCAGCAAACTCGGTCTCGGCAAATATACAGACATCTTCCAGCAGCAGGAGGTAATTTGCATGTACAAAAGGAAATTCCAGTGTTTGCTATGCAAATAAATCAACAGTTTAGTCTTTGCATCATTACTCAAAATATTTAGTATTGATATTAAATATTATCAATAGATATTGATATTAGTATTGATATTAAAATGTTTTAGTAATTACATATTTAAATGTAAATGATACTGTGTGTTTATTTAGTGAAACAGTGTAGAAATGTTGCCTTGATTATTTGTTTTTACTTCTTCCATTAAACCTTTTGAATCAAATCAGAAATAAAGAAATAGGTTTTGCTAGTTCTTCTTGCAAGGGCAATAATAATGAACAAGTGTGGATCAATGGATATTTGTCTCTGCCTTTTGTAAATGCACATTAATACATGTTTATCTCTGTGTTGTTGTCTGATAGATTGATCTGCAAACATTTGTTACACTAACGGATCCAGACCTGAAGGAACTAGGAATTACAACATTTGGTGCTCGCAGGAAAATGTTACTGGCGATTTCAGGTCAGTCAACTTTGTGTTGGTTTCACGTGCTTTGGCACGGCAAAGACGATCAGCTGTCCTTCCTGTCTCCCTGTAGCACTATCTCATACCGTGTCCTAACTAGATGCGATGTGATAAGATTCCAGCGATAAGCAATTTGTCTGTGTACACCAGATGAGACGTGACTGTGGCGTGTCAAAATCAATCAAAAATCACAGCCACTCACAAGAGGGTGTGGGCAGGCTCTCTCGGCAAGCACACTGCACGTGCAATGAAATTAATAAAAATGTAATCAAATTCATAAATATTACATTTTAACATTATTAAAAATACATGCTGTGTGACGGAAACAATCTTTGTCATAGAGAATAGACTTGTTTGTTCACATTGAGGTCACAGTTTGAACGTTGAGGTAAATTATCATAATTATGTTAGATGCTTTTAACATGATAAAGCACATAAACCATAGGCTACCTGAGATTATCATTGCCATATTTTGTATGTTGTTGTTGTTCCAGCCACAATGTCGCAGAAATAGATACAGTTTCTAAAATGGAGTCATTGCGTATTGTCGTTTTGGCTGGTTAGGACAAAAAACTCTGATTAACATTGAAAAGATAGCTTTTATCGCTTGTCACCTCGCATCTGGTTAGGACATGTTAGGCATTTTACATTATGGACATTGCAGTCTTCATGCCTCCCTGCAAGAGGACTGTGCCATGTAGGTCATGCAGGTGGTCAGTGAACATGGGCATCTTTCTCCTGGTGTTTTTCAGCTAATAGAAAGGTCTCTTTAGTGTCCTAAGTTATTGGAACTGTAACCTTAATTGTCTACCGTCTGTAAACCGTCTTAAGGACTGTTCCGCATGTGCAATAATTGTTTATGGTTCATGGGACAAGCATGAAAAAACGGTATGGCCGCTCACTCCAATGACGCTTCACTCATTCTTGCGGCGCAGTGCCGTGCAGCTGCAGAAGAACTCTTGCAAAAATCAAGCCTTACAGATGCTATCTTGGAAGAGGAGGTAAACCTGGAGTTTACCTTCACTGTCCAGGAATTCCCAGATTACATTGACATCGACATCGACAAAGACGTTGTTACTGATAGAAGCTTAGAAGCATTTGTTTTCAAGCAGACTGTTAAAGGCAAAAAGCAACAAAGCATTTTAGACTTTGTAAAGAAACCATAGTAACCGCATGTACAATACTTTTCAGAACTGTGTCCAAGCGAAATGACTGTGTTATGAGCGAATGTGTTTGTGTGTTGAAATGTTGGAGAATATAATTAAAGGTTTGTATCGAGAATCGAAGGTGTTTTTTTATTGTATGCTGGTAAATCTCTGCTGTTAGTTGGTGCACATATGCCTTTTGTTGTTAGCAAACATATACAGTGTGTGTATATTTTTATATCATGCCGATCGCTTCATCAAACAAATCGCCATATTGGCATTCAGTTATCTCAGTCCTCGGTTATCTCAACGCTTTTTTGCAACCCCAGAGGCCGTCGACATAACCGGGTTTGTGTGTGTGTGTGTGTGTGTGTGTGTGTATATACACACATTTTATGTATATTTTTATGTGTGTGTGCTGTACGTACAGTCATATTTGTCTCAGAAAGATAGTTGTTGACTGAGAAAAAAAAATCTGTCATAGATTCATAGTTTTTATGAAATTGGAGGGAGAAAGGCAGCTTATTAGGTTTAGGAATGAAGCTCATGTGTTTTCTTGAAAGATTACTGATCACATTTGAATGTCTCCTCAGAGCTGAATAAGAGCAGGAGGAAGCTTTTTGACACGCCCAACATTCGCTCCTCCTTCCTTGAAGGCGGGGCCAGCGGTCGTCTGTCGCGCCAATTCCACTCAGACATGGCGAGTGTCAGTGGTCGCTGGTGATCTCTTACCTGTAGGATTGTGGACCACAAACCACTTCATGCTGGACTCTGGTTGACAGCCAAAAATGTGTTGAGATGTTATTAAGAATGCTTTTTGTTTGTGCCTAAAAATATATGAAGGGAATTCAATATTGTTAAGAGAATGTGCCATTTAACGTGGTCTTGCATTTACTCTGGGAGAACAGGCAAAGCACAGAGTTTAAAACTAACCATACTGTCAGCAAGAGAGCTTCAGTATTGGTGTCTAGCACTTTAACCTGTAAACTCTGCTGTTTTTGCCGGTTGGTTGTATGCAACGTCTGTCTTTTGTAACGTTGATCTGTCCAGTGTCAAAGCCAAATGCGTGCACTTATTTAGCAGGTAATTCCAGATCACTCACAAAGATCATTTGCTTGGTAATCACAACCAGCTGATCCTTATGTTGTTTACCAGTTCAGTGTTTAATTACTTATTGGTCATTGTGGTATTGTTGTATTTTAATACATTTTATTTTATAGTTCTGTATGTTTTCATATTTTATGTTAATCTTTTTAAAAGGCATTATCAGTTTACTTTTTTATTTTGACACTGTTTATTGTTTAGTCTGTAGTTTCTAATTTCTCAGAATGCCCCATCGTCATCTCAAACAGAAGGCAGTCATTCTTTTGATAATTTACATTTACTTGTAGCACAAACATCAAATTTAAGCTGCATTGGGTACTTTTCAAGTCTAGCGTTTTGATGTTTGCATGTATAAATGAATTTATTTTCTTTGTGCAAAAATGTTATGCATCTGCCAGGTGTTTTGTCGTGTGTGTGTGTGCACACTTGGAGCTCAAAGCCATAAATAAGTCTTAAGGGCTACTGTTGGTAAATCTAATTTTTCAAATCCGTAACCAGATATTACTTTTTCAAGTTTTTTGTTTTGTTCTTTTCCAGCCAGATTGTGTATATCAATAGAACTATTCACAGTATATCAGTGATACCCGATTAGTTTTTTTTTTTTTTGGTTTACATTTGTATGAGGTCTTTTGTACATTCATGGTACAGCCTACAAAGATGAATGTATAACGGATAAAAAGAGATTTTCGAAATAGAGCTATTCTGTTGTTAAATACTTCATAAGAAACCATGCTAACCTGTTTTATATACTTTTGTTTTTGTTTTATGGAAGGAAAATAATGACAGCGGATAAAATATTGCACAAACCACTTTGGTACTTTTGTATTATTGCTCAGTGATATTATTAATTGTTTAATTGTAGGTTCAAAGTGAAAATCTCATAAGATTCATGAGCAAAATATGGACTTGTAGAGATTAATTTTCTACCATAGTGGAACCAGTGTTAATGGTTACTGAGCAGGGTTTGTGATCAAAGTTCATTATATTAGTTGTTGTTTTTTTCTATTTTTTTGCATCATACAAATCGTGTTCATTCAGTTATTTTCAGTTATTTTTCACTTGCCATTTGAAATAACTTCACTGTTTTAACAGTGTCATTTAATTTGTTTTTTATTATTTTTATTATTGTTGCTATTATTATTATTATTTCTTCTGAGGGAACAACTGTGTTGTTCTGTTTATTTGGTTGTGCTGCCTTCCTCCTGGAGTGGAGCATTATGGGAGTACAGTTTTCAACTTCTTTAGGATGTCACACTGACATTTCACATTTAAGTCTTTGACAAAGGGAACAATGTTCATGTTTTTGCCTTATACGAATGTTCTATGAATCCAAATCAGTGTCTCCTAAAGCATTGCCAGAATATTTCTCTCTGAAAGTAACTGGGAGAAGGGAAACCAAAAGCAAGAGAACAGAAAATATTTGAAATGTTCTTTGTGGTTTTGTTCTAGAAAATAAAAATGTTTGCAAGCCAAATCAAGTTTGCTTTATATTTTATTATAAATCTATTACAGGGTAAAACTATATAATTGCTTTAGGTATGGAATCAAAAGAAAGAGAGGGAGTAAAAGAGTTATAAATGTGTTGCTATTGTCTGATGACTGCAAATGAAATGAGAGTAACAGTTGAGACCTTTAATGACAATAACAATGTACAGTGGCACTTTAAAAATAAAAAAATAACAGTCTGCTTCATGCATACAAAGGACACAGACAGCCACTTCTCTTGAAAGTAAGAGCAAATGCATTGGTAACTAAGTGTGCTTTGTGCTGTTTTGCACATGAATGTTCATCTGCTTGTAAATAGGAAAAACTGCAGGAACTGTAAGTGAGCGAGAGAGAGAGAGACCAGGGAGGGTGAAGCTGTCAGCATGATGTGGAAGAGTGCAATGTAAAATAGTGAGTAATTAACAAGCAACAAAGCTTTGAACCTCCAGGCTTGACTATTTTAAAACTAGTTAAGTTAATGCCATGGAACATCAACCACCTTGAGCTGTTGAGATGAAACTAAGAAAATCTGATGCATGAAGGGGAAAAAAGCTGCTGTATTGTGTTGGTGTAGATTTTTAGTTTACCAAAGAACATAAATTCATACTGCCTCCTAATTTAACAAAATATTTGGTTGCAAACATGAGTGTGCATTTATGCAAATCAAATTAAATGACTGCATTTTGTTCAAGATATTTGGCGTGTGCACAGTAGAGGTCGCCGTTTGCTTTATTTACCGCACTTGTTTGAATGTACATCAATAACTGATGTACCATTTTTCTAAAAGAACTTGAGGGGAAAAAATTGCCAAAATGTAACCATGTTAATACATTTGAACCTGTTTTTATCTCAATCTGATTCCATGCCAAAGACTAAGCATAACGTCCTCTCTTGCCTGCAGGACTACCAACATTAATTATAATATTCTAATTAATTAATTAAATTTGATCGCTTGGGAATTATGAATCTCTATTAAATTTAAGTCTAGTTTCAGTTAAAAATGACTATGTTTTTCTTGAGGAATCGATTCACTCGTCACCAACTGGCATAGACAGTTGATGGTCATAAACTAATTTCGGTCGTGAATTTTCGTGGTGTTTTTTGTTGTTGTTGATTTTTATCGTTATCTTATAACACATCACCAACTGTCGTAAATATATTGGACGGTCCAGCGACAGAAAATGAGTGAATCTTTTTGGTAAACGGTTTCAAAAGATTCGAATCACTGGAAAGAATCGATATCCCCACCCTGTTCATGCAGGGCCCGATTCGGTACCAAATAAGGACATGAGCTCGAGCGCTTGAAGTGACGTCAGTGAGATGATGGAGAGATAAGGAGTCTTTTCGCTCAGAGGAGGGAGCAAAGGTGCAAGGGATGTAGAGTGTGCTGAAATTGAGAATTAACAGTAGCGTAGACCATAATCTCGTTACATAACCCTTCATTGAATGCGCCGTTCATTCGCGTTATTCCACACACTATTCCCGTCTTCCGAAAACACTTGTGGCGTTCGTCAGAGCGAGAGAACTTGGATACATTTCAATTTCTCGAGATGAGGAGAACCAAGTTCATTTTATCGAGTCAATAGAAGAGAATACTCTTCCTTCTAGCGTCTATGCTTCTGTCCTTGTATGTATGTCCAGTGGTGACGACCCGCTGACGCGGTTTCCAGCACAACACCGGGGAACAGAAAAGAGAGGAACCGAGGCGATAGAGCGCCAGACTCTGCCTGTTAGGTTTTCCAAGCCGAAGATAAAGCGTATTCCCGCAGATCTCCACACGCCTCTGTAGACATGGAGGCGGCGAGTTTGGCTCACGGGGGAATGATCAAGAACGTGAGCCTGGAGTCACTCCAGCTGTGCGAAAGAGACGGTAAGAAACGGCTGGAACACAGTGAACGAATGTAAACTTCTACCCGTTTCCTCCTGATAACACATCTTTTTAAAGGGACGTGTTTGTGTTGTCTCGCATTGAGCGCCTTAAAAGTCTGTAGTAATACGGGATTATACATTCATGTGGAAAATCCTGTTACATCCACGAAAAGCGGGATAGTGGGACGTGGCAGGCTGCCTTTGTGTGTGCTGGCTGTGGTATCTCAGAGTGAAATCTCTGCTGGCTGTGGGAGGGTTTCGTTTCAGCACCATGGACACTACCCTCTTGCAGTCCGCTACCTTTTCCAATTTAATAGCATTTTATTATCAGCCAGTCAAGCTGAAACCAAAAAAACAGTCTTGTAAACATGTAGAGAAAATGATATTTAAGAAATAAAATAAATGCATCAGAATGCTGATGTGGCAGTGAGTGGGGGATTTTAACCGTGTATTTTTTTTAAGTGTTGTCTATACCTCATACACAATGAACGGATAAACTCGACTTCATGGTTTTAGACTTCATGGTAGAAGGTGAAGTCATGTGCTTGCAAACACACACACTCTTACTGAGCAAGACATATTGGGAGGAACCTGCTGTGGCTTTCAAAGGTGTAGATGCTTGATGTTGAGGCTTACATGGGCATAACGTATGCCTTTCATCTGGTCTCTGCCCGTATGTTTCCATCTCATTTTGTATGTGTGGAATTGCAAGCTTATAAATGTAAATCCATTTTTACTGAAGGAAGCACCTTTGTCTTTTTCATAAGCGTTACAGTCATCAGTGTTTCAACTGTGAGCTTGTGTTTGAAAATGGCAAAATGTGTCAATCCTCTTTGACTGAAGAAACAACCTGCAGATTCACAATTTGGCAGCCTTCAGAAGAATGCAGCGTTCCTCTCTAAGGGTAGCACAGTGACTCACCAGGTTTTTGAGAGAGAGGCGATGTTTTTATCTTCTCTGCATGAATGTATTTGAATCAGCATTAATTAGCCTGAATGGATTGCTGTGCTGGCAGCAAACTGCCTCTTATCTCTTTGAGTTACCACATGTGCACATCAGCGCTTGTTTCATTTTGTTTAATTGCAACAAACTGAGGGAGTGGATAATGCATTGTGTTTTTGAGGTACTAACTGAACTCTCTAATTAGTTAACATGAGTGTGTTTCTCAGACATGAAGGAAAGCACTCCTTTTAAACATCGGCCAGATTGATTGCCTTACCAAACACAGCTGTATCTGATTTAAGCATCCTTATTTAAGATCTTTACAAGAGGATGCTTTGGATATTTGAAAATTATGCTATAAATGAAAATTTTTAGCTAACACATGCTATCAGATAATGTTTGAAACTGCTAGCGCTGGCTAATGCTAACCCATCAGCTGAGTGCTCAGTGTAAATATCTAAATCTGATTAGCTAGAAACCTGAATCTGATCTGTACAGGACTTTGAACACTCTTGGGAATTTCTTTGCAACACATGAGCAAATATGTTTAGAGAAATGTTGCAAAAATGACATATAGATTAAGATGGAATGAAATGATCGTAGGTTTGACCCCAATTAGAGGTGACTGGTTAACTGTAAACCTTTTTCACCATTGTGCCCTTGAGCGAGGGATACGAGTATTTGGGATGCATCGTATGTGCAATATGAGACCTAGGCTATGATAAACTCCCTAACAAATCACTTGTTTAAAAGGAAAGGAAATATCACATTTCCAGCTAAGAAAATATATTTGTTTTTAATTTATATGGAATTACTGATATACATGCTTAATTAATTGTGAGACTGCTTGTAAAATCATCTCTAATTAAATGCAAAGATTTCATTCTGCATGATTAAGTGTTGTAATGATTATATGTTGCTTGAGGCTTATCTTGAGTTCATTTTCTCTGCCCTAGAGAAGCTGTGGGCTCATAAAGAAAACAGCAGCCTACACTACCATTATATTATGTGCACAGCGCTCACAGCAAAAGTTAATTGCAGAGTAAATGTGTTGTCTTCTTTATTGCTAGCAGAGAGAAACAGATTATGTTCAGAGCAAATTTTCCCATACATATTTGAAACTAGGTTCCAAAGTAATCATGTAGATGTAATATTGGTTTTGGGTTTTGTTTCATGTCTTCTATAATGACATTTGTCTCAGTCACGGCCTGCGTCTGAAATCGCATACTTTGAGTAGGTACATATTTTGAATAACTAATTACTTCACGGCGCTCGTGGTCATGGGTATCAGTTCACCTTGAAAAAAAAAGAAAAAAAAATACTGCACCTGGGTTCTTCAAGTCACCTTCAATGGAATTTTATTACAGTAGAATACTTTCTTTTTTTCACTCTTGTTATAGACCGATAAAATTGCATACGACATTCTTGACCACCAGGCTTTTGCTTGAATTGTTTGAATGGTTTGCTTTGTATTTAATACTAATAGCAATAATAATAATAATATCCTTTCAGGTTTCATTTAGTTATTGTTTGTAGATAAATTATTTTAATAATCAGTAACCAGGCTAAATCATATTAGTTAGATGGGAGGTTCTGTCATTCTTGCAGTAGATGCTATGAAATGTTTTAAAGTTAGACTTGATTAACCTGCTAAAACCTGGCTTATGAAATCATATTTGATAAATAATTTGACATTATTGATCACAACCAAAATATATTTTATTATTATTAATAATTATGGAAGCAAGATCATTGTAAGTAAAAAAAAAAAAAAGAATGTGTGTGTCTGTGTGGGTAGTGTGTGTGTATATATATATGTGTGTTGGGGTGCATTATTCTGCAGAAAGAAGCCATTTCCACCAGAGAACACCATTGTCACAAAGGTCTGCAACAATGTTTAGGTAGGTTGCACATGTCAAATTTACATCCACAACATGAATGTCTTGACCCATGGTTTTGCAGCAGAACAGATCGCCCGGAGCATCCCACTCCCTCCACCCGCTTGTCGTCGTCCCACAGTCCATCCTAGTGTCATCACTTCCCCAAGTAAACGGTGCACACATACTCGGCTGTCCACGTGATATAAAAGAAAACAAGACTCGGGCGACTTTCTTCTATTGCTCCAATGTTCAGTTCCGGCACTCACGTGCACATTGTAGACACTTTTGACGGTGGACAGGGGTCATCATAGGCACTCTGATTGATCAGCAGCCACACAACAATAACGCAACGCAACGCAATATGGCAGAATATGTACCACCTTCAACATAAAATAGCTTTGAAAATAAACTTGAGACTCTATGACTGGGTGTTGTGAACTAAACTGTTGAAACTGTATGAATTTACTGCCTTGTAAAGCTTGTTGTACTGCACTAACTGTATGTATTAATGTTTGTGTGTTCAATGTGCATTTTTGAGTGGGTCCAGAGCTCATTAAACAAAGCACACTACTCTTTACATGTTGCAGTGCTGTTTGCCCACATTAAGACCTCACTGTAGTTTTGGATTTTTGAGTGTGTGGTTTTTCCTAGGTTAGATTTACAGTCAAACATTTGTTTCTATTTGGTTTTGTTATGTAATACTGCAGTTTTATGAGGTGTTTTAGTACTCTAGATTCTTTTGTGTGTGGATGGCTTTAAGTGGTGCCACAGGAAGCTTTTATCACTCATTAGAGTCAGATATAGAACCAGATGCTCCATGTTTTTCCTTCCTTTAACCCTCTCTCATGGTTCAGCAGGTTCTGTACTCTCCTACATGTTTTGTTTTTATATATACGCTTTTGTTCAAAGTTTGTGATCAGAAATGTTTTTATTTTTTAGTGTTTTTGGTTCTTAAAGTTTTTTTTTTAAATGTTGCAAGAGAAATATTTATAACATTATAAATGTATTTTTCTGTCACTTTCGATCAATTTAATGCTAACAATTAATTCAATTGCTTTCAATTTAATAAAAGTATTAATTTTACTCCACATTTTTTATGGTAGTGCATTATGTTAACAGTGTACATTAAGGTTTCATTGGTTAACATCAGTTAACTACATTAGTTAACATTAATTAGTAATGAACTGCACGTCTACAGCATTTCTTAATCTTTGTTAATGTTAATTTGAATATTTACTAATACATTATTAAAATCAACATTTGTTTTTGTTAACATGTGAATGAACTTGAAGTATAACATGAACAAACAATGAATGACTGTATTTTTTATTAACTAACTACTGTAAAGTGTTACCAAAATGTTTTATCTGTCAGCTTTTTGAAAATCTGCTATCTTTCTATAATTAAAAACAGAAAAAAAACTTTCTATTTGAACGATATCTAAATATCTGTTTATTTTATAACTGCTACAGTCTATGAAAATAATTTAAAATATAAATAATAAATAATCACTTTGTTTACGATCTTACATGACCAAAACTTGAGTGCTGATCACGGTGTCTGTAAAGGTTCTTCCCATCTACCTCTTTAAATTATGGTACATTGATTAATGGCCTTGATTTGTTTCCATGGAAACTGCAGTCTTTGTTAAAGCATGTTGAAAAACCTGTGGGTGTGTTTTGAAGCTGGCACTTTAGTAGAGATATGCAGTCTGCTGGTCCTATACTTGTTTTTAGGTACAAAGAAAGCAATATGATTTTGTTCCAAGTTATTTTAACCACTGTTTGACTAAAGCGCCGATAAGATTCCGATATAGATTAACATTGGGTTAACATTTGTTTATGCTGAACATATGGCACATCAAACCAGTTTCTTAAAGTGTGAAGAAAAGCAGATTCTGTAGTGAGAAGATGTCTGATGAACAAGCATGTGTTGTTTGTGTAAGGGAGGCTGTTGGCAGAGGTGGGGTTTGGATGGATAGTTCTGGCAGGGCCAGTGTTTGTATAGTGCATGAGCGTATCTATAACTGAACTGGATGTTGTGAGTACAAGTATTTTCATGTAAGACTTTTCATTTGTGCATTTCTCTTATTGGAAGAAGAAGTCTTTCTTTTTCTTTATATCTCAGTAGTGCCACTACTTCTAAAAGCTAAAAACTTCTATGGTGACAGGATTCTTCTTTTGCTCCACATCTATGGAACTCTCTTCCCTCTGAGATTAGACATGCAGAATCCTTTAATGTCTTTACATCTTCTCTTAAAACCTATTTTTCTGGGTTGCTTTTATGTAAATATATAGTTTTTTAAATAATCCTTTAAGGGTTTATTTATTTATGTAAAACCAGCAATATTGTGAAATGTTTATTTGTAAAATATTTTTTGTATGTTATGTTTTAAAAAGCAGAATTTTTACTCCAGTCTTCAGTGTCACATGATGCTGATTTACTGATCAAGTAACATTTATTATTATCAATGTTGAAAACCAGGGCTGCTTGTGATACACTACGATACATGTTTTCAAGGTTCTTTGATAAATATAAATTATTTTAATAATTTGATAAATATAAATTTAATTACCATTATGATAAATTATAATGTTTTGTTTGTAACATTATAAATGTCTTTAATGCCACTTTTGATCAGTTTAATGTATCCTTACTGAAAAAAAAAATACTTTTTTTAAGCAGTTGACTATGAATCCTGCAACAGACATGGTAATTTGTGATTATTATACTTTTTATGTTCATTTTAGAGTCATTTATTTATCACAGGAATATGTCAGCAGTGGTAATGAAGTCAGTTTAGGAGAAAAAGGGCTCAGTGTTTAGTTAACAGCGAACTGAGGTTGCTTATTGTACAGTGAAGCTTTATCATGACCCCATTCATGGTGTTAAGAGGCGGATCACTGTGTGTTTAGTGTGTGTGTGTGTGTGTGTGTGTCATTCTGGAATCCCACATTCCTGTTGTGCTTCTCTGAAGATAAGTCAGTGCCCACACTGTAGCCATGCCAATGCAACACAGCACATTTATCACTCTGTGCATGATTGTGTATGTAGGTTGTCATGTGTAACAGTATTTATAGAGAAACACTATCCATGTATGATTTCAGACAATATCCTTTCTTTCTGTCAGGTAAAGCTGAAGACACTGGAGTGGTGGGAATGGAGGAGTTACCTGTTGCTCGCAACATCAAGATCAGTAACATCACCTGTGACTCATTTAAGATCTGCTGGGATATGGATCCCCACACCACAGAGAAGATCACACATTACTTCATTGACTTAAACAAGAAGGAGAACAAGAACTCCAACAAATTCAAACACAAGGTAACCAATGTTTCATGGCTCTGCTGTTCATCATAACTAAAAAATATCAAATTCTTTCCTTGACTCTTGCTCTCTGTCTTTAGGATGTGCCTACGAAGCTTGTTGCTAAGGCGGTCCCATTGCCCATGACAGTGCGAGGCCATTGGTTCCTGAGTCCACGGACAGAATACACTGTTGCCGTGCAAACAGCTTCCAAACAGACTGACGGAGACTATGCCGTATCAGAATGGAGTGACATTGTCGAGTTTTGTACAGCAGGTTAATCCGCTAAGCACACACTTACATATAAAAGACAATGTAATATAAGGCTAGTTTGTATTATAAACAGCCATGTGAATAAGGTAGGACACCCTTTTGAACTCCATGGTTTTATTATTCAGGACAAAATAAAAAAAATCATCTGGTCTTTAGCAGGTCTTAAAATGAGGTAAATACCACCTCAGATAAACATCAACACATGACATATTAAAACTGTGTCATTATTTATTTAACAAAAAATATGCCAAAATGTGTGGAAAAACTAAGTACACCCTTACTGCTTCCATAGGAATTTAGAGTTTAAGTAGCAGTCAGGCACTGCTAATCAAATGCCTTTAATTAATCATCAGCAAGTGTGACCATTTCTATAAAAGAAGAAGTCTGGGAAGGGTCATAAGGCCATTTCCAAACAAGTCCATCCTTCTACAGCGAGGAAAATTATTCACAAGTGGAAAACATTCAAGACAGTTATTAAAATTCCCAGGGGGTGGACATGCCAGCAAAACCACCACAAGGTCAGAAGGTGCAGTGCTCAGAGAAACTGCAAAAAAGTCAAAAGTTACAGCTCAGATTCTACAGACCTCAGAAAAAGCTGAATAAGTATGGCTTGTTTGGAAGGCTTGCTAGGAGAAAGCCTCTTCCCTCGCAGCAAAAAAGAAGGCAGCATGGCTTAGGTTTGCAAAGTTGCATCTGAACAAACCTCAAGACTTCTGTAACAATGTCCTTTGGACAGACGAGACCAAAGTGGAGATGTTTGGCCATAATGCACAGCACCACATTTGGCGAAACCCAACACAGAACACAGTAGGTTTGGCCTTGTTTTGTAGCCACAGAATCTGGGCACCTTGCAGTCATTGAGTCGACCATGAACTCCTCTGTATGCCAAAATATTCTTGCGTCAAATATGAAGCCATCTGTCGGACAGCTAAGGTTTGGCAGAAATTAGGCAATGGAACAGGACAATGATGACACCAAGAATGGCTGAAAAAGAAGAGAAATCAAGGTGTTGCCATGGCCGTCAAAGACCCGATTGAAATTCTATGGCAGGGCCATAAGAGGGCTGTGCATAAACAAATACCCACAAACGCCCTGATAAAGTCAGACAGAAAATGAAGCTGGTTCTTCAAGCAACTGAATCATAAGGTGTTTTTAGTTTTTCACACATGGCTTCTCCATTTTGGCTTTATTTTTGTTAAATAAAAAATGACACTATAATATGTCACTTTAATATGTCATCTGAGGTTGTATTTATCTCATTTTAAGACCCACTAAAGACCATATGTTTTTATTTTAAATTAATTCTATGTCCTGATATGTAAAACTTTGGAATTTAAAAGGGTGTCCTTTCTTTTTCACAGGACTGTAGCTAATTTAATTTACAATGGTAATTATACTAGTTCAAAAGCTATAGATTGACATAATAACAAGACATAAAAAAAATATTTATCTAAAAACGAAACACCAAAATAACTTCATATAAAATAATAATAAAAAAGATAAAACATACTACTCAGCTTTTTAGGTAGATACATTGAGATGACTATTGAAAACTGATGACAAATAAAAATATTTCCCTTCATTTTTCTAGATTATTCCTCTGTGCATTTAACGCAGCTGTTACAGAAGGCTGAAGTCATTGCTGGCAGGATGCTCAAGTTCACTGTCTTTTACCGGAATCAGCATGAGGAATACTTCCAACACTGCAGGTGATTTTGAAATAAATACCTCAGTAAAAATGCTTAGGAGAGAGGGAGGGGAAAGAGATGAAGTAATGCTGGTGGAGGAAGACAATGACAATCTTTCTGTGCTGTTGTGATTCAGCTTGAATTTAGGAAGCAAACAGCTCCCTCTTGTGGAATAATGTTCTCGTTAATTGGCCAGATTTATGTTCTGGTTTTTGTGAACCACATTTTTAATTTTATTTAAACTACCATTCAAATGTTTGGGGTCAGAAGATGATCAAACAGTAAACATTTCCAGTGTTACAAAAAATTTCTATTTCAAATTAATACTGTTTTTATTCATCAACGAATCCTGACAAATACGATATCCACAAAAATATTAAGCAGCAGAACATTAATAATTAGAAATGTTTCTTCAGCATCAAATCAATAAATTTAATTTGACAAAATACTGTATTTTTGGTGTAAATAAAAACCGTACCGACCCTAAACCTTTAAACGGTGTAATGAAAAAAATAAAAGTAATTCAGGAAATTGAGAAATCTCTCTCTTTCTCCTCCAGAAATGACCTTGGCGGTCAAATGATGCCCTCAGTAAAGGATAACAGCGGTAGTCACGGTTCACCTCTCAGCGGTAAACTGGAAGGGATCGTCTTCAGCTGCAACACAGAATTTAACACCGGTCAGCCCCCGCAGGATTCCCCGTACGGCCGCGTTCGCTTCCAGGTACCCGCCGAGGTTCTGTTCACCCCTGACACACGCCTCTACTTCGGGGACTTCTACTGCATGTATACCGCCTATCATTACGTCATCCTTGTCCTGGCCCCCCGGGGCTCGAGCGGAGACCTTTACTGCAGCGATCGCCTTCCAGAGCTGGATGTGACAAACAACCGCTTTCTGACACGTGTGTGCGGGGAGGATGGGCGGGTGGTGTTTCAGCATGCACAGGACGTAATTCTGGAGCTGATTTATACTGAGCCGGTGCCACTGGCACAGGGGACTGTCTCTCAGATCAGCGGCCACCAGTTGATGAGCTTGTCAACCCTCAATGCAAAGAAAGACCCCAGCTGCAAGACCTGCAACATCAGCGTTGGCCGCTAACTCTGGCGCACTCTTACACACAGACCCAGCTGTGCATAGGCTCTAAGAAGAAATCTGAAGACCTCCTGAACAAATCAGACTCCTCAAAATGGTGTTACAGAGCCAGATACAGATGAACCCCAAGAAAAATGGCCACCCAATCCTCCATATATGTCCATGTGGCTTCCCAGAACCCCAGCTGATGCTAGAAAAGTCTGTGCTTGATTAACCGAGCATTCTAAATGAATGCATATAAATTATAAATACATTATTGTGCAACAGAGAAAAAAGAGAAGGAAAAAAACAGATTCAATACAACAACAAAAAAATAGACATCAAGAAAAAAGAAAAAAGAGCAAGAGTAAAAGCTACTTTTCCAAAAAACTTGAATCCCACTGTGAATCTTTCATGTGTTCTTGGTGCTTTTTCTGCTCAATTATTAGACCCCAGCCCTGTTCATCCTCAAATCATTTGTGACCTTTTTTAACACACAAGGACGTCTTTCTGCAGTGGCCGTCAAACCGCCCGTGTTTCTTATGTCAGACTTGTACTGCATGAAGTCTGATCCTTTAAGCATCTACAGTACATGCCACCTCAGCCTTTAAACTTTCTATATGGGGATTTTCTTCTCTTTCACAGATCATTTCCCCTTTGCCCGCTGATCCTCTATTCACCCTTTTGACAAGCGCCTCTGAAGACTTCTACTGCATGTACAGTATACTACCTATCATTACATTATCCAAACGGAGCTGCTTTAAGAGATTTTTGCCAACCAGTCATTTAAGCACCTACATGCCACCTCAGCCTTTAAACCTCTTTTACCTTCAGTCTTTTCATTTTCTACTCTGATCGCAGTTCTCCTTTAACCTTTCTTACTCCTTAAACATGGTATTTTGATGATTATGTTTTGTTTTTAGAGAATGTGTGTTGCAGTAGTAATGGTGTATGTTGATTCCTGATAGAACATCAAGCAGAAGTAGAATTAATTTGTCTAAAACATATCCTAAACAAATGCATTGCAAGACACGGCTATGTCCAGGTTCTTGAGGGTATGCACTGTCTTATTAGAGGCCCTCTGGTGGTGAAAAAGATCACAGATGCATGCCTAAGATTTTGTGCTGTACTGTATCTGAACTTGTTACTTGTTCCTTAAGCTTCAGAAAACAGAAGCCAGTCTCAAGCGATGCACAATTTTATTTTTATTTCTGAAAACTCTTAGCTGAAAGTATTCTAAAACCTGTGGTCGACATGTAGCTTTTGCTCAAAACAAAGTATAATATTTTCATTTTTTACCCTGTATAACCAATTCTTTGCTCTATATTCTCATACACTACTGTTCAAAAGTTTGGGGTCAATAAGATTTAGTAATGTTTCTGAAAGAAGTCTCTTATACTCACCAAGGCTGCATTTTTTTATGTTAGATGTTTTTAAATGTAATTTATTCCTTCTAATATGCTGATTTTCTGCTCAAGTAACATTTTTCCATTATTATCAGTGTTGAAAACACTTTAATATTTTTGTGGAAACAATGGATTTTTTCAGGATTCTTTGATAAATATAAAGTTCAAAAGAACAGAACTTATTTGTCTTTTGTAAAGTTATAAATGTCTTTACTATCACTTTTGGGCCGTTTAATGCATACTTACTACTTAAAAGTATTAATTTATTTATATTTATTACATCCAAACTTTTGAACAGTAAGTGGGTGTTTTGTGTTTCCTGGGAGTTCTGATTATATATGGGTGTGTGTGTGTGTGTGTGGTGTTTGTCTGCATGTTTTGTTTACATACTGTATACTGTAAGTGTGTGAACTGATTAGACTTGAGTGTGCTGTGCCGTTTGGATTTGTGAGCGTTTGACTGATAAGAAGAGGAATTTGGCAGAGGAAGTCTGTCGTATAGCTGTGAACTTCAATAGACAAGAAAGGATGAAAGTGAAGCAACAACATCAAAAAAAAAGTTTATTGACTCCACACTTTCATGACGTTTCTGATCAGCATACACCAATCTTACTCGGTAGAAAACAATAGTTCAACTATGGACTCAAGTTCCCGCTGTGTGAATGTGCCTCAAACTGACAGACATGTTCAGTAAATATTTTAGTTTTTCTTGTTGCCATGTTTATGAATACCAAAATGTGACTGTTCAATAAAGATCATCCTTCAGAATGAGACTATACTGTGTGTGTTTATATGTATTGTATACCCACCCATCTTTTCTCCAACAATCACTTTTTTCCCAGCCATCCGTGCATTTTTTTGTACTTTATAAGCATTACATATTTATAGATGTACATATTTATTTATCGTCTTTTATCCAGCTCTCCAGATATAAACTTGTAGACATGTTGTACAAAGTAATACGTAAAACAACAACAACAGGATCAGCCAGCCAAAACTGATGCAATACAACAGCTCACAATGCAATGCAGGTACACATCGTTTCAGTTAGAGAGAAACTGGAGTCATCATCAAGCACAAGCCATTAAAGCAGCTTAAAATTCTGAGGTGTATAATAATGCTTTCTTCTTTGCCAAAGGTTTATGTTGAGAGAGATCATATTGCCATTCTTTTTTTTTCTTTCCTTCTGAATATAAGATACCAACATGTTCAACCTTTCAACAATTTTTTTTAATCACTTTAATATAACATGAAATTAATATTTTAATAATTATGTGTAGAGCTTGACTTATAGGTTACAAGTTGAATGTATAAAAAAAACTAAGGCAGTAAGTGTTGTGTAAATGAACAGATTTTATTTTATTAAAATATAGCCTATAACCAGTTTTTAACTTGTTTTAAACTGTCAAACCCCATTTTGCAGCGACAAATATGTCATTGTTGCTGTATTGTTATACATTGACAATGCAATATTCACTGCATTTTTTTATTTAAAACTTTTAAAATAAGGAATATTTTGCTACAGATAAGATTTTAATTGACCATAATGACGCATATTTTAAAGCAGAAGTTATAAAAACTTTTACAAACTTAAAATTAGTATGAACGTATTGATTTCAGAAGATTTCTAAAGATTTTGTGTAATTCATATTATGAATAATTATGATATCCATATATTAACCAGTGTAGAACTGAAACAATATTCATTCGATGTCTCCCACACTGCTAAACAATATGAATCAATAATGTTGTTGGTTTTTTTTTACCGTGATTTAAGAGAAAACAATACAAATATGCACTATGTTGGCCCATAGAAATAATTGGTTAATGCTGCCCTCTACCGATCACATAACGTTTCACACGTTTTCTTTGTCACTAAAGAACTATAGGCTACTCACAACAGAGCCAATGACTGGAGCTTGAAATCCTGGCTCAGAGAGGTGGAGCTGGTCTAGGTCACGCTCAAATCATTAGGTCCAGAGAGGTGGAGCTGGTCTAGGTCAAGCTCTGCCCATTAGGTCCAGAGAGGTGGAGCAGGTCTACACTGAAAACCCTAATAAGTTGAGTTTACTAAACTTATTGAGTAAACTCGTTCCCTCAATTCAATTGAGTAATGTCAAAAAACAAAACGTGTATGTTCAAGTTTACCTAACTTGCCGCTCATGTTGATTGTACTTAAATTGTTAAGTTCACCAAACTTGGTGCTTATATATGGTACTTAAACAATTACGTTCACTTAACGTGGTGTTCATTTCAAGTGTACTTGCATATTTAAGTAAACTCAACATGAAAATTAAAATAAAATGAGAAATTATTTATAAATTACAATTATAAAGTTCTTATTTTTGATGGTAAGCTTTGTGCAAACATACAAAACTAGAAAACAACATACTGAGATTATTGATTGTCTTTATTGGTCAACCTTTCATATTAATGAAATTACAGTGCACACTATCCTGTAATGGAAATGGGTCATAATCACACTTGGTCAAGCGCCTAGCATTGGGTTCAGAGAGGTAGAGCTGGTCTTGGTCAAGCACCTAGCATTAGGTTCAGAGAGGTAGAGCTGGTCTTGGTCAAGCACCTAGCATTAGGTTCAGAGAGGTGGAGCTGGTCTTGGTCAAGCGCCTAGTAATGGGTTTAGAGAGGTGGAGCTGTTCTTGGTCAAGCGCCAAGTATTGGGTTCAGAGAGGTGGAGCAGGTCTTGGTCAAACGCCTAGCATTAGGTCCAGAGAGGTGGAACTGATCTAGGTCAAGCTCCGCCCATTAGGTCCAGAGAAGTGGAGCACGTCTAGGTCAAGCTCCGCCCATTAGGTCCAGAGAAGTGGAGCAGGTCTAGGTCAAGCTCCGCCCATTAGGTCTAGAGAGGTGGAGCACGTCTAGGTCAAGCTCCGCTCAATAGGTCCAGAGAGGTGGAGCAGGTCTAGGTCAAGCTCCGCCCATTAGGTCCAGAGAGGTGGAGCAGGTGTAGGTCAAGCTCCGCTCAATAGGTCCAGAGAGGTGGAGCAGGTCTAGGTCAAGCTACGCTCAATAGGTCCAGAGAGGTGGAGCAATTCTAGGTCAAGCTCCGTCCATTAGGTTCAGAGAGGGGGAGCAGGTCTAAGTCAAGCTTCGCTCAACAGGTCCAGAGAGGTGGAGCAGGTCTAGGTCAAGCTCCGCCCATTAGGTCTAGAGAGGTGGAGCACGTCTAGGTCAAGCTCCGCTCAATAGGTCCAGAGAGGTGGAGCAGGTCTAGGTCAAGCTCCGCCCATTAGGTCCAGAGAGGTGGAGCAGGTCTAGGTCAAGCTCCGCCCATTAGGTCCAGAGAGGTGGAGCAGGTCTAGGTCAAGCTACGCTCAATAGGTCCAGAGAGGTGGAGCAATTCTAGGTCAAGCTCCGTCCATTAGGTTCAGAGAGGGGGAGCAGGTCTAAGTCAAGCTTCGCTCAACAGGTCCAGAGAGGTGGAGCAGGTCTAGGTCAAGCTCCGCCCATTAGGTTCAGAGAGGTGGAGCTGGTCTAGGTCAGTTGGCTCTGCAGTGAGAACCACTTGGAGTAACTTGGAAAAAAAGCTCAGAAAAAAAAAGCTTTGCTAAACTGTAAAGAAACAGCGTCCAGATATACAATAAACGTACTTTTAAAGTGCACAGTCTTGTATAAACGTCTGTATAAACGTTTTCAGGGTAACTCCAGCAGTGTCTTCTGGACAAACATTTCACCTCTAAGTGATTTCGCACACTGACGCTAGTGGGAGGATTCAACTCAAACTGGGGACAACGGGACTCTACAAGCGCACTTTACACCGCACAAACCCGGGACATTGTTGTCTTTACGATGATTTTAGTTAAATTCGTGTGCGCGATCATAACCAGGTCCTTATTCATTCTTGTCTCTCTTATCGGCGTCTGGAGAGTGAAAACAGTGAAAAATGACAACATGTACTGGTTACTGACTGTCCTTTACCTTCCTCTGGTCGTGGAGATGATCTTCACTTTAAAACGAAGGAAAGGGAAAGACTACAAATGGTGAGTGACACTTTCAAACAGATTACTACTCTCGATTTACAGTACTGACAGATACACTTACCTTCTGTTGACCAATAACTGTTGATTATTTTCTGCTGACTGATTGAATTCAAATAACGTCAATTCGATACATTTAGAAAATAATATATGTTATGTGGCTTTTATTGACTTCTTTTGTAGATAATTGCCGTTTTTCGGGTTTCAGTTATATTTTTAATTCAATTTTCCTAAAAAGTTATCGACATTCCTCTCTCCCTCCCTCCCCCTCACCAACATCCTGCTAGACCAATTGTTACTGCTAACAGGGTGTGTGTGTGTCCAAAGTTGCTATAAAGGCACATCTTAAGAAAAATGTGTCCCCATTTGTGTACGATTGAAGAAAAAAAGAGTCTGTATTGAACATTTATGGAGCAACAGATATTGTATGAAAATAAATCATAAAAGTGGTTTACTTTGTTTAAAAATCGTATAAATGTTTGAGATGGAGAGAGGGACCTTTACCCCACACACGGCTCACAGTATTGATACAAATACTTTAGTTAATAAATATGTTTTGAATAATGTCTAAGTTAATACTTAATCAAAACAATCACTTTAGTATTTTTTTTAAACTATTCTCTGATTATTGTAACAAATAAAATAATTAAATCTACAATATGTTTACTGTTATTTTATTTTTAAAATAATTTTAAACATATCATTTTTACATATAAAATGAATATGTTCATTTTAAAAACACAGAAACAAAATTATTTTAAAAAGGAAAGATTCTGAAAGCATTGAAGGAAATCCCGCAATACTACTATATAAAATTACAGTAGTAACAATAAACTATATTTTATTGTATGAAATGTTTAACATAATGTTTTTGTTTTTTTATATGATGGTTTCATCATAAATATGGTGATTATCTTGAAGGTGGACAGCCAACTTAATATGATAGTTCCCTTCTAAATTTAACCATGTCATGTCAACAAAAGGAAAAGTCAGACAGATATTTATTGTCATGTTTATTATTGTGTCCCAAAATGTGTTGCTTTAATTACCTTGAACATACCTTGAAGATAATTAAGAAGACCTTTTT
The DNA here is from genome assembly GCA_037043235.1 of Rhodeus uyekii. Classification (NCBI taxonomy): domain Eukaryota; kingdom Metazoa; phylum Chordata; class Actinopteri; order Cypriniformes; family Acheilognathidae; genus Rhodeus; species Rhodeus uyekii. The sequence continues at coordinate 259,670 of JAWRVZ010000002.1, read as the reverse complement.
CTCAAAATATATTCAGTGATTTTAGCGATTCTCATTTGCTAATTAAATCCTACAGCGTTGTAAAAAACATTAAACGTTCCACATGCATTTTAAAAAGCAGATGTTTTGGAAAGTGCTGCGGGACGGTTTTCGAAGAAGGCGACTTTTGCCCCCGTTGCACCCTAAAATGAATAACATCATCCCAATGTTCAGTATGTGTATTTGTATATGTTCTGTAAAAAGTGTGCAACCATCTTCTGTCATCTTTCAGGTTTTCTCCATCCATTCTATTGTTCCTCATCAGTATTATTCCATCCATATGGATTCTAGAGTTACATCATCAGGAAAATAAAGCCAGTGACCCTCAGGTAATATTCTATATACCCATTCTGTCAGTGTGTTTTTCTCTTAAAGGGACAACCAGAAGTGTAAATTCAGTCGTTGTTTATTCGCTGTCGATTTTTTTCATTTAATTCATTTTTGAGTGAGGACAACTTTGAAATTCAGACACCATTTACTCATCCTCATTTCTTTCCAAACCTGTATGAATTTCTTCTGCTAAACACAAAAGAAGATATTTTGAAGAATGTTGATAAGTTTCAGTTCCTATTTACTTCCACTATATTTTTTCGTCAAGTCAATGGGAACCAAAAAGTGTTTGGTCATCAACATTCTTCAAAATATCTTTCTTTTTAAGTGGACTATCCCAATGCACATGTTCTTGTGAAGTCGTACCCTTATTATGCTCATATGTAAGATGATATTCTGAATGTCTTCTTCCTCACATTAAACTGTTCTTTGTAATCTTTGTGTCTGGCAGTGTAGGAAACTGGACTCTTGGGAGAGTGTCAAGAGCATATTGCCTTCAAATGGCACTAAGATGAATGAAACACTAAAGGTAATCTTGAAACATATGTTTGTTTATTATAGGTTTTTAAGTAATGATTTATTGTACTATGATAAAAAAGTGACTAATGCTCTGGCTGTAATGCTCTGCTATTTATATGCATGAGTCACATGTGTGCTTCCAATTTGTGATGTAATTATTTCCTGTTGCACACAACACAGTTTTCTTCAGAATGCAGCGTGGGAAATTGAGCTCTCTGTCTTATCTTTCAATTCCTCTGTCTTTCTCTAGAATTAAAATGAAACTTTATTCCAGATTTAAATAGAAGAACTCGTGATATATCACTAATATATGCACGCCCAAAACACCTTCTGCTCTGGTTTTGATGGGAGTTCCTTTAAACGCTGCCATTGTTATGCTTCATGGAGGATGTCCAAAATGCATATTGACATTTATGGGTATTTAAACGCTCTAGCAAGAAGTCTTTATTACACTGGGTAGTCATTCGAAGATAAAATATTATTATTGTTGGACGTAGTTATCCAATCTCTGCAAGTTCAGAGATCAGGAAAACTCTTGGTTTTCTTCTCTTTCAGTTGTTCAGTTACAAAATACAAATGATCCATTTATCTAACGCTTTTATCCAAAATAACTTGCATTCTGAATGTAAATGCCAAAGTGCAGAATCCTTGTTTTTACAAATATGAATCATAATCTTGTGAATTTCGATTCATGTCTCTTGGGAATGAAGAGACTTTGTTTCTGTATGTTCTAAATATCTGGGTCTGTATAACAGTCAGCAACGATTGCATTTTTTTTTTTTTAAACAAGGAAAATAAAGGCAGGATCTTCACGAGGAGTTTCATAAGCTCAAAATAACTACTCACAATTACAAAGTAATGAACAAACTCATATATTAGATGAGATCAGACAAAGAATAATTGAAAAGAAGGGCTATATATACACACGAGGATAAACACTAGGGACGAAATGAGGTAATTATTCAATACTGGTGTGACATGTGAGGGCAAATCAAAATTCATGGCAAGCAGTGAACAAGGACCAAATGTGACAATCATATTGTGTTGTCTTTCAGCACCTGGAGAGCATGCTCACCTCTGTCTGTCCGAATGACTGGATTCTTGGTCTTCATCAAGTTCTGCTTATTCTGCTCATCCTTGGAAAGTGGCTCCTCCCACTCGGGGGCGGAGTAACGCGTGACGAGCTGTCTCAGCTTTTGCTGATCTTCGTCGGCACGGCGGCAGACATTCTGGAATTCACTAGTGAAACACTCTCTGATGTCAAGTGGGTGCATCCTGTTCTCAGTCAGTAGACAAAAGCTTGACAAAATGCCAGTTCACATCATATTATTGATGTTCACTACCATTCAAATGCATTTCTTTTTCATTATAAATGAATACTTTTTTCATTATAAATGAATACTTTCACTCAGCAATGATGCATTGGATGGATAAAAAGGAGAGTAGATACATTTATAATGTTACAAATATTTCTTTTTCAAACTGTTCTTTTGAAATTCTTACTCATCAAAGAATCCTGATAAAATGTATCACAGTTTTAACTGTGATAATAATAAGAAATGTTTTGAGCAGAAAATATCAGAATGATCATGTGACACTGAAGACTGGAGTAATGATAATGAAAATTCAGCTTTGCCATAACAAGAATAGATTAGATTTTAAGATAAGGTATTGAAATGGATTTTGGGTGGATTGTGTTCTCAATTCTGGATTTCTGGACTTGAGTGCTGATTATTTGTCCAGTCCATTCTCAGGTTCCATTTGTGCCTGAAAAGATTGTATTTTGAAATGGTTATTGCTGAACATTCAGTTAATCATATTTCTAATACATAACTCATTACAAATTACACATAATAACAAAACAAAAAAATCACTTTTGCTTTCAACCTAAAAATGTTTTGAGTTGACACTTGACCCATTCATTTTCTAACTTTCTATTCTATTCTATTTCAATTCCAATTCTATCTATATATATTTTTCTACAGAAAACAAACCCTTACTACTGTCCTGGACTAACTGGGACTCATCCCAGCACTTTCATATTGTTGCTCTTTTGTGTTCTTCTAATTTCTAAATTCTTTGGACAAAAGTATCTGCTAAATGGTTAAATCCAAATGCAAAATGTATTTTGTGCAATGCAGAATGAATTTGTGTTACATTCAAAATGAAGGTTAATGTAACTGGCATTTACTAGAAACTATTACACAACATTTAGTCAGAAAATCCCTTTTTATTTGTATGTGTTTATATTTAATTCACAGAAGTTTTAGGAAGAATGGTGACACGCAAGTCAGCTTCTGTTCTGATAAAAACAGACATTTTAAAAGTATTACATTTTGCATTACACTCAATACATTTGACTCAATCATGTGAACTCAAATGACCCTGAGAATACGCCATCGGATATTTAGAGTTGATTAGTTGTGGTTGAAAACAGAGAGAAGTATTGGTGTCTGAGAATCTGCTCTCGACTTGCATATAAATGCTAGTATATTATTTTATGCTAATCTGCATAACACATCCTTTCTCGTTGTGTTTTAGGGAGAACAACCATCAGCTGGTGTATATAATCTTGGCAGTGTGGACATGGAGTATGTTGCAGTTTCCTTTGCACCTGGCAGGTTTGTGATGATGCATTTAACGGTGTTAACATGTGCTTCTTTAACATCTCACCATCAAACGTCACATATATTGCCTTGAAAAGCAGAAAATTACCTGTAAAATGGTTCATGACGCCTGGATGAGAACCCTGCTGTCCTGTGGAATTTCAGCTTGAAGCTCAGATATCATGAATCTTTCATCCTGCTCCATCAAAAGTATTTTACTTACCCTTGGATCTCACACAAACTAGAGGTTTGGGATGCAACTCAAAGCAGTGTAACAGTGCTTCAGTCATTTGTAGATCAACCGCATGTGTTTTTGTTTAGTTGTCTCCGTGCCTGTTTTATTTTCCTTTGAGGAATGACGGTTTTGGCAGCCATGGTACATGTATTTATTACCAAACCCCATAGAAAGAAGAAAGGGGCAGGTTTTCTTAGATCTTTTGAACCATTTTTTGTAAGTGCAATTGACTTTTCACTTCTGCAAACCTGCGCACTGCTCTGTAAAATGTATTACCAATCTTTTTTTTATGAAAAATGCATTATATTGTAGAGTAACAAACAGTAGAGCATGGCACTTGCAATGCCAAAGGTCATGGGTTCAATTCCCAGGGAAAGCAAGAACTGATTAGAATGTCACTGTGTTCTTTGAATGCAATGTGAGTCGCTTTGGATAAAATGATATCATTTAAATCTAATATATTTTGTTTTGTTTTCTATAAACACCCTGAAAGGAGCATAACCTTCCTTTCCCCCATTAAACGAAAACATTTGGTAAACATTTATAGTCGCTGATTTCAAGCGGAGTGCTTTGCAGTCTTTTAAGAAAAGTAAAATCTAGTAAAATCCAGCATCTTCAACTTTATTGAAAGCAAACGTTTTTACAAAGTGACTTTTTATTGAAAGAGTGTCAACATGAACTATATACAAAACATGATGACATCGTTTCCTGCTATGGCACCGGGCAATTAGCTTTGTCTAAATTTAGAGTATGAGCATTTCCACCAAGATTCTTGGCAAATGAACACAGGCAAATTAATTGTTGTCTCTACTGTTCATAAGTTTGACATGAAAAACATCTCTCACGATCAGAAAAATGGTAATATTGTTAAAAATTAGTACAGTTTAAAATAAGCTTTCTTTTTTCGTATTATTTAAAATGCTGTTTATTCCTGTGATGCAAAGCTGAATTTTCAGCATCATTACTCCAGTCTTCAGTGTCACATGATCCTTCAGGAATTATTCTTCGGAGCTCAAGAAAAATGTCTTATAATGTCAAAAATATTTTTGAGGAAACTTGGTTTTTCAGGATTCTTTGATGAATGCAAAGTTCAAAACCACAATTTTTGTTTCTCTTTCACGTTCTCTCAGTCGTGACATCTCGGCCGCAGAACCCAGATGAGCCCAAGGGTGGAGAAGCCTGTTGCAACTTACTCTTGTCGAGATACAGTACAGATATTTGGAACATTGTGGAGAGTTTGTTTATCCAGGACGGACCCTTTCTCGTGGTGCGTCTTATTGTGATGATATACTTTGATGTGTTCCACCAGATGTTGGTCTTCTTTGCTATCAAGAACATCCTAGTGGTTGTCCTCAACCTCTACAGGCTCATTGTCATCTGTCAAGACTTTAGACCACCACAACCACCATCATCTTCCTCTCCCTCAGTTTGAAGGGAAGTGAAGAAGTTAAAATGAACTTCTTTAATATGCCAATACATTTTATTAACTGTGCCTGATGGTTTGCTTGTAACAGGTTTTTTCAAACTAGGGTCCAAGGGGGACATAATCCAGTGCCATTGATCATTTCGATATTTGCATTGTATAATTAATACCTGTTGTTTCATACTTCATGAGATTCAAAAGCAATATAACATAGCCTTACAAACATTTCATTCACAAAACAGAATAATTTACTGCAAAAAAATGTTTTAGTCAATGACATATATGCTCATTTCTTCAAATGGAAGCATAGCTTGTAGGAAAGTGGTGTGTAGTACTGAGTGACATCGACAGACTCATCTCTCTTTTGTGGCTGTTTGAACACATTCCACAAGATGAATGTTTACACTCTAGTCAAATACGTTTTTGACTACCTCTGTTAGTGGACAAACGTTTTAGACCCTGTTTACTCCTGTATTTAGCATGGTCCACATTTGATCCGATAGATCAAAACGCAAGGCTCCTTTTACACCTCGAGGACTATTGTTCTGCTGTGTGGAATTGAGGAACTTCTAAAGATGGCATAGTTTTGTCTTTGGTCGACCAATCAGTATTGGAATATTCAGAGATAGAATATTCAAGCTGTTTATTTGTTTTCTACCCCTGAATGTAAAAATCTTTTTGGGTTTTCTTATTTTTCTACTTTCAATATTAAATGAAAAAGCAAATGAACGAATGATTCACACACACGCGCTGACCAAAATGACATACTACTTAATTTGTTTTTGTAATTTTCATTAGTTATTCATTTTATTTCTGTTTTAGCTATTTTAGTACAAAATTGTGTTTTAGGTTTTATTTTGTATTTCTGTTAACATTTATTTCGAGTAACAAAAATGTTTTTTAATGGTTTTAGTTTATTATAATAACCTTATATTAGAATCTATTTTGAGAAGAAAAATGAATAAAAATTATTAAAATAATAATTAGAATAAAATAAATTCTGATTAAAATAATTTGATTTAAAAAATAGTTTTAAATAAAGAAAATACATAGGGAGTGGGGGGGGGGGCAATGTAATGAAATGAACAAATGGTTCACATACACTTGCCCAAATGACATACTTTTAGAATTTGTATCAGTTTTTACTATTATTATTTTTTAAATGTAACAAAATAAAAATTAAATATCTTCCAAATAACAATTTACATGCATTTATAATAGTATTTTTTAGTACATAATAGTAAATTGTCTTTTTAGGATAGGGGCCCTGACACCTGGACAAATATATTGAGGGATCCACGGCATCAAAAAAGTTTGAAAACCACATTCTTATGTTACTTAAAAACACATTTATGGATGACAACAGTTTTGTATATTTTGAATATGTTATACACAACCAAACCTGGACCAATAGTAAATATTAGACAGTGGCACAAAAATTGTTTTATGGTGTTTTCATATGATGGAGTTTTACAATGTTTGTATACCAGTCAGTGTTGTGAAATAAGATCCTTAAAAATGAAGAGAACTTTTTTTGCGTGTGTTTGTTATGAATAAAAAGAGGCAGATGCACATTTATCTGTTGCACACACACGTGTGTTCAAAGGGGTCTGCTCATGGACGATTACTCTCCCAGTGTGTGTTCAGATATGATTCTGATACGAGACTCTTTGAGTCACTGATCTGAAATCAGGTAGAAATTATTAGCTTTTTACCATAGCGATTCTGTAGTTGCTTTACAACAGTTCCTAGATCAGCCTTTCAAACTAAACCAGAGCTAGTTACAGCACCTAAACACAGCAGTAACTATCATGTGTCAAGTTACCGTAGATCTGCTTGTGAACTTATTCAAATAAATATTTTGTATAGTTTGAGGCCAGATGGATTCTCCATGTTTATGTATGTGGGATGATTTATATTGGCTGTCTGTCCTTTGGGTTTTCATGGCTGTTTTCATAAGCAGTTTCCTGCTTGTTTTCAAAGTACACATACTGGGTAGAGGGTTTTTGTGTTTGTCTGTATCCATCATCAGGCTGTTCCTGAAACACACACACATCCCCAAAGCAGGAAAACAGACATTAGTTAATTAAAGCTTTCATGAGATACTATTTTTTTTTATCAAGAATGGGAACAGGAAACAGCCACACAAGAATAGAACAGGATACCAGCAAAGACCCTTAGATTTAAATGGACAGCCGTGGCAGCTTGACCTACTATACATGTGTATATTTATTCTGAAGAAATCCCTGTTACATGGAGAGCAGAACTATGACCTTTGATTCACAGTAGCTCAAAACATTTCCTGTTGGGTAGTTGGCAAAATATTAACCTGTGGACATTCGCTAAACAACTACCCCTATTAATCTCAGAAATACAGGGCCTCTATATGTTAAAGGGAATCTAAGATTTTTATACATAATGGTCAATAAAGATGATTTTTTAAATTTATTTTGTAGCCTTTTGATGATTTCCAATGCTCTAAACCATAAAAAACAATTGTCTTTACATAAACAATTTAAAACAAATGCAAGCAGCAAAATGTATCTAATGACAAAACAACGATTATTAAATAAACATTTTTCATGCAGTGAATTCTGACTGATGATGAAGTCAAATGCCAGAAAAGAATATTTGTCTTCCACTCTCCACAAGTACCCTGCATTTTCGTCCCAAAAAATATGACACTTTGAGAAATAAACGCACAAGGGGTTTGTTGTTGCGAATTGAAAAGGCTGTACAGTAGTGTGGATTACTGTCTGCTCAAACTTATGAATGCGCATAAGGAGTGCGAGTCTTTTCTCTATAGCACTCTTTGAGATTCATAACATTACAGAGCTCTTAGAAAAGTCTGAAATACCAATGTGACTGATTAAATGACCATACATTCACTAATAATACACAATGCATCCGTTATTAAAGAGCATCTCTGATAGACATGAAGCTGAAGAAAAAATTAGTAGAAACTGCTTTTTGTTCGCAATATTTCTTTTTGTTCTTCAAAACGGGGATGGGTTCATGTACAGTCATTGAGAGCTTGCTGTGCGATGACATTTGGAGTGATATCTTTGGAGTGGTTGTAAAGAAAGGTTTCTCTTTCACACACTGACTCAGTCGCTGTTTCAACAAAGAAACTATCTATTTCAGAAAAAAACATCATTAATATTACTGAAAAGTGATGTGATCTGCAGCGAAGCTGCTGGTCATCAACTGTTTACAGGTTAGGCATTGAGAAAGATATCATGAGGGAACATTACCAAATGCTTTTATCTCCAGAATTTTTATCTCTTTTGCTGGCCAACACTATAAGAAATTTACTGGAAAACCCAGAAAGCAAAAGAATAACATGCTTTCATGCTGAAAGAAAAATGAATGTGTCCAGTGTTTGTTCCTCAGTGCTCTCTTTCACTTCACTGTAGATCACTGGTCCCTCACGGATGATCAAACGGTGTTGCTCATAATGTTAGGGTCAAAACATTTGTAAAAGACCCAATTTACAAAACTATAGTGGAGAAGACAGAAAAAAAACTGTAACAAGAACAAGTAGTAGTAACAAGAGCAGATTTTAAAGTCATTGTAATTTATGGTGAATAAGAAACAAAAGTTTGGAAAAAAAAAAAAAAATTTCCAATTACTTTTTCCACCAAACAGTTTACGATATAAAATTACAGAACAGCGTAAAAAAAAAACCCCTATTTAAATAATTTTCCAAATCAGCCTGAAATTAAAAATTAAAGAAAAGGAGTTACAAATAAAGTATTAATTAGGATGCCAGGCACAGAAATGTAACAATTAAGTGTAAAATAACACTAAACTACAATTTAGATTAATCTTTGTTAAAGTTGTTTTTCTGATTAACATATGATACACATCCAATTTCTTTCTCCACGGTTTTTGTTCACTTAAGACAAAATACTTGCCAAAACGGGTATTTTGAAATTATTCTGTACGCATATGTCCACTGAAGCGCAAGGAGAAGCAAAAGAGAAGTCAATTCCATGTGTGCGCGAGCAGAGTTCTCTTTCGTCTCTTCTTGCGCTTCACAGATTTAAAGAAATCGCTTGAATGTTTACATTGGCTAAACTTAGAAACACATGGAAACTTTCACCCGATTATAGTTAAACTTCGGATATAATCCGCAAATTACCGTACATGCTTGCAGGACCAGGCCTCATGGTTCGGCACACACGTAATTTGCGGGTTAGATGCGAAGTTCGGATCAACTACGTTATTAAGCGCATTAATAAAACTTGAAAACAGAAGACATCAGTCCATAATGGGATCCTACAAGTGCTCTTTATTGAGAACACCTTAGTTCATTCTTGTCATACGTCACTTCAGGTCCACAAAAAATATACGTTTTATTTACAAACGGGTGTTTTATGTAACATATAAAACAGGATAGGAAAAAGACATACAAAACCAGACAAACAAAAGTAGAAAAGCCACCCAATAAACAAACGAACAAACCTAAGGTTAATTATTGCATGTCAAAAAGACTTCGATTGCATTAACTGCAGGTTGGAATAGTAAATCTACATCTCCAGGCATTCTGGACACCCAGAAGTCTAGATTTAGATTCATTATGACCCCTAAGTTCATATTGCTTTAGTATGGATGTGTATGTGTGCACAAACAGGGGTACAATATCTGAATGGTGTCTATATCTTGAGGTTACTGGCTGGAAGACTGCTCTTATCCAAATCGTCAAAATAAGGATGCGTCATTGCTTGTCGTGCCGAAATCCTCTTCGGAGGGTCATAAATCAGCATTTTCTAAACAAAAGTGACAACGAAAGAGAGATATGTGAAGAGAGAAATGGAGATAAACCCAAAAAGGTGAGTAGGACACCCCCTTACCATGAGCAGGTCGATGCCATTCTTGTCTAGGTTTTTCACAGTGTTAGCCAGATTCCCAGATTTCCACTTTGGGAAGGTATTCTTATAATCTGGTAGGGACTCAACATCTGGCCAGACCTCATTGTTAGGGGTTCCCAGAGTCCTGAACAAAAATGGGGGTGGGGCAATGTTCAGTGGAAAATATATATTCCAATAATAAACTACATAAAAATAAGCCAGAAGCTGGCAGTAGCATCTTCACAGTACTGAGCAGCACACAAAGGAAAACTAATGTTAATATACTGACTGATGCAGATATACTATTAAGTCTTTTGAATCCAGCAAGGACTCAAATTTATCAAATTTAAGAGCCAAATAATTTGTGTTAAGTGTTAAGATTTCTACTTCAAATACATTCTGGACTTTTGAACTTGCTACTCAAAAGAAATTTGGGAAGAAAATAAACAAGCGGCATAGCCGTTTTCAACATGGTTAAAAAAATAATTTCCCCACCTCAAACTTTTGAACAATAGTGTGAATATCAAGGTTGCTGCACACTTTTTAAAGTCAAATTTAAAGCTTTTAAAGGCCCGAAGAAATAAAAATTAACATTAGTACATTAGGGGTGGGCAAAAAATAATATCTTTATTTTTAACGTTTTGAGGATTTTCTAAACGTATTAGATGAATACATTTTCTAAACTTGAATACACATTTAGAAAAGTGCACCTTGTCAAACTCTAACATTCAAATTAAATTAGAAAAATAACAATCAAAAGAAATCATTAATCAACAAAATCCATCTTTCCAATGCAGAAGCAGCACCAGAAATAGCAGTAATATTTACAATATAAATTTTAGTTAAATATTCAAACACAAAATGATTTCTAATTTTAACTTTAATTAAAGGTCACATTAAATATGAAACTAAAACCGCCAGTAGGCGGCAGCAAGTTACTGTCTGTAAACCAATTTGTTCAAACACCTGATTAATTCAAATCCTTATTGAATGGGTCACTGAATCATTAATTAGATTAGTTCAAAATGCAGATTCAGTTAGTAATAACAAAACAAAAAAAATAGATAGAAAGAATAAAAGCCAATATATTTTGTAGTACAGGGAAATGATAGTCGTATAAGTTTTGTAACCGACTAGTCTAAAAGTAATACAACCACAGAAGAGTCAAAACTACATTAATCATAAATGAATCTATGAATCAAGTTCAAATCCCATAATGAATGGTGCTAAAAATAAGGTCACCATTACCCAGAGCCTTCTGGAGTCTCTCAAAAGGACTTCCCATAGTGTTACCCATGACAATGAGATCACTAAACGGGTAAATGAAGAAATAAAATGTATACGTGTGCGTATAAAAAAAAAGAAAAAGAATGAATAGATTTTCTTTCAGCGCAATCTATGATCAGAAATAATGTGAGACACATTTGCTTGCTTCATCTAGTCTCTCCTAAGTTAATATCTCCATGCCTGTGATTAAGATGATTATGCATGTCTCCACTGGGATTATTATATGCCAGTTTACATAAAACATTTCAGTTTCCTAATTCAAATCACACTTTGCTCGTCTTTTCAAGGGGTCATTTGAGCTCACTGACACGGACAGAAACATGCAAGACCTGAGATAAAGATTTAGCTTTTGCTCCAAATACAATAACAGTTTTTAAAAGTATTTATTGTATGCATTTAAAAAACTTTTTTTAAGTCTGTAAATACAATTTAGTCTGTTAATACAAGTCTTTGCATTCAACTAAATCATTGTTTTTCAACCACTATGCCGTGGAAAATTATTCAATTTCAACGAATTGGTCTAAAAAAAACTTTTTTTTAAAGGAATTAATCCTAAAACACTTTATATTCTTTGTGTTTACTTGATTCCCATTCAATACACTTTGATAAGAATGACTATATATTGTTAATTAAAAGAGTTTCATTTTTTAACATTTTCGGTTGGTGGTGTGCTTTGTGATTTTTTTCAATGAAAAAATGTACCATGGCTCAAAAAAGGTTGAAAAATATTGAACTAAATAGTACAGCTGCTACTAGTTGACACTGAAAAAAATAGTCGACTACACAAGAAAAAAGTTCTAGGAGCCTGAGAAGTGTTATATAAACCGTCATATAATAATTCCACTGGAGCTGAGCATAACCATATTAAAATCACAGACACGGAGATATTCAGAGACTAGCCAAAACAAGCAAATCATTGCACAACTGTTGAAGGTCTTTTGAGGTTCTTACTTTTAGACTAGTCGGATAAAAGACTGTCAACATTATTGTTCCAGAAATCTGTATAGGCCAAGGATGTCCAATCCTGCTCCTGGAAGGCCACTGTCCTGCAGAGATCAGCTCCACCCTCAATTAAACACACCAGAACCAGCCAATCAAGGTCTTACTAGAAACTTCCAAGCAGGTGTGTTAGGAGTGCGAGTTAAACTCTCCTGGACAGCAGTCCTTCAGGACCTGGTTTAGACACCTCGGCTAAAGGCCTACCTGAAGATCCTGAAAAGCTGGTCTATTTCTGAGTCTCCATGGAAGAGTGGTTTCTTAGTGGCAAGTTCGGCAAAGATGGTACCAATACTCCAGATGTCTACAGGTGTGGAATAACGTGAGGCACCCAACAAGACTTCAGGAGCTCTGTACCACAGAGTGACCACCTGTGCATTCACACAGTGAGTAGAAGCACGTCGGCCTCATTGATTACAGAGAACTTTGAGTAGGGAGAAGTTGTTGTCAATCTGACATGGGATGCGTGTATATACCTCGTGTGTGTACACTCTGACCGGGACTCCAAAGGCACGTGCAAGCCCGAAGTCTGCAAGCTTAATCACACCTTTATTGTCAATCAGCAGGTTCTGGGGCTTCAGGTCACGATGCAGAACTCTGCGACAGTGGCAGAACAGAATCCCCTCGAGGATCTGATATAGGTAACTCTACAAAGAGGATACACAGTTAGTTTATTTTCAGGTACAGACTCTAACCTTGGGACCAGAAATAAGCCAATATAAAACCCGAAGGAGGAGGAGATGTAGAATTTATCCATTTGAATGTAAAACAATCAGTAATGTTGAACATATATTATGGTTCAAAACTTTGGGGTTGGTGGACTTTTTTTGAAAGAAATCTCTTATGCTCACAAAAGCGTACTTCTTTGGTTAAAACTAACGTCTGAAACTTTGTACTGCAAGCACTTGTGTACTTTTGCTTCTTCAGGATGAATAAAGGCTGCTAAATTAATGTGTAAATGTAAAACTACAGTAATATAATGAAACGTGTCTTCAGAAATCATTCAATGCTAATTTGGTGCTCAAGAAATGCTGCTTCATATTTTTGTGGAAACTGTGCTGCAATCTCCCCCCACACCATGTTTGATCAATCGAACATATCCCTGATGAATAAAAGTTTTTCTTTCTTTCAAAAAATTAAATAAAATGATCAAAATCTTACTGACATTAATCTTTCAAACAGTAGTGCATTATGGTAAGAAATACCCATTCTAAAGCAATTGAAAAATTACTATATCATTGTTGTGACTGGACTAAGTTTTCATGTGCAGTGGGGTTCAAAAGTCCAAAATAAAAAGGTTAAAATGGGAATGTTTTTGAAAAATATAAAGTTGAGTCATAAGAGAAAAACATTTAAGACTATGACAGAAATATTTTTCATCATTAAATAATAATTATTCACTTATTAATCAAATAAGCCAAGCAAAAGTGTGACACTGATCATGTGAACTCATGTAATTCACTATATAAAGCACCTTGACCAGCATGGGCTCCATGAACTGGCCAGATGGGATGGAGTCCAAATACTTCTTCAGATCCATGGACAGAAACTCAAACACCAAGTATAACTTTGACTCCTGCATCAGCACATCCAGCAGGCTGTGATGGAAGGAAGGGAAGAGAAAAAAAAAGAAAGGAAAATATCATTTTTTAAAAGCATATATTCATATATGTATGCATGTATAATTTTGTATTTCCATATTATATTATGATTTACAAAAGTAAAATATTTGTGTAAATGTTTTAGCATATGCTACCATTTAAAGTAATTTTTGTTCAGGGGGGAAAAAAAGAAGAAAAAAAAAAGACTATAAAGAGATAGAAAGGAAAATCACTAAATTTTTAAGAAGAAAAAAAAAAAATGCAGTGACATGCATGCAGCCTATGCAGTAAATCTGACTGACCCCAGACTCTTTCATAAATAGAATGAAGTGTCGTGGTCTCCTACCGTACAACATTTGGGTGCTGAAGCTCCTTGAGGAGGGAGATTTCTCTGACAGCAGTGCTGGGCACCCCCTCCTCCTCACTCTCAAGGCGGATCTTCTTCATAGCCACCACCTCTCCAGTGTTTTTATTTCTGCCCTTATATACCACACCATATGTACCTAAAGAACACACAGACATGGATTTCTATTAGACATCTACAAGAAAATAAATGCCCAAGAACTCACACAATCTCATATTCTGCCTTGGAACAAACTGAACAGAGAGACCAGAGAACAATGTAAATGGGCATACAGTACATCTCAAATACTGAAGAAAGATTCAACTTACCTTCACCAATTTTCTCTATCTTCAGATAGTCATCCATTGTTCCTCAACAGTCTTTTTGAGGAAAAAAAAATTAAATTTATGATCATAACATTTGCAATTTACATTTATTAATTTAGCAGATGCTTTTATCCAAAGCGACTTACAATTTGAAGAGTACAGAAGCGATTTGTCCAGAGGACACAAAAATACATACGTGCTTACAACACAAAGTTTTGAACATTCTATGCACAAGTAGTACAAGCATGGGGAATAGAGAAAGAAAATAGATTTTTTTAAATAATAATTATTAACCTCAAAAAGAACTCAAGTTGGCAGACAAACTTGTCGTTCTATTTATTTCAATACACTGTTATATATGTGTGTGTCATATGTCATATATATATATATATAAATAAATAACACGCTATTTATGTATTTATGTACATATACATATAAAAGACTGACTGAGCACATTTTTGAACAGTTTTTCTTTCATTACAACTGTTACCATTGACATCACAAACATAATCATAACATACAGTGAAACTTCTGACGAGTCATAATTTTGTGCTTTTAAAAATGGGACTTCGTGTTTTTACATCCATGTTTCGGACATAAAAAAATGCGGCCACGTTAAATCTAAATGCAACGGAAATTAAGAGTTAAAACCAGGTGAAATGCGATAAAGACCGTAATCTGCTTTATTTTTTTTAACTTTATTTGTGAATCACATCAACCAAAAGATTATGTTCGAGTATAAAATGCACACTGAAGTTAAATGACTAAGGAGTTTTTTGCTCAACGGGGCCTGAGCTACTTTACAACGCACAATGACCAGAATCATGATTGATAACAGGCAATCACTTTACATATTAAAAACTTACCTTTTCTGCACTATATGTAATCTAGATGAATATCCAAACCCTCCTATTTTCTTCAGATATCGTGCTGAAGCTTTTTGATTAGAGAAAGAGCATGCAGATGTTGTGTCTCGCTGAGCTGTGAGTTCCTTGATTCAAACTGGCCGCTTAGACGTAATTCAAAAGCAGCCAATCAGAGTTGCCGGAAAACTTCAAACTAACCAATCAGATGACAGGGCGGTTAGGCGCGGGAGTTTACGTCTGCCCGAGAGTGCGTGCGCGTGCCCGGTGGTTTGTTTGATATTGTGTAGGTAAATAATAGTGATTAGTGAGAGTGATCCCCCCTCCCCACTCACACGTTTTCCCATTATGACAGATGTTCGTTGCTACAGAGTCGCTGGTAGGTTGTTCAGGAAAACATGTTGTCTTTTTAATTTATAGGTTGTCCTAAAAGAACGACTATAAAATGCAACAGACTTCATGACGTTCAATGTGTTTGTGTTTTTTAATTCCACACACTTTTCCAGATTTGTGTTTGTTTGTTTGAATGTAGAAATATTTTTTATGTAATTTCAATGTTTGTAGCGCAAAGAAATGTAATAATGGGAATATAACTTGGCAACATTTTCATAAGAATATTGATATGTAATGTATTTCTTATTCTTGTGTCTCCTCAAAATGCCCGATAAACATTCTGTACAGAGGACAAAAAGTCTATGGCCATAGGTTATATTTGATTTGTGCGTGTCTGTCAGGATCTGTACATATCTTCTTTTTTTTTGTCTTTTTTTTGTCTCTGGTACACACATGCACGTTTGTGTATGTTATATTATGTAAATGGTTACAATAATACAAATACAAATTCATAATACAATCCCCTGTTCGACCACTTGGCGTCACTGTTGTTCCGTTGTGTTTAGTAAGTAAATCAGATGCCTACCAGTGAGAGCGCTGTTCTGTAAAACGGGGGTGGAAACGCTTAAATTTTATTCGTCCTCTAGACATTCTACTGAGAGAAAGAACATTTTTGAATTGAAAGTCTCAAAGTGAAAACAAGTTTTTTTTCAACTCCTCAAAAGAGCTATTTAAAAACCCTCAAAAGGCCAATGAAGCATAACTAGGCTGTCTAATTACCGAGAAATAAATGAGGCTTAGTCCCCAGGATAAAATCTCAATTCAAACCCCAAATCCTCAAAGGTAGAGACTTTAATTAAAGAAGTGATTAGTGACAAATTATTAAGGTGAATGTTTGAGCTGCCCTGATTGGCTGAAGTAATGAATACTTTGAGTGGTCCATTCCACTGAAGATGAGCGTTGTTATTGTCATTATGCTTATAACGGGATTTCACCAAGTACAACATCTTCCTGGATCAACATCTTTGCTAATAATGGAACAACTTTCCCATAAACCAATCAGATTTGAGGGACAAGTTTACAGTTAATGTCAAGTTTAGACTTACAACCAGGGTTAGGTCCTTCTACAGTGACCATATCATTTACCTCTGATTTTAGAGGTAAGTTATGGGTAGGGTTAGATTTAGGGGTACGGATAGGTTTAGGACTAAATTTGGACAGGAATGTTGTTCCAGGATCAACAAAATGTGTTGATCAGGAAACATGTCTTGACAAAATCACAGTGACACCATTCCATATGTACATGTAAGGGATAACGTACAGTCATCCTTGTCCTGTTTTAGGCTAGATTTGTATCACTCTGTTGAGTTGTATCTTATGAAAATGATCTCACTGTACATTGTCCCTCTTATTACACAGCCACTTACCAAATACATAATAAATTAACATGAAACATTGTTTTGAGCTGAAATTATTTGATTCTGTGAGTGCTATGTGAGACATAGGACTGTACGGTCGATTATATAGTTTAGCGGTCATTTACAAAAATATTTGGCACAGATTTCCCCGACTGGCCAATCAGAATCAGGCATTCTGGAGGAGTGTTATTTTAGTCTAATTTAGACTATTATAGATTTATTATTATAATGAAACAGTTTTTTTTTTTTTTTTTAGTGACAGTTTTAGTGTTTCTTATTTTATTTCAGGTAACAAACACTTTTAATGTTTTTTTGATATACATTTAAGAGAGGGTTAGAGAGAGCCATGTAACATTAACACACGTTCTTTGTCTGTTAATACACTGCAGTCTAGTCTGATGTCTGTGAGAGAGACTGAGCCGTATTCTTCTGGGAGGAAGATAAACTTTGTGTATTTTGTGTCTTGTGTGAGAGATTAGGATTGTGTGTATGTTTACACGAGCTTGTTTTTGAGAGAAAGGTGTGCTGAGAAAAGAAAGAGGTCATTATGAAGGGGGTTGAGAGTGGGGTACTGACCTAGAGACAGGGGAGTGGGTAAATGCTCCAAATATTTTTTTAGGACACTGAGATTTTGGGGCAAGGGAGGGCTGTTGTGTGTTTGAGTGATATTACATATGAGTGCGTGTGCGTATGTCAAATGTAGGGCAAATGCAGGACCAAAGAGGATTCCCTCACCTAGTTTTCACACGACCTTCATGTGTGAAAAACTACAGCAATTAATGAGAGCATTTGAAAACGGTATCTGGTCTTCTATAATTATCTGATTATGTCAAAATATCTAGATTCGGCTGCTTATATGACCTTATGCATTGTTGGCTTAATAACCATTATTGAAAATCACATGTAAATGCACTCAATGTTGCATAATGTTTAAAAAAAAAAAATGAAAATAGCAACTAATTAAAACTGAATATATATCTACATTATTCTCTATTGAATATTGTCTATTTTCTCTCTCCCTTTGCTGAACAGACTCTCTGACATTAGCATTCCTTCCCAGGCTTGGTTGCCATGGTGAAAGCATGTGGTTTCCTGGCGTTGCCATGGGGATTTCCTCCCTGAACATTTCTTCAGCAATCATACATTTGTCTTTTCATGATTTATCCTTTTTCTCTCTCTCTCTCAATCACTCTGACTTTTTTGTCTTTCCCTGAGACTGGTGGTCTCCCCTGCTGAGGATCCTGGTGGCAATCTGTATGACTGTGTAAAGGAGAGATGATGAGTCTTATTCCCTTCAGTGGAGGATGAAGGTGTTCTCCGGGTGACCTTGAGCAAGAGTGACCTCATTGGTTTTCTCATCTCTCATAGGAACATGCAGATTTGCTCAAACGAGCGCACACCTTGAGCAGAAATGAACAGCTAACAGGCATATTATAGCACCCACTCACCCAGCCACCCCCACACGCACATTATATGAGTTTCTTGTGCTCGCATTTATCAGGAGGTTCCTGAGGAAAACATGCTGTAGTGCTAACGAGCCTCATCATGGCAGAAGTCTTATTAAATGGCCTGTGGGTGAAACAACATGAAACATCCTGTGATATGTGAATTCTCTGCTGCTATCTCCTATTAACACCATAGCTAAATATTCAAAAATATTTTATGGCATTCACATTACAGCTGAGATTGGTGATAGTTCTTTTAACACCCTTATGGCGAGAGAATAGGTATAGTGTGTACACTGTAAATTCTAATAGCTTTCCTGACTCACATATACTTAGTTAACTTTACTCAGTAATATAAAATACATACTTCTTACTAGGTTTTGTTGAGTTACAGTCAATTGCAGGTTGAAAATAACAATTTACTTAATTGTTTGAGTGCCGCTTACTTGAAACAAACAAGTAGCAACAAAGGATGGCATTATTACACCACTGAGATAATAATGCAATGGCATTATTACACCACTGAGAGGCAGTAGTGCATTAAATCGTGCCTAATGTGCAGAAAAAACGAAGAAGAAGAAGCGGCACTTGAAAGAGCATGCGCGATAGGATTTGTAGGTATCTCGGCGCCAATTTTGCAGATGTGGAAAGACGTTGACAGGCTGCCTACGTTTTTATCCAAAACTACAATCTCTGAAAAATCTCCTGTTGAGCTGAGATGTAATCAAATGTGTAAGACAGTGGAATTAGATTAGTTGATAGAAAAAAAGGAAACTAAGGCACTTGTTTAAAATTTTCAGCCCATTGGTTCTTGAGCAAGTTAAGAGGGTGCCAGTGTATTAATTTCTAATGGACATGTGTGCCAGAGACATTGTTCAACTTGTTTGTTCTATCAAGTTTGGTCTCTGCAAGTGTTATTGATTTAAAGATATTAAGTGTCAAGGTATGGCCTCATAAAAAAACATTTACTTTTATATAGATTTTATATACATTGATTTAGATTGTTGTACTGTAAAAGGTTTTTGTTTTAAACATTTTAAAAACCTAAAGTGACTATTTGCATTTGTTTTTACCCCAGTGCAAACTTGTTTACCATCCTTGTGTCAGTTGTTAAGAACACAAATACAATAAATTTTCCTTTAAAAATCATTGCCTTACATTTATTTGTCCAGTTGTAAATGTTATCCTTGAAAAATTGTGAACCTATTCTCTATGATTTATAATAGATGATTGTTAGCACTTGAATTATTTGAGTAACGCTTACTTGTTTTTTTTAAGGCAATCGGTTTGCATGGTTTTAACAAGTAAACTGGATTGCCTTTGAAGTAAAGTGAACTCAGTAATTCCAAGTTGTATACAGAAAACATCACCTTAGCACAACTTGCATAAATGAGTTAGGAGTACTCACAAAGTGTATTTTACTTGAAATGATTTAGTTGTTTAAAATAGTAATTCTGAGTAGTCTATACTAAGACAAGTACATCTAAAGTAAATGATTAAGTATACGATACAAATTTGTTTTAAGTTACTGGAACTCTCTTGTAAGTGTACAATACTAGACAGGCACTTGTTAGTTCTACATACTATTCCTATTTCACCTTACTTGGTTTTTTCAAGGCAATCGGTTTGCATGCTTTTTTTAAGTAAGGTTTACTTATTGGATTTTACAGTGTAATATGTACTTTTAATTATGTGTAAAATAAATTATAATCATTCGCCACAACTACCTAGCATGCTATTTTATTCCTACAGATGTTTTAATTGGTTGACAGAAACAAAACATTTACATGTAATTAGATTGTAGCAAATTAGCTCAAAAGGGAAATATGTGTAACGTAGACAATTACTGTAATTTCCGGACTATTGAGCACACCCCGAATATAAGCCGCACCCACTGATTTTTTACAAAAATATTATTTTGAACATAAATAAGCTGCACAAGTGTATAAGATAATCAGTTAGAAATATATTATAAATATCTAAATCAACCAAAAAGGGAAATTCATAGCCCGTGTATTTGTATGCACACACACACACACACTCGTGTGTGTGTGCCTTTCAGCATGAATTTTTACAGTATTAATTTCAAATCGACTGATCTGTTCGTCTGCAGAACCAACAGTACAATCTTCTCAATTTTTAAGAACGATTTTTCTTCAGGCCACAAATAGTAATTTTCCTGTTTTATTGTACTAAAAGTATATAGCAATAATAAAACATTAAAGTGACTTCTGATATTATGAGCAGCAACAGAGACAATACATACAAACTATGGATACATACTAAACTTAATAAAAAAAAAATATATATATATATACAGTATATATAGAATAACAAGCAAGCACAATAGAGAAGATCAAAGAACAGCAAAGTTAAACAGTTAATCTTTGAGAGCCAGCAAAGAATCAAATCACCTTAAACAGGCAAATAAGATTAAAATGCATCTAAAGATCGATATTGCATTGACTTTTGGTGCTGAAGCTGAGCAAGGATGGATGCGTGTAAGGAAATCCTCTGTGAGTTTGTGAGCTGAAGCTTTGTTGGGTTCTTCTGAAAGTTTGAACAAAGTTCACTCAGAGTATGTTACGCCGGGAAAAATAGAGTTTCACTCATGAAGAGAATGAGCAGAAGAGCAAAGATGAGCACTGATTTCTGGTGTAAGTGATTTTAATAACTCTTCAACACACACCTATCTTGGCTTAATCGCCAAAGGTGTGAATTTGTCAGATGGTGTCATATTTGGTACAGTACAGATTTTACCCCATAGGGTGGTAAAAATAATATGTTGCATTTATCATTACATATACATATTTAATTATGGCATAAAGAGAGGAACATTTTAAGACCAAATACAATAGAGTTGGAAGACATTAAAGGATTATCACAAATAGGTGAAAGCAATTAACATTTCTATGACATTACTAATGAATCAGAGCGAGGCTAAGCAAACACAGGCGACAGCGTACACAGGCATATGTCATATAGATATAGGGAGAGTTGGATTATGAGTTGAATGAGACACACAGACATTTATGTGTATTTGGTGTGCTTCTCCTATTGCTCTTTGCCACATGGCCCCCCTTTTTATGCCCAGCAAGGGGGGTAGAGGGTACTAAGAGATCTTTCCCAAGGCACTTTCCCCAAGGCTTTCCGTGAAGCATCTTCAAGGCACTAAAAGTGGCATCAGAGCCATAAAGTGTAGAGTGGCCGGAGCCAGGCCGTGATTTAGCTGAGGAGTTAAAAAGGTTCAAAGCTTTTCCTTATATTTGTCGTTGATTTGACAAAAGGTAAAAAAAAAAAAATAGTGCATTTTTTTTTCCATAATGATCACACATTACAGTAATCTGTTATTATTCATTTCATTAAATTTATGCATTTTGTAGATGCTTTCGTGCATTCAAGGTACTGTATTTTATCAGTACATGCATTGCTTTTTATGTCATTACATATTAATATGATATTATTTCTGAATAACATTCTTCTAATATTTTTTCTGTATTTATATTAGAGAATTGCACAATCCATTCCCTGCAGAAAAAATATTTTCTTTTCTATTTTGTCTTGTTTTTTTCCCCAGTAAAATATTTGAACATCCTAAAAAAAAAAAATCTTGCTTCAAGGCAATTGAAACACATAAGGTAACTTTTTAGAGATATGAGTCATATATCTCCACTGAGCTCTAAGTAATTTCCTAAATTTCTTCATATTTAGCCTATATTGGCAATCTAAAAGCAAGCAGTAATGTACTCCAGCCTTATCATTGTACATTAGTTTGTATGTTTGTGTTTGTGTGTGTATGTGTGTGTTCAATTTGTAAAGGCTCTTCACAGCAGGTGTTCTTAATATTACTGTGAAGTGGACAAAAATAAACCTGTGTACCTCCCCCAAACATTTTACATATCTACTGAGGAAATCTTGTCATTCCTGGAACTAATCATTAGTCTGTAAATCAGTGTTATCTTTTCTCCATTCAGTTTGTTTCTGTCACAAGGTATAAGTGTTCACATATACCTCTGACCACTGGACAACCTTATTAGTTGGTGTATATTTGTGCATGAGTATGTTGTTTGTAATTTGGAGCATTTGAAGGCTCTGACCATACCAGATTGACGGAAGTCCTTTTAACACTTCTATTGACACACACTTTCTCTCCTCCTCTCTTTCTGTCTCAGTTCGTCCAGTTGACCTCTAATAAAGGTCACTTCCTCTTCAGTAATCTCGTAGTATGCAGTGTATGAGGGCTCAGGTTTTGTTTGCGTGTATGAGTGTATCCCTGTTGAGTGTGTGTGTAAATAGGCATTTGGGAAGAGGGTGTGAGAGAGTCAACTAAGGAGACAAAGATTTAAATGTAAAAAGAGAGGCTGATTTACATTTGAAATATACGTTTGCCATCACAGGAATAAATTGCATTAAAATAAAATTTAAAAAAAAGTTATTTTAAATTGCAATATTTTGTCACTAGACAAGATATTCCCTTATTTTCATCAAATAAGTACAACCTTGGTGAGCATAAGATACTTCTTTAAAAAATATCAAGAAACCAACAAACTTTTGAACAGTAGTGTATACTAATTTTACATTTTTTAGTGAACAATCAAGTAAACAATAAAATAGGTTGGCTTTTTTAATCGAGATTTGTTACTTGGCAGTTTTCCCTTATTTTTCTCTATTTGATGTCTATCTTCCATTTTTCTTTCCTTTCCTCTTGCTAAACATTTGTCTGTGTGTGTAAGTCTTAACCTTGCTCCACTCTCTGACCTGACCAAACACATTTGGCTAGCACACATTAATCAGGATAGCTTTAGCTGACTCTCTCTCTCCATCTCTCTCTGACAGAGCAGACCAATGTATTTCGTTTTGTGCTCTGCTGTGGTCAGCTCTCCTAGCCATTCTATTTTATCTACCTGGACTTTGTCATGCACACTTACACAGTGCATTATTAGGTTGTTCGGCTCTGTAGGAGAGTTGTGTTGCATTAGCTCTAGGTCAGCAGGTTGGGAAGGCTTTGTTAGGATTCTCAAACTGACCTCCCACTCCTTCCCTTAAAGCACAGCTTTGAAAACTTCCCCTCCCACAGAGAGTTGGACAGCTTTATTATTTCTGCTCTCATTTTTACACCTCATATTGAAGATGAATTATAGAGGGTTTAATTAGAAAGAAGAACTGCTGAGGATGCAGAATCTAATGTTTGGACATTGATTATGTGAAATGCCTGAGCTAATAAACATGCTAAGAATGGTGGATCTTCTGGTACAGAGGTCACTGCTACTGGAAACATTATTTTTTGTAACATGACAAAAAAAAAACATTTAACAATTTTTGATTCCTGCTCATCCATAGACACATTTTGCACAAAATAATAGACAATACACAATTTTTTTATCTCCAGATGACAAGATTATCTATTTTTTTGCTCATTAATTTTAAAAGAATGAAGATACACTATATACCTACTCAATATTGAATATTGTACCTATTCAACCTATTGAATCACTATTCAAAATCAACAATATTAAAACATTACCAATCCTTTTTTCAAAACATGTTTTTGTCCTACCCTGATTCACTATGGTAAGCCTTATGCATGCGTCACTTGCCCGTGTGTGTCTTGTCATACCTGTAAATAGAGAGAAGTTGCTCAGGCTACTTTGAAGTGTATATGGTGTGGGAGTGGCATAGGTTAATTGTCACAACAAGCAAGAAATGTTGACATTGAGCATGTTAAATGTCAAACCTTAGAGCAGTGGTCCCCAACCCCGCAGACCGGTCCGTGGATAAAATGGTACCGGGCTGCGGATCGAATTTTTGTGGACCGGTCCGTGAGCGGCTGCAAGCGGCTGTGACGCTGCTGCTTTGGCGATGAGGAGGTGTGTTTAATCTCGCGCGGCACCCAGCCCCAACCCCCCCCCTCACACACACTGAAAAGAGGAGTGTCTGTTAGTGAAAAGAGAATGTGACCGAGCTTATAATAAAACAAGAATCAACATTAGCTTGGCTTTTCGGAAATGTTGAGAACTGATCACAGAAACCATCATCAAGTTTATGTAACTTCCAACTGCAAACTAAAGTGGATTTTTTATTACATAATGGTTATTATTTACCTATTATGATTTATTACATATTTTTTCTTATTTGTGTTTTTTTATAATGGCATTTGTCTTTATTTTTAGAAAAATACAGAACAGATCGTAATCATATAAATATTTGGCTTCATGTTTCATCTGTAGAAACGTTTCTCTCAGTTGTTTATCTGCGGAACTCAGAATGAGGACATGAACACAACGTCATATTTGGAAGGGCAGAAGTTATGATCACATAATATGATTGACAGCTCTAAAGGTGAATGAGCTCTGATTCATAACAGACACGCACTGGTTGAAAAAGAAATCTCGCTTGATAGTGCTCCACAGGGATCTACATACATTTGCGTCGTGTAGCCGTGCACTAAAGACCGACGGCCAAGATCAGGATTTTTGTTAAATAACATTTTATATTTCATATTGTAAACCCCCAGAACGCTTGGAATAAATCATGGGGTGAATCATTTTAGTGTGAACAAACCCTTTTAACAGTAGTCAAGGCAACATTTCTATAAAATTATTTTTAATAGTTTTAGTTTTAATATGTGGCACATTATTTTAAGGAGTAGTGTGGCAACAAACAACAAGGTATGGTATTTTACAATCTCACAAAGATCTACTATTTCACAGCATGACGTTATAGTAGAGATCAGCATGTTGGGAAAAATAATACAGATAAACAGATGTACCTACTCTGTATAAACACAAATATGTTGATCAAAATAAGACTGGGTAAAACTGGTGAGCAGCAGGTGCTCTGATGCGAGGAAACTAGTGGAACTAAAAAGAGTTTCAGTGGTTTTTTTCGCATCACTGTCTATTAGTTATGCCTGTTGCCACGGTTACTCATGACATCTCTTTTCCTGGAAATGCAAAATCCACTGTCACTGGTTCCTTTCTTTTTTCCGCTCACTTTCTTGCAGCATCAGATCTTCCAAAGGAGGTAAGAGCTATCTCTTGTTCATCCTGACACTCTTCATGTGACTGTCTCTCTCTCTCTTTCCCTGGGTGATGGTGCTGAGGGGAGAATCACACATTATTCACAGGTTCCCAGAAGCATACAAGTGGGCTGGCAAGAAAGTGTAACCATGGTGATGGGGTAATGGAGTGATCACCGTAGCAACATGGCTTGACAGGTGGATGGAAGGACTAACAGGGCTTGTGATTATGTCTCACTCTCTTTGTCTGTAATTGGCCACTTCCCGTCTCCCACTTAATCAGAGACTGATATATTTTTAACCAAAATTAGCAGCACAAAAGGAAATGAGCCTATCAACTCTGATCTGCTTAATATGCCCTCAAGACACTATCTAAAGACCAAAGTACAGGTACACCGTGATTTTGAACCCACAGTACTCATACTACTTATGGTATTAATACAGTCATTTCCATATTTTTGCATACTTTACAATAAATTAAACAATAAAGATCCAAAATATAGATATTGGTTGAATATAGATATTTGGGGAAGAGATAAACAGAACGATAGATAGAAAGATTTGTGTGCCTAAGAGCGAGTTTATAAGTAAAAGCAATATATTTATGTGTGTGTGTGTGTTTGAGAGAGTTGAGTGTGTGTTTCAGAGCTGACGCCGCACTTGAGCACTGAGGCAGAGCCAGACGGTCACTTTGGAAAATAAGCTCTAGATACCCACACTCCAAGAGAAAGGGTGAGAAAGGCTGAATCAATTCACAGACGTTCACTGCAAAGGAAGTGGGCAGCGTAGACTGACCCAGAGCTCCCGTACCCAGTGGTATAATGCAAATCTTGGCATCAGGTGGTCACGTCATAGCATTTGTATAAGAGGGTAGTAATATTGTGAAATATGAATATAGTTTAAAATAAGAGTTTTCCATCTCAATATATTTTAAAATGTAATTTATTCCTGCAATGCAAAGCTGAATTTTCAGCATCTTTACTTGACTTGACTACTGTTCAGTGTCACATTGTAACACCAGTGTTCTTTCGTTTGTTTGATTTCTGTTTGCTTGTGTTTTGATTTTCATTGTTTGAAGTTCTGTTGGTAAACTTTGTTTTGAAGATTTGGTTTTTGTTTACAACTTTGCTTCAACACTGATTTGTTTATTTTGGACTTGGAGTGTTGGGATTAGGGAAGCATGTCACGTGACTTACATAGCGCACGTAGGTTACTGTGACTGTTATATACACCAGGTAAGGAGCGGCGACTATTCTATGTATTTATGTTTGTTAGGTAGTGTAGTTTAGTAGGAGTTTATTTTTGTATTTACTTTTTAAAGGTAGATAAGGGCATTTACTAATAAGTTAGCTGTTTATGTTTTGTTGATTTCTTTGATTTGGTCCCCGCTCATAGTCCCACACTTTCATGTTCCATGTTTTTGTATATATTTTCTTTACTACCATCCACTATTGATTTGTAAAGCAACTGGGTGTTTATATTACTTTTGAATTACTAAACAAAGTATTATTTTGATCCATGTCTCTGCCTGATTCATCTCACACTCATGCTTCGTCTCAGTAATTGAACCCGTTCTTTTCTTTTCTTTACTTTTACTTTCATAAATATGTTACTGACCCTTTTTAGGTGGTTCTTTGACCCTCTTAAATAGGGAGACGTAACATAATTGGGTTGACATCGGTTCTGATTGGTTCCAGAGGAAGGTTGTCCTTTGTGGGCAAATGGTGATTGACATCCGAGTCGACCAATCGTGAACCTATAAACAGATGACAGAAAAGAGGGAGAGAGAGAAAGATAGAGAAAGAAAAAACCCAAATTCTGCCAAAATACGTCATGGACGTAACACACATGATCTTTAAGAAATCATTCTAATATGCTGATTTGGTACTCAAGAAACAGTTATTATTATCATTGTTGAAAACACTTAATATTTAAATACTTAATATTTCTTTTTAAGCTGATTTTTTGTAACATTATGAATGTCTTCTTCACTGTTATTTTGTATCAGTTTAATGTGTCCTTGCTGAATAAAAGTATTCGCCAGGGACACACAAATTAATCAAAATTCTTTTTCTTTTTAGCTCAACATTCAACATTAAAGCTCTTGTGAGGAATAAAAATGATATAAACACACTTGCCACTTTCATGCAGCTTCTATGCAGAGTAAAATTGTTCAATAATATAACAGCAATGTGACTGATTCATACTGCCATGAGAGGGTTTCCCGCAAATGGTCAAGGATCCCCCTTCACTGTTGATTAAGAGGAGCATTCCAGATCATTATGTAGAGAGAGATGTGTCTGTAGACTGAGAGTTCAGAAACATTTAGATGCACTCTAGTGTTTTGAGGAGCAAGTGTGCAGTTGTCAAGCACTGTTAAAGACTGAGCTTCTTTGTGTTGTGCCATTATGCTGCTAAAAGCAGCTACGCTTATATCTGATAATTTGATTTGACCTCCATTGTTTGAGAAAGGACCGGGGCTCACTCGGTCCCAATTAGCCATGGTACCAATTCATTTTTCCAGTTTGAGCTAGATAATGTCATCCAATCAACAGCACTTTTAAAATGTTGGTAACACTTTACAATAATGCGTCACTTGTTAACATTAGTTAGCTTTCCTGTAGAGCATTGGTAGAGTAGAGCTATAGAGCATTGCTGCTTACAATGTCAAGGTCATGGGTTCGATCCCAGGGAAAGCAAAAACTGAGTCAAAGTGTTCCTTGAATGCAATGTAAGTCGCTTTGGATAAAACTGTCTGCCAAATGCATAAATGTAAATTTTTGTTAACTACATTCACTAATATTAACTAAGAATAATCAAGAATTCTTCAGCATTTATTAATCTTAGTTAATGTTAATATCAACATTTGCTAATCAATTCTTAAAGCCAAAATGCGTATTTGTTAACTTTAGTTAATGTCCTGTGAACTGTATTGTCATTAACTTACATTAAAAAATAATAATAAATGTAAAAATATGTGGTTT
Source organism: Rhodeus uyekii (assembly GCA_037043235.1). Classification (NCBI taxonomy): domain Eukaryota; kingdom Metazoa; phylum Chordata; class Actinopteri; order Cypriniformes; family Acheilognathidae; genus Rhodeus; species Rhodeus uyekii. The sequence goes on along the minus strand of JAWRVZ010000002.1, from coordinate 231,072 downwards.
ACAGTTCATTCATGTTAGTTTTTATTTTTAACAAATAAGACCTTATTGGAAAGTGTTATTGTTATTTCAAACTATAATGAAATATAATGGGACCTTGATGTACAAATGAGCTTTTTATGGTTTTGTACAATTCAGTATGAACGGAAATGCAATTACCGTAGATATAAAGTAAAATTCAGTCCCAATATTGATCACATTTGTACTGTTTCTTAAAGCCAATGAACAACAGAACAGTGTCACTCAGTTCTGTGATTAGTCATGTTGTCACGGCAACTGTCGATTGGGATGCCCAGGTGGCCACACTGAGTGGGCTGAAAATCATGAAGCATTTACATACGCAAAGCTTCCTAATGTTGGTATGAAATGATGTGAACAGGATTAGAGTGTCTAAATTAAGGTTTTATTTAACCGAGTTCAGCCAACTACAGCACAAGCGATGAGAAAAGTACACATTAATATATACAACTGGTTTGGCTGTGTCAACACATTTGAATGACAGACAGGGTTGTATTACATTTTAAACACCCCAGCATTTGAGATTCTTTAGTGTGGCTTTCATACAATGAGAAGCACACAGACAGAAATGAGTTTTCTTCTGGATCTCAACACACGGGTCACGTAACTACATTTACTTGCTTTCACTGACCTCTTACAACCTTTGTTTTGTCTTTTGACCTGTGTTGAGATCCAGAAGAAAACTCATTTCTATTTACTCTGTACCCCTCTCTCATTATATTGTTCTCTCCTCTCGTCCTTTTTTCCTTCTCAGATCCACATATACTGGGATTTTTTTTTTACGGTTTGTCACTTGTATGTGTTTGTGTTCTAGACAGACTGCGTTATTGTTGAGGTATTTCAGAGAGTCTTTCTCTATGTTACATTATACCAGTAGGTGGTTACAATTGACTAGCTTTATACATGACTCTTAGATTCATTCATTCATTCAACCGATTCTTTATCTTTAAGTACATTTAATAAATTGAGTCATCCTATTTGTTGAAAAATATTGATTCATTCAGGAACAAAACATATGACCATCTTTATAAGTGAGTAATCAAATCATTTACTTAACCCATTAGTTAAAAAACAGATTCATTTTGAAACGATACAGTGCTACTGTCTTACTAGGACACTTAACTATTGAACTATTTTCGTTGGCTGAGTCAAAATAGACAGAGGAACTTGAAATAATGCTTCTAACGTGTTGTTTATTAAAATGTTGTGTAAAAGCAATATCAGACGTGCAGTCGTTCATGAAGCTGAACAAACTTTTCAGAGTTGGTTTAAAGTTGACAACCATACAAACCTGGTTTAGATCAGGCTCACAGGTTAGTCACCAGGTTAGTGTGCTCACAACGCTAAGTATAAATGTTCTCTGTTTGTGATTAACTGAAAATATCTAAAAAATAATATCTAACTGTAGCAATGTAAGTGAATCAGCTCGGTTTTATAAGTCCAAAAAAGCTATATACAGTGGTGTACAAAAGAGTTTGAGATCAACAATCTAATTTAAATATTATTCAAAGGTAACGGAAGTAAACACAAAATGCTGTTTTTAAATGACGGTTGTTATTAACAAGATAAAACAAAAATCAAACCTGTATGGCCCGGTGTGACAAAGTGCCCCCCTCCCATTAAAATATAACTTAACTGTTGTTAATCACACCTGAGTTCAATTTCTCTAGCCATACCAAGTCCTGATTACTGACTGTTTTCAATCAAGAAATCGCTGAAATAGGACCTGCCTGACAAAGTGAAGTAGACTAAAATATCTTAAAAAGCTAGACATCATGCAGAGATCCAAAGAAATTCAGGAACAAATGAGAAAGAAAGTAATTGAAATCTATCAGTCTGGAAAAGCTTATAAAGCCATTTCTAAAGCTTTGTGACTCCAGCAAATCGCAGTAAGAACCATTATCCACAAATGGCGAAAACATGGAACAGCGGTAACCCTTCCCAGGAGTGGCCGACGAATCAAAATTACCCAAAGAGCGCAGCATCGACTCATCCAAGATGTCACAAAAGACCTCACAACAACAACTTAGTTAATGTCAGTGTTCATGACTCCACCACAAGAAAAGAGACTGGGCAAAAATGGCCTGCATTGCAGAGTTCCAAGACGGAAAACACTGCTGAGCAAAAATAACATCATTTTGATGATCTCCAAAACCTTTTCGGAAATATTTTGTAGACTGACGAGACAAAAGTTGAAATGTTTGGAAGGTATGTGTCCAATTACATCTGGTGTAAAAGATGTACATTTCAGAAAAAGAACATCAGTAACAGTAAAATATGGTAGTGTGAGGAATTCTGCTGTCTACCAAAAAATCCTGAAGAAGAATATCCGGTCATCTGTTCGTGACCTCAAGCTGAAGTGAACTTTGATTCTGCAGCAGGACAATGATCCAAAACACACCAGCAAGTCCACCTCTAAATGGCTAAAGAAAAACAAAATGAAGACTTTGGAGTGACCAAGTCAAAGGTTATTGTCAGGTCAGATTCCTGACCTGAATCCAATTGAGAAGCTGGGACATGACCTTAAAAAGACAGTTTATGTTTGAAAACACCCCAATGTGGCTGAATTATCTCATTGCAATTTATCGCAAACGCTTGTTCTGGATGGGAAATCAAACTCTTTTTCACACCACTGTGTATATATAAATACATTTTTGGCTGTGAAAGGTTTGGAGAGAGAGATACAGAGGGAGTGTCACTTTGCTCACTGCTGATTGGACCAGCTTTGGTCTGTTATTTCTAATCCTTGCCATGTAATGTCGATTACTGTGGAGATAAGAAACAAATCCTTCTTCTGATAATAGCTTGTGTGATTTTCTTAAAATTTCTTCATTTTCTAAATCGTTAATCATGGGATCCTGTTTGATATATTGTCATTCAGCTGGTGTAGAAGGGTCTTTAATGTAAATATGGCAGCAGACTCCCAGGATGTTGCCACACCACGCGTTTCAACAAAATACTTATTCTCACGTGATCATTAATTATATGGTGAAGTTACTATTTGGGAGATACGCCCTGTAATTTGTGGCAAACCGCACAGACACCTGGAGAAAAAATATTAACATCTGCACGCAATTGTATTGGATCACATATTGTCGCATTCGTCCACATGTTTTGTCAGAAACATTTTGAATGTTGAGAGTGGGAAATACATAACACTCTAATACTGATAACCATGATTATTGTTCGGCTGTCTTTATTATTCAGGTCCTGAAACAATGTTCCTGTCAAACAGATGCACTAAATCTAAAAGCAGAGAGAAACAAATTCAGTCCTAAACCTAATGTCTTTTCAAATCTGATGTTTCTTATGCTCTGTTTCTCATTCTCAGGTTTGGCTTAGTTGGGATTATAAAAACATACCGAGATGATGTTGTATTATATCTTTGTTTATATTTTACAGTTACAATCCACAGATGGGATGTCTGGAGGCTGGGGCGGTAACATTGCTTATATACTTCTGTGGTGACAGTCTTTGAGACAGTTTTAAGTTCCTTTACAGTTCGCAGGATGCTGGTCACACTGTAGGACATGTCAGTCTCAAAGAACACTTATTATTAATGGTGCTAACCACCAGAGGGCGGAACAAAGAGGCACCGAATTTGTGGGTGCTGAGTTTGTGTGAGAGCAGAATCGATCACTGCCGACTGGAGGTAGTCCCTCACGTCCCAGCAATAAACTGTATATCACACACACAGAGATACAAAGAGACATGTACACACATTATAAATTATTCATGAGAGAGGTGGAAGTCAGTCACAGTGACACACAAAATCACTGACTAACGCCTTACAGATAAACAGAGCTTGTTTTTTTTTTGGATGGTGTGTGTGTGTGTGTGTGAAACTGTGGGTGGAGCGTCTGTGTGTGTGTGAGTGTATGTTTTCAGTGATGTGCTGTAGGGCTAGAAGCTTTTGCTTGTCCAAGCCCAGCAGTGTGTGACCAGATTACTTTCTGTCCTTCTCCTCATCCCCCCATTCCTCTCTTTTTTCACACTCGCTAACACTCTCACTCTCCTTCAATTTCCCTCCTCCCATTCCCTCTGTTTTCTTTCCCTGTATTCATTCTGTTATTCAAATTTAGAGTATGAGAAAGAAAACTGTCTGTGGAGCCGCCATATCTGTGCACTCTCTTATCATACGCTGAAGTACGTTATGTATCACAAATCCCTTGATAAGGCATCTGATGCCATTGCATGTTTTTCTAACAAATAAAGCAAGTTTTGTAACCACACATCTACTAAATATTCAAGTTATCAAATTGTAGATTCTTAGAGGAATAGCTTCTTTAAAAAAAGGATATTTATCATTTATTCACCCTCATAATGTTCCAAATAATCAACCTATATTTGCCTTTACCAAACATGCTAGAAACTGTAGCCTGTTTGTGAGTGAGGGGTGATTTAAAAAAAAAATTCAGATTAAATTTTAAAAAGCCCAATTAATATTGCTGTTTTTACATACAATATCACCAATACATAAGTACACACAAAACTGAAGTGTAAAATGTCAAAAGGAAACATTTTTGGTCCCTATTGTGCATTCATGTTTGCACATAATATAGTTTGTTGTGGGTAAGATTTGTGACTGCAAAAACTTGTTTTGTTCTTAATATTCATCCATGGATCCTGATTTATTTATTTTTTATCACAGTTTCCACAAAAATATACTATTCAACACAGCTATTGTCAACACTGATAATAGTTAGAAATGTTTTAAGCACCAAATCAGCATATGATTTCTGAAGGATCATGTCACTGAACACTGGAGTATTGGCTGCTTAAAATGAATATTTACTCAAATAAAAGCAGCCTTGGTTAGTATAAGAGACTTAAAACAACATCTTGTCAACCCTGAAGTTTTGAACGGTAGACTATACCTACAATAAAACAATAAAAAGTAATTCTAATGATAAATAAAAGTAAAAATAAATGTTTCTAATCTCTCTCTCTCTCTCTCTCTCTCTCTCTCCCTCCGTGTTAGTAAGCTGATCTCTTGGCACCGTGCTGGAGGAGTCTTCCTTTTCTGGAAGGACCTGATGCATGCTGGTCCAGCCCTGCACATACACACACGTTTACACACCCTCATTCACACGTACACACACAGCACAGAGGTGTCACATGTAATATTTCACTCCGTGCACACTTGCAAGCGCACACACATTCGCAAAGAGCACATGAGAGGAGTATTGGCAGCAATCTGAATGGATCTCTCCATTTACTCTGTGAGAATATGATTTTCTCTGTCATTTTTTACAGCTATTGTTCTTTCTTTCATGTCATTTAATTGTTCCTTTACACCTCCTCATTTTGTTTCACTCTTATTTATTGTGTTCTCTCCCCCATCTCTCTATGAATATTAGGAGCGTCTGTGTGGGTGCGCTTAACAGATCAAAGCAGGTAGGCTATTCAACAGGATTACGCTCCTCTGCTTTTCTTCTTTGTTCCAAACTAATCTGTCCATCAACATCTCAATTCCCTTTCCTGTCTCTCCATGTCCCCTCCTTCTCTCCCTCTCCCTCACTCTCTCTTTCGCTCCACTATCTCTCCACACCCTTTCTGGGGAACACCAGATAGAAGAAGGCGAGTCTTCTGGAACATAGAGGGAGAGAGTTCACATGCGTTCGCTTCTCAGCATCTCTCCCATAAACAAACACCATCAGCTTTAATGGACTTCTCTGCCTGGTCCACGTTGATCCGAGAGGATGTTGGAATAAGGAGGATTGCTCAGGGAGTCTGATTGGATCAGTTTACCCAAAATGAGTGAAGAAGCCAAAGAAAAAAGTAGCTCCAAACCAGCGCACCGTAAAAAGAAAGGAAAGAAGGTAAGGCAGAATGTTGTTTTATTGTGGTTTTGGCTGCTGTTTGCTCAAGGGCTCTTGATGGATTGATGTAGATGCTTTAAGCCCACTGTGAGCTAAAAAGAAAAGCCAATAAGGGTGGTATATGTCAGGCTTTTGATTGGGAACTATGGTATTTGATTTTTAGTATTGATTGGATTTTAATTAATTAATTAATTTTTAATTATTGATCTGAAGACTGCTATCCCAGTGCATTGACTCCCAGTGTATTGTCATTTGTGTTGCATGTTTAACCGTAAGGCATGTTTTGCTAGATGATTTCTTGGTATGTCAGAAAATGGTTATAGTGGGTGTGGTTTGGGTCAATAGGTCGATCAGCCTTTTCTGACAATTAAACAATTAAAAAGAAAAGGGAGATGAAAAGGGGACGTGCAAACAGTCATGCATTCATGACAGCATGTCCATCTCATGAATCTGTGTCTATGCTGAGCTTAATGTCATGTGTTTGTTTTTATGTGATGTTATCAGACTCTGAACATTTTGTGTTGTGCTCTTTTCAGAAGTGTACATTCAGGATTTTTGTGCCTGTTTGTGCATGCTTGTTTACGCATCTGTGCATATGTTTGCCTCTCTATATCTGAATTTGCATATTGTAGATTGCTGAGTGATTGACAAGACCTGTCATTCAGTTATTTGAGAATTTGAGGAAAAACAACACAATTGGTTTAGCCAGGAATTATGTACGGTATGTTACATACACACATAAAAATGAAACAAATATTTTAAAAACCTGATTATCAGCAGTCCATGTCTGTCACAAATACTTTAAAGTAGTTGCTCTTGAGCCCTCAAGGGACAACTTCCCCCCTCCAACGCACACCTCATCAACTTACAGGATTTTCGCATATTGGCATTGGCCCCTACATTTTTGGCTGTAGTTCTGTGTGTATGCGTGTGTACTTGTTCTTAATGAGTCATGTGGTGTGTGGAGATTCTTCTTTCGAACTAACACTCATATCTAAAAACATACAAAGTGAGAACACATGAAACACATTTATATAAAATGATGTTCACAGTACAAAAACAAATGTTGTATGATATATGTAGTCTTTGTAGTTGCAATCCTATTTGGGACCTAAAAGAAGCCTAAAGACTTTGTAAAATTTACTCAAGAATTAAAAATATCTTAAGAATTTATCTTTTATTAATTATTTTGTTAGTTTTACCTGTTTGCCAATATTTTTTATGATGAACAAAATTATTTTTTGCAGTGTAGTGCAGGTTCCAATGATATTTCATTACCCCTCAATCTGGCATCATGTACCTCAGCCATTAGTAAAAGGTTTTGGCATGGAACACATTTTGTCAGCATTTTAACGGTTTGTGCCTGTGCGTGCATGTATCTTGGCCTTCTTTGTTACTACACTGTGAAATAACCATGTGTTAATGATTGTAGTCATGGAAACAAGAGAAAGAGAGATTTGGACAGACAGACACAACGAAGTACAAAAGCTGTCACCAGAATTGTGTCTTTAAATAGCATACATTGACGTCATATGAAATATTTCACATTTTAGATGTTTGATTTTTTTTTTCTTCATCAGCCCAATCAAGTCCGACAGTCCGCTGTCAAATCAAAATAAATGTAAATTACTTTAAGTCATATGAAAAACAGTATCTACAAAGCATTTTCTCTTTTCTCCTTATTTCCTACTTCTTGTTCCCTTTTCTAATGCAATCTTGTTAAATGGATGGTTCCTCATTTCCGTATTTGCTCCGTCTTCATCTCTCTTAGTCACACACAGCTACACTTTTTTCAGACACTGTGCTCGTTCAGAGTGTGTGCTTTGACATTTGCATGCCCATGGATGTAAGTGAGTCTGTGTGTGTTGCTGACATGGGGTGTAGTGCTCCACTATAGCCCCTCTACCACCATTATGTCCTTCTGGCTGACACACACTTTGCAGCGGTCATGAGCATCATAACTGTAACACAGATGTGAATTTAGTTTGGAGAGATTAGCAAGTATGAGAGATCTGACCGCTCTGGCCAGAGAGATCAGACCTGTCTGATCTAAACAGAAAATAAAGTGTGTTTGTATGGTGGATGGAAGGAAGAGTTGGTATGGAAGAATGGAAATAAGGAAGAATGGATTGTTGGAATGCTGGAAGGAAGATATAAAATAAAGAAAGATTGTTGGTATGGAAGGAGAGAAGGAAAAATTAATTTGTTGGTATGCTAGAAGGATGAAAAAAATTATGAAGGAAAAATAGATGGAAAGCAAAGGAAGGAAGGACATAAACATTGTTGGTTTGGAAGGAAGAAAGGAAGAAAAAACATTAAAGAAAGAATAAAGAAAGATTGTCAGTGTACTGATAGCTAGGACAAAAAGATTGTTGGCAAACAAAGAATAGAGGAAGAAATAAATAAAGATTGTTGGTATGCTGTAAGCAAGGAAATAATATTTTAGGTCTGGAAGGAAGGAAGAATGGATTGATGGTATGATGGAAGGAAGAAAAGGGAAGAGAGAAAAAAGATTGAAAGGAAGGATGGAGGGAAAATAAGGGAGGGAGGAAGGACAGAAAGATAGTTTATGTGCAAGCAGGAAGGAAGAAAGAAAAACATTCAAGAAGGACAGAAGAAAAAACATTTAGGAAGGTAGGAAATAAAGGTTAAAAAATAATGAATTGTTTTGTATTATGCTAGCAGGAAGGATGGAAAGAAAGATCAGCCCAGTGTGAGAACAGAATGAAAGCAGAGATTTCTGAAAGAGAAGGATCAACAGAACAAACTGCTTTTCTTTTGATGAAGGTAGAGAGAATACAAAAAGATCTCGACTTAAAGTGCTTAGAGAAAGCATGGGAACCCAAAAGTGTGAGAGCAGGAGATGATGTAAACAAAGAGAGTGAGGGAGGGTTAGTCTAAATGGAGAGACAGTGTATTTAAAGGGGCTGAGGGCACTAAATCATAACAGAGAGAGAAAAACCGTTGCCATGGAGCTTTTGGCAGAGGGGCAATCAGTCAGTCTGCTCAACTACACATGCGCAGACACATATGTTCACAATGCAATCACATAGATTTGTCCACACATGAATACTTTCATCAGAGCTTCCTAATTAATACCAACTGGCTCAACAAAAAATATTTTCCTTAAACCTGAAATGATCAAGTCACATGATTTCAGAGATCATTTCCATTGGCTGGTTCATGTGTCAATCGAAATATTAGAGATAGTCGAGACAGAATATCTAAAATCTACTGAGTGATAATCATGATTATTATTTATCTAATTTGTTTGTGTTTTCAAGGATCTTTTAGAGAAAGCCACCACTCTTCATCACTCAATTTCCCTTTATGATTCAAAATAAAAAATGAAAGAAAGATAAAAACAACCAGTGCTGAGCAGTAACTGATTACATGTAATCTGGATTACATAATCTGTGTCTTCCAGATTTGTGGCACTATCACTGAAAACTGAGACCCACATAGCATTTGTTCACTGGATTTACAGAAATAATTAATCTTAAAGGCATCAATAATACATTTCTAAATGCATGCTGGTGTTTCTCGGGGCACATGAGCAGAACATATAGGTTAGAAGGGAAAGTGCCATTGATACTCGAGCAAAACTTTCTGTCGCTCTCTCTGTAATCTTAATCCCACTCCTGAGCAAACAGACAGATTTCTCAGCCTCTCCGGTGTCTGCTGGAGTATCCAACACACACCCGGTTCCAAACGCCAGCCCCGAGAAATATTTAGCACACGGATGGGCACCGCGAGACAGATCAGAGAGAGAGAAACTGTACACCTGTCAGGGACAGAAAGAGAGAGAGAGAGAGAGAAGAAGAAGAGCATGCTGACTAGAGTGGCATATGCAAGACAGGTCTTACATTATAGGGGTAATGTATCTTCTGGCTTGCAGGTAACATTTTGACCCAATGCTCATAAAAATTAATTACCATGATTGATTAGCAAATCCATATAAATAACCTTGTTATCAGGTCTGGTGTTAAAAGAATTTAAAGAATTATTGATGACAGATCTAGATCTAGACACCTGGTGCATTATCGTAGTAGTAGTGTGCATGTGTATACGTACAAGTGTAAATCCATGCGCTATGTGTGTGCAAGTAACTGATATATAACGGTTTCAGGAAAGAATCCACAGCATTAGTGAGCTGTAACAGTCTGAAGTGCTGATGAGGCAGTCTGGATACTAGTGCTCCTGGCCATTTGGCTCTGCAGAGATGAAACTCTTTGGCCCATATCACACAGTCTGGACACCCAAATGCACTGTCTGTACTCTTAATGCACTGTGCTGGGACTGTGCTGGGAACATACTTCTCTTCAGTGTTTAAAAATGCCATATGCATATCTATCTATCCATTCATCCATGAAAAATACTTTTCAGAAAGGTCAGTTCAAAAAGAAGCAACATTACATTGTCGTCATATATATTTATTAAAATGGTAGTGAAACTTGATCAACAAAACAGTTTGCCAAAATGTTCCCAAGTCCTCATTTAAGTACATAGTAGCTTCACTTGTAAAGTACTGTAAATAGAAGCTTTACTGTTACCTACAACTGCCTGGGGCTGTAAACAGCATCAACTGATGTGCTTTTTTAAGGGATTTTTTTATTTACCCTGTACTGAACTCCAGCATTTGTAGAGAACGATAGATGTTACTTAGCAGTTGCCTTCATTTACATTTATTCATTTAGCTCTCATACAAAACAGCTGATAGTGCACTACATTTACAACAGAAAGAGTCGCTTTCTAATAACATGGGAATAGGGAAATCAACAACCCTTGGGTTACTAGCATCAGTCAATAAACACTAAAATACCAGCCGTACACCACATAAGTTGTGAAATACACAATTTGAATACATACAGCTTTGAATATATAGTACATAACAGATAATTATAGGTTTGGAAACATTGCTTCAGCACAACTTACGCTTGCTGTTGTCTGAGGTTTCCATACTTTTAGTTCCATGCTGTTGCAATAACAGTAGTTTAACTATATGCATAAGAGAGGTAGAACATTTTTACCTAGTTTTCCATTACACGCCCTGTTTACCGAAACTACCACTAATAATTACTGGAGTAGTTGTTTGTGGCTTTTATAATGAGTTGTTTTGATGTACCCTTGCTCCACCAGTGAGATGACTAATGTATGACTTCAAATCAACAATGTGTCTCATCATGCACTGATTGTGCATTTGCATGTATTTGTGCATAAAACCTGCCTGTAAACATTTTTATTCAGTAATCTTCACCTGAATGTATTTTAAATTTAGAATAAAAGTTAGAACAAACTGAAACCACAGATGCAACACTTCCTGTTGGCCTTAGAAACATACATGAGATCCACTGTTTTTGAGAATGGATGCGGCAAATGTGTGTTTGTGGGTGTGAAGTGTGATTTTACTTCATTTATATCCACTATGATGGTGCGAACGTGCAAATGCAACACTGTAACAGCTACTTTGTTGTGTACGTATTTAAGTGTACAGAATATGTGAAAATGAGTGTGGCTGTCGGCCAAGACATATGTGAAGTGTGAAAGTTAGATTTTCTGACACTTTAAGGGTTTTTACTTAGTTTGTGTGCCTTTTGTACATCATTGCAGTTATTGTCGGTATGGTGATATTAATCTTTCAAATATATAATCTTAATAATATAGTCTATTCAAAATATTAATAAAAATTAAGAACATATTGTGAACTTAATTTGGTTCTAACAGTCTTGATAGTTAGATAATCTACTGAAATGAACAAAATGTAGAAGGAGATGGATGCTAAATGTTCTGTCACAGTCAAATATCTAAAGAGATAGCTAAAAGTTATGTTGTTTGAAGATCTAGAAATTATTGAAAGGCTTTTTGTGTAGCTGAGTGTTTAGAGAGCTCTATTTCAGAAACATCACCAGAGAGATCTGCCTACATTTGCCTGTTCCTCCCTCTCTCTGTTTCTCTCTGTACATCCGTTGGCCATATTCCAGCGTTAGAATCTCAGTTCAGAAATGCACCTGAGACCAGCGATCACCCTCACAAAGACAGCAGAAGTTCAAGAGAAAGAATTGGCAGTGCTAATGGTGTATTATGTTGGACTAAATGAAGAACTCCCACATGACTGAAAAGAGTTATATAAACATGGCTTGTGGATGTCATTTTGTGAATTCACACACACACACACACACGCGCTCGCGCACACACGCACACAACCATATACCGGTTTTTATTTTTGCTCTCTTAACTGGTACTGGGCCTACGGGGGGCGCTGCTAAGTTATCACTATTTCATAACCACTTAGAAACTTGGCATTACAGTGAATGTAATGAAATGCTTTTAAATTTTCTATAATATAAGAAGAGCGCCATTCTTAGAGCATGAAAAAATGACTGCTTTACTTGAAATGCGATCTGTAAAAGCATTGTTATATATATAAAATTGAAAAGATCTCAACTGGCCAGGCCCCCCCCCCCCCCCCCCCCCCCCCCACACACACACATTATTTGTACAGAATCAGATTAAACGGGAGCTGTAGTGAATTCGGCAAATTTCTTGGGATTTCGCTGTGGATGTGGAATGATGCCAGCGTATTACAGGGACAGCATGCTTGGAAAAACTTAGGGTTAAGTGCCTTACTCAAGGGCACAATGGGATGACTGATGCGGATTGACCCAAAAACCTTACAGTTACAATCCCTGAATCCTCTACTACAACACCATATATTTTCTTTAGGGGTGCATTATATATCAATGCCATTTTACTTATATGCAGATTTGAGAGATTTTCGAATTAATTTGCTTTTGTCAATATTGAATATATATTTGTTCTTCCGCTTTTCACTTACTGTTAATCTAATAATTGAAGAACACCGTTAAATAAAAATATTTAGCAAATCTCAACATAAAAATCTATTTTTCCATACTGTCAATTATTACACTGTTAATTTTTTAAACTAATGAATTTAAATGCTAAATGTGAGTTTATTTTTTATTTAACTTACAACATATGTAGATTAATTTATGTAGAAATTCTGTCCATTTATTAGTTATCTACCATCATAAAATAATTAATTATAAAGAATTAAAATAATCAGTTTTGTGTATATGTTACGGTTTCGTTTCGGAGGCAGACTCGAAGACACCGGTACCAGAAACATAGTGTTTTATTATCGCAAGGAACTCAGGCAGGGCAATAAACACAGAGTAAACGTAAACGAGAACCGACAACTGAATGGAGAACACTGAGAACTAAATACATAGACAGTGATTAACCAAAAGACAAAACACCTGTGAATGATTTGTGATGATCTGTGGCCATGGAAACAAATGAGTGACTGAAGGAACTGAACCAAAACAACGTGAACAAAGGGCAAAATAAGAGTCCTTGGTGACGGTGACTGTGACATTACACCCCCCCTCCGGAAAGCGCGACCTCGCGCCGACGAGAGTTCAAAACTGGGTGGGGGGGTGGGCACCCTAGAGACCAGGGTATCCAGAGTCCAGGAGGTCTCCAGGGTGGTGCCGGAGGATCTGGGACCCAGGGTGGCGCCGCCCTCCAGGGTGGTGCCGGCGGTGGCTCAGGCGGGGCCGGCTGGAGTGCCGGCTGGGGTGCCGGCGGTGGCTCAGGCGGGGCCGGCTGGAGTGCCGGCTGGGGTGCCGGCGGTGGCTCAGGCGGGGCCGGCTGGGGTGCCGGCGGTGGCTCAGGCGGGGCCGGCTGGAGTGCCGGCTGGGGTGCCGGCGGAGGCTCTGGGAGGGCCGGCTGCGGCTGCACCGGCGGAGGCTCTGGGAGGGCCGGCTGGAGTGCCGGCTGGGGTGCTGGCCGTGGAGGTTCTGGGAGGGCCGGCTGCGGCTGCACCGGCGGAGGCTCTGGGAGGGCCGGCTGCGGCTGCACCGGCGGAGGCTCTGGGAGGGCCGGCTGCGGCTGCACCGGCGGAGGCTCTGGGAGGGCCGGCTGCGGCTGCACCGGCGGAGGCTCTGGGAGGGCCGGCTGCGGCTGCACCGGCGGAGGCTCTGGGAGGGCCGGCTGCGGCTGCACCGGCGGAGGCTCTGGGAGGGCCGGCTGCGGCTGCACCGGCGGAGGCTCTGGGAGGGCCGGCTGCGGCTGCACCGGCGGAGGCTCTGGGAGGGCCGGCTGCGGCTGCACCGGCGGAGGCTCTGGGAGGGCCGGCTGCGGCTTCACCGGCGGAGGCTCTGGGAGGGCCGGCTGCGGCTTCACCGGCGGAGGCTCTGGGAGGGCCGGCTGCGGCTTCACCGGCGGAGGCTCTGGGAGGGCCGGCTGCGGCTTCACCGGCGGAGGCTCTGGGAGGGCCGGCTGCGGCTTCACCGGCGGAGGCTCTGGGAGGGCCGGCTGCGGCTGCACCGGCGGAGGCTCTGGGAGGGCCGGCGGAGGCTGCACCGGCGGAGGCTCTGGGAGTTCGCTGAAGGCCGGGTCGGGCCACGGCAGCTCAGGCTCTGGCGGGTCGGGCCACGGCAGCTCAGGCTCTGGCGGGTCGGGCCACGGCAGCTCAGGCTCTGGCGGGTCGGGCCACGGCAGCTCAGGCTCTGGCGGGTCGGGCCACGGCAGCTCAGGCTCTGGCGGGTCGGGCCACGGCAGCTCAGGCTCTGGCTTGAGGATCTCTGGCTTGAGGATCTCTGGCTTGAGGATCTCGGGCTTGAGGATCTCGGGCTTGAGGATCTCGGGCTTGAGGATCTCGGGCTTGAGGATCTCGGGCTTGAGGATCTCGGGCTTGAGGATCTCGGGCTTGAGGATCTCGGGCTTGAGGATCTCGGGCTTGAGGATCTCGGGCTTGAGGATCTCGGGCTTGAGGATCTCGGGCTTGAGGATCTCGGGCTTGAGGATCTCGGGCTTGAGGATCTCGGGCTTGAGGATCTCGGGCTTGAGGATCTCTGGCTTGAGGATCTCTGGCTTGAGGATCTCTGGCTTGAGGATCTCTGGCTTGAGGATCTCTGGCTTGAGGATCTCTGGCTTGAGGATCTCTGGCTTGAGGATCTCTGGCTTGAGGATCTCTGGCTTGAGGATCTCGGGCTTGAGGATCTCGGGCTTGAGGATCTCGGGCTTGAGGATCTCGGGCTTGAGGATCTCGGGCTTGAGGATCTCGGGCTTGAGGATCTCGGGCTTGAGGATCTCGGGCTTGAGGATCTCTGGCTTGAGGATCTCGGGCTTGAGGATCTCGGGCTTGAGGATCTCGGGCTTGAGGATCTCGGGCTTGAGGATCTCGGGCTTGAGGATCTCTGGCTTCAGGATCTCGGGCTTGAGGATCTCTGGCTTCAGGATCTCTGGCTTCAGGATCTCTGGCTTCAGGATCTCTGGCTTCAGGATCTCTGGCTTGAGGATCTCTGGCTTGAGGATCTCTGGCTTGAGGATCTCTGGCTCAGGCGCTGATGACGGGCGTCGAGGCGCGGGAACAGGCGCTGATGACGGGCGTCGAGGCGCGGGAACAGGCGCTGATGACGGGCGTCGAGGCGCGGGAACAGGCGCTGATGACGGGCGTCGAGGCGCGGGAACAGGCGCTGATGACGGGCGTCGAGGCGCGGGAACAGGCGCTGATGACGGGCGTCGAGGCGCGGGAACAGGCGCTGATGACGGGCGTCGAGGCGCGGGAACAGGCGCTGATGACGGGCGTCGAGGCGCGGGAACAGGCGCTGATGACGGGCGTCGATGCGCGGGAACAGGCGCTGATGACGGGCGTCGATGCGCGGGAACAGGCGCTGATGACGGGCGTCGATGCGCGGGAACAGGCGCTGATGACGGGCGTCGAGGCGCGGGAACAGGCGCTGATGACGGGCGTCGATGCGCGGGAACAGGCGCTGATGACGGGCGTCGATGCGCGGGAACAGGCGCTGATGACGGGCGTCGAGGCGCGGGAGCTGGCGATGGCAGGCGAGGCACGGGAGCTGGCACTGGCAGGCGAGGCACGGGAGCTGACGCGGGTTGACGAGTCCCGGGAACTAACGCGTCAGCCTCCCCGACGTAGAAGGTGGAACCGTTTACATAGAGTACATGATTTAAAAACGTCTCGAAGGGCTGCCAGCACTGGTCCGGGTCCAGCCGATAGCACGCGTTGTCATTTAACCCAGCCCAGAAGCGCATGTTGAGTTTGGTGTCCTCCCAACTCACCAACTCAGCCAGTTCCAAAAATTCCTCCACGTACTCCTCTAACGGCCGCCCTCCTTGTCGGACAATCCGCAGAAGAAGATCCTCCGCCCTCTCTCTCTCTGCCGCCGCGTTCCTCCTCATCGCGTTTTTGTGGTCGGTTCTTCTGTTACGGTTTCGTTTCGGAGGCAGACTCGAAGACACCGGTACCAGAAACATAGTGTTTTATTATCGCAAGGAACTCAGGCAGGGCAATAAACACAGAGTAAACGTAAACGAGAACCGACAACTGAATGGAGAACACTGAGAACTAAATACATAGACAGTGATTAACCAAAAGACAAAACACCTGTGAATGATTTGTGATGATCTGTGGCCATGGAAACAAATGAGTGACTGAAGGAACTGAACCAAAACAACGTGAACAAAGGGCAAAATAAGAGTCCTTGGTGACGGTGACTGTGACAGTATAGCAGAATTTTATCAGTGCATTCCTTCTATTGATTTTTCATTGTTAATAAGGAATATATAATGTTCTCTTAGTGTGTAATTGTTGTGCTAGTGACACCAAACATAACTGCATAAATATTATTTGTAGTTTCAAATAATTCCTCTTCCATTTATGAAATTTGCACCAAATTATGTAATTCACATTTAAGTCTGATGACAGGAATTATCTGAAGGTGTCTCTACAAAAACTTCAATGATTTCCTGTATTCTTACCCAGAATGCACAGCAAATAGCCAGATAGAAGAACCAAATGAAATGAAACCTTTAGAACCAAAATAAAAATCAATCATTTTGAAATGTGATTCTCCTACATTCAAGTATGAACAATTCAGATCACAACCTTTATGTCTCTCTCTTTTCCCATCCCTCCTTCTGCAGCTATATTGACATCCTTTCCTTCTTGTTCTATATGACAATCTGTCTAATCAGATATGAGTCACACACTCATTGTATAATCTCCCTCTACACACACACACACACACGCACGCGCACACAAACAAATGGGATATGGAATTTTGGTTAAGAATTTAGCAAAAAACATCATATTATGTCCTCTCACATTCAGTTCATGAGCTGAACAGAAGTCGGATCAGGTTTGGCCTTGAGCTTACTTGAGATCAGCGATTATAGGCTGAATGAACGCATAGCAAGATAGATAGGTTATTAATCTTCAATTAATCATCAAAGGCTTATGTCAGAGTCACCAAATGAAGCATGGCTTTTCATAAGAGATTATCAGCCCTGTGTATGGTTGTGTGTGCAGCGTTGTTTGATGGAGCAGAGAGCTTGGTGCAGAAATGAGATCTGATGAAGAATTACACTGATGGGAAGAAGGAGTAGATTTGCTATTGGATTTGCTAACCATTTGATAGATGGTTTAGGATGTGTCTGTATATAAAATCTTTTAATGTGGTTAATTACCACCCTTGACTTCTGGTAATGTTGTGGTTTAAACCTAGAAGATTTGTTCTCTTGGAACGTAAGCAAAAAACAGTGTTCAGGAACTTCCATAATATTGTAACGAATAGAGGAATAAAGGATGGATGGCAGGCAGAGATGAGAATCCAAGTGCAGTGGTGTTTAATGAAACAAACAATAATGAACAAAGCTGGAACAAAATAACACTGGGAGACGAGGACCACAAGTAACAACCAACATCTAACAACTGATAGAGAAGATATGAAACTAGGGCTATTTGTGCACAGGGACAAACAAGCTTAACACGGTAACAAGTAACAAGACACTCCTGGGCGAGACTAACAGGGAAAATTACAAAACTACAAAATATGGCCACAGGACACAGAAACAATAGGAAGATAAAAACACTTAACACAAGTTCATACAAAACAGGCACAACACAGGGATTGTGACAGAGACTTCAAAACAGTCTAGAAGGAAAGTGGAGTAGAGACTGAATAGGGGGAGGGTTGGTCGAAGGGTGGCGAAGCCGGAGACCACCACGACGGGTCAGACAGAGCCCTAGACCAGGACCAGGACCAGGAACATTGAATATATAATTATAAATTATATTCAGATTTTTTTAAAGTGAGATAAAAATTTGTAATACAAGTGATTCATCAAAGGTGGCAATTACACAGGAAATGCTAACAAAAAAGTTTCAAACATTAGTCGTGTCCAAAGATACGTATTGTTTGGATTTAATAAGGTTTTGTCATTCACCGTCTGACTCTCTCTCTCTCTGTCTCTCTCTCTCTCTCTCTCTCTCTCTCTCTCTCTCTCTCTCTCTCTCTCTCTATATATATATATATATATATATATATATAAAGTGGGAGTGTGTGTATGTATATAGAACATTTGTTTCACCTTTGCAGTATGGAAATGGATGAAGATGGCATAAATGACTAGTTGGATGACTCAGATGGATGAGAGTTGATGGCTTGGTGACATTTGTCAAGAAGTCAAGCTGTTTTGTGGGTGAAGCAAGTTATTGATAATCCTTGACAATAACACAGTCGTTTTGATTTTGCCTTGACTTGGAGGTCTGTTTGCCTTGACATCACATTAACCACTTGATGTAAGCAGTTGTTTATCTGTAATCAATGTATTGCATCATGCTCCTTTGCTAAGTTAAACTCAGCTCATCTTTGACACGTCAGTCACACTTGTCACTCATTCTGCCTCAAACCAGATATTCACGTTAAAAATGAATGACTTTTGGTAGATTTGTCTCTGACAATCATGATCACTGTGAACGAGCCATTAATATTCATAGATCAAGCCACAGTGAGGGTCTGCTGTCTGACTCTGAGATGGGCAGTCCCAGAAATACTCACTCGTGTACACACACACACACAGATGTGCAAACTCGCATAGCTTGCTCTAGGCTTCGGATTCATCTTCTTGGCAGGTGGAAGGAACGGGATGCTTTGAAGTCTGGCTGCACACAAACACGAAGATGCACAGACACAGGCGCTGAAACAAGCAGTCTGTCACACATGGATAGACGGCAGCACACTGGCAGCCATATTACAGGATTAGGAATGTGTGTGAGATGGGAATGAAAGGGCAAGAGTGTGAAGCAAGGACAATCATGACCTGTTTTCAAGTGTGCAGCCTGTGTTGTCTGTGAGTGTGAGTGTGTGTTTGTGATCTTAAGATGTCTGGGTGTTATAATGTTGTTGTAGAAGGTCAAAATAGATTGATAAAGAGGGTTGGTAAGAGCATTGTGATGTCTTCTTTAAAGCTGTTAATAAATGTGTGAAATGTGCTTAGCTTATGGAAAGGAGGGTGTGTATGTGTTGTGCTCTTTTCTCAGAGTGAGGGTGTTTTTCATGGTGCTCTATTTGTGTCGCCATTGGTTACTCTCCTGTGTCCGTTGCCTTGACGACCCTGGGGCGGGGTTTCAGACTGAATATTAGCAGTCGCCTCTCTCCTTTGCTTTTTCTCTTTCCCTGTCAGTCTGTGTCTCTCTCGTATGAACATACATGAACGTAAAATGATTTTAGCAGCCAGAATATCGATTAATTGGTTTGTAGCATGTATGTGTTCATGTACGCTCATATCACCTGCCTGAATGTGTGTGTATATATATATATATATATATATATATATATATATATACATACAGTAATACCTCGGTTTACGGGTTTAATTCGTTCCAAGAGCGAGCTCGTAACCCAAAATGCTCATACACCAAGACAGTTTCCCCCATAAGAATGCACAAAGAATCAATTGATTCATTCCACGCGACCATAAATTCCCATTTAAATTATTCTTATTTTTTTGGTTTAACGTATTAATTACAGTTACAATTATAACCATTGAGATCTCATATAAATACTAATTAATAATTGACAATTAAACTCTAAAAATACTTGACAATTTACTGTAACACACTTCAGCTTTGAGCAGCGTCGCTGCTGGCATGAAGGAGACGAAAGGAGGGAGGAGGGGGGAGCAGGGAGCAGGGAGCGGGGTTCCCCCACAAAACACAAACACAAAACCCGGATTCAAGTGAAAATTAGTGAATTTATTATAATAGTTCAGAAAACAAACAAAGTGATAATCCAGAGTGGATTTGGAACATGGAACACGGGAGACACGCGCTAACACGGGAGCTCCAAAGACAGCGCGGACAAAACAGAGACAACGACTCGACAACACAGGAGTGGAGAGAAGTGAACTAAATAGGCAGATGATATGAGAATCAAGTGTGTCAGTGATCAGTGACCACGCCCCCCCCCCCCCCCACACACACACACACACACACACACACACACACACACACATTCATGAACCGTGACAGTTACTACTTAAAGGGAGGATTTTTTACCTTCTTTCTATATGCTGTACTGTACGTATATATTTCACTACGTGAACAATAGCGATCACAATTAATGAATGTTAACAACATGAGGTAAAACCGCTGTAAATCATTTATAAAAGTATCACTGTGGTGAATGATGCAACCAAACTGAGCGACGCTGACAAAATGAGTTAAGGGGTGATAAAGGGGTTGGAACCGCATGACTGTTTTATGAGAGGCTATCGTTAGGATGTTTCCAGTAAAAATGCGCGTGAAGATGCTGAGCGTTAGGACTTTTCCACACAAAAATGCACGTGGGTGAGGGAAAGATTTTCCCGCACTCTGATACAATGCTCGTACACTGATTTGACTTTCCATGCTCATACACCGATTTGCTCGTATACTAAGTCACTCGTAAACCGAGGTATTACTGTATATATATGTAGTATATATATATTATTTATTATATTTTCAGATAAAATATGAAATATTTTTCTTGTCAAATCAATGTTTTTTATTAGTTTTTATTTTATATTTGCACTTATAAAATAAATATCTGTAAAGGGAATTATTTTGGTATTCTTGCTTTTGTATTTGTATTCTATGTAGCATATAATTGATATCTAATAAAGCAAGCAAATGTGATAATATGACATGGCATTAGTTAGTTCTTAGAGTCATCATGAAATGGAAATATGAATAATCCCCCCCTTTCTAACAGTTTGCAAGTTTACATTCAGGTCCGCCTCTATCCAAAAAACAACTGACGAATTAAACCAAGTCACTGCCCTTTTTTTGACCACATAGAAATTTAATTCTATTTTATTGTTTGGTACACGAGTGCCACTTTCACTTGTGATTTGTTCTGCCAATGCCATATTTGTCTTATTTGGAAAAAAAGGGAACTTGTGGATATCTGTGTAAATTGCCCACAAAAGCTAAATTGCTTTTTTAATTTTCCCTTTCATCAGGGACAGAAGTAGATCTAATATCTTCTCAGTAACAGATTATTACTGTCATTTATATATATTGTATTTGTAATGTTTGATGAACACAAATGTGCTAAACTTTGTAGGTTTCCAGATCTGAACTTTTTTTGAAGTAGGCTGTAAGTTGCAACTTTCTGTGTTGAATAAACAGAGCTCGGGTTTAGTACAAGAAAAGTATTTAAAGAAAAGTATGACTTTATCACAACATTTTCTTTACCGTTTGACAGTACAACTGAATCCCTAATCCTGCCTTGATGTTGTTTCTACAGGTAGATCTGCATGTACTCTACGCTGACTAGCTAGAGAAATTAAACCTCTGATCTCTTAAACTGATTAGTGATTAGCACACTAACAGTGACAGATCCTGTTCTGATTGTTGTTAGCATGTATGCTATCTCAGACTCCAGCTGTCATTGAGTCACTGCCAGTGTGCTTAATTAAGCAAACTAGATTGATCTGCGAGACTGTGACACAGCAGAACACAAGATGACAGGATGGTGAGTCTGATTCACGTACTTGCTTAGCTATTCTCATAATTACAGCCTGGAGATAAATGTATGTTTGCATGCATATGTGTCCACTGAAATGTTTTTGAGGATTAGTGGCCATCATAATAACATTTAACTTTAAAGGGACCATTAGGAAACATCAAAGTGATGCTCCAGAAAATAAAACCCATTATTAGCCAGACAAGCAAATGCAACACTACGTATTTGAATCTGAAATACATTTTCAGGAAACCACAAAGACTAAAAAGCTAAGAAACAGACTTAGCTTGTCAGACATTTTTTGTGCAAATTTGTAATCTAAGAATAATTCAGGCATTGCATATTAGGTTTTGATTTGTGAAACTGGGTGGTGTTAAAATTATATAAGGGATAATCCACGACTAGCCAGGCATTAAACAAATTTAAGGGTGGTTTCCTTCGAAAAAAGTGCATTAAAATGATTTAATACACAGCTAGCCATGGATTGTCATTTGCCATCAGATTAATTATAGTTATATATTTAATAAATTATAATAACATATTAATATAATAATATATAATAATATAATACATTAATATAATAATAGAATAAAAAAAAAAATATATTACCTTGCAAAGATTTCTTAAATGTGCCTGCTTTTCAATATTTGTTTGTCTTTTTCTAAGTTTAATTACCATAATAAGAGACATATTTAGAATTTTGGAAAAGAGAGGTTTGTGTCCATTCAAAATTGTATAAACTGTGAAACCTTTAGTTCTGAGAACTTATTTGGGACTCATGGGACATACAGTAATTGGGACTAGCATATTTATAATTTTTGTAATCAGTGCTCCCTGATTATATGTCTGTGTGTGTGTGGCGTGCATGCACTCAAAAGATTGTCTTTGAACATGAACTGCCTGAGGTGCATCTCTGTCACTTAGATTCAGCTGTGAAGTGGTGAAGGTGATTGACATTGCTAAGCTTAGTGTATGTGTGTGTGTGTAATGTAATACTGGTTCAGACCTCCAGTGACATATAGAACATATGATACAAGTGTCTCTACTCAAAACCTACGTACATATACAAGCACATATACACCATACTTCAAACTGCTCAGTAAAATTTCTTAAAGTTTTTGGAATTTGTTTATAAAGCTTAGTCTGTGAAATTGCACCCGTCTAAGTGCGTGGATCGAGGCTGTGAAATTGACAGCTTAGAGAAACTCCTGTGCCAGCACAAGCAAGCAGATGGCATACAGACCCACTGATGGGCACACACATATGGTTACACACAAAGATATGTCACATGTACAGACACAGAAAAACTGCAGACTTGCATTCACAAATTCATTCTTATTTATTATATATGGCATACTAGGAGTGGAACCGGGTGCATGCAAGGTGGAGCATTATATTATTTTTCAATATCTATCAGCAACACAAATACGTTTTTTAAGGCTGCATTTAAGGTCATTCGAGTACCTCAAGTTTTGCATGTCTAGCCCTCCCTTACTGGATCTTTCCACAGACACAAACCCCTCTGAGTTCATCATTATGCACTGAAATAACCAGCTCTACCAGAGCGTAAAATCGTTTCTTTTTCCTCCCTGCATAATTTTTTTGTGTGCTAATAATTGGCGAAACTTTCCTCTCTTCACTTTTTGAGCTTCTTCATCAGGATCTGCTGGCCCTTCTGAGGTTGTTAAAGCCATAAACTGAACTGATTTAAAACGTTATACACTAGGATATGATAATAGTTTTAATCAGTTTTTGTCTATCGTTCATTTTAATTTATATGAAAAAATTTAAACATCTTTAGGACCCTAGCCACCCATATTTGTTCAGTTATGATTTAAGAACAGAAATATGGTTTTGACCTACAGAATGCTAATGTTTAAGTAGCGAAACTAGCTTATTTGACCCCCTGAAGTATCCTGTATTATAAAAATTCCCTCCTGCATTATAAAGTTTGGAGTTAGATTTTGTTTTGTTTTTTAAATTAGTATTTTTATTCAGCAAAGATGCTATTCATTTAAACTTTATATTCATCAAAGAATTTTGAAACAATTTATTGTAATTTCCACAAAATATACTAAGCAGCGACTGATAATAAACACTGATTATACAAGAAATGTTTCTTGAGACGTAATCAGAATATTATAATGATTTCTGAAGGATCATGTGACAGTGAA
Source organism: Rhodeus uyekii (assembly GCA_037043235.1). NCBI lineage: Eukaryota > Metazoa > Chordata > Actinopteri > Cypriniformes > Acheilognathidae > Rhodeus > Rhodeus uyekii. Next base: position 207,225 of record JAWRVZ010000002.1, on the reverse strand, counting down.
GACCAGTGAAAATTCAGCTTTGCATCACAGGAATAAATAACATTTTAACATATATGAAAATATGTTAAACTGTTAGAATATTTTACAACATGACTAGTTGTACTCTATTTTGGATCAAATAAATGTAGCCTTGGTGAGCATAAGAGACTTCTTTCAAAAATGTAAAAAAATAAATTTAGATTTTATTTTTTAAATGGTAATATGTACATGGTCAAACTTTACAAAGTTTACATAGACAATTCTGTCCCTTGCGTGGGATCCCTATGGTGACAGCTATTTTAATTTGTTGCTGTGACACTGAAAACTGGCCATTTGCAAGAATAGCAGGATCCACTTTGCGATCGATCTGTTCCTCTTGATGTTGCATAAGTGTCTTTCAGGGATCAGATTTATCTATACAGCTAACTTGAGCTGTCTTTTCCTTATATGGCTCTAACTGTCTTTTATGGAGTCAAATATAAATGCTATTTAGAACTGTGATCACTTTAATTGTGAGGCCTTGAGTGTGTATTATGCTAACATGTGGAAACAGTGACATTTACCTTGTGTAACGCACTGTCCCCTTGTGGTTAAGTAAGGAAATTACTTCCATTTTCTACATCTGTGTGCGTGTGTGTAGTGTGCGTGTGTGTAGTGGGCTAACTAGGTTAACATACAGAGCCAGAAACTTAATGTCACTTGTCATCTCTCTAGAGTGGACAAGAAGAAATAGAGTGTAACCTGGCTTCATTATAAAGAGAGAAACATATAAAACATAAAGAGAGAATGTGAGAATCCACTTTTCTCATTGTATAATGTTAGACCTGGATTTATGGATCTTTGTTTGAAATGGCTGGCGTGGCATTTGAAGTGGCATTTCTTTGGTATATTAAAGAAAAAATATGTATTAGGTCAGGATTTGAACAGGTGTTCACTTGCACATTAAATTATTGTAGCACTACTCTAATACAAGTTTACCATTCACCTTTGACTGGATGTGACCTGTGACCTATAAAGGCATGTGCTGTCTAGAGGCTTTAGACAGATGCCTTGGTTGGCTGGTGAGATTCAGAGACCTGCCCACAACATTACATTATATGTTTTGACTATGTTTACATTAGTTCTCTCTTTTTCAATTTCATGCATTGCAGAGTATGTTTTTACTGTCTGTGTCTGTATGGATGGTGGTCAACTATGTACATTTTTTATTATTAAATTACATTTAAAAAATATTTTTAATAGAACAAAATAATAATGTAGACCAAGTTTTGCCTGTTATTTCAAATAGCCCTTTATTTCTATTATTTATTTATTGTAATTCTAGTAGTAAAAATAATCTTGTTTTTGTAATTTACAGAAATCACAGTTCTTTATCCAATTTCGAAACATTTTTCATTTTCAATTTCTCTTTCAAACCAGTAGAGAGCAGTCGAGCACCGCTTCAAGTAGTAGGATCAGGAGCATGTATATGTTAAACTTATTGAATTGATTTACAGGCATATGTCTGTATATTTTTTGGTTACTGTGCTCAGTGTTCTGTTGTGAATTTAAAGCTGCTATTTTGGATTTTCATTCTGAAATGATTGCTACACTATTTTTAAATCATCCCTATACTTTGTGTCTAAATGTGAATTGAGGGCTGGGTCCCCACTGAAATGTACAGTAGCTACACTTAAAGGACCCAAATGCTGTGCAAATGCCAATGAGTTTATTGGTTTAAATAAAACTTTTATTTTGAAAACATTATTTTGTTGAGTTCAGTTGACATAATTAAGCTGAATATTACATTAACTTTAAATTGTGTCTAATTTCAACTCAAATTTCTCTATTAACTAAATAAAAGTTGAAATAGCTTGATTAAATTATCTTGATAACTTTGGAAATTGGTTATAGTGGATTTCTAGTTCCCAACATGATTTGCATAGAACTGGTGAAGGAGAGTAAATGTTGAAATAAAGAGTTATTTTATGTTTTATGGTGTTTTTGTAATGGGACAGATCTAGTGTTCAGTGTTTAATGCTGTTATGTTTGACATTTTAAAAAGTTTCTTTAATGTTAACATTTGTGTGGTGCTGAAGAGAAGATACATGAAGCTAAACACTACATTTACTTGATTAGCAATGACTGCGCTAATGCAAGTGCCACGTAATGTCTTACTTGTTCATAAAACATGCATGCTAAAGTAGTCACATTTAACATGCGCTATGATAACTGTAGATTTGATCTGAAAAAGATAAGGTCAATTAGTTCCTTGGCTACAACTCAAGTTGTTCACTCAAGCTTCAAAATGTCCTCTAAAAAGGTCCTCTAATTCAGTATAGTTTGTTGGTTGAAAATAATTTAATTAAAGTTGTCATTGTTAAACACTAGCGGTTGCATTCATTTTTAGTTTTTTTTTGTTGGTTCAATGTATTATTTTTAGAGGAGAATAACATTTACAGGATGTTCCTGAACCCTGAGACCCTAAGTTTGGTTTTAGCAATTTACCAACCATTGCATAGTGTCTATGTCCAGAACCCTTTATGGTGAATTTATGAAAAGGTTTATGAAATAAATTAGTTATTTTATTCATTATGGATGTATGATTAAATTGATCAAAAGTAAGGACATTCACATTTTTACAAAAGATTTCAGATGTATGTATGTATTAGTGGATGGAGCTGCTAACCTGCGAAGCCTGTCCCTTTTGGTAATCTGACAATTCTGTACTGAAGTCAGATTTTGTGGGTCCTTATGATTCATCAGTACTTCCACACATATATTGGCAGCTTTGTTTTCATTGGAAGCTATTGTTTTATTTGTCTGAACTTATAACTGATTTGATGGGTTCAGCTTGGTTTTTCTGATCTGACTTGTCCAGCTGTTGTGACTATCATCAATGGTCAGTTTGATGTGACTGCTGAACAGGTCACTTTTGGTTTAGGTGGGGGTCAGGGGGTTCAGGGGTGTATTTCTGCTTGTACATGAATGCAGAGGTCACTGGGTTCAACAACTAAGCACAGATGCATTGTGGGTAGTTCCCCAAGGTGTGATAGGGTGGAAATGGTCTCTTTGTTGATACGGGTGAGCTGGAAATGTGCACACACTGTCCCAAGGGAGGAGGGAAACTGTGACTACATGAGCACAAGCTTTGCTCAGTGTGCCAATGAATTATGAATCAGCTTTTCAGGAACCTTTTGGACTCTGATGTGCTGTGATCAGCTGTTATGGTGTAGTAGTGCTGGCACATTTACAACCAATTATTTGGTAGTGGTCATTGCTTTGATAAATGCATGGATGGACTTTATAAACAAAAAAAGGGATGCCCAGTGTGTGTGTTTATAAAAGCATAAGCAGTATGTTAAAATCCATGTGTTCCCAGACAGAGGTAGTATATGTGTTGGGCTTTTTGCCCAGTCTGATGAGTAAATGGACCCTTCTGAGTTGTGTTTGTGGCAATAACGGTGTATTCAGCACAAAGCGAACTGGGACAGGGTGAGAGTGAGCCAAAACAGACCACTTACTCTGTCTGACTAGGACTTCAAGACCTTGTAGAGAAGTATTGTAGTAAAAGAGCTTTTCATTGGATATCACAAAGCACAAAATGATAAGATGCAATAACAATAGGATGATGGTCACAAAACAGAAATCATTTTCTATTTAATGTACTACCAATGAATACCACTCAAGGCTTTTATTAAATGGAAAGCGATTTAAATAATGGTCTGCACACAAATAATATCAATCACTTTATTTTAGTAAATTACTAATGGTATTTAATAAATAGAAAGTGACAAATATTAGTAAAGACACTATAAATAACACATTCATTTGATATCAATTCTATTTATTGTTGTTGAATAATTCATATAAGAAACATATATTACATGATGCGCTAATGAGCTGCCGTGTATGACGACCAATAGTACATATATAAGATTGAAGGGTGATTACACGCAACAATGGAAACTCATAATCCTCATCATGTCATTCCAAACCTGTATGAGCTCAAAAGACGATGCAAAGTAAGAGTGTTCACATTGCTCTTTTCCATATTTTTTTTGTACATTGAAACACTGCACTTCCTTACATTTAATTGAAAAGAGGAATATGACCAATCTGCCTAACATTTCTGGTCTTCTATTGAAGAAATAAGTATAAGCTTGGAATGAAATGAAAGTGAGTAAATGATCACATGATTATGTGATTTTTTTTTTTAAGATATTACTAGCGTGTAGTTAAACAATGTGTCATCCAGTTGAGTGAAATGTATTGGCCTTTTAGGTGTTTTTTAAATTCTGTTCTTCTGTCACACACACATTAAATGCAATGCGTTTTGTACAGGCAGTGATTGAGGCAGTCTTGGAGTTGCTGAGGACCCTGCTGCACTCAGGTGGCTGATAACGCAAGAGAAAACCAACATGGCTGCCGTCACTCTATACTCAGAATCTCAATGACATCAGAGTGAGAAGTCAAGAGCTGTCGTGTGTGTGAACAACAATTTTTTTTCTTTCACTTTTGTTCATTCATCTTTCATGTTTCCCCATGGGATAGACTCTGGGCATTATGGCTATAGCAATTTTAACTGGCCTCATCCACGAATTCACCCCAAATACCAAATATATATGATCTAAATATAATGATGTATTACCAGTACACAATGTAGTGGAAGCTATTTTTTTGTTTGTAGTAGTGTACATATCTAAGTTTGTGTGCCTATACATGCAGTTTAATATTCTAAAATATACCTTTCTCCATTTTGAGTGGGGTCAACTGTTAACACAATTAGATTGGAATAGTAGGGGTACCCTCCCTCACATCAAATTATGCGTGTGTGTGAGCAAGAGAGATTGCACATGCATGAGCTGAATTGTGCGACACCCCTCCCCTACAACCACCATGCACACACACACACTAAGTGCTGGTGGGGGGCTACACATATGCGCATATATTCACACTCACACACACTGATGTTGGTTGTCGAGTACACTGTTCAGGTAGGACCGTTTGGGGACGGCTGAGGAGAGAACGTGGTTTCCGTAGTAACCACCCCAGCTGCCCTCCTCCACCCTTCTCTTTCTCTTTCTCTCCAGTCGTTCACTTGTGCCTGGTGATGTTGGTGTCACCATCCATCTCTCTTTCTCTCTCTCCAACCCTCTTTCTTTCTTTCTTTTTCTGTATCTTCTTCTCTCTGGATATGGTTCCTTGAGCAGCCAATGATAAAGGCTGGAGGCAAGAAAACGGAGTAGTCGTTTTTTTTCTTTTTTCTTTTTTGGACAGGATCTTTCTCTTCCAATTTTATTGGAATATTTTAAGGGAATCTTCTGTATTCTGGACATTTATCTCAGTGTATTTGTGTGAGTGTGTGTGTGTGTGTGTGTGTATGGTTGCTGTGGGGACGTGGCTGATGCTTGATAATGGCTCATGCAGCGTCTCAGATTAAGAAGAATAAAGATGTGGATATTAATGCACTGGAGGATGAAAAGGAAAAGAAGAAGAAGAGCAGGAAACACCCACGAGAGCAAAAGAAAAAGGTACCGGGAATACACCCGCACACATACGTGTCATTACAGGGAAATTGATTGGGGTTTGTGGGACGACAAAATCTCATGTGTTACTGCCAGTGAGTTTAGCGTGTGTGTGTGTGTGAGTGTGTGTATGAGAGTGTTAAATCTGTGCTGCAGTGCCAAGGTTACACTTTACATTTACCGCTCGCCTTCCTTCTCACATAAGCACACATATGTCCCATAAACAACCCGCCATGATGTGTGTGTGTGTCGTCCTATGCGTTTGGGTTAAAAATGAGAGCATCACACTGCAGCATGTTCTGAGAGATTTTACTGTCCTCTGAAATGTGTGTGTGTGTGTGTGTGTGTGTGAGTGTGTGTGCACAGACACTCGTGTATTATACATCACGTTCTGATTTATTGATGTTTGTTCTGTTCAGAGTGGTGGAATGAAGCATGCAGATGTTAACTGTGCTAACTGTCTATCATTTCATATTAGAGAGACACAACACAACACACATATACACGCAGCCTATATCCACCACACCCAGACAGATCTTCTTCAACAATATCTCTGTGGTTCCTGTTTGTTCTTATGTTGCTGCTGTGAAATGCATTGCTCACTGAGAGTGTGTTTTGTGATGTGGTTTAATACATTAAGGATCCCTGTAAAAGCGATGGTTGGCTGTCTCCTTTAACATGTGTCTTACCTGTGATCAGCTATGTTCACATCTGTTGACCTTTGTCATTTTATGATGTGTGTGTGTGAGAGAGAGACAGAGAGTTTCACACTCTACTAATGTACCAGAATTTATTATGCCAATACTAAAACACTGAAAAATTGGAAAGGTTTGAGAGAGAGAATTGACATTCACCAATATCAATGTGTTTTTTATTTGTTCAAATATTTATAATTTGTATTACTGTTTGACAAATTTATTTAAATTTAAGTACTTGTTTTTTTAAATGTAATTTCATCTTTTCATTTAGTCTTTTTGTATTGATAATTCGGCATGGCCAAATTGCAAACAATTTTTCCACTCAAATACATTGAAAGATAAATTACGAGAGAAAGATTATGTTGTATGAATTATAAAGCATATTATAAATAAATAAATATATATTCTTGAATTAAAAATGTATCAGGAGCTTGAGTGATGAAATAAAAGTGTGAGAGAAAATAGTTGGAAAATAGACAGTGCCTCCTTATACCTATGAATGACAAACAGAGATACATCATAAAGATGGAGCTTAATCTGTGTCGCACTCTTGCATGAAGGAGGTAATTGCCTTGGCATTGTGCGACAGGGACACACATGTGCTATTACACACAAGTACACCACATGGATCTAATTGGAGAGAAATTAAGAAGTCTAGTTTTCCAAAGATAGAGAGTTGTTGTTTTTTTAACGTGGGGTTCTGGATGGTCTTTTTGTTTGTCTGGAAGTAGATACCCTTTTTGTGTACAAACAGGGTATCTACTATAAAACATTCAGTGGTAATACTTTTGTGGATATGGAGGCCTACTGTATCATGTAATAACCAAAATTGGGAACCAAATGCAATGACAAATGAACTGACCATGGAAAGACCCATTGATAAAGCTTTAATTTTAATTTTCAGGAACACGTTTCACTCTCGATGTCTCTGGTAGATGCGGCTCTTGTAATAACATGGTATATCAATGTATTGTCATTTAGTTGAATGGTATATATCAAAATTATTCACTTTCCTTACTCAGAGTGGGATTCTCTCTCTATGTCAGTGCTTGATTTCTCTGAAATCTCTTGAATTATTTTGAACACAGAACTACAGGTCTCATTGTTTTAAAGCTGTGTCACCCAACGAAGATTTCTGCCCAGGTTACGGGGTTGCCGTGAGAACAGGGAACCATCTGTTGTACTTTGGGAGTGAGGCCGTCTGAGTGTCACTGACCTGATCTCAGATCAGTCCACAGGGTGTTGTTGTGATTTAATGAAAGGCCTCATCTCTCAGGGGTCAAAGTAGGTGTCCATTTCACTCAGAGCTATAAGAACTTGCATGTGAATGTGAAAAAAAAAGCTGTTGTGTTTAGAGTAACTTTCATATAAAAAAAAACAATCTGTTGCTGTCATGAACTTCATCTACTTCTTTTACAGCTGGTGTAACGTCTTCATATTATATTACAGAAATGGACAGAGAAGAGCGGAATGTAAAATAATAGTGAGAGGTAGAGGCAGAGAGATGGCAGAGGTCATATGAAGGTTAGATGTTGAACCTGTGTGCCCCGTGAAAGTGAATCCTGATGTAGAACTCACTCATGGAGAAATGAAGCTGCTGGATTCTCCAAGACATTTGAATCAAGTAATCAAGTTAAAGCTGATCACTGAGAAAAATTCAGTTTAAAAGATGGTATATCTCATCTAGATGTTTGGGGAAGAAAAGATAATGGATGCAATAGATACGAATAATGTAGTTATTTTTTCCTCTCTAGTTTTGTGTTTCAGCTGAAAATGTCAGCTTACAGTTCAAATCTAAAACTATTTAGTTTATTTTCTTTTTTAATTAAACTTTTTAATAAATTTTTTATTTCGCTTAAAATGTTTTATTAAATAGTCGAGTAATATTGTTTATGTGTATAGTAGGATATAAACGGTATATTATATATATTACCCAGTATATTACCCTATATTATATATTACCCTCTTCTTCCTGAGGACACTGAGGAAGAATCAGCTCTCCTCGGCTATCCTGGTGAACTTCTACCGCTGCGCTATAGAAAGCATCCTGACGAACTGTGTCACAGTATGGTATGGGTGCTGTTCTGTTGCGGAGCGCAAGGCACTGCAGCGGGTGGTGAAAACTGCCCAACGCATCACAGGGACTCCACTTCCTGCCATCGAGCACGTCCAGAGGAAACGCTGTCTGCGTCGAGCTCGCAGCATCCTCAAGGACTCCTCTCACCCAGCCCACAGACTGTTCTCCCTCCTTCCCTCCGGCAGGCGTTTCAGGTGCCTCCGGACCAGAACCAGCAGACTAAACAACAGTTTCTTCCCCAGAGCTGTCTCTTTACTGAACTCTAACCCTTGCTGACCCCACTCCTCTATCACCCCCACCCCCACCATCCCACTCCCCTCACAGACTCCTCTCCCCCCCCCACCACCATCCCACTCCCCTCACAGACTCTCCTCTTACCCCCCCCAACATCCCACTCCCCTCATAGACTCCTCTCTCCCCCCCACCACCATCCCACTCCCCTCACAGACTCTCCTCTTACCCCCCCCAACATCCCACTCCCCTCACTGACTCCTCCCCCCCCCCCACCGCCATCCCACTCCCCTCATAAACTCCTCTCCCCCCCACCACCATCCCACTCCCATCCAGACTCTCCTCTCACCCCCACCATCCCACTCCCCTCATAGACTCCTCTCACCCCCCTGCCCCCCACCACCATCCCTCATAGACTCCTCTCCCCCCCACCATCCAACTCCCCTCATAGACTCCTCTCACCCCCCTGCCCCCCCCCCACCACCATCCCACTCCCCTCAGACTCTCCCCTCTCCCCCTAAACCATCATCCTACCACCCTCATAGACTCCTCTTACCCCCCACCATCTAATTCCCCTCATAGACTCCTCTCACCCCACTACCCCCCCACCACCATCCCACCCCCCTCACAGACTCTTCTCTCTCCCCCACCATCATCCCACTCCCCTCATACACTCTCCTCCCACCCCCACCACCATCCCACTCCCCTCACAGACTCTCCTCTTACCTCCCCACCACCATCCCACTCCCCTCAGACTCTCCTCTTACCCCCCACCACCCCACTCCCCTCACAGACTTTCCTCTTACCCCCCCACCACCATCCCACTCCCCTCAGACTCTCCTCTTACCCCCCACCACCCCACTCCCCTCATAGACTCTCCTCTTACCCCCCCCACCATCCCACTCCCCTCATAGACTCCTCTCTCCCCCACCACCATCCCACTCTCGTCATAGACTCCTCCCCACCATCCCACTCTCCTCATAGACTCCTCCCCACCATCCCACTCTCCTCATAGACTCCTCCCCACCATCCCACTCCCCTCATAGACTCCTCTCTCCCCACCACCATCCCACTCCCCTCACAGACTCTCCTCTTACCACCATCCCACTGCCCTCATAGGCTTCTTACTCCCCCCCCACCACCATCCCACTCCCCTCGCAGACTCTCCTCTTACCACCATCCCACTCTCCTCATAGACTCCCCCCCCCAATCCCACTCCCCTCATAGACTCATCTCTCCCGCACCACCATCCCACTCCCCTCACAGACTCTTCTCTTACCCCCCCACCACCATCCCACTCCCCTCATAGACTCCTCTCTCCCCCCCACCACCATCCCACTCTCCTCATAGACTCCCCCCCCCAATCCCACTCCCCTCATAGACTCATCTCTCCCGCACCACCATCCCACTCCCCTCACAGACTCTTCTCTTACCCCCCCACCACCATCCCACTCCCCTCATAGACTCCTCTCTCCCCCCCACCACCATCCCACTCTCCTCATAGACTTCCCCCCCTCCCCCCATCCCACTCCCCTCATAGACTCATCTCTCCCGCACCACCATCCCACTCCCCTCACAGACTCTCCTCTTACCCCCCCCCATCCCACTCCCCTCATAGACTCCTCTCTCCCCCCCACCACCATCCCACTCCCCTCACAGACTCTCCTCACCCCTCACCCCCCACCCCCCACCACCCCACTCCCCTCTCAGACTCCCCCACCACACCAGACTCCTTCATTGCCCCCCCCCCACTACTACCCTTATAGACTCTTCGCTCACTGTTACTTATTTGTGCCATTTGCACTGCCGACTGTTCATTACAGTAACAACTGTTTACTGTTTACAGTAACAACTGTTTACACTTGTAAACAACTGTTTACACTTGCACCTTGCACTACTGTACTTTAGCTGGAACATGCTCATTTGCACTACCAACTGTTCATACAGTACCAACTGTTTACATTTCGCATCTCACTTATTTGCACTGTCCATGCTCATTGCACTACCTTAAATTTAATGCTCACCTTAAGCTAACAATTGTATACATCTTCCTGTAAAATTCTGTTTATAGTTAGAGACATCTGTATATACATTTACATCTATAGCACATATTCACCTGTAAATGCTGTTTATAGACACCTGTAATTATATTTATAGCACACACTCACCTGTTATAGTAATAACCATCTGTATATTTATATTCATTGTACATATTACCTGTAAATCCTGTACATTTCCATATCCTGCACTTATGCAACCATTGTATATATCCTGCACTTGCTGCTATTGCACTTCTGGTTGGACCTAAACTGCATTTCGTTGCCTTGTACCTGTACTTGTGTAATGACAATAAAGTTGAATCTAATCTAATCTAATCTAATATTGTTTAAACATTGTGAACACAGTCACAGGCAAAGCCACAGTATGCAGCGGAGCACCTGCAACCGCTAGCTATTGGGGGGTCTGTAACAATTTTCAGAGAAAGAAATCTTGCAAGATTAATACATTTTTTAGTGCTGTCAAAAAGGAGTTATTACATTGAATGTTTAATGCAGTCGTTCTAGTTTGATATTATTACTTTTCATTTAATATCTTTCTAACTCAATCAAAAAAAATCAAAATAATCTAGTATATTATTTTGAATATATATGTATATGTATGTGTTTTCTGGTAAACCCTATTTTATGAGGACAAAATGTACATTTGGACATTTTTTGGTCCCCATGAGGAAAACAGCTTATAAATCATACTAAGTGATGTTTTTTTGAGAAAAGATTTTTTGTTTTTTGTTTTTTGTTTTTGTTTTTTCTTTTTTCTGTGGTGGGCAGGTTTAGGAGTAGGAATAGTGATATATAGAATATACAATTTGTACAGTATAAAAATCATTATGTTTATGGAAAGTCCCCATAAAACTGTTTTGTGTAAAATGTTTGTGTATAAAAACATAAAGTATGATAATACATACATGATAATACATTTTTCATTTAAATTTTATTGAAAATTTATTTTACTATGTATCTTTTATTGACAACTGTTTTTATTGATCTTGTCCTGGGTGGATAGTGAAAAGTGTGTTTATAGTATATATATATATATATATATATATATATTGCTTTTCACGTTCACTGCATTGTCTCATAGCTGAAAAATACACTGTATATGCAATTACAGTTTTTTTACAGTTGTTTGTGGACTGGACAGAGACAGGTCTGAGGAGTTAAAAGCTTTTTTTGGGGGGGTTTGTCCCTAGTGGGTACTCATGGCTTGTGGAGCCACTACAGCAGAATATACATTCACACATGCACGCATGTGCATATGGCAGGACAGTGTGATGAATGAGCTTCGCTCCACTCCATTAATGAGAGAAACCGTGTAATAGTGTGTCTCTCTATCTCTTGCTCACACACACAAACATGAAGAAGGAATGATGTGGGGGAGGGGAAGGGGGTGATAGAGAGCACGAAAGAGACGCACACATCGAGGGGGAGATGAAGAGGGTGATTTTGTTGGAGAGGTGGAGAAGGGCCCATTTTCCATCTATTCAAATGCTTTGTTCTACACGAATGTGCTCATGTGATCATCAATTATGGCATAGATTTCTCTCAGTCTTTCACTCCCCTCTCTCTCCCTCTCTCTCTCTCTCTCTCTCTCGCTCTCTCGCTTTGTTACCGTAAATGCTTGCATGTAAATGCAAGTTGTGTTGCCATTTCACGATGTACTGCGTATGTCGCAGTTATGAGATAGTTTTGCATTCGTTCAAAACAGATGCACATCAACAAAGAACTGCATTTGTGATTGTAATAGAGAGATGAATAATGCCAGCCAGGACTTTTAGTCTATTACTCAGTGAAACATGAGTAGCAGATGTTTAAGGTGTCCAGGGTTGGAGAGAACAGGTGTAAACAAGTATATTTATGGTAATGATTGTGTGTGTGTTTGCTTACATTGTGGGTACCAAATGTATTCACAAGGACAGTAAAAGCTGACATTCCAATGAGGAAAATGGCTTGATTTCAGAATTGTTTGTGTAAGGTTATGTTTATGAGACAGAAGTCAACAGAAATCCACAGGTCAATGGGCTTTTACGGAAATTGAAGAGATTTCTTGTTTTTACATTTACATACCTTTCATTTGTATCACTTGACATTTCCTTGAGTGTGTTTGTGTTGGTCTATGAGCTATATCAGTTGTCTGTTAAAGGTTGATACATGCTTGAGGCTCCATATAGAGCTTCAGTTCCTTGCTGAGAACACGGTGTGTCAGAGGACAGATCACACACTCGTGCACGATACCTTCTTACTTACAGACATATTTCCACAAGAGTCCGATATAAAATAGGAATGAAAATGAGATTTAGAACAAAACAGCACACAAGTATCTCTGCCATTAGACAATAAGCAGAGGCTTTAGTTTACGTTTGCATGGACAGTACACTTTTGTTAATGAGTGAGCAGTGTGTGAATTCTTGATTGTGTATGTTTGTGTCTGTTTGGTCAATAGTTATCTTCATTTGCTAAATACATGCTTAATTTTTCTTTATTCAGCAAAGAGACATTAAATTGGGGAAGGGGAAATTAAATAATAAAGACGTTACAAAAGATTGCTATTACAAATGAACGCTGTTCTTTTGAACTTTCTTTTCATTAACGAATCTTGGGGGGGGGGGGGGGGGGTTCTGAAGGATCATGTGACACTGAATACTGGAGTAATGATGCTGAAAATTCAGCTTTTGCCATCACAGGAATAAATTGCATTATAAAATATTAAAATAGAAAACCGTTATTTTAATTTGTAACACTACTTTCAAACTATCATTGAAATCAATCATACAAACAAACAAACAGATTGACTAAAATGAATAAGACTTCCCCCAATACTAATCGATAGATCTTTCAGACTGATTTTCAGACCAGTCATGGGTATTTTCTTACAGTATTCATCATTTAAGAGGCTGATGTGAGGCTGATCCTTCTTTCTTTCTTTCTTTCTTTCTTTCTTTCTTTCTTTCTTTCCCTTTATATACTTCATGTCTTTCTCAGGGACGCATTATTCGGGAAATCCACACATTTCCATTTTGGAATTATATCCAGCTATTATTAATTCTTATGTCATGTTCAATATACAGTAGATCATATTACGGGTGTATGACATGAAGGTGGGTGTCTGTGATTGAGTGATTTCTTAAAAGATGTGTGCGTGAGAGAGTTATGTGATCAGAAATGAGGTCGCCCTTCTCAAAGTATATTATAGTTTCTGCTTAGTCAGCAACACCATGAAAGTTTCCCTGTGTGTTTGAGTGTGTGTCTTTGAATAGTCCGTTACACAAAGTGTTTGTCAATGAGTTTACTGCTAACCTTGGAAAAATGTTCTTCAGTATCTAGAACATAGAACTCCGTCCCCACATATGTCTGTAGAGATGGGGTACCTTTGCACAGACACTTCATATTATGTAAATTATCTGTCTACTGTCTTCAGTATATACAGTGCCATTCAAAAGTTAAAGGTAATTTTTTTTATGTTTTTGAAATAAGTATTTTATGCTCACCTAGGCTGCATTTATTAAATCACAAATACATAAAAACAATAATATTGTGAGCTATGTTAGAATTTAAAATGTCTGTTTTCTATAATATGTTTTAAAATATAATATAATAATAAATGTAATTTATTCCTGTCACGGTTGTGTGGTGCAGGATGAAGGTGAGAGGCACAGAAATAAACCTCTTTAATAATCAAAACTCCAAAACCAAAGCAAAACCAAAATAGCACGTTGTCACAGCGCTGGACGCAGTGTGTGATGCGGAGGCAAGCGCGGACACGGAGCTCCAAACAAAAACACTTTATTTATAAAACGAGAAACAGAAAAGGCACACGATGGTGCAAAACCATAAACTCTGGGAAACACGGGAGGGAGCATCCACACACTCTCACAACTACCATCGACATCCAATAACCAACAATGACAAGGGGGATACGAGAGGTATGAATACACAAGGAAATGGGACACAGCTGGGATGATTAACGGGGTAATGACTAACAAGACAGGCGTGGGAAGGAATGGGGAGACACGGGGAAACCCGGAAGTGCTAGACGTGACGTGACCGTGACAGCACGCCCCCTCCCACAAGGCGTGACCTCACGCCGTAAGAGACACACCTTGGGGAGGGAAGGGAGGGGGACCCGGAGGAGGACAAAACAAACAAGACAACCATTCATCCTAACCAGGGTGGGAGGGTGGGCACCCTGGAGACCAGGATACACAGAGTCATGGAGGTCTCCAGGGTGGTGCTGGGGCTATAGGGAACCAGGGGCCAGGCACCGGGAAGTGTCCAAGGAGGTGCTGGGGGAACTAGGGGCCAGTCCAGGGAGAGAGTCCAGGGAGGTACCGGGGGAACTAGGGGCCAGGCTTGAGTGAGTGTCCAGGGTGGTGCTGGGGAGACAGGGTGCTGGGCCGTGTGGAAAGTCCAGGGCGGAGCCGGGGTCCTGACTTTCCCCGGAGGCTCCGCCTCCTTTTCCCCACCCACCCTCAAAATCACACTATCACCCCCCCCCAAAAAATTCTTGAGAGGCCTCCCCGGGAAGCCATCGGAAGGCCTAGATGGTACTAGGGGGAGGCGGAGGCGCTGGGGGGGCGCCGGCAGGGCGAGGCGCTCGGGAGGCGCCGGCAGGGCGAGGCGCTCGGGAGGCGCCGGCAGGGCGAGGCGCTCGGGAGGCGCCGGCAGGGCGAGGCGCTCGGGAGGCGCCGGCAGGGCGAGGGGTTCTTGGAGGTCTGGACGAGCTTGGAGGTCTGGATGAGCTTGGAGGTCTGGGAGCGGATCTGGACGAGCTTGGAGGTCTGGGAGCGGATCTGGACGAGCTTGGAGGTCTGGGAGCGGGTCTGGACGAGCTTGGAGGTCTGGGAGCGGGTCTGGACGAGCTTGGAGGTCTGGGAGCGGGTCTGGACGAGCTTGGAGGTCTGGGAGCGGGTCTGGACGAGCTTGGAGGTCTGGGAGCGGGTCTGGACGAGCTTGGAGGTCTGGGAGCGGGTCTGGACGAGCTTGGAGGTCTGGGAGCGGGTCTGGACGAGCTTGGAGGTCTGGGAGCGGGTCCAGAGGGACCGGCGGAGGTGGTTCTGGCCACGGGAGGTCCTCCTCGACCGGCGGAGGTGGTTCTGGCCACGGGAGGTCCATGGCGGCCGCGGGACGCAGACTCAATTTATTCATGAGACCCGGTTCACTCAGTTCGGTCTCGGGACTCGGTTCACTCAGTTCGGTCTCGGGACTCGGTTCACTCAGTTCGGTCTCGGGACTCGGTTCACTCAGTTCGGTCTCGGGACTCGGTTCACTCAGTTCGGTCTCGGGACTCGGTTCACTCAGTTCGGTCTCGGGACTCGGTTCACACAGTTCAGTCTCGGGACTCGGTTCACACAGTTCAGTCTCGGGACTCGGTTCACACAGTTCAGTCTCGGGACTCGGTTCACACAGTTCAGTCTCGAGACTCGGTTCACACAGTTCAGTCTCGGGACTCGGTTCATTCACGGGAGCGGCCGCGGGACACACCCGCTTACCCCGTTTACGGCGGCGGCGGCGCGGTGACGCGGAGGTTGAGAGCGTTGACTCGGGGGCGATGTTCGGGAGCGCCGAATCTGTGACTTCCTCTACAGTGTAGTCGGAGCCGTTGAGCCACAGAATGAGATTGATGTTTTCCCTCAAGGAAAAACTCGTTCCCTCGAGGCTTCGGAGGGTCATTGTGTCCAGCCCCCGCTCGAAAAGGGTGTTTAAGAACACATCGTCCCAGCTCACTAGATATGTGAGCTCAATAAATTCCTGCACGTAATTTTCCAGGCGGCGGCCACTTTGCCGGACAGACGGCAGCTTGCGCTCAGCTTCTTTCTGCTGAGAATAGTCCATTTTTGGGCGACTAACCCGGTCGGTTATACTGTCACAGCGCTGGACGCAGTGTGTGATGCGGAGGCAAGCGCGGACACGGAGCTCCAAACAAAAACACTTTATTTATAAAACGAGAAACAGAAAAGGCACACGATGGTGCAAAACCATAAACTCTGGGAAACACGGGAGGGAGCATCCACACACTCTCACAACTACCATCGACATCCAATAACCGACAATGACAAGGGGGATACGAGAGGTATAAATACACAAGGAAATGGGACACAGCTGGGATGATTAACGGGGTAATGACTAACAAGACAGGCGTGGGAAGGAATGGGGAGACACGGGGAAACCCGGAAGTGCTAGACGTGACGTGACCGTGACACACGTATTCTGCAAAATGTAGGAAATCAAAGGTGCAGGACTAGAGAGGAACAGAACACTACGCACCATAGACAATAACGGACAAAGACTGAAGGAAAACACAGGGTAGATATACACAAGGACTGATGAGGGAACAAGACACAGCTGACAAGACTAACGAGGTGACTAATGACGAGACAGTTGCATGGAAAAATACTCTTCCTCTGCATGGAGAGCAGAGGAGGAGTCAGGAAGTAAATAGAGACATGATAGACACGTAAGCTGAATTTTCAGCATCATTACTCCAGTCTTCAGTGTCACATGATCCTTCAGAAATCATTCTAATATTCTGATTTGCTGCACAAGTAACATTTCTTCTTATTACATTGGTCTACAATTTTTAGAAATCATCTGCTTCAGAAAAAACTTGCTATGTATTATATATTTTGATGTGCTGAATTTAAATATGAAAATTAAAACAATTTAATGGCTACTGTTTCCAAGATATTTAAGTTTTTAAGTTCAAGATATTAATTAATTTCAAATTTATAATGAAACAAACTCTCTTTATGTATATAATGAATAGTCCCATTCATTGTCTGCTCTGCACTTCTTGGCTTGTCTCTTGTATTCATTAAATGGAACATCTCTTGTCACTGTCCAGTAATAGTCTGCAAGTATTGATAATCCTATTTGCATACAAGTTATATGCACAGCTTATACAAGTATCACTCATAAAAGTGCTCACTGGCTAAACAGAAATGTGTCCCGATTATATATAGTTTTTACCTTTTATTATATGCAGAAATGGACCATGGTGAACATATTTAGACATTTTGTGAACATATTGTTTTGAGACAGTTTAAATATAACTTTCAAAAAAGTCCAGTATAAACAATATTGCTTCTCAACGGAATTTCTCATTTCTCATTCTCAAGTCATTTCCTTTATTACTCACTCATCCACTGCTGTTAAGTCAAGGGTCATATATATCGAACTAATAGAAGCAATCAACAATGTAAATGTAAATATTCACTCAGTAATCTAGAATTAGTAAAGTTTGACTACATTTATTTCAGAACCATTTTGGCTGTAGACCAGTGTTAGTCAATGTTGAAATCTGTTGTGCTGCTTAAAATGTTTGTGGATGCTTTAATCAGGATTCCTTGTAGAATAAAAGGGTTAAAAGTACAGCATTAAAATAAAAGTCTATTTTTAAATTGAAATAAAGTCTATTGAAAATAAAGTCCATTTGAAATAAAGTCTATTGCTTTAAAAAAAAATCTTGTTTCTGTAAATATTTATCTTGCTCTTTCTGCCCACCTTTTTGTGTTCGTTCTCTCTGCCCTGTAATTCCTTTTAGATCACGTTTGCTTTTGCCCTGTAAATGCCAGTCAAAGGTACTCTGTCTCATAATGGTCTATTACCCAGCAGCTCTCTATTGATCTTGTTCAGAGTGTTGTTAAATGGTACACTCTGGTACATTCGCAGGGTAGCAGCCAGACTGTCTGCCCTTATAAAACTCCTTTACTGTAAACTCAACATAGATGTGTGTGTATTTGTGTTTGTGTATGTTTGAAAGGCTACAATATAATATCTTTTTAAAGTTTTACGGTGAGCTGGCATAGTTTTATAGTACTTGGAATGACAATATATCAAGTTCTGGTTTGGTTTGAATTTAAACAATTTCATGTTACTTAAAAGTTATCAAAGTTTAAACTTATTTCAAACTATCTTGAAGTTCTACAGGAGACTTCTAATTGACAGTCAAAGGAGCATTATGTCATGAAAGTTTGGACTAGGGATGTTTTTTGCTGGAAATGCTTACTTTGCCACTTGCCCGTGTGTGCCTCGTCATATCCGTAAATAGAGAACAGTTACTCTGGCTACTTTGACGCATATATGGTGTGGGAGTAACGTAGGTTAGTTGTCAAAAAGAGATACATTAGAGCACGTTAAATTGCAGACCTCTGGGAATAACTTGTTTAAAAAATATGGCGAACAGAGGATTTTCTACTGGCAAAAAGAGAAAGCAAGAGAGCTTGTAATAAAAGGCTTGGCTTTTCAGAGAGGGCGAGAACTGAGGAATTTAAATGTTGTAAAAGCGACACAGAGATGCCCTTTTTTATCATTCAGCAAGTGAGGTATTTTTCTGAATAGATAAATTGCCATATAGCTCTCTAACAGAGTTCATTGTAAAGCATTATATATTGAGACGGGTCATTTCATGATGTGTTGTTGAAGCCCTGTGGAAGATTAATGCATATAGCTTCAGTAACATAATCAGCTTATTCAAAATGATAACAAAGGCTTAGCTTAATGGAACCGTGAATAAGCGTGGAATCATGGGAATCATTGTTGTCTTCACCTCCACAGCCGATGGAAAGCAATCCTACAGGACACAGGCAGAGGTCATGTTTATGTGTGAGTGACAGTTTTATTAATATTACTGTGGTATAGTTGCTGTTTTTATTATGCCACAGTCAGCCACGAGTGCCTCTCCATTAGTTTTGTTGCATATGTTTATTAAGAAAGTTAAACGTACTCCTTTCAATGTACTCCTCCTCCTTCCCTGAACTTGAGCTTTGTTATAGTTAAGTTTGATAACTTAAATTACATTTAATTTATATTAAATGCATTAGAATGGTCTACTACTCATACAGGTTACTTTATCTGATGAATTAAAATTGTGGGGAAAGCGCTGTGGGGAAAGCATTGTTTTACATCAAAACAATAATTAAAAATATGTTTGAGTGTGTTGAACATTTTTATACAAAAACAGTTCATTCTGATTATGCTATGTTATCCAGGCATGGTGGAAATTTGCGGTAAATCAAGACAAGAGATTCAAACAGTAAGGCTAACAGTGGTGAGCTATATAACAATGATTTGTTTGCTGTTGATAAAACACATAAAATATAAAAGTGTCTTTGGTGTATCCATTGTTTCTACAGAAGTAGACCCGTAAATCAAGGATAGCGAGGATGTATCATTAATGGGAAATCAAAATAGCTAATTTCTCTGGATTTCTGGATTTTTTGTTGGAATCAGTTGGGATAATGTAAGTACACAAGCCAACAAATAGATAATATTGTTCTTTTCATTTATTTTCCAGAAATCTTACATATTGTGCCTTAAAGCCTAATAGTGAATGCTTTATGATCAGTAGAATAAGCTCTCTCTCTCTTTTTTTTAGTTATGTGAAAGAACCAAAACAATTTACAACAAAACAATGCATTTTTGTTTTTTAACCGCAAAAGGGTAAAAGTTACATATTGAAATAAATGGTATAATAATAAAATGAATGAATTGTATACAATGACTTGTATATTTATTAATTTTTTAATGAATAATTATAACATATTACTATAGAATAGTATAACATATTACTATAACATATTAATATAGAATATTTGTCGGTGGGGCCTATTTAAAGTAATGATTTGCGAATCTACATCATCTCTTGCATGCAATAATTTTGACTTGTCGCTCAGTTCGTTAACACAAAGGGATAAATGTTTCATTCGATTCAGGTTTTAGCTTAAGGATGAAAGCGAGTGACTGATGAAATATCTTGGCTCATGGTCTTCAAACAGCATGTGTGTACATTTGAGATATTTTGAGGTGTGGGTGTGTGTGTTTGGGGGGTGTTTGAGGGCACAGGGGGTGTAATACAGGCAGATGGCCTTTCCCTCCTCTCTCATCTGCTACAGTCTGGCTGCCAGATAATATCACGCACACAGACACACACACACTTCTAAATGGAGGAGTGTGCGACAGTCATTCATCGAGCATGTGCACAGATTTGATCCTGTATTCTGCATTAGAATATGTTAGAACAGAGCATGTGGTTACTTATCTTTAAACAAAGGGCATGAGACCGTCTTTAAACTATATCTCAAGGTTTTCAGGGCTTTCTGTCATAGCATTTGGTTAAATCCTGGCGTGTAAAGATTCTCCAATTTGACTTGGTTTTATAATGTGTTTATTTTTTTGTCTGTTTGGGGCAGAAGTTTAGATTTTTACCCACCTTGGCATCTTCTTCACTGGCCCCACCATAATACAAAATACTGCATGTATTTGATCAAATATGCAGTAAAACTGTGATTTTGTGAAATATCATACAGTTATATAAATATTATACAATTTAAAACAACTGTTTCCCATTTTTAAGATTTCAGCAGGCATTACTCCAGTCTTCAGTAGCACATGATCCTCCAGAAATCATTCTAATATGCTGAAACTTTTCAAATCATTATCAATGTTGAAAATGATTGTTCAGCTTTGCATTTTTGTAGAGACAATGATACATTTTTTTTCTGGATTCTACTATGAACAGAAAGTTTGGAAATAAGATAATTTATTTGATTTAATGAATTCTGTCAATTTGAATGATCAATTAAATACATCTGCTGGCAAAAATATGAATTTCTTGTTTTAAAACTGTAATAATTTGTTTTGTATAAGCAGTACTCACCGTGGAACTGGCTCTTGTTTAAAATCAATACTACTGTGAGTGTTAAATCGTGGTTATGGAACTGTGTCTTTTTTATTTTCTTTGGACACTGTTACATGGTCTTGTCAACACTTAGTTTCCTTATTACTTTCCTCAATCCTTAATCCAGTTTCATAGTATGATATCTTAAAATGCTTGTAATCCTGTGGAGCCCTTTTACCTCCTTACTTTGTGTCTTTGGTGCTCACTCAGTTAGACTCTGTCTTTTCTCTCTGGCCTAATGATGGGGTTGGGATTATCCTTCTCACCTAACTATAAATTCCCAGTGTAATTATAATCCAGATATCCAGCTAATATCAGTCTCACAGCTGGATGGATGTTTCCAGTCCTCACCACTCATTATCCGGGGATGACACTGAAAATTACGCTCTGGATGTATTATGAAGAATATCTGTAATGTATGATGTGTATAGCACACCACTAAAATATTTCTAAATATTTCCAGATGAAGTATGAATGAAGTATCTAAAAAAATATTATAGAACCAGACTATTATTAATTATAATGTATGTCATGTTTTTTTTTATGGATATCGGTTGAGTTTAGAAAGTATAGACAATTGTAGACAATGTTTTTTCTGAACAAAATTACAACATAGACTTAAGTAAGACAGATGTGTGCATGTGTACAATATTCCATCCCACATCTACAGGCTGTCTGCACCTGGGTGCTGAGCCCACACACACACACATTTTAGAAAATTTGTTTTAACATTTTACTTCTCACTGTGTGTCAGATGTGGTTTTATGGAGGATAGTTGGGGTCTGTAATGATAAATTCCTTGTAGAAGCATGATTCTGGGTCACATGCTGCTGTTCTGCCTCCAGAGACTCACAGACACACACTCGCAAGTTCATGCATGCCGGCACACATTAATGCTGCCCCTCAGAGAGAACAGGAGAGCGTTTAAAGTACTTCCAGCTGCCCGAACTCATATGAACTATTCAATACATCTTTGATCGACTCATTAATTGACTAATTTGTTGATTGGTGATTGTAGAATTGCTAAATTAGTTCATTAATAATAAGAGTAATCAGTATTATTATTATTATTATTATTATTAATAATAATAATAAAATATTATTAATACATTATCTGTGGAGGTTATAATAATAAAAATCTTCTTCTTCTTTTGTCATAATTTGTGTGGTGCCAGGCATAAAGTCAACCTGAATTGTCATTTGTAACTTTTTTTATTTTGGTGATATTACATAATTCAGAATTATATTATTTAAACTCTATTTTCTGCATCCCCCAAATAGCGAGTTATAAAGTCAGAAGTGAAAGATAAAATTTTGTATAGGTTTAAATAATATTGTGCTGTTATTATAGAGCTAATGTTTTGCATTCCGATTCTGCA
Source organism: Rhodeus uyekii (assembly GCA_037043235.1). NCBI lineage: Eukaryota > Metazoa > Chordata > Actinopteri > Cypriniformes > Acheilognathidae > Rhodeus > Rhodeus uyekii. The sequence goes on along the minus strand of JAWRVZ010000002.1, from coordinate 184,622 downwards.
TTCTCCAAAGGCACAACAAGACATGTGGATCTTGCCCTTTTTCCATTGTTTTTCTGCCACCTCAATGCCTTTGCAGCTGCAAGTGATGTAGATTTGATTGAAAGATTATGCTGATCTGTTTGGAAAAAACATTTCTAATTATTATTATTATTATTATTATTATTACACAATACAATTTCATGTTGACGTTAACATTTTGCCATTTCAAATGTAACAAACAGAAGAATAGATGTGTTTGTTCATCTGTTTCTGTCAGGTTGAGCCTGCAGTATTGAATCTCTCCACTAGGGTCCAGTGTGAGTCTGGATATCAGGCACATTCTGATGATGTCATTATTTCCGGTGTTTCTTTGCAGTCGCTTGTGTTTGTAGCGCTGTTCACCTCATTTCCTCTGTCTGACAGACCTTTTCCTGCCATGCCTCTGCTTTACATGTAAGAGGACTGTTGCCGATGAACACAGTGAACACACACAAACAACACAATCACAAATAACAAACATACATCAAGACACATACACAGCCTGATGCATCACTCACATCCAAAGTAAATGAAAATGCATACGTTAATACTATATTGCTACATCCAGAGTCTGTGTTGGCATTTCTTCATGTAGGAGTGAAGCTCATTTATCTTTCTAGAATGTATAATGATGCCCTATTTCTGAAAGCGTGGAAATCCTCCAGTGCCCATGGGTTTAAAGCAGGTGTAACCCTTGTGAATACCTTTGTGTCTGACTGTATTTGATAGAGAGAGAAGGATGACTCTCATACACTCTCCGCGACATGCTGATGAGGTGGAGGTCATTGAGGGAAACCATCACTACGGTTACCGAACATCTTGAGCTCCTTCAGATCACATTCTCTTTCCCCTCCTCCTCTGTTGCCATAGCAACGCCACCATCCCAGAACGAGGAGACCTGTAATGCATCATGGGATACCTCTCTGCATAATCAAAGTGTGTGTGTGTGAATGCCTGTAGGTTCAAGTACATGTCTATATGTCCACATATGTTTTACAAAGAGAATTCCATGAAACAACAGCATACATAAGTAATGTTGCGGATGTCATGTGTATCAGGAAATATGTCTAAACAGTATTTGTTTACAGAACTACTCATTAAGTGAATCCCATGAAGTCTTTCAAAAACAAGTCCGTGTCATGTTTCACACTTAAACCAGAATAAGAAGTATTTTTTTTTCAACTTAACATGATGTATGTTTTCAGTAATACTAAGATTTTCAGTTTTCAGATCATAAATCTCATTTTCATTACTCTGATACGAAAGCCTTTTATTATATTTTATATTATAAATATGCACTGCCATTCAAAAGTTTGTGGTTGGTATGATTTTTATTTATTTTTTTCTGAAAGAAGTCTCCAACGATCACTAAAGCTGCATTTATTTGATTAAAAAATACAGTAAAAACAGTAATACTGTGAAATATTATTAGAATTTAAACTATTTAAACTAATGACACACTAATTTAATTTAAACTAAACTATTTTCTGTTTTAATATACTTTAATTTATTTTATTTATTATTCCTGTGATGCAAATCAGCATTTATTTAGTTTTTTGGTAGTAGTGTAAATGTCTTTTATTGTCACTTTTGATCCATTTAATGCAAGAAATTTAATTTCTGAATTAAAATATTGATTTATTTTGAACTGTAGTATATAGTATATATTTTGATTTATATATATATATATATATATACTATTTCTTTGTACAATTGTTGAATTATCATTGAGAATGTTTTTATAAGATTCACCTTTGTTAGTATCTCTGAAATAATTTACTTTTATTTTTAAATATATTCAAAATCTCTTGTTTGTGAGCTTAACAATTTTTACAGTTAAAAAATGTACAAAAGCAAGAGTAAAATATTTTTAGTTGTAAAATCAAATTGTCAATGCCAGTTATCGCTCCATATGTTCACACAGTATGTGTCTGTCTCACACACAGCTCTAGGCCACTCCCATTTTCCATAAACACATACTGATAATGCACAACGGAAAATATCAAACAACCTACGGAACAGTATATTCAAACAGACACTAAGATACACACAGAGCAAGAACAGTATGTAAACAACACAGTCTGTGTCACTGTACAATGGGTGTTATGCTTCATCCCTTTGTCAGGGGTGCAGCTGGGGTGTGTGTTTACATGATGGTGTGGTGGCCCTAATACTGGGGGGAAATGCCCTTAATCCTTTTTTAAGCTGCACCATGAACCCAGCATTCAGCCTAATAAACCGACCCCCGACAGTCCTAAACACACATGCTCTTTTTGTCCAAAAAGGGAGTAGATAAGCATTCAGACAATACAAACCATGCACATGATGGCTTCCAGGGAGGGGGAGACTGGGCAGAATGGAAGGAAAGGGAGTCTGTCATAGTCCTATTAACAAATGCATTGGAATCAGCTGCTATATTTGGACCCCCTTAACTCATATCTTATCTCATATCACTATTCAAAAGACCCCCACCCTCTATGTTTTGTGTGTATGACCGAGAGAGAGAAAGAATCAGAGAGGTCGTAGGAGGCACATTAAACATGACAGCAATGTAAATGATACACATTTTGTCCGTATTGAATGAAGTTTGGAGCTGGAGACCATAACGGAGAAGTCTATTTTCTTTGATGCAGAAGTAGAGGTCAAGTTGTAAATCAGAAAGGGAGAACAGAGAAGGTTGGATTCAAAGTGACTTTGTTTTTGCTGTAGCACCGGAGAGCATTGTATCCTTGTATCCGTACTTGCACACACATCAGGTGGAACTGTGTCTTTGAGCATCCTGCTGCCAGGGCATTTTTTACACGTCACATGACTGAATGGCACCTTGCTGGCCGCAGAGATAGAGAAGTAAGTGATCGGGTTTCTTTGGGACTGCAGGAAAAATGGCGGTGGAAGAGGCTGCTGACTATTTTTCATCTGTAAGTACTCTACAAATACGACTATGAATAGTTGGAAAGTGTGTGTTGTTTTAAAAAGGTGTGTTGGGAAAATATATGTTTTGCTGATTGGGGATGCTTGGGTCATTGTGTAAGACACCCTGAAATGCTCTTGCTCTTGATCTGCTACAACTTGAGTAGGATTTAAATTTTCAACCCTTTTATTAACATAGTTCCTGAATGCATTATATATTTGAAATCGTTGGTAATTTTAAACTCTCTGCTAGATGCTCTGCAATCTAAATGGTGCAAAGTCTGATCTATTGGTCTTGTTGGGCTCAGATTTCCAGTTTTTTGTTTGCAGAATCCTGCAGAGCTAAATTTCATCACAGATATTAAAGAATAACTGTTTATACGGAGAGTGGCTCTGTTGTTCACATGCAAAATAATATCTGCTTCATGTGGGTTAGTGTTATTGACACCATTTCGACATTCATGCTGGTCAGGCGCTCCAACTCTACCTTTGCTCTAGTGCTTTTTTTACTGACCTTGATGCGTGTGAGCATGCATGGTAATACAAGCACAGAGTGTTTGCCATGCTTACTTCTGTTATAGGCCAATTTATCTATATCATTTATCTTACAAAGCTCTATAAATTCATGACTGAATGGTTGTGGTGGTTGAGGAGATTCCCCTCTTCCTTGTAAAGAAGGACACTTCCTTGAGTGTCATGAAAAGGGCTATATAAATGTAACAAATTATTATTATTATTATGATTCTACCTCTTTAAGCTGTTGTGACTGTGGCTCTCTGGTTTTATTGTGATGATGAGGTTGGAGAGACATTGCAGTTTTGGATTTGTATCTATCTATCTGTCTGTCTATCTGTTTGTTGATCGTATTGGCCATTGTTGATATTTAGATCTTAATCTATTTTAGTAAAAAATTAATGGTGATGTATTATGTCAAAAGTGTATCTCTTTAAGAGCACCATTTCCTCCCCTTTCACGCGAGTTGCTGTATGCATGTAATAATAACTTGCATTGTGTTTTAGCTTCTTTTTCTTTTCTATTTTTAGAAAAGTAGTTGTGTAGATTTATGATATTGACTGTTCATCAGTTATCAACCTTGAAATTGGAATGAAAATTTGGAAAATTTGGACTTGGTATCAGCCAGAATTTCTATATCAGTGCATCTGTACTTCTAAACTTACAGTAAATGGTGACTGTTTTGACTTACTTGAAATGAAGAACTATGAATATAAAGTCACTAGTAGGTTTTAAAAATGGTTTAAGTGAAGGCCAAAACAAACAGGCTAAGAAGGAGAGGAGAAGGGATTTTAAAATGAAATAACACAGCTTCACTTGAGGGCATAATGTCTGATCCATACGGTCTAAACTGACCAACACTGTTGCAAAACCAACCACAACTGGTCCATTTCAACTGTAAATCACTATTTGTTTTGCATTATTTAACTGTATCTACATATAGTGATGCTGATGTTGTCTGTTCAAAGGACAGAGAGTGTGTGTGTGTGTGTGTGTGTGTGTGTGTGTGTGTGTAGTCACCCTGTCTGCAGCCACTCTGATGGGTAGCTTTGGTTTGCTTTTTTGCCCATCATGCAGTATTCGAGCTTGCAGCTTATCTAGGAACTGAAGAGACACTGAGACGGAAAGGCAGAGACTGGAACATTATTGGGCCCATTATTTAAATGTTCTCTCTCTCTCACTCTATACTTTAATGAACAACAGCTGTACGTACATTAACATTTGGTTTTAGTAAGTAATGACACTTAATTTTTATCTTCTATGACCTTTTCTTTCTTTCCAGTATCTCTGATGTTTAAATAACAGCTGTACCCTAGAGAATGTCTTATGTAACTCCACTGTATGTGTTTGTGTGTTCATAACTATGTGTGTGAGTTAGTACAGAGCGTTTCCACTGTACCGTGCATACTGTACATGCATAGAGTGTTCACAGGATTTCCCACATTGAAATATTGATGCTTACTAAAAACAGAGAGGCCTTTCACATTTCCATGCTCGAGATGAATTATACAACGGGAGCGTTCATAAAGATTCAGAGCTCAACACTTGACACACAGGTTGCTAACACCAGTGTCACAGGCAGATTTATTTACTTTTAAGGTTGGTGGTAGGTTTAAAGTATTAGTAAAAACATACAGTGCATGAAGAAAGTTTTATAGACACCACTCAGGACACCTTACCTCAAAGCCATTCGGAACATATCGCAAGTGCATATCAACATAGTAATTATCAATAGTATCTGAAATAGTAATGTCCTGACAGTATATCAAAACTGATCTTTAGTAAGTGATCCACTGTGTATGTCTAAAAAATTATTTAGAATATATCATTTTCATGCATTAAATTATGGTATAAACACCAAGAAACTGTAAAATAACCTGTAAATTTAAGAATAAATATTAGCGTTTACAGAAAGCTACTTGTAAGACATGGCACCTGTTTTTCAAAGTGCAACCTTCACACAATTCCAATTCATGTGACTTTTTTCAGTTCAGTCATACATTTTTAGCTAGTTTCTCACAACCTTCAACAAAACTGTTTTACATACTGAGAAAATATTTATCTTCTGTGGGGACTAAAGTATGCATGGTTTTGCGTAATACTAAAGAGACACAAAAGCTAAAAAATTATTTATTCTGATGGAGATAATTGTTTGAATGTTGCGGAAATCACCAAGATGGAGAGAAGAATTTGTCAGTATCACAATTTCAACAGAAACATTAAGCAGCACAATAATAATAAATGTTTTTTTAACACCAAATAAGCATATTAAAATAATTTCAGAAGGTTCATGTGACCCTGAACACTGTAATGGCAGCTGAAAATTCATCTTTGCCAACACAAGAATAAATGACATTTTAAAATATATTAAAATATAAAACAGTTATTTTTTATTGCAGTTGTGTAACAGAATGCAGGCCTCATTCACATAGCAGCAGAATACAGTTGTCAGCCATGTATTTGAGTCCCTAATACAGTTACGTTCACATGTAGTACGGTTACTTATGGGAGTGAAAACCACATTCTCTCACACCCGTACATTTTCAGGACTCATTCTCGGAAAACCTGGGGTGTGTGAAGAGAACTGCACTGGAAAAGGGGTTTTGTGTGTGGTTTTGCTTTCGCTAACTTATAGTCATGGAGATATGAGCTGTGTGTCATCTGAAGGTACTAGAACAAGTCACTGTTCTCCACTGGAGTGGCTCTCATCAGTTCTGGGTTTTATGCATGACTCAAATGTTGTGCCATGCACGAGATGCTGCAAGGATGTGAGACGGTTGAAGGTTTCCTTGGTATATTAGAAAGCCAGGTCTTATCCAATAGGATGCCAGCACTCACATTATTTAATCCAGATGTTCTTTATGACTATATATATGTGAGTGGGTGTGGATGGATTTTATTTTCCAAAACAGAATCCTCCAGGGAAGGAGTTATGGGTGACAAGCTGGAAAAACTCATTAACTCAGAGATAAGAGGGGAAATTACACACACACACACACACACACACACACACACACACACACACACACACACACACACACACACACACACACACACACACACACACACACACACACACACACACACACACACACACACACACACACACACACACACACACACACACACACACACACACACACACACACACACACACACACACACACACACACACACACACACACACACACAATGTCCTTTCTCTCTCATTCTTTTTTATTGTGTATGTGTGGGGCAGAATTTGTTTACCGTAAGCATTACCCTCTGAGCAAAGGCATCTTTTGCTTGTGATTTTAATCCATCATTTCATACGGTACAGACTGTAAGTGTCTTATGATATAAGCACACACTCTCACACACAGGAAATGGAGGTTTTCCCAGCAGAATAGTTTGAGTAAATGACCTAGCTAATGAGCTTAGAGTTCATTATGAACTGTGAATCTCACAAAAGAACACCATTTCAAATACACATTTGTCCTTTTCTGTGCAATATGCTTTTGAACGTTTTAGTCACTAGATGAATGTACATCTATCATTTCATTTATCTCAGTGATATGCCAGCTTAACCTCTTCTTGTCATACTCATATGAGTTACTTTTGGAAAGTGAACCTTTTTTTCCAGACCTTCTTGCCAGCGCACGCACACACACGCACGCACGCACGCACGCACGCACACACGCGCACACACACACACACACACACACACACACACACACACACACACACACATTGATGGTAGATATGGGAAGGAGTTTGTCCTGGGTTTAGTGAGAACTAAATATAGCTGCTCATTTAGAGGAATTCCCCATGTGAGTGTCTCTGAGATAACCCTGTCTTATTCTTTATAAAAGAGTGTGTGCTTATGTGTGAGTGACGTTAACTGTACTCAGATTTTGCTGTGTGCCCTCTTCTGTCAACACCAGTGTCCCCGAGTCAAACTGAGGCTGACAAAAGAAGACACATTCACGAGGCACACACATACAAACACATCATATTTTCTCCCAAAATCATGCTCTCTTTCTCATATACGCATGAGAACAGAAAGCTAATTCTGAGTGAGCGACTGAAAGATCAGAGGGAAAGTGGGCGGAAACCTGTGTCAGAATAATAGCCATTATTTAGTGTTCTGTTTCGTATCCGTTGATGAGAGACCAGAGCTGTTTTTGGCTGGATTTTCAAATGGGACACTGGGATATCTGCTCAGCGATGGACCACCGATGATTCTCGGTGTTCGGTGAAACGTTGATCCTCTGTCACGAAATAGCTTCTCTTTAGGACATTGACTTATGATGTTTCCCTGGATGTGCATATGTGTGTTTGTGGATGGCTCTGAGTAAAGATGGAGTTGGTATGAATTCATTTCATGTCTTTACATTTCAATGATTTAATGAGCTAAAAGCTGTAAATATGTTTGTTTTGTTTATTTGACCTCAGTTGCCTTGGACTTGACCTTTAACACTTTCAATAGAAAAATAAACTTCTGCATTTTCTCTCATTACTTGCAGCCGGACAGCAATGCCAGTTACCTGCGGGCAGCGAGGGCAGGGAACCTTGAGAAGGTTCTTGACTACCTGAAGACTGGTGTTGACATCAACATCTGTAATCAGGTGTGAATTATTTCTGTTACTACAGTGTATGACAGGATGTAACAACATCTTTATCATAACTAAGAATGATGATAGTAAATTGTAAAATGTCCAGTGTGACAAAATGTAATTTGCATAAGATGCTGTTTTTGTGATGCTGTTGGATGGTTGTAATGTATATTTTTATTTTTAGAATACACAAATGGTGTTCTGTATGTCTGTGTGACAGTGATTGCTTTAATGATACACTACCGTTCAAAAGTTTAGGTCCGTAAGATTTTTATTTTATTTTTTATTTTATTTGAAGAAATTCATATTTTACTCAGCAAGGATGCATTAAATTGAGAAAGCATTAAATATTGTATAATGTTACAAATTATTTTAAAAAAAACTTCTTTTGAACTTTCTATTCATAAAGTTATTCAGAAAATAATGTACAATATAATGGTTGCACGGTTGTAACAAGTGTTTTCTAGATATTGATAATAAGACATTTGTTTGTTGACCACCAAATCAGCATATTAGAAAAAATATAGCATTTTAGACACTGAAGACTGGAATAATAGCAATATTTTACAATATGACAGTTTTTGATCAAATAAATGCAGCCTTGATGAGCATAAGATACTTATTTCAAAAACATTAAAAAATCTAACCGACCCTAGATTTTTGAAAAAGTTTTTAGGACTGATATGACTGACATATGACTAACATTAACCATCCTGTTCACTAGAAAAACTTGTGTTGTGTTTCAGAATGGATTGAATGCATTGCACCTTGCATCCAAAGAGGGGCATGTGGAGGTGGTGGCTGAGCTGCTTAAACTGGGTGCCGATGTAGATGCAGCAACCAAGGTCAGTTTGACACACACACACACACTTGAGGAGATGTTAGTATCTATGTTTGATATCACATGGCTTCTCCTGTGAGCATGTTCACACTGGGTATAAAAAGCCTCTAGTGCTGCATTCACTCTGCAGGAATGAAGTGCGTGTGTTGAGGTAATTTAGAGGCCAGCGGAAACAACACCTCTTTGGCAGTGGGGACGGAATGGTGGTGGTGGGATGCCGGTGGGACAAAACCCCCCTTTGGATGGGGTGACACAAACAGGTGGTAGAGGGATTAATCGGGATTTGCCACTCATTCTCCCTCGCTGTTGTTTCTCTATCTATTCTAATCCAGAAAGGAAACACGGCGCTGCACATCGCCTCACTGGCGGGACAGACGGATGTGGTGAGAGAGCTAGTGACCAATGGTGCCAACGTCAATTCACAGAGCCAGGTACACACTTTAAACTTCTCAAACACATTGAAACGTACCCACATTCAAGTATTAATAAAACTTTTTTCTGTTCTTTATTTTGATATATTGCATGTTCGCACATAAATATTCTGGGGGCAATTAAATATTTGTGAAAATGATCAAAAATGCTAGTGGTGGCTGGCACCCGTAAAAAAAAAAAAAATGCTGCCTGAGAAAGAGTTAATATACATGCATGCATCATTTAGTTGGATCAACCCGCTTTTCTCCACAGCACACATACTCTGTTGCTATTTTAGATGACTAGCCAATAAACACCCAAATATACACACGCACACACACACACACACACACACTGCTTTAAACTTGAGCTCAGTAAGTTATGAAGGCCACTTGCATTAATGGTGTGCCAGTAATAATAGTATTTCCTGCTCTGAGCTCAACACAGTATACAGATGAACACTGTATACAAACACTGGTAGAAAGTGACACGTTCTGCACTTTTGTAATATTTTACTTTTTTTTAAACAAATGCTACACATAAAGTTAGTCAATATTTTTTCTTTCAATCAACTGCAAGCTCATATCCAAATCTACTTCCATCCAATCAACAACCAATCAATTAAATTAAGGGCCCGTCCTACTTTTTTTTCAATAATCTATTTCATTCAGTGATACGTCAAAATGTTGCTACTCGCATTTCATCTTGAATTTAAGGCTAATCTACACATATACTCATTAATGTTTATTACTGAAATTATGTTTTTGTTTAAATGTGTGTGTTCATATGTAAATGTAATATGTAAATGTCAATATTGTGGTCAATTCTCAGTGACACATTTTTACAGATATAGTTTCAGTAAATGGGCTAAGAATTTAATTTTGCCTGGGAGTTTGTCTTCATGGTAGATCGAACTCTTTTTGTAAAAGAAGCAGGGAAATTCCTATTTTAAATCCTATTTTTATTTTAAATCTAATGCTATAGAATTATACACATAACGTGATAGGAAAGGGATTTTTTTTTAACTCAAAGCTAATGTGCTTAGACATAGAATAGGTAAACATGATGATGAAGGGAGATTATGTCTGTGTCCCTGCTTGATGCTCCATCATCACAAAGTATTGCTGTCTCTTTACCTGCATTGTCAGCATCTCTGTGTTGCCATGGGAACAGGGTTACTGAGGTTAAGGCAGGGGGGTGTAATGGGGGTCTGTCCTCTCCAGGGAAATCTCCACTGATTTCAAAAATATTAAGAATGACAGTTTCCATGGCAACCTGTATGTCTATTTACCACATCAAGATACTGCTTATTAAAACATTTGAAATAATAATGGTCACTGATTGATTTTTCTTTGCCAAGAGGAGGGGGTGGGTTGCTCAGCGTAGTGTATCTGGAATAAACAGTGTGCAGTAGAATATTTGTTAGATTTATAGTTCATATACTTTGTATTATAGACACATCACATGGGTCTAAAAATGATCTCTGTGGCATTCGGCTGTGAGGCTTTTTTAAATGGCATCTTGAAATGTAGGTTTTTCAATAGTAAAGCTAAGATAAATTAAGGGGGAAAAAAAAGAAAAAGGAAGAGAAAAATACTTACTGATTAATGATTCAAATGTATATATAATATTAATGTAATGTTTTTGTTTTTTTCAGAATGGCTTTACCCCACTGTACATGGCTGCACAGGAAAACCATTTGGATGTGGTGCGCTTCCTCCTGGAGAATAACTCGAGCCAGAGCATCGCCACAGAGGTTTGTGTGTGTGTGTGTGTGTGTGTGTGAGTCTTTTATTGATTATTGAGGTGAGCCGGAGTGACCTTGAGTAAGTAGTTCACTGATAAGTGCTTCCTACTCGCCTCAGTCCTTTTGTGGAAGCTGCAATATTTTCTTTTCTGGATTCTTGAAGAAAAGAAAGTTTAAAATATTTTCTTTGTAATATTATTCATGTCTTTACTGTCACTTTTGATCAATTTAATGCATTCTTGCAGAATAAAAGTATTCTTTAAACCCTGACCTCAAACCCTTGAACAGTAGTGTATAAATATGAAACAAAGTACAGTCATATACATTTAAACTGAGGGATATGAATCAATAATCAGGCCTATTTCTCTTCCTGTCTTTAGGATGGCTTTACACCATTAGCTGTAGCCTTGCAGCAGGGTCATGATCAGGTGGTTTCTCTGTTGTTAGAGAATGACACGAAAGGTAAAGTGCGTCTGCCTGCACTCCACATTGCAGCCCGCAAGGACGACACCAAATCTGCAGCTCTGCTTCTTCAGAATGACCACAATGCGGATGTTGAGTCCAAGGTCTGTATGAAAGACACTTGCAAACATGTTCAGCAATTACTCACTTTTTTTCTCCTCTGTCTACCAATTATTTTATTGAAATCCCAAAGTTCCTACTGAAAGATCCTGGCCAAATATATACTCCTCTACAACCCACACACTCTCTTACGCACACATTCACTTTCCCACACCCTTTTTCTCATATTTTACAACATGATTAAGAGTACCTAACCATACACCCTATATGTTTTGCTTTTAAATGTGATTTATGTGTTATTTTTTCCTTTACAACACTCAGTAACACTTTATTTTGTTAGTCTGCTTTAGACATTCTACTAACTATAAGTACCTTTGCAACTACATGTCAGCTACCAGTCATTTGAGTATTAGTAGACTGTCTGCTTAATATCCGCTAACACTTTATTTCGATGGTCCCCCAAAAGATATTCTGCTGACTATAGGTAACTTTGCAAGTACATATCAACCTATTCTACTAACCCTAAACAGTTTACTATTACTCTGAGAGTTGCAAAGTTACTTGTAGTTATTAGAACACTCACCCACACTTAGCCCTGTCTTTAGATACATGTCCTTTGTTTCTTTGCTTTCGTTTACTTGTCAGTGTTCACTAACTGCCCGTTCTCTCCTTTCCTCACGTCTCAACATAGATGATGGTGAATAGAACAACAGAGGTATACCCATGATAAACATTAAGCTGTTGACCCCCACCTCCACCCCTTGCTTTGCCTAGAATACCCCCTAGTGTTGCTCCCACCCTTGTTGTACCATTTCTATTTTTGTATCATTTCCTGTTTTCTCTTCTCTTATTCGCTATGTGCCCTCCCTCTCTGGGGATGGAAGAACGAGACCATGCTTTGGGTGGAGGGCTGAAGCATGCTTTGATTTCTGCAGCTATGGGCCGTGGTTCCACATGTCAACATGCAGCTTTCTGATTGGTTACAAGAGTTTTAACAGTGGTTTTGTTTAGTTGCTGACAATGATGTTGAGAATGGTGAATATAAACTGTTGGTTCAAGTGTTCAGATACTGCAGATTTTCAGATAGGGTTAAGAACCCTCAACATGTGGAGTAAATAAGGTGAATAAAGATCTAGGCTACTTTTGCTGGACTTTAGTGTCACGTAGTGAGACCTTCAGACTCACGGCAGAAGATTTATACTCCATTTCAGATTTCTTTGCCTAAGGACCAACTAGAGGCCATATGACTGACGTAAAGTAAGGCATTGCAGTTCGTTTTTGTTCTGCGTCGTGTTTAGAGGCGTAAAAATGTAATGTTGAATTCCCTCGAATAACAGACTGCTGTGTAAAACTCTTGGAGTAAAACTCAGTTGTAAAGACGATGGCTTGCTTCTTCCATAAGGGGGGTTGGCATCACAACATCTTTGTTTCCAGGCGAGATTTTGTTTAAAGAACCTGATATATGCGTCTCCCGTAGGGTCTGTAGAGTTCAACCAATCAGATGACTGTTACGGTATTGTTTCGGAGGCAGACTCGAAGACACCGGTGCCAGAAACATAGTGTCTATTAAACTCAAAATGCTCAGGCAGAGAAACACAGTGTAAACGTAAACGAGAACCGACAACTGAAGAGTGCACAGTGGGGACTAAATATACTAACCGTGATGAACCTAAAGACAAACACCTGTGATGATTAGTGACTATGGAAACTGATGGGTGACGGAGAGTTCTGGAACAGAAACCATGTGACAAAAGACAAAATAAGAGTCCTAGGTGACCGTGACCGTGACAATGACGACTTCAAAAATTCAGTAAAGTGCGTCATGTTGCATTAGACATTCAGCCAGCAGTCCGTGAGGCTGAGACTAAAAGGAAATAATCGTTTAAATTATAATTGTCACCTGCCTCTGACATCTATACTGTGTAGAAAATGTATCTGGATTTGGTTGCGCTAACATTCTACATCAATTGATTGTGAAAGAAGTTGTTAGAATCCATTAATAATTTTAAAAGAGTCTGTATTGCAGGAATTCAAATTTGTCAAACCATTTAATTGGGCCTTTGAGGCATATAATATGAAATATAGTGTAGAATATTCTCAAACTTTTTTCAAAATTCAGCTTTGTCTTAAAACTTAATTACAAATGTTTTATATATACTGTATATGTGGCTCCCTTTTTTATGCCAAAAAAGAATCATTGCATTACAGCATTTTGGAGTGTGTGAAAAGGTTTATAAGTTTGTGAAAGTCCATCTGGCCTTTTGGACATTCAAAGAGAAATAATTTGAATTACATAATGGAAAGGTCACTTCACTGGCTACTGTAGAAGTGAGAAAATGGTACAGTTTTAAGTTTGACCTTTTAAATTACTTTTATTACTAACTGGAAGTAGCATGTTGTTCCAACATTTTTCATTTGTTTTGGCTTTGAAAGAGGAACCCGGCTGCCCAGCTACAGAGATGAGACGGTCTGTTAGTTTAGTCCTCCTCCTAGGGGCTTGTGCATGGGCCTTTAGACAAAAACCCTCAGTTTCAGTTAAACAGCTGGAAATCTAGCGGTTTAGGATTGTTGTCATGTTGCTAAATGAATCTGCACATGTGCATGGTCAGATTTGCCCAGGTTTGACTGTGTAGATTTATATATCACAGTTTTGCATGGTACAGAGCATTGTCAAATTGTAAACATATTGCTAAAGTCATATTCCTAATGTACTCATCCCAATATAATTATATACATACACGTTTAAAAGATTTTCTGAGTGAATACAAATTTGAATGCATTGATTTCATGGTGATAATCTGAGAATAGGTAACATTATGTGTCGTCTCTAGTCTAGAGGTAGTTTTGTAAATATCATGGTTTATTAGTGTGCAGCTGGAAATCTTTAATCCCCTGCTGTTTCACGCCCAGGCTAATAATTGCAATAATTCCCCTCAAAATGGGTGGAGCCTTGTTCCCTTAGAAATGGGAGATAACAAACAGAGGGAAAGGGCTATGCTGAGAACCACCTGCTTTGTGTCGGATTATTGGCTAATTGAGATGGAAATCTCCATGACTGGAAGGCCTTTGCTGTAATGCAGCCTACATGACACCTCCATCTCGCTTTAGCAACTGTGCCTCATATTCAAAATGTTCTTATAATCCAAAAATAGTCCTCGGATCCATTGTCCTTCACTTTGTTTAAGTTTCTATTGATAAAATGTAGTGCATACATAATAAATAGCTAAATCTTATCATTAGCATTTGTAATTGGACTATAACATTTCATTTAACCATTAAAGGGAAGATAGTATTTAGTAGCAAGAGGATTTTGCATGTTAATTTTTCTGTAAAGGTTTTGACAAGTTGTCTTGAACTCTCACTCGCTGCATTCGAAAATGCCTACTTAAATTCTATAAAGTAAGCAAAAAGCAGTATGTGAGCCGAGTGAAAACAATCGGAGAAAAGTACATGCCACTTTTGGCGAGAAGTGCGCAATTGATGGACACTGCTGGAGAAGATTTGAGAATGGAAGGGAAGCATCACTATTGATGCCGTTGGTCACATGATAATGATAACATGGCGGGTACTGTACGTCCGCATTTCATTCATACTACACACATTCATGCTATATATGTACAACCAAATGTAGTACCTACTATATAGTATGTAAATTCGGACACACCAACTGTCTTCGGATAATCCCACACTCAAGGAAAATGTCAAGACATTTGGCACAATAGGTTGAGGTAATTAACCATTTTTAACCATTCTGTTCCTTGTCTTTTTCTCCCATCAGAGTGGTTTCACTCCTCTACACATTGCTGCCCACTATGGAAACATCAATGTTGCAACACTACTGTTAAACAGAGGAGCAGCAGTGGACTTCATGGCAAGGGTAAGCTTTGGTGGACAATGACGATAATCTGTTTGAATCTTAAATCTTCCCAAGTGCTTTGTTGAGTCCATTAAAATAAGGCTGGACCTGGTTTCAGTTTGACTGTGGACATGCAGTTTCTCTGAGTATCAGAGGGGGGCAGTATTGCATTAATGCTGTATACAGAATTGTAACCAGACTGAAGCCTAAAATGCTCCTTAAGTGTTTTGATGAATGAGCTAAATGATCTGCCTAAGGCTCCATGTGCACACATGCTCACATACGTGTGTGTGTGTGTGTCTCTGTGTGTGAATCTGCCAAATGCCCTACCGAATGAAGCCTTCTAAACTGTCATATGTCCACCACAGTTCAGACAAACGCATACATGAATCTGCTTCAGCCCGAGGGTCACACTGTCACAATGCACCACATATGCAGTGCAGGATATTGTGTATGCTTCCATTTAATATTAATATTACTATTACATACATAGTTAGGTTATTTAGTTTTAATCTCTGCAAAGTGTGACTATCTATTTTGTACCCGCTGTGTATCTTATGGTGTTTATATGGGTCGCATACAGAATGACATCACTCCACTGCATGTGGCAGCTAAGAGAGGGAATGGAAACATGGTGAAGTTGCTGTTGGACCGAGGATCAAAAATCAATGCCAAGACCAAGGTAATGCACGCACAAACACACAAACACATGCTATCCTTCAAATACTAATTGCATTGTTTAAATGTTTTTGAAAGAAGACTTTTATGCTATACTTTTATACATTTATTTGATCAAAAATACTGATAAAAAAAATCACATGAGCCCCCAGAAATCATTCTGATACAGATTCTGATACAGCAACATTTATTATTATTATTATTATTATCATAGTTGAAAACAGTAATTACACATAATTTATAAAAAATAAAAAACATTAAAATATTTTTATGGAAATGGCAATATATTTTCAGAAATCTTTTATAACATAGTTACTGTCTATTGAAACAAAACAAAAAAAACTTTTTTTACTGACCCTAAACTTTTGAACGGTAGTTTTTATGCACAAATATGGTCATGGGTATCCACTATTATAAAATATAATGCCATTACAATCAAATACACTATTAGTAAAGGAATAATAAGAACACATGTCATTGTCTGAATGAATCTGTACTTCAGTGTTATTTACCTTAAGGAAAATGTCAGACAGCTTCATAGGACGTTCCAACAGTTATATATAGAAGCTCAACCTTTGACCTTTTAACTCAGTGATGTCTCAGATAAGCCCAAGTTTCAAAAGACATTATACCTTGCAAACAGTTACTTACTTATTAGCTTAGTATTCCTAATATACTGTATGCAAGTCTTCGGTGTAGGCACATAAGTAAAGTAAGACAGGAGAGATTCAATGAAGTGTGAAATGCAGTACATTAAAATGAATAGCTTTGCAAAAATATATCAAACAGGTCAGCATGTAGTGTCAGTGGAGCATCTGAAGGTGCTGAGGTTTGTCTGTGGTATCAGCTGTTCTTGAAAGTATGATCTCAGAGGGCATATTTTAATATTATGCAACATTTTATCTTTGGTTGGCCTGTACGTGTGTGTGTGCTTGTAGGATGGTTTAACCCCATTGCATTGTGGTGCGCGAAGTGGACACGAGCAGGTTGTTGAGATGCTGCTGGACAGGGGAGCTCCCATCTTGTCCAAGACGAAGGTAAGACTTCTCCTTTTTTGACCCCAAATATTATTTCTGCCTCTTTGTGTGTGAATGTGGAAAAGCAGGTGTATCTGGCCATAATTTCTGCATATACCTAAGACTGCCCCCATGTGGCCATAATTTCTTCAGAAGCTGCAACATATTTATCAGGCCCTCTCTCTCTCTCTCTCTCTCTCCTCTTTGCCTCTCGGAATCTGATATTTCACCATAAATTGTGGTTTTAAGTGCCAAAGCAGAAAGGATTTTCTGTCATACTTACAAGCCCCTCAGAATGACTTAACATAAATGCATCAATATCTTCACAGAGAGCGTACATTTGACAGACGCTTTTATCCAAAGCAACTTACATTGCATTCAAGGCACACATTGACATTTTAATCGGTTCTTGCTTTCCCGGGGAATTGAACCCATGACCTTGGGATTACAAGCGACATACTCTACTGTTTGAGCTACAGGAAAGTTTGAACTTATTTAAACATTGGTCCTCTTTGCACGTTTGATATTTTACGGCTATCCTGTAGGTTTTTTGTTGAACAGTCTGTTTAAACATTTAGCTGCTGTATAGAAGTTATCCAGTTTGTTTTGTGAAGAGTATTTAAGTTATGGTCACATTTACCATTGTTCGGCAAATTTTCAAAGTCAAATCCTGTCATTTCAAGCGGAATCCAGGAATTTCGCTTGAGGACGAAAGATTTCCCAGAGCAGATTTCACATCGGGTTCAGCTGATCATGCAAATTTACTGCTTGTTTTGAAAGCTACTTCTTTGTGAGCTGTTCTTCACAGATTGCCACTTTATTGACAATAGACAATGTATTTTATTTTAATCTATCACTTGTGATCGACCGATCAAGGCTGGTCCAGGCTGATAATAATAGTTGATATTTCACATTTTTTAATTATAAGCAAACGGCTGTTACATTTGGCTGACAAGTCTTGAAAGCTTTTATTTAGACATTTTCATGTCATATTCACTCTGTACTATATGCAAATTTAGCATTACTGCCCTTTATTTGAGAAAATATGACTCACATTGCACTCAAACTTAGCACCATACTTCCTTTGGAGCCATGTTTTATTTTGTATTTGTGAAAAATCGTCTCAGGTTACGTATGTAACCATAGTTCCCTGAGAGGGAACGAGACGCTGCGTCATCGCTATGGGAACGCCCCCGCGTCATCAACTCTTGAAGCACAATAGAAAACACCTGTGAGAATGACGCGGATGACGTCATGAGCCAGGAAACAAAAGGCACGCCGAAACCGGCACCGACAGCTTGCGAACGTCTGAAACAAGCGCGGCATGCGGGAGAGCTAGGGCTAAAGCTGATGACGCAGCGTCTCGTTCCCTCTCAGGGAACTATGGTTACATACGTAACCTGAGACGTTCCCTTTCAAGGGAACTCGAGCTGCGTCATCGCTATGGGAACGCTATACCAACGCCACCCTAGCGGAAAGCATGCCCCAAGTGCTCTAGTGGAGATGTTCTGGTACCCTCGGGAAAACCAGTCTCTCACGGCAAGATAGCCTCAGCTAGAACTTGCCCCACTGAGTGATCTGCACGGCTCGTCGGGCCTCAGCCCCCGGAGAGCCATACCCAATGCTCGCACTGGGCTGCAGACCTCCTGACCCATGACGAGAGGGAAAACCCCCGCAGAAGGAGGAACCGCAAAGCGGCCCTTGCGCTCTCCTAGCCTCAGCCAGGGAGAGTAACCTTAAATCCTGCGGGAGACCCCCTCAGTGAGGAGACCGGACTCACGACCTCAGTTGTGAACCGGAACTCCGCGGCTGCGGTAGCGGCTCTCGGCCCAGTAGCGAACCTGGGGAGTGCCTACCACAAATTGACCCCAGGACACCCAAGGTGGTGGCCCTAAGAGAGGGCCACCGACAGACTGCGCATCGCAGCGCCAGCCGAGGAGCAGCCACCCAACCACAAGACCGCCTAAAACCCGAAGGTAACAAGGCGTAGGCGAGGTGAACCCGAAATACATATGGGGACTTAAGCACTGTTGTGCTGCCCGGCCCAGAACCGTAAGTAGTGAGAGTTAAACCTGACCTGAGGCACTTCTCAAAAATGGTCTGGTTTGAGGCACTTGCCTAGGGGTCACCTAATCGCCAAGGAGGTCCAACACGCACCGAGCTACAACGACCGTCAGGCCTAGGCCAGAGCACGGCCGGAGCTACTACTACGCATCGGGAAGTGGCTCCTAGTAGAAGACCGACCACAACCCAGTGACGCGTAGAACCTTCCTCAGAAGGTAGGTACGCCCAGCACCAGGGGAATAACGAGGCGCCCGGGGCCTCCCGGGTTAACGCTGACACCACCCTGGAGACGCTAGGGAGATGGTCCCCCGAAGGGGACCCTCCAGAAAATGCGCCAAACCCGCTGGCTAGCAGGACCATATATATATATATATAAAGGGAGAAGAGCTTGAAGAGGGGCGGATGACCGCCCAAGCTCGACTGCTGATGCCACGGGGCCAAAGGCTTCGACCGTGGCAGGACAGCGTACTCCCAGGAACCTACTACGCGGCACAACGGTGGCTCCCCCCTTAGGGAAGCTGGGAGCTCACACCATGCATAGGTCTTAAACTTGGAGGGAGGCATGGCAACAACAGGGGAAAAACAGAATTGGTAACATAAACCCCCCGAAGATGCCTAGGGCAGTGGTCCCAGGGGGATCCAGAGCGGCCTAATCATGCGTCATGCCTTGCCGACTCACATTCAGGGAGGAGGGCTTGAAAAAGGGGCGGTTGACCGCCCAAGCTCAACTGCTGATGCCACGGGGCCAAAGGCTTCGGCCGTGGCAGGACAGCGTACTCCCAGGAACTAACTACGCGGCACAACGGTGGCTCCCCCCTCAGGGAAACTGGGAGCTCACACCATGCGTAGGAGTTAACCATGAAACTCTGTGGCTGCAGTCGCTGCCCCCGGCCCAGCAAAGCGAGCCTGGGAAGTGTAACAAACACCCCCAGGAGCCCCAAGGTGATGGCCCTCCGGGGAGGGACCACCGCACCTCAAGTGTGTCGCCATTGAAAGCCGTGGAGCCGCGACTACAGCCGCAAGACCGCCAAGACCCGAAGGTAACAAGGCGTAGGCAAGGTGAACCGAAACCCAACGGGGACTTAAGCACTACAGTGCTGCCCGGTACCAGATCCGTACGTTCTAGAGTCGCAACCCTGTTTCAAAGGGACTCCTGAAACGGTCTGGTCTAAGGCACCTGCCTAAGGGGTCCATCACGCATCAAGCTACAACAACCGCGAAGCCTAGGCCAGAGCACGGCTGGAGCTACTACTACGCACCGGGAAGTGGCTCCCGAGGAGACAGACCACAACCCAGTGACGCGTAGAACCTTCCTCAGAAGGCGAGTATACCCAGCAATGGGGAAAAAAGGCGCGACCCGACCCTGGAGACGCCTAGGGAGATGGTTCCCCGGAGGGATCCAAAGAGAAACGGTGTCCCCCCCCCCGCAGGGGAACTGGAGAACACACAGCGTGCATAGGCCCTACACCGAAAAAGGAGGTAGCCATAGGGGAAAATCAAAGCGCCCGCAGGCGACTGAATGAGACGGCTAAATGCCCAGGCTCACACTGTTAATGCCACGGGGCCGAAGGCTTCGGCCATGGTAAACAGCGAACTCCCAACCTCACTATGCTGCACTAAACGGTGGTTCCCCCTCAGGGGAGCTGGAAGTCATACCGTCTTTATTCCTCTTTCGCGAGCCTGAACAGTCTCCTCGAAGACTGTCAGACAGGATTGGCAACCTACACAGGCAATGCCCTCGAGCACGTACCACGTAAGATTAGCCCTGCCCCGCACCTTCCAGTGAGCGAGAACAACACCTCGATGCCGAACTGCTAACTGCCATGACTGAGCCACCGTAGATGAGGCTCAGAACATGGATATCTGCAGGCGCAGTGCCCAAGCATTAGAGAAGGTGCAGTAGGTAAGTTTGCCATATCCGCGCCGGTCTCCGGCCACAACAATCTCTCATCGAAAGAGAGGAAATGGCCGCAAATGAGGGAGTATATAAAAAGTGCCCAGGAAGCTCATTATTCGTTTGATTATTATTTTTTCCCTTCTTCTTTTTTTTTTTTTCAAGATTGCGGTGGCTCTCCCCTCAAGGGAGCCAAAACTCTATAGACCTTTCACTGAAAGGGCGGTATGGCAACCATCGCCCGGGACCTCCCGGGTGACAACGATTGCAACAGAACCTGCTCCACCTGTGACACCACGGGCCAAAGAAGGCTACAGCCATGGCGAAGGAGCATATTTTCACCCAGTTTATACGCAAAACGTCACATACTTTTGCTGTCAGTTCCTTTCTAGGAAACAGATGGTGTTGAGGCGCACGGAATTGGTATCATTGCCAGCACTAATCAATCTCTAAAAGACGCCTAGGGAGGTGGCCCCCCCCCGAGGGCCTACACACCCAAATGAAAGCGTCACCACGACACTGTCTGTTCCTCAGAACCGATAAGGCTTTTACTCTCTTTTCCTTTTTGGAAGGTAGTGGAAAACAGAACCAACCGTGCTGACCACACACACCCCTCTACCACACTGCGTGGGCAGGCTGAGAGAAGTCTGGCACTTTTGTGAATACAATGCCCAACTCCTCAGAGCTGGGTCGTAGTTATTCAAGTCGGAAGAAACCGCACAGGGCGTGCTTCCGAAATCTGAGAAGTCCCCGCGATAGCGATCGCCACTGAGCCTCAGCTGCAGCAGGACCAAACCGCGAGTCTGAACAATCTCCTCGAAGACTGTCAGACAGGAATGGCAACCTACACAGTCGACGCCCTCGAGCGCAGACCATGTAAGATTAGCCCTCCCCCGCACCTTCCAGTGAGCGAGAACGACATCTCGATGCCGAACTGCCATGACTGAGCCATGATGAGGTTCAGAATATGGATATCTTGGAGGCGCAGTGCCCAAGATTAGTGAAGGTGCAGTTAGTAAATTTGCCATATCTGCGCACTTTTCTCAACCACACGTGAAATCCCTTTTCTTTTAAACTAGACTCGGGGCACGCGAACAGCAAGTCCATACACATCTTCGTTTGCTCTCTCAGTCAGACGCTAACACAAAATACAGCTCCTCAGAGCTGAAAAAGTGCATCAGACTGGGTTTCGAACCCGGGTCTATTGCGTGATAGGCAAACGCAGTATCCACTGTACCACAGTAGACACATACTACCTGAGATGCGAATTTGTTATAACAAAGCTTCTCGGAGATGGACCGTGAACCCAGCGTCAGCAATCTTCGCTGAGCCTCAGCAGCAGCGAGATCGAAACTGAGCTCACAATATCCGCAGCCAGCGCCCTCGAGCGATACGACTACAGTAGAGAGTTCTCATCCCCCGAGTCTACGGAGCTCATCCTCGGACGAGCTCCAGAAGCCCGGGGGAAGGGGGAGACACATGTGATCCCCATGACCGGGACCGCCGCAACGCCTCAGCGGCAGCGGGACCCATGCCACGAGGACCACGCGCTCTAGCAGCCTCCCCGAAGGCTGCTAGGCGAGAGCAGAGAGTCAGCGGTGGAAACCGCTCACAATCCGCACAGGCAACGCCCTTGAGCGCTGCCAGTGCATGCTCTACCCCCATGCATGACACTCGTAAAGTGTGCATATCCCCGCCAGAAATAAATTGAGAGCAGGGAAATACGCAGCGTAAAAACTTTCTGCCATACTGAAAACTCTTGCCGAGACATCCTACACAGAGCTTCCTAGTGCTTGTTGAAGACGAAAAAGCTGTCGGTGCCGGTTTCGGCGTGCCTTTTGTTCCCTTTCGAGGGCGGGAACGAGACGGTGCATGGAAAAGATGCATTTGGGAACCTCCCCTTCACGTAAATTTCTGAAACCTTATAGGATAACGCCAGTTGACAACTGGCCAATTGTCGCGCGATGCGCTCTGGCTGTCAGACAGTATAAATAGCATAAGCGCGGCACTTGCGTCAGATTATTTCCTTCACACGGACTTATGAACATAGATAAAAATGGAATCAACAGGATCTAAATGTAAAGTTTGCGCGGGCCCCATTGACCCGCCGGATACTCACGCGTGCTGCGTCGTCTGTCTGGGTCTGGCCCACGCTGAGGATGCCCTGCTGGAGTCCTCCTGCGCGCACTGCGGGGATCTGCCGGGGCGCGCGCTGAGATCCAGGAGGGACATAGCGCGCAGTATCGCGGGGAAGGGGTCCTTTGCCGCCGTCGAGCCGCTGGCGGGCCCCCCCACACACTCGCGGGGTGACGGTGACGACGCAGCATGCCGTCCTCTGCCGTCTCCCCAATCACCAGTTCGCTTCGCGGACTTCCTCCCGGTCGAGGATGACAGAGACGTGAACTCAGTATCCCTCGCTGCATCAGACAGGGACTGGGCGGCGTCGGAGTACCTCGACACAGAGGGCCCTCTAGACCTCCAGGAGGAGCTAGTCAGGGTCCTCGAGAGGGCAGTTAAAGAGCTGGACCTGGACTGGAGTGCTCCACAGGAGCCCGCGAGAAGTAAGCTGGACTCCTGGTTCCTCCAGTCCAGCCGCCAGCAAGCCGGAGCTAGGAGGGGATCCCCCTTTTTTCCGGAGATACATGAGCACGTGGTGAGGTCGTGGTCGGCGCCTCAGTCAGCTCGCGCTCACTCCTCACCGCGTGCCATGTTTTCGCACGTGGACGGTGCTGAAGCTCGGGGTTATGTGCGGGTGCCACCCGTGGAGGAGGCGATGGCGGCGCACCTGTGCCCGTCCTCAACCATGCTGAGCGGAGGTCTGGGGCTGCCGTCAAAACCGTGCAGGTTCACGGCGCACCAGGCAGAGAAAGCGTACACCTCGGCTGGCGAGGCCGCGTCCGCGCTCCACTCGATGGCGGTGCTGCAGGTGTTTCAGGCAAAACTGCTGCAATTGCTGGACGCCGGCAGCATGGACGCGGAGGATGTGAGGGACCTGAGAGCGGCAACGGATTTCGCTCTCATGGCAACCAAGCGGTCCGCGCAAGCCATCGGCCGCTCTATGGGGTTTTTAGTGGTGCTCCTGAGGCACCTGTGGCTAACTCTGGCGGACCTGCGGGACTCGGACCGGAAAATGCTCCTCAACGCACCGATTGCGGCCGCCGGCCTTTTTGGTGGCGCAGTCGAGTCGGTGATGGAAAAATTTTCTGAGGCGCAAAAGCGCGCGAAAGCGATGAGCCACGTGATGCCGAGGCGCGCGTACCAGCAGCCCTCAAGGGCGCGGTCGGCGTCGGCGCCGCGCCTCCCCCACAGACCGGTGACACAGCAATCGGCGGCTGCAGTTCCGGCGGCTTCTCGCCCGGAGCCGGATGTCCGACGCAAGCAATGGCCGGGGCCCGGGAAGAGGCGTCACGCGCCCAGGGGGGGCCCCCGTCGTGACGGCGCACAGCCTCCCGCAGGCAAGCCATCTTCCTGACGGTCCCGTCAAGAGGAAGAGAGAGCTCGCGGGTGGGCCGCCCCCAAAACACCATGTTGTGCGTTATGTCCCCTCTGTTCGTATGGGCGACGATTGCAATGTGTGTGTGTTAAACCCTGTTTGTGCGGATGCAATAATAAAAACAAATGCTTGTTCACAAAAAGAGTTGTTTCTTCCTCATTCTGTCAGTGTTATGTCGCTTGCCCTGCCTCAGAGCGGCGCGGAGCCACAGTATGCACTTGCTCCCTCAATAGTAGCCGACATTTCCCCGCCGCTCCCGATACTCGTCGAGCAGCGTGCAGCCTACCCTCCGCTTCGTCATTTCCTGGAAGCTTGGAGGGCCATTCCAGGCATCTCAGGTTGGTTGCTGGGAATAATTCAGCACGGTTATTCTCTTCAGTTCAGACGCAGACCGCCCCGTTTCACTGGTGTGGTCCCGTCTCTGGCGCTCCCTCAAAGCGCACCTGTTCTGAGACAGGAGGTTCACAGTCTGCTCGCGAAAGGAGCGATAGAGCGCGTCCCTCCGAGCGAGCTAGAGAGCGGATTCTACAGCCGCTATTTCGTGGTGCCCAAGAGAGATGGAGGGCTCCGTCCGATTCTGGATCTGAGACCCATCAACCGCGCGCTCCACAAACGCGCGTTCAAAATGACGACGCTGAAGCAGATACTGGCACAGGTACGTTCCGGGGACTGGCTAGCGTCCGTAGATCTGAAAGATGCGTATTTTCATATTCAGATTGCGCCACGCCACAGGCGTTTCCTGAGATTCGCGTTCGAGGGCTCAGCATACCAGTATGCCGTGCTCCCGTTCGGGCTGGCATTGGCACCGCGCACGTTCTCAAAATGTGTGGATGCAGCACTTTCCCCCCTCAGAGCGAGCGGAGTGCGCATTCTAAACTATCTGGACGATTGGCTGATTCTAGCTCATACAAGGGAGGTGCTAATCAGGCATACAGACATGCTGCTTCATCATCTGGAGTCACTGGGCCTGCGAGTGAACATGCAGAAGAGCATGCTCACCCCGAGTCAGTATTTAACATATCTAGGTGTGTGCTTCGACTCAGTGGCGATGCGAGCCCGCCTCGCCCCGGAACGCATAGAGACCATCTCTTCGGCTCTGCGTGGCTTCAGACAGGACCGGTCTGTTCCCCTGAGGGTTTTCCAGAGGCTTCTAGGTCTTATGGCGTCAGCGTCTTCCGTGTGCCACCTGGGTCTGCTGCGAATGCGGCCACTGCAGTTGTGGCTGAAGACCCGTGTCCCGTGGAGAGCGTGGACAGCGGGGCGCATGCGCATCACGGTCTCCCGCAGCTGCATCAGCGCTCTGGAACCATGGTCCAATCAGGACATGTTCAGCCAGGGGGCTCCCCTTGGGCTGGTGACGACACGCACCGTAGTGACGACAGACGCGTCGAGCTCAGGTTGGGGTGCAACATGCGAGGGCGTTCCGACTTCCGGTCTATGGTCGGAGTCACAGAGCGAGTGGCATATCAACCGCCTGGAGCTGAAAGCGGTATGTTTGGCCCTGAGGGCTTTCCTGCCGCAAATAGAACAGCAGCATGTGTTGATTCGCACCGACAACATGTCCGTGGTTTCATACATAAATCGCCAAGGCGGCGTGCGCTCCAGGGCCCTGTTCGAGCTGGCAACGAGCCTCCTGCTGTGGGCAGATCAACATCTCCTCTCCATCAGAGCTTCGTACATCCCGGGTGTACTAAACCGCGGAGCGGACATGCTTTCGAGGAACGGGATTCCTCACGGAGAGTGGAGGCTTCACTCAAAGGTGGTGCAAATGATCTGGGATCGCTTCTGGAGGGCAGAAGTGGATCTGTTTGCGACGAGCGAGAACGCGCACTGCCCGCTGTTTTTCTCCCTGTCGCACGCCCCTCTAGCGGGGGACGCTCTGACATCGCGTTGGCCGAGAGCCAGGTTGTACGCGTTTCCTCCGGTAAAAATTCTGCCTTTAGTCCTATGCAAAATAAGGGAGGAAAGAGCATCGGTGATCCTAGTCGCCCCGAACTGGCCGAATCAGCCGTGGTTCCCGGACCTACGAGAGTTGCTGGCAGCCCCCCCGTGGCGGATTCCCGTCAGCAAGAATCTACTGTCTCAAGCGAGCGGCGAGATATGGCATCCCAGCCCCGAGCTGTGGAGCCTGCACGCGTGGCCGCTTCAGGGGCCTTAGAAGAGCTCGCACTACCTTCTAGTGTGCTGGAGACTCTCGCGGAGTCTCGTGCACCTTCCACGAGACGCCTTTATTCCCTGAAATGGGGAGTGTTCGTGAAATGGTGCAACGAGCACAATATCGACCCGGTGAGCTGTCCCGTGTCAGATGTGTTACAGTTTTTACAGCTCCGGCTGGATGACGGGAGTGTTCCGTCTACTCTAAAGGTCTATGTGGCCGCTGTCGCCTCGTTTCGTTCACCGGACGACGGGCAATCGATCGGGAGGCATCCACTAATGGTCAGATTTCTCAGAGGTGCGAGGAGATTACACCCCCCACGCCCCCCATCGGTTCCGCCGTGGGATTTGGCGTTGGTTCTGAGAGCTCTCTCTCTGCCGCCGTTCGAGCCCTTGGAATCGGTCGCGATTAAGGAGCTTTCACAGAAGACGGCGCTGCTTCTCGCACTGGCATCGGCTAAGCGCATTGGGGACTTGCATGCGTTCTCAGTGAGTGACGATTGTATTCGTTTCGGGCCCGGAGACTGCAGTGTTACTCTCCGGCCGAGACCTGGCTTCGTGCCAAAATCGCTCTCTACTCCATTTAAAGCGCAAGTAGTTTCTCTGCTCGCCTTGTCTTCAGAGCCGTCAACCTCACAGGACATCGGCGCTCAGAGGGCTATCTGCCCCGTCAGGGCTTTGCGTATTTACTTGGACCGATCCGCCACATTCCGACATTTGGTGGCGCTACTAGAGGAAATGCTGTCTCTAAACAGAGGCTTTCTCACTGGATAGTGGACGCTATTGCTTTGGCTTATGCGAATCAGGGACAGGAATGCCCTCTCAACATCAGAGCTCACTCGACGAGAGCTATTGCCTCATCGTGGGCCTGGTCTAGAGGTACGTCAATACAGGATATCTGTTTTGCTGCTGGCTGGTCTTCTCAGAACACCTTCGCCAGGTTTTATAAACTGGATGTTCCATCTTTGGCGTCTCAAGTGCTTTCGGTGAGTAATTGAATCAATTATTCCTGGGATATTGCTACTTTTCTCAAAATACAGTTGTTACCGCTGTGCTGTTGACGCTGGGGATTTCTGTACAGTAGTTTGTGCTTATGTGCTCACGGTCACCGCTTTGCCGTTGACGCTATGCGCTCACACTAGTTGTGCTTTAATGCTTTCTGAATAGTCACGTCTGCCCTGTAATAACGCAGCCTGCTATTTTTCATGCTGCTGATATGCAAATTTTGACAAGCTTTAGCTAAGATTTCATTGGCTTAGCTGCACCTATCAGTAGTGAGCACACGTGGCGACGTTGCCATTGGACGAGCTGTGTTTGGTGTATGTTTCCCTGTATCAGACTGGTCTAAGTCTCAATCACGGCGGGATTGAACACCGTTCCCAAATGCATCTTTTCCATGCACCGTCTCGTTCCCGCCCTCGAAAGGGAACGTCTCCGGTTACTATCATAACCTCCGTTCCCTGAGAGAGGCGGGAACGAGACGGTGCAACGTCCGCCGTGTTCGTCGCTTGACCAGCTGTGCCGTGTTCAGTCATGATTCTGACGCAAGTGCCGCGCTTATGCTATTTATACTGTCTGACAGCCAGAGCGCATCGCGCGACAATTGGCCAGTTGTCAACTGGCGTTATCCTATAAGGTTTCAGAAATTTACGTGAAGGGGAGGTTCCCAAATGCATCTTTTCCATGCACCGTCTCGTTCCCGCCTCTCTCAGGGAACGGAGGTTACGATAGTAACCGGAGACGTTTCCTGGCTCATGACGTCATCCGCGTCATTCTCACAGGTGTATTCTATTGTGCTTCAAGAGTTGATGACGCGGGGGCGTTCCCATAGCGATGACGCAGCTCGAGTTCCCTTGAAAGGGAAACTGTAATAGCATTACAGAATCAAGTAGATGCTAAAGTACAAATCATTTTCATTAATCTTTTACATTTTTCATCAAACTTTCTATTTTAGTAAATATTATTTAACATATATGTAAATTTCCTTGCAGCAATGAAATGGTGTGATATCATTTATATTGGCTTTATATTTGCCACTGGCCACATTAGACATTGGCTTTTGCCATAAAAAAAAAAAAAAAATCTGTGTTGATCAACCACTTTAATGTACATTGCTATTTTTTGGTTTACTATAGAACGGTCTGTCTCCTCTGCACATGGCGACCCAAGGGGATCACCTGAACTGTGTTCAACTGCTCCTCCAGCACAATGCCCCTGTGGATGACGTCACCAACGATTACCTGACTGCACTGCACGTGGCCGCTCACTGCGGACATTACAAAGTGGCCAAAGTCATCGTAGACAAGAAGGCCAACCCTAATGCTAAAGCCTTGGTGAGAGCAGAGAGAAAAAGAGAAGCATATACAGTCAAACTCACAAAACAGATTTCTCTCTCTGTATTTATTTTTTAGGGTGACTTGTTTCATTTTTTCCTCTTAACAGATGCATCTTTATGAATATTCATGTCTCGCTCCTCGGTGCGCGAGATAAATACACAGTTGTGCATGTTGCCATAGTAATACTGAGACATTTTAATGACAAATTTAAAATAAACCTGAACATCAAAAATAATGTGAGGTTTAAAATAGATGAAATGAACAAGATGACACAGCTTTATCACTGAATGCCATGGGTTCATTCAACCAAAGGGAGGTTTTTGTGGGTTCCCTGTTTTGGTAAAGGTGGGTGTGGTGGTATCTCAGTCAAGCAGAGCATGTTTGTCTTCACATCAACAGAACGGTTTCACACCTCTTCATATTGCCTGTAAGAAGAACAGAGTAAAGGTGATGGAGCTGCTGTTGAAACATGGAGCGTCACTGCAGGCAGTCACTGAGGTACGAGATAGATATGAGGACTGAACATTCATTCAAAACAGGTGATATGATATAATGCCTTAAAAGAGCTAGAAAATCATTGTCTGGTTTTGGGTTTAGTTTAATGGTCATAGGTTATATTTAATAGCATAAGTGGTGTTACAGTAAAGCGTTCATGTTTTTTTTGTTTTTTTGCAGTCGGGGTTGACGCCTATCCACGTTGCAGCGTTTATGGGTCATGAGAACATAGTGAAACAGCTCACACATCACGGAGCCTCACCCAACACCACAAACGTGGTACGTTTCCTCTTTTAGGACAGTCACTCACAAACTTTTTTACTTTTGTAAAGGTGATTTTGTTATATATATATATGCATTTCTGTCATTTTAAACATACTATCAAATGCACTTGATGTTTAAGTGTGCACTGTGCCATCTCAATCTAAAATGATACAAAGAAATTATGTAAAGAAACTTTATAAATAAAAAATGTATGTTATGTTTTATGTGATGGGACGGACATGTTATGTTTGATTAATCTTGTCATGCATGAAAAATGACACCAAGGGAAGACATAATTTCATTTCCTCTTTTCTGTTTTGAGGTGGATATTTGAAATTATACCCTTTTAATAATTTTATATTGTTTGCATGCGAATCACATGTACTTCATCAAAAGTTCTGGACACAAATGTTGTTTTGTAGAGAGGTGAAACGGCACTGCACATGGCAGCAAGGGCCGGCCAGGCTGATGTTGTCAGATACCTGCTACAGAATGGTGCTAAAGTGGACATTAAAGCCAAGGTGAGATAAACACAAAAGATCATATTTGAATAAACCACTGACCACATCCCACCAAAACGCATGATTAGAAGATGACAGATGATAAATGTGCTTTGCAGTTTTGCCTCTCATCTCATCTCTCTCTCTCTCTTTACATAACGTCAATTTCTAGGATGACCAAACAGCCCTACATATAGGTAGCCGTCTAGGAAAGGTGGATATTGTGCAGCAGTTGCTGCAGAAGGGGGCACTGCCCAGTGCTGCCACCACCTCTGGCTATACCCCTCTCCACCTTGCTGCCCGTGAGGGTCATCAGGAGATAGCATCTCTCCTACTGGAGCAGGGAACCTCTCTCTCTGCAGCAACTAAGGTGTGCTTATGTTTGTGCAGAGTGCTCACGTACAGTGGGTTTCAAACATCTGAGACTGTTCATATTGATTCAAGCTGAGAATCTTTTTCACTGATTTTTGTTGTCTTTCCTTCTTTCATGCACATATATTTCACAGAAAGGATTCACTCCACTGCATGTGGCTGCAAAGTATGGGCAGTTGGAAGTGGCCAAACTTCTACTGCAGAAGAAAGCTGCACCGGATGCAGCAGGCAAGGTTGGTGAACATATGCATATATTATGCATATTTTGCACGGTTGTTTCACATTTGTGTAGTGATGTAACTTTTGTATGTCCCCTTGTGCATTTCATAAAACAGTTTGGTCTTATCCCAAATAGTGAACTTGATGTAGACTTCAGGGCTTGGGCTTATCAAAATTGAGGCATTGGTATAATATAATTATTTATATTTGAAATACATGAATAAATAGTACTTGATAGCCTTCAATGGAGAAACCAGTTTTTGTAACCAGATGGTTAAGTTGGAACATCTACCAGCAGGAGTTAACTGGTCCACCATTATTTCATCATTTGGGATAGGACCTTCATTTGTCTTTGTCTGTTCATTTGTGTCAACCTTCCTCCAAATGGTTCAATATGGTTACTATTCTTAAACTACAAGTTATAACTGTCATCCACATAACTATCTTTATTGAGTGACTCACAGAGTTGATGAGTGTCATTACGTCAGCTGTGCGGTCATGAAGGTCTGGTTTTCTTAACACAGATTGAACTTTTAAATAAGTACAACAATAGTATACAGAAATATTACAAAGAAGCTTAATCTGTGTTGAGGAAAGTGAAGTTTTTTGCTTAATATGGAGGCCCAAATCTGCAGAAATTATAAATAAATAAATAGATAATACTTAAAATTGTTTTATACTTGATAAAACAATCATTTTTAATTCAATTTAATCCAGAATTTATTTATGTATTACTTTTTTCACAGAGAAAATTACCAATCCAGGCCAAATGTCCCAGAAGCATCGCAAACCTAGATTCAGATAAACCTAGTCAAAAGTTTTTCTGTAATTACAAAATAAACACAGACATTAGGACTAGAAACCAACCGGCAACTGTGTGTCTTGGTGTCATCAATCTAAAATCTGTTGAATTGATGACAATGCTGCAAGGAAGGATCACACAAGTTGCCGAATTCAGCTTTGTATTTCTATTTCTGTATAATTATATTATAAAAATATAGAAATTGCAAAAAAATAAATACAGAAAAGAGTACATAAAGAAAAAAGGAAAACAAAAATAAATGTATCAAGTCATTTATTTTATTATTATTATTTTATGCATGTTATATGTATTATACGTGTTATTTATTTATTTTTTATGCAGGTCTTGTCCTCCATAATCTTAATGTGGTTTGCTGGGATTTCTTCCCTCTTAACTTTAACATGGTGTGTGTGTGTGTGTGTGTGTGTGTGTGTGTGTGTGTGTGTGTGTTTTACATCCATTTGTGTGCACACCCATGTACTGTATGTGCTGACATACATGCATGTGTCCCTGTTGCATGCTTGTGTGGGTGCTTGTGATTGTGCTGGGGTCTGTGTGTATATTGTAGACTGGGTTAACACCGCTGCATGTTGCTGCTCACTGTGATAATCAGAGAGTGGCTCTGTTACTGCTGGACCAGGGAGCATCTCCTCATTCTGCAGCAAAGGTATGAGATTGGGTTGCTGGATTAACCCTTCCATGCTGTTTACCATTGAAAATCTAGTGCAGCTATTACTGACCCTACATAACAAATTATATCTCAAGTTATAATCAATCAAAGTTATATCTCAAATTATATTAGAATGTGCAGTTTGTAACTTTGTTACCATGTTCAAATCACATTTGTAGAGGATGAAGGCTGAAAAGTTGATGTCAACTGTCATAACTGATTAAATCTGATGAATAAAATCTGATTATTTAAGCAAAATAAAACTAAACACTCAAAATGACACACAACAGCACGGAAGAGTTGTTAAACAGGCCGTATTCTCACATTGAGCTCTGCAGAAATAATTGTCTTACTCATTATTTTTTATTTTGTGTTCTTGTAAACATATTTAGAACTATAATTTTATTTGAGTAACAATTTGTGTAAGATATAAAGGTCTCAAATTAACTTTGTTGTCTAAATTTACCTTATTCGGAGTGCATTCAAATTAGGAAATTAGTGACAAAAATGTGTTAAATTATTTTGTGTTCTTTTTTATTTTGTATATTTTTTTACACAAATTTTCTCAAGGAACACAAAATGTTTAAGAATTAATGTTAAATAAAGTTTTGCAAGCAAACACAAAAGCATTGCAATATAAATTATTTTTTCCTTTTTCCGTATCTAATGTTTTTCCATGACCCTTTTGCAATTTTTTGCAGTTCTAAATTTCATAGCTTGTATTTTCCCCAGAGTTGACGTACCTTGAGTGATGTTAATGTAAACTCCATGGTAACAGGTTGGGAGTTTGAAGGGGAATGATGTACAGTCTCTGCTTAGTATGTGTAATCAAGAAAAGTACTAGAAAAAAATAGTAAAATATGATTGCGTGCCTGCATAATATTTCAATGAATAAAATACTGAATCTTTTGTGTCTTGTTTCTCTCTCTTATTTTCTGTAGAATGGCTACACACCTCTCCATATTGCGGCTAAGAAGAATCAATTGGAGATTGGGACAACGCTGCTGGAATATGGGGCGGAGTGTAACACAGTGACTCGGCAGGGCATCAGCCCCCTCCACCTGGCAGCACAGGAGGGCAGTGTGGATCTTGTCTCCCTGCTGCTCACCAAACATGCCAATGTTAATATGGGCAATAAGGTAAACAGATTATTAGTTACACTCAAATATACATACACAAAGCACAATATTATGAAATATAAGTAGTTTGACTCACTGTGTGTGTGTGTTTGTAAAACAGTACGGCCTCACGCCGTTGCACCTGGCGGCACAGGATGACAGGGCAAGCGTTGCAGAAGTGCTGCTGAACCATGGAGCAGAAATTGATGCCCAAACAAAGGTCAGGGGTCAATAGATTGCATAACCATCACAAGCAGACTGTTTTTTTCAGAGGTTCATTTTCAACTGTGCTGCTTGTCGATATTAGTGTCTGATATCTACTTGTCTTTCTTATTCTTCTAATAGAGTGGTTACACTCCGTTGCATGTGGCTTGCCACTATGGTAACATGAAGATGGCCAACTTCCTGTTAAAGAATCAGGCCAGGCCTAATGCCATAACAAAAGTGAGTCTGTTTGTAGCTTGTCAAAAGATATATTATCTTGTCTTGCATGTAAACTAGCCTGTAGCTAAAACAGTAGAACGTGGCTCTTGCAACGCCAAGGTTATGGCTTCGATTCCCAGGGAAAGCAAGAGTGTCAAGGTGTGCTTTGAATGCTATGTAAGTCGCTTTGGATAAAAGCATCTGCCAAATGCATAAATGTGAATGTAAACTGACTCTCGCTGTTGTTCTGTGCACAGAACGGTTACACACCTCTTCACCAGGCAGCACAGCAAGGCCACACCCACATCATTAATATGCTGCTTCAGTATGGAGCTTCGGCTAACGAGGTCACAGTGGTGAGTACTGAGGCATTTAAAATAAAAAGAAATGTATACTTTATTCTGCAAGAATAAATTAAATTGATCAAAAGTGACAGTAAAGACTTTACTTTAATGAGTTTTCTATAAATCAAATAACCCTGAAAAGTACATTGCGGTTTATACATATATAAGTAAACATAAAAACTAAATTGACATTTCTTGTGACCTCTAATCTTTAATTAAAATAACTTGCAACGATATAAAATAACTCTTCTCTTATGACATGTTTACTGGTGTGAGGGCGGGACAACCTGTCGCTAACTTCAGTAGTAAACTATCCAATAACAACTATCCAATGATCAAATCAAGTCCAAATGGACAAAATCAAGTCCCATCCTATATTGTTTCTTGTTTGAGAAGCAGTTTCACTCAGATTCAACAATGAGATTATTAAAAAATGTTGCTTGAGCACCAAATCAGTATATTAGAGTAAAAATTGTTTTTTAAACTGTAACAAAACACTATTAATGTTATTATTTAATTTTTGATAAAATAAAGGCAGCCTTCGTGAGCGTAAGATACTTAAAAAATTCTTTACCCAAACTTTCACATCGCTCTCCTTTACTCACTTTTAGCATGTTACATATTATGATAGTATATAAGCATCATTTACAGTAGATAGTATATAGTCATTTTTTGGTGTGTTTGTGTGTGTGGCAGAATGGGAACACGGCTCTTTCCATCGCCCGGCGACTTGGGTACATCTCTGTAGTAGATACGCTGAGGGGAGTTACGGATGAAAACCTCACTGCCACGGTAACACACTCACCATCTGTCTCCTGACCACCTCTCCTTCTACTTCTACTTCCACAATCAACTTAGAATACTAGGCAATTGGCCTTTTAAGCAATTCACATTTGCATTCTTGGTGTCATGTGTGTCTGTGTAAAAAATTACATTTTTCATTTTATAATTTCAGTCCATGTTTTTTTTTAATTATACCAGTTAGAATAACATAACATTTTATATCAATAAAATATTATATATATAGTTTACTTCAATACATATCAGTTAATATCATTTATATACATCAGTTGATATTGGATAATTAATCATTCAATTCATTAATCTGCAATTTATTGGTTATCAGTCATAACATGAAAACAACATTCAAAATATTTACATTGATAGTTTGTCTCTGATTTTTAAAGTTATTATATTATATCACATTATCTCTGTAATTTGCCATTTTATGCTATTTATTCGTGTGGATGTCTCAGTGTCTCTAACTTTTGCTGTATTTTTGCATGTTTTCCATTTTTGACCAGCCCGTAACTGAGAAACACAAGATCAATGTCCCAGAGACCATGAATGAGTTCCTTGACATGTCTGATGATGAAGGTACAGTTGACCTTCATCTAAATCTATCTAAGCACACACACACACACACACACACACACACACACACACACACACACACACAAACAAACAAAGTTTCAGCCTTTCTTTGTGAACTATATAAATTTACACTGCTGAAAAGAGCTCTTTACTTTGCTGTGACCATATGCACGCTGAGTCAGTGCGGCAGTTTTTGAAATATTATTCAAATTAGTCTTATTTTATTTAGTTATTTTGACAGTTGCCCCACTAGCTTTCACCACGATCACTTTGCTAACACTATATGCCGTCATTATTCTGTATGAGTGTGTGCGAGTGCGCGTGTGCGTGTGTGTGTGTGTGTGAGTGTGTATGTTTAACCTATTGCTGTGTACTGTATGTTTGACAGCTGTGAAAGATCATGAAGCCCAGACTGATGGGGAAGAAGGTACACACTTTCGCAGTTCAGTTTTTTTCTCCCTTTTTTTTCTCCTATACCTTGCTTCACACACACACTCTCTCGACTTAGTATAACACTTAGCTGTGTTCCTCTTGCCTGGCTTTGCAATGCTCTGTGTGTGTTTTCTTGAGTCTCTAAGCACATAGCCAGAGTGTGATTGCTGTGATTTCCTTTGCTAACTTGACACAGACAGTTTTTTTCATGAATGACTGAAAACACATATTTACAAATGCTCACACATAGAAACATAATAACAGACGCCACAAAAGCTTGTATGTGACTCATACAGCTGCCTGGGATACAGTGAAACTGTTGTGCGGGGGATCAACAGGATAAGAAAATACACATGTCAACTATGATGCCAAACTCTCTCTCTCCTCTCCTGGTGCAACGCTGAAATATTCATGAGCTTAATGTCCCTCTCTGCACCCCTCTCCATGGTTACGAAGAGAGCTGAGGGTGTACGGTTACCGTGTGTGTCAGCAGATACGCTTAGAATCCTGCAGGTGACACTGACTTGGCCCACAGGTGTCACCCCTCTACCTGAGAGCACAAGAGACATGCAAAATAATTGGAGAGGGGTTAGAGAGACAATCTTGGAAACTAATAAAGCATTAAAATGCAGAAGACTTCTACTGAAATTGCTGTCTGATCAATATGCTGAGAGATTAAGTGTGCATTAGTGCATGTGTGTGCATGTGTTAGCAGCAGACACCTATAATATATCTATAGGTTATCCTGTTAGTTGTCTGTGTAATCCTATTGAGCAGTGCAGGCCTGGCTCATGTCGGTCAGAAGCAGTGAACTCCACCTTTGATCCCCAACCTGATTTTGTAATTTAATGTCTATTGTTTTTATTTTATGCTTATTATAATTGCATACCTAGCCCTTCCTTACATAAACATTTTTGCTTTTCTAAATTTTAATTAAGTTCATCACATTTACTTTCTAACCAGTGTTATTTTAGCATTATTTATATACTATTATAGTTTTATTAATATTTCAAATTTTTATTTTTCAGTTTTCATTTTAATTTAAATTAATTATATGCTGTTTGCAATTTTTATTAGCTTTTGTTATTTTAAAATATTACTATATATATATATATATATATATATATATATATATTTTTTTTTTTTTTTTTTTTTTGGAGATATTTCAGTTTTAGTTTTTATTTATTTCCAGTTAGTAATTTTAGTGTTTTAACTCAATACAACATTTCTATTATTTGTTTAGTTATTTTTTTAAACAATGATTTTCAATGACTTTTCTTGTTGTTTGTGATAACTGGATAGGGTTAGTTTAAAATTATTTTATTTTTTAGATGTGAAAGAAATCAATAAAACCACTTTTTCTTTTTACTATAAAATCATAATTGTTATTCAAACCTTAATTTTTTATTCTATATTTTATTGCCATAAATATAACATTTATACTATAGAGATTTTTATTTATTTAATTATATATTTTTAAAAATTATATATATTATATGTATAAGTATGTGTATTTAGTTTTTTTCAAATTATGTTTTCAAATGGTATTTTCATGAGCATCTAGGCTGATAAATCACACTTTTTAAATTCCAATATATTTTGCGGGGTTGTGTCAACCATGTATTTAATTCTCTCTGTAGCGCTGTTATCATTTCATATCTTATCGCAGTGTAGGTTAGTTTAATAGTCAGTATGATGACATTTCAGGTATTTAAGCAAAGCCTGATCCCTCCCACATATACTTGAGAGAAAAGTGAACTTCTTTACAGATATGTAATGTTCTTTAGCACTTTTTAATGAGTAAAATGCTCTACAGTGACTCTGAAGAGACCTATTAGCTGATATAACTTTACCACAGATGCTGTTATAGCATTTAAAGAACTGTGTTAATTTTTTAACATATATTTTATTTCAGCTGTATTTCAGTTTTTATTTTTAAAATGATTTTATTTCAGAAAAAAGTTATGTATTTTTAAACAGCTTTTAATAGTTTAATAGTTGTTATCATCAGATAATAATAACAACACTGGAACAGACATGTTAGCTTTGTGAGGTTCTGAGGTGGATTTCAATCTGAAGTCAACACCTACAATACTATAAAATATTAAATTATTCAGGTGTGGTATCTCAAACAGTGAGGGCCAATTTTATGAGAATTATTTTGTAATATTTGACCCGCAGAAGTAGTCAAACCAGCACACAACACACAAGTGCATCATTCTCCTGAGGGAACTATGTTGACAGTACTTGGTGTCTTATTACCACCTTGCACTTGCTGCTAGACCTGCAAAATCTCCAGCAACACACACACACACACACTCCGGACCTGCTCTGTTTCTGCGGTGTGTGTGTGTGTGTGTGTGTGTCCTTGCGCGCACGCGGGAGGCTGGAAAAAGAGCAGAGCTCCCCTGACATGTGAGAGTGCAGCTTTGGTAGATCCTCCTTCTCTTGACCCAGGCTGCCTTGTGATTTAACTTTTATCGGGCGAATGAACGGATGTAAATCTCGCACATCCAGTGGCACGAGAGTTCTGGTCGACTCGGGACGACCGACTCTCACATGATCAACCGGAATAGATCAACCTCACCATCCGTCATTTTCTCAGAGGATACAGACTTCGTTGAGAACTGAGCCAATAATCTGAGGAATACGCTAATACTGGATATATCATTGTTGGAGAGGGATATGGCAGCGCTTTTGTGTGAGTGTTTGACACGGACTGTCGGTGTGTCAGAATACTGCGGTGTTTTGGAGGCTTTGCTGCATACGGTGTTCACCGGCTGGACGCTACTCGGATATATTACTCAAATGAACCTACTCTTTTAAAACTCAGAATAACGTCAAATGCCGCGTCTTCTATTTCTAGACGGGGTCATCTATTTGTCTTTGTCATGAGCGTTCGTTGTCATTAAGTCGTTAATTCGGAGTAGAAAGGAATTAGCGAGCCGGTTAGGGAAACGGCGGAGTTCTGTAGCGGGAGGGGAGGGGCTGCAGCACCGAGAGAGAGGACGAGCAAAAGTCGCGTTTATGAGAGATACGAAAAGGATGTTGGCTGTGTCTCAAAAGAAACCTTGAGAACCTTCCCTACCTGCATGTCATTTTGTGCGTAGTGAAACAACGACAGTCTGAAAACCTTGAGAGCTGTCTGTTAAATGTTGATGATAACGTCTAGTTAGCAGCTGACGAGGTTTTGAGACGCAGCCGTTGCTTATTTTATCACGCGGCATAGTGACTATTTGTTTGTTTTTATAGCGTTGGGTTTTAATATAAGCGCTTTGTTGACTTCGACGCCTTTATTGGTTTATTTTTTATTTTTTACAAAAACCGTTACAATGAATTAATAAACTATACAAACTAGCAAGACAAAACAATTTTGCTGGTGTAAGTAGATTTTCAAGCTGTTCTGACTACCTGACAAGTGCCAAACAGTCAACAGAACAACAAACCATCTTAGATTGGTTAAAAAGTTTTTTTCCCAATAGACTGATACAAGCTATCATAAGTCATAATGTAAAACTTAACTTATGAAATTGATTTGATCTGTATTATAGTTTATTGTCATTTCTACATTTCCCCTGCTGAACAAACATGCTTTAAAGATGCTAATAGATGATTTGCTGATCTTATCTAATTTAAGCTAGTCTCCCAGCTTGACCCGCATGCAAGTGCTCAAAACCCCTTTAAAAACTGAAAAACAGAACATGCTGAGTGTGAGAGACCTGCAAATTTCCAGCATAATCTGATTTTAGCAGTTTTTCATCAGGTTTAAGAAACTCTTGGGGGTGTGATGGAAATGTGCTTGATAGCAGGAGACGCAGTGGTGTCCTGATGCAGCACTGTTTCCTCTGTGTGTTCGTGAAATATTGCCACCTAAGCTTCTGTTATTCACAGTGGGACAGAAAAACACCCAGGTGTTACGTGACATAGATTAATAATCTAGAAGCTGCGAGCTGGATGTTTGCATGACACAAGAAGACTGTTTAAGGTAGTAGGTTCATGCCACAAGAGATGATCCACAAATTATTACCATTGTGCATTCGAGCAAGACACTTAACCTTAGATTGCTCTAGTGGGAATGTCTCTTCGCAATAATTGTACTCTAAGTCGCTTTGGGTTTAATTTAATTAGAAGAACGAGGGGGAACTGATTGCCGCAGCTGCTGATGGGTCACCTTACCCGTTCACCTTCAAGTGAACTTACCTTAAGTCCGTCTCTTCCCTGCAGGTGAAGATGCGATGACTGGCGAGACTGAGAAGTATCTTCGGCCACAGGACTTGAGGGAATTGGGGGATGACTCCCTGCCGCAGGAGGGGTACATGGGTTTCAGTATCGGAGCCCGCTCTGCCAGGTAATAGCGCTTATATACTTTATTTATATGGATGCTGGCTTTTTTATGAAGTCGTTTGTTACCTTTGCATTGGTTCTTCAAGTTTTTGTGGCAAAGTTTCAAGTTGTTGTGGCAGATGTAGATGGAGGTGGAGATATTTGGATGAAGGAGCATGTCTGATAGATGTAGGATATGGAGTTAGTCAAGGAATAGTGTTCAGCTGGATTTCTCTAAAAGCAGTCTTAAAAGGCATGCTAGTAAGCAAACAAACTAAAACGCCAAATCCAAGCTCTGGGCTTATTGTTTCAGTGACAGGATTTTTGTATTAGCTTTTAGTCTGCATTAATAATTATGATTCAAGAACAGTAAGTTGGCTGGAAACATCAGGAATGATGGAAAGCCAAATCTTGGTAAGATTCACTGTGCATTCAGCACTGTCAGTCTTCATCTTTCGGTTGTTTACTGGAAATATAAAACAGGAAGTTCTCAGGAAGCTCTTCCCACTTCATAAATTTCACTCACGATGCCATTCAAGTTAAAGTGTGTATGAAACAAATTAATTATGAGAAATTGTTTTGCAAATAGTAGCAGAAAAACGCCTGTTGTTCTTTTAGTGCAGACTTTCATCTTTAATATTTTTAAAGAGATAATATCATGTATTTATCCCACTTTAAGCAAAATTGTTCTACTGCTGAGCAACTATTGCCACATTTTTGACAGTAATTCATGGTCGCAAACTATGATTTTATCAAACATAAAAACTGATGTGACAGTAAAGTTTCCAGTGAAAAACTGTAAAAAAAAAAAGAAAAAGAAAAAAGACAATAATACACATTAGTATAATTCACAGCATTTGCAAAAAAAGTATTGTCAGATTGATTGGAGATACAGTGTAAATAGATTTGTATAGAGGATTTTGACTGCAAGTTCTATTCAGCTAGAAAGTACACGTAATGGATACTTAAACTTATATTTTAACATAAAGTTTACAGTATGTCCTAAACAACCTAATGCATCGACCTATGTTGTGTTTTGTTGTGTCTCTTAAGTTGGTTTGGTATTTGTATGGTCTGTTTATGCTTTTTATCTGATTAGCAAAAATACCAAGTGACCAAGTGGAAATTACCACATAAAAGATGCTCAGATGACTAATTGCAAGCTAGATGTATTGCTAATGATTAATGAGAATGCACACATCTGCGGTGCTTTGTCATCTCGACAGTATCTGATTATTGTTGCAGAAGGATGATGAGTGTAGGTGAGAGAGATGGGAAACTAGGATGGAAAGGTACCAGTCCTGTCAATCGAGCATTATGTGGCACAATGGAGCCTAATTTTCTGTTGTTGAATGGGACATTTAGTTCTGATTGATGGATTTGTGTGTGCCAGTGGTTATAGCATTTGAGGACATGAAAACAATGACATCATCAACGGGAGGGGAATGTTGAGTGACAAAGCCTGGAAAGTGCGTGACTGTTTATGTGAAGAAGTGATGTGATGGATACAGACCCTCAGTCTCTTATCACCTTTAGTTATGATGGATTTATTGAACTGATCATTTCAATTTTGTGCTCAGAACTCGTGTAGCTCAGAGGGAAGAATTAGCTCTATGGTTTGCTGTATTTGGATATTCGCATAAGAGGCATTATATAGTCAAATAGGAGTCAAATGAGCTGTATAGATTATTGCTATAATAACGTAATTTGCAAAATACTCAGTATCCCCACTGCTTAGCCAAGGTAAGACATATGTTTTCATGTCTAAAAACAGAGTTTCAATTGCTTTAGAAATGATTGTTGCTATTTGGATTGATACTATTTTGATGTTTCTAAATCCTCAATGATATTGTACTCTACAGAGCTTCATATTTTCTGCTTCTTTTGTTTTGGTTAACATCAGCCTGGCATTGTTTGCTCTTAGATAGGGATACTAATGTTGCTCGTTTTTGCCAAATATGCACCCAGTCCTGTCTAGGAGCACAACACATGCTGTGGCAGAGCATCAGTGCCATGCTTAACTCTCACTGCTTCTGCCACGTCCAGTACATTTTACTCTCTTTTCTCTTTCTTCGCTTCTCTCACTCTCTAGCCCCAGGATAAGGTAAGAGTGATGTCTTTCTCTCTGCCTTTCTCTCTCTGTGCCTTTAGCCTTCTCTCTCCGTAGCTGTCGTTTCTGTCTTTGTCCCTTTCCATACAAACTACAACTCCCATCATGCCTCGCTCCACCTTGTCATCTGGTGCAGTGCGTTTCTGTGGAGTCTCATCTCTTTCCATACACTGAGGCCTGAGCTCCTGGGCCTGATAAAACAAATTCATGCATCTCAACTGGAGTTCGGGTCTCCGAACTCTTGTGTTGACCTTTGATTTGTTCTTTCTGGCTCCGAAGCTGAACACGCTTCTTATCAGTCATACAAAAGCCATCTAATACTTTTGAAGACGTTTATAAATGGAAAAGATGTGAGGACTGTTTCAATAAAAGGAAAAGCGGGCAGTTGTTGTGTGTTATGTAGTTGTGAAATATTGTTGTTTTAAAT
Source organism: Rhodeus uyekii (assembly GCA_037043235.1). Classification (NCBI taxonomy): domain Eukaryota; kingdom Metazoa; phylum Chordata; class Actinopteri; order Cypriniformes; family Acheilognathidae; genus Rhodeus; species Rhodeus uyekii. Next base: position 141,701 of record JAWRVZ010000002.1, on the reverse strand, counting down.
GTTATTGATGTCTGAAATATTAATGAGTGTGCTAACTATTATGTTTTGGTTGCTTTATGAGTTTTTGTTCTGTGTGGCATTGACTATGTTCATATATGTTGTGTTTTGGTGTTCTATCAGTTGTGATGCTCTATGTAACATCCAGGGACAAATGCTTCAAACTGATCAGTCAGCAATTGAAACCGATCACTATCACATTGCTGACGGCACGTTTAATTGGCCATTACTCAAAACATTGATCACAGGTCAATTTTATTGCAAAATTGAGAATAGATATGGTGTTCTAAGCATGTTTGGTTATCACTAGTGTGCTTTTGATATAAAAGTATAGAGGGAATTGTTCATCCAAAAACACATATTTGCACAACTTGATGACAGAACATTAGGTAGGAGACATGATTATAGTGAATACAGCTTAGCCTGTTAGGATAAGATAACCAATATTCCTTTTATTTCATTGTATGCTGTTTTACATGCAATGTACACAAAGCCATAGTACAGCCTTCTTATAAAATACCGTCTCTGTTCAGAGTGAGATCATCAGAGAAGAAGTGTATAGTAAAGGAGGAAAAGGATGAAGAACGAAAAGAAAAAGATATAAGGTAATGCAGAGGAGGGAAATAAGAGAGTGTGTACTGCAGAGAAGGGTGATTCAACTGCTGTAATGTTACAGAACCATAAAAACAATGCAGATCAAGATGAATGAAACTGACGTGTAAGAGAAAGAGACAGAAAGTAAGTTGTAAACCCATTCATCCAAAGACTTGCACACAAACCAACACTGTTTCCTCCGTAAACACACCCTCGTGTACAGTTCTGCTGTGTGTGCTACAGTGCTGTACCTTTAAATCCTGCTGATTGCTGCAGAATTTTCAATCGCTCATACAAACACTGTGCAACCAACCCAAGACTGCTGTCCTGCAGAGATCCAGGCATTTCTAAGAGCACTGCAGAAGGGTGAACCAATGCACACGCATTCGTACATTTGAAATGAGCTCAAATTGTCGGTTTATTAGTGGTACCTGCTATAACTGCTCTCATAGAGGATTGTTTTTTCAATACCTATCAGGGTACGTTTAACTTGCACTAGCACTTGCGAGCTAGCGAGTCTAAGTGTTAGACCTCTGTTCATTTAAATATGCACTACAGTTAAAGTTCCTACATTAAGTATTACTAATACTAAAGAAATAAAATACATATTTTTAAATATAGTATTAAATTTGCCTAATAAAATTGTTTCTGAAGGATAATGTGACACTGCAGACTGATATTATAGCTGTAAAAATTTGCCATCACAGGAATAAATTACATTTCAAAATATATTAAAATATAAAACATTTATTTTTATTTGCAATCATATTTCACAATATTAAAATTAACTGCGTCCTTGGTGAGTTTAAGAGACTTCTTTCAAAAATTCAAAAAATGATCAGAGCCAATGAGGTTCATTCTCATGTGTTAGGCAGCACAATTTAGATTCCGTGAGAACCAATGTATTTTGTTTTTGTGCGTCAAGCAGGTTTGTTTAAGTTTCTGTTTCTGTTTGCTGGTCAATGTTTAAAAAAAACGAAAAAAAAAAACCCAGAAAACCTAAATTCAATTTGTTCGTCATATAAAATGATCATGTCTCTTCAGAAAATTGACTAAACCATTAAATTTATATGAATTACTTTCACAATCTCTTTATGAACTTTTTGAAGCACCAAAGTGGTAGTTTTGTAGCGATCAATGGAGTCTCTCAGATTTCATTAATATTTACAATACAATATTTTCAGTTGTGTTGAAGATGTACGAAAGTCCTATATGTTTGGAACAACATGAGGGTGAGTAATTAGGTTATTGATAAATTTGTCTGTGAACTATCGCTTTTTACTGACAAGATTGTTAAATTAGAAATAAATTCAATTAGAATTGTATAGAAAATATACAAATGTTGTGTTCTAGGGGTTTAGTTTTGCATGCACTAATAAACAGAATAAACAACAAAATATGAGGATTCACACATCATCACATCACACACCTGAGGCTCTTCTGTGAATGGAAAGAAAAACATCTTGGGTTATAAATGTAACCTAGGTTCCCTGAGAAGTGAATTGTGACTAAGTCTGATTAAAATGATTTGGGGAAAGTCTCAGTGTGACTGGTGTCTAAAACGCGTCTCTAAATGCGATAATTGTATTGGCCAGCAACAGTCTATGACATCACAACCAGTGCAACTTTAAGAATAAAGGGGTGCCTGAAGAAATGCATCATCCACTTCTTTGTCTGAAGGAGATGTGGCAGGCATACCAGAAGCAAGGGAACAAGACACAGTGTCTCCATCTCAAGGAACCTAGGTTACATTTGTAAACCTTGGCGCTCCCTTTCGAATGGGAAATCGCACTGCATCTGAACAAGATGCTATAGGGAACAAATACTCGAAAGAAAAGTAGTAGGCTTATATGTTGTTTCAATTCATTTTTTTCAAGTTCATGAAAAGAAAACTGAGATGGCAGAAAGCAGCATCCTGATTGTTATCTTTATTTTACAAAAGCACAATGTTTTGTTTTTTATTGTGAGTGCGCTCAAATAAATGTACGATGTCTTACTCTTATCTGTAGGACCTTAAATTACAGAATTTTAAGTTGTTTCTGCTGTTAAGGAAACTATTAAAATGGTCGCACAGATGCATCACGCACACACACACACACATACTAAATTGACATTGCATTCAATTTAAATTGAAATAGTTTGTAGTACAATCTGTGGCACTCAACAAGACCACTGCCCCACAGTGGTGTTTTGCCAAGCACATTTTTGCACGTGAAGGTTGATGTTTTATATCAATATTGGAACGCGAGTGAAGTACATAGCCTAATTTGTACACTAAATAATAGTTTACCATTGTGAATATGGAAACATTTAAATTTGCACAATATGGGAGAGGTAAGCTACAAGAACCCAGCGCTGCTTTCTGTTTCAGTTATGCTTTTTTTGAATTTGTTTCAGCTTGATATTTATTTAGCTACTTATAGTTTTCATTCTTGTTCTTTTCTGAATACTGTTAAATTAAACATTATTTTTTTGTGGATTTAGGGGAACTATATATTATGTATATATATTATGTTTTTATAATGTTTGTAAACATTTTGCTTTATTTGCTTTATTTTGTATTATTTCTGTACGTAGTAATAATATACCTCTTATACACAACTTATCAAATGCTTATGTGTATATATTTTTTTAACCATGCAGCAAACGTTTTAAAATATCTTGAAAAATAACTTAAATTAGTTTTTAAACCGTTTAACTCAGTGGTCCCCAACCCCCGGTCCGCGGACGAACTGGTACCGGGCCTCGGAACGATCCCGGTCCGTGAGCGGCTACAAGCGGCTGTGACGCAGACACCCCCCCCCCCCGTCAACAATATCGAGCAGCCACCGGTCCGCGGCAAAATTATCACGCATTTACCGGTCCGCAACACAAAAAAGGTTGGGGACCACTGGTTTAACTGATAGTATTAATTGCTCAAAATTCTAAAGTTCAAAATTAGATGAGGTGAGACCAGTTACAAACCATAAAATTTGTCCTCGACACATCTGCCCATGTCAGTTTTCTTCTTACTTCCTTTTCTCTGTCCTTTCTCTCCTGTCTTCTGTGAAGGGTTTAATTTTATTCTCCCTGGATGTTGCATGTTGTAACTTTTGTGTTTTTGTTTTGTGTTTATGTTTGTTCGTCCCTGTTTGTGTCTTTTGCTTTATGTTTGTGTGTATCTACTTGTACGTGTGTGTACATATGTGAACCTCTTACACACTCCAGTATGCGCTCCTTCAGCTCAGACAGGTCCAACACTCTGAACAGAAGCTCCTTTGCTCGAGACAGCATGATGATTGAAGAGATGCTGGCGCCAACCAAAGACACGGTAAGAAGCCCCACTCTCTTAACTCAGTTGTTTGTGGTTTTCACTCTCATTGAGTACTGATGTACGTCATTCTTCCAGAAAGCAGTAATAATTAAGAATTTCTCATTTCTAATGTCTTTGCCAAATTCTAATGTAGCATAATTTTTTATGTTCAATTTAATTTAATATTTTTTTGTCAATTTTATTATTGTTGCTGTTATTTTTTTTATATTTCTAATTTTGTATTTACATTTTTTAAAGTATTTAATAAAAACTCTAATTTTATTAGTTTTTTTATTTAATTACTTTCAGATTTATTGAAATTAATTAAAATGTAACTATGTAAAATTATAACTAATATTTTTTTTTATTATTTAAGTAACTAATACCAATAAACTAAAAATGATTTAGTTTTAGATTTAGTTACCAATAACAACCCTGTTTTATAATTTATTGTAAATATAATTAATTCAGTAGTGGAAAATATTATTAAAATGGCTTTTAATTTATTTTATCATGAATTTGTGTGCCACTGTACCGCTATGAGATATCACACTTGACCTACATCAATACTGACTGGTCACCACTAGAATCTATATACACCATCATAAAAATAAGGTTTGCTTTATACACTTTCACTTTATATTATGTATCTTTCACGACTATGTACATACTAGAGGTTCAAATTACTCACAGTTCAGTTTTTATAATGGTTTTAGGGTTATAGTCTCGGTACGATTCGGTATGTGCTTTGTTCAGGGGATTAAAGGACTACTGTCAAATAAAAATAAAGAAAACAAGAACAAATAATAAAACTACTAGCAACTGCACAAATAAATACAACAGAGCAAAGAGACAAATAAAATAAACAGTGCTTTTCTTATTCGGTCAAGAGCAGTAAGAGATTTTATTGTCTTTTGTTGCTTCATTAACATTAAAAACACAGACAGCAGGAATATTAGGCTGCTGTCTCTTTAAGACATAATGCATGGATCCAACACTGGTACACGTGTTCAGTGTACACACATCCTTATTTTACACACACATAGCTTTATTTTTTTATTTCATTTATTGTCTGGCATTCTTTCTCATGACTTTCCACAACACAGCAAAATGTCCTGGAATATTTGTGTTGGGTCCCATGGGATTTGCGAAAGCCGGTCCCCATCCACTGATACAGACACACTGTTCTCTTCTTTCCAGTGTCACATTCTCATTTCCAAATATGTCTTATAATAAATTCGTAGACTTGAGACTTTCAGTTTGTTTAAAGGCACATTTAGAAATCAAAGTGCTTGACCTCAATCTATCCATAAGCAGAAGGCTAGACACTGGGAGAAATACAAAGAGAGAGAGAGACAGAGAGACTAAGACTTTAACTCTGTCAAGCTTTTCCGTGTGTTTTCCTGGTCGGAGTTCTGTTGCTCTTTCCATTTTCAGGAGCGAATATTCATACCAGAATCTATATATAATTAGTTATATAAATAACTTAACTTAATTCCTAAAGAATACAAAGATGCAGTTATTAGTCCACTGAATCTATTGTATTAAAACTTGAATTGGATTCACTTATGTCTATCAAATATGACAGCCTATAAAAGAAGTGTTACGAGGTTAGTATTCATATAGCCATGTTATTTGAGATTTGCAAATGAGAGAGTGCGATACTGCATGTTAAAGTGTTTTTATTTTTGCTTCAGTGTTGGATGTTGTGTTTGAGCGATTGAGCTGCCTACCATGACAGCTTTTTGGGCGTCATTCAAGTGTTCAGTTCAGGTTCGATTAGGCAGACAAATCACAAGGTTTTGAACAACAAGAGAGAAAGACTTTGTAATTTGTTTTAGCACAGTACTTATTTCTTTTCTTTTTTGTTAGGCAGAGCAAGAATCACCCTTTCCACTTTTACAACAAGGAGTGTAAACATGCCTGTATGTGTGTTTTCTTTTAAAGCTTCAGAGTGTATTTAAAGATATTTCCTACTTGGTGGACCCTCAGAATAAGGTACAGGTTCTCGATCGTAACCATGTTAGATCATCTCTCGCCTTTTTGACCCATTCTTTCATTACACAAAAATCCAAACACACTTGTTTTCTCGTATTCATTCGCTCATTGGCATTTGAGTGTTATTGTTTGTTTGTAAATACAAGCTCCACCCCCATATGCAGCCCTGCCAGTGTTTATTTCATTGTCTTTCACTCATTGTGCTTTCTAATTTCTTTCTCTTATTGAGTGTCCTGTTTTGAGGCCATGTTTCATCCAGATGCATCAAAGTGTCTTTTAACCCCTGAAGAAATTCTGTTTTTAAAGGGCAACTCAGGAATATTTAAATAACGAGTCATCAGATGTAAAAATACCATAAATTAATTTGATCATAATTTCATTCTTGAACCTTAAGTGTGCATTATTATGTTTGTATGTTTACAGCACCTCGCAGTGACCCGTGAATACAACAATGAGTGTATGCGGCGGTACAGTTGGACCCCTGACACAGTGGATCACTCACACAACGCTGTGTGCAGTCCCGTGCATTCTGGGTAAGAATACGTTTTTGTGTTTAGATTACGAAATTAGCATATTTTGATGATATATGATGTTTATTACTACTTTTCAAAAGTATGGGTCTGTGAGATTTTTTAATTGTTTTGCAAGAAGTCTCTTATTCTCATCAAGGCTGCATTTATTTGATTAAAAATTATGAAATATTATAATAATTTAAAATGTGTATAATTCATATATAATAAATAATTTAGAATCAGATTTTAAGATTATATATTTCAAATTTAATTTATTCCTGTGATGGCAAAGCTGATTTTAGGAGCCATTAATCCAGTCTTCAGCATCATATTATTCTTGAGCTGTTTAATAATTTTGTGGTAACTGTAATACATATTTTTTCAGCATATTTTAATGTAGAGTAAATTCTAAAGAACATTTTATTTATAAATGTTTATTTAACATTATAAATGTCTTAACTGTCACATGTAATCAATTTAATGCATCCTTGCTGAGTGAAAGTATTAATTTGTTTAAAAGAACGACAGTACTCGGCGCCCCCCCTCCCCTTATTTTACAGTAGAATATTTTATTTATTTATGATAAATTATTAAGGGTGTAGTCATTTCCAGTTGTGGCAGTTCTATTAGCAATCATTTCGATGCTAAAACATAACTCCCTAATTTTAACCACCTATTTCTTCTATTTGAGCATATCATTAGCTTTTTTTTAATGATACCATTTATGATTGTTGGAAGATGATTTAACCCAACCAATCTCCAAGCATGTTGCTGTTTTGGGAAAGCATGCAAAAAGCTTTTTATTTTCTTCACTGAGTTGTTTGCATAAAGCATATTTTGTTTTCTTTTAGGTTCCCCTCTCCTCCACACACACTTTTTGAATTGCACATGTGATCTGATTTTTGACATCAGCTTCATGTCTATCTTACTTTTATGTCAGCTGTTTTACCATGACAACTGTAATAATGAATGTTGTTTATTTTTTACCTCCTGCTTTCTGTTCTTTTTTTCTTTTCGTTAATTTTTCCTTTTGCAGCCCTTCCTCCCCGCTTCCTCAGTATGACTCCAGGTGAAAACTGAGTCCGGTGACATCACTCTTTCTATAGCTTTCTGTTCTGTCTTTTCCCTCTATTTTTTTATCTGTTTTCTACTGTTTTCTTTCAGTCTTGATCTCTTTCCTGTTCTCCGGTGTTTTATTCCCTGTTTTATCTCCTCATCTGTGTGAGCACTCCTCCACACTGTGTGTGTCCTGTATAGCCCGTCTTTGGAAAATGGGCCTCACATACATTGAGATCAGCAACTTCAGCACATTTCTAAAATAAATAGCAGATCACTCATTGCACACTAGTACTTCCACAATCAGCACATTAGAAATTAGTGATGAAACTGAGGTTTTTGTCATGTTCTTCACTTCTCAGTAAATAATCACCTGTTAAAGCTACATAGTTTTTTATGCAATATATTGAAATTAACAGTGTATTTCTGTTGTATTAGGAATTGTGAATTTCACAATTTAGATTAGACATGTTTCCGTTAGACATGACAAGACGTTGTCTTGTGACTATAAAAGCGTTTCTGATTTACTATAATTCAAAAACTTGATTATATAACCACTCAATATTGTTCCTGGAATTCTTAAGGTGATGCATCTCCTATATTAAATATATGTTTTGTAATATGTAAGCAGTTTGTTTTACTATAATTTTTTTTTATATTGCCCCAAATAAAATAAATCAGTCAAAATGATTCCTCTGACAACGGAAAAAAACATACTTTTAAACTATTTTAGAGCAAATAAATCAGGATACACTACTGTTCAAAAGTTTTCAGCAGTGTTTTTGTAACACAGGGGACTCAAAGGCAGAGATCCAATCGCTAGTGTCTTTATTAAGAATGGCCGTAAAACAGGCAGGGATCACAAAGGCAGGCAGACGGAATCAGGATTGAGGTACAGGCGGTGGTCAAGACAGGCGGATATCAATCATAAACGTTAATCCAGGCACAGGTCAGGGCAGGCAGAACAGGATCACAAACGGGTAACAGCAGAATCGGCAACAGAATAAACAAGACAGGAATAAACGCTCAGAATTGACAACCACAGCTAATCAAGACTTCGCCGTTTATCCAGAACAGGATCACAAACGGGTAACAGCAGAATCGGCAACAGAATAAACAAGACAGGGAATATAAACGCTCAGAAATGACAGCTATGGCAAATCAAGACTCCTTCACCCACAGCTCTGGGCGAAGTCTTGATTTGCCATAGCTGTCATTTCTGAGCGTTTATATTCCCTGTCTGTTTGCCTGTTACCAGTTCTGCCTGTTTACCCGTTTTTGATCCTGTTCTGCCTGCCCTGACCTGTGCCTGGATTTACGTTTACGATTGCTATCTGCCTGTCTTGACCTCTCGCCTGGATAACCGTACCTGTATCTGTCTGCCTGCCTTTGTGACCCCTGCCTGGATTATTGACTACGTTTATCTCTCTGTTTGCCCTGATCATCTGCCTGTACGACTACTCTTAATAAAGACACTAGCATTTGGATCCCTGCCTGTGAGTCCCCTCTGTTACAGTTTTTAAATACTTTTATTCGGCTAGGATGAAATTGAAGGAAAAATTACAGTAAAGAAAAATTTACAAAAAAATAGAATAAAAAAAAAAATCGATTTCAAATAAATTCAGTTTTTTTGAAGGTTTTTTTTCATCAAAGAATGCTTAAAAGGAATGCATCACGATTTCCATAAAATATTAAGCAGCTCTGTGCCATTGATAATAATAAGAAATGTTTCATGAGCACCAAAAAATCTGAATATTAGAATGCTTTACGCATTACTGGCGTAATGGCTGTCATTAAATCGTATTTACATTTAAAACATTTTTTTTTCAAAATGCAAGACAGTTATTTAAATTGTAATAATATTTCAGTTTTTACTGTACTTTTGTACAGTAATCAAATAAATGCATTCTTGGAAACATTGGAAAACATAACCAACATTAAAAATAGTATTAGTATAGTAATAGTATAGTATATTTATCATCAGTAGGTTGAAAACTTTCGCAATGGCATTTTTGCAAAACAAACACGTGTAACAAACACACAATTGCATTCAGTTCACATTTACAGATAATGGGTGTTTCGGGTTTTCTGTTCACCTGTGGAGGTGGTTCTGGACACACTGTTGATCACTGATCTCTGCTTCGAAACAATTGATCTTGGCAGTAAATGGGATAGCATTTCATGAGTCATGAGTACAGTGACTATGGTCAAATTTTGGTAAGTCAATATTCAAGGAATCCCTTGTGTTTCTTCCAAGTGTCTCTGTTGCTGTTGTTGAGGGATTAAATGCTGCCAGGTTTAACATCTCGAAGCACTGTCACTCTTTTTAATTGTTTTTCCTATGTCTCTATCTCTCTCACTGTAATGGCCTGTTCTCGCTGTTTCTTCTTTATGTTTCTCCCTCCCTCTCTTTCTCACCACATGTGTTGGGTGTACAGTGATCACAGCATGGGAATCGTCTCTCACTCGTTCGTGTCTGTGTAGTGGTTTTAGCGTGGTGTCCCTCTTTTTCTTTCTTCATTTCTTTACCTCCTCTCTCTCTTTCATTATTCCTTCATTCTTTTCTTACAGGTTTCTAGTGAGTTTCATGGTGGACGCTCGGGGTGGGTCGATGAGAGGAAGTCGTCATGATGGTATGCGTATAATCATTCCACCCAGAAAGTGCCCAGCACCAACACGAATCACCTGCCGCCTTGCAAAGCGCCACCGCCTGGCGTATCCACCCCCTATGGTGGAAGGGGAGGGTCTTGTGAGCAGATTGGTAGAGATGGGGCCGTCTGGGGCACAGTTTTTGGGGTAAGAGTTCTTCCGAGGTTGCTCAAAATATTTGTAGCTTCACAGTAAAAGCAGGTAAATCATGAAAAACCTAATCTTAAATACATTAGTGTAAAGCAATACAAAAATGTTGCTATATTAACTTCTCTTTTACACTTAAATTCTCTTTAAATTAGTTTGCAATTTACATGGTGCAATTCTCTAACTTGCAGTCCGGTTTTGAATGCATTGGACTTCCGCAATGTGTTTACTTCACCCTTCTTTTCATCTCTTCATTTTCAGGCCTGTGATAGTAGAAATTCCTCATTTTGGCTCTATGCGGGGAAAAGAGAGAGAGCTGATCGTCCTACGCAGCGATAACGGAGAGACTTGGAAAGAGCATCATTATGACTGTAAAGGGTCAGAGCTCGCCTCAATCCTCAATGGCATGGATGAGGGTAATAAACAAACCGCTAATGATATAACTAAAACTAGCCTACGGAGAGTTGTCACTTAATGCTCATGCTTTTGTTTGTTTGTTATTTCATATGTGATTACAGAGATGGATAGTCAAGCAGAGCTGGAGAAAAAACGTATCTGTCGTATCATCACAAAAGATTTCCCACAGTACTTTGCAGTGGTGTCGCGCATCAAGCAAGAAAGTGATCACATGGGACCTGAGGGTGGAGTCCTGAGTAGTGAGGCGGTTCCCATGGTGAAGGCTGCATTTCCCCAAGGAGCGCTTACAAAGAAGATTCGTGTTGGACTACAGGTATGAGGGCGTACCAAGATGATTGTGGTCATAAATATCCGTTTATGGCGATTATCAGCTTTAAAATATTTAATAAGCTATATAGTGAATTTTTTTTTTTTTTTTTTTTTTTACTTCCAAACTCCAACAGTTTTTGGTTTGTGAGTGCTTTTGTTTAATCTGAGTTAATTATTTTTAACAAGTTAGTCAAACTGGCTCACAAGGTGATATTAATTATATTTTTTTGTGCAAATTATTTTAGCTGTTTACATAAAACTGTCCTGTTTTGTTTTCTCAAGGAGCTCTAGGAACCTTCTCTCTTTCTCACACACACACACACACACACACACAATAGTAGAGTACACCCCCTGCCCCGCGCACACACAAAATAGCAGAACATCATCTATTCTTAGTTGTCAATGGTCAACATGCATTTCCTGACAGACAACTTATGACTATATCATAGAAACAGAACTTTTATGTTACACTAGTCAGTCAAGAGACTCAATCAATAAAAAGCTATACACATTCTAATGATAATTAGTTAGAAACATATGCCTAGAGTGTCTATGCAAAATTTACATCAGACATAAACAAAAACACACAGCATGCATTTACAAATTTGCGTACCGCAGATGCTCTTCTGTTTTTTTTTCTCCTATTCTTAATACTGCTTTTCTCTCTGCCTGTTTCTCTCTCAGGCACAGCCAGTGCCAGATGAAATGGTGTGGACGATCACTGGTAGCCGTGCGTCCTTCAGCCCGATTGTTACTGTGGAGCCCAGGAGGAGGAAATTCCACAAGCCCATCACCATGACAATCCCTGTGCCGCCGAGATCCAAAGAGGCTGTTGCTAATGGACGCAAAGGAGAATCTGCCCCCTGCCTTAGACTACTCTGTAGCATCACAGGCATGTGAATAGTGAAAGTTAATAGTAAAAATGTGTGTTTTAAATTGACAATTAAATTGAAGGGAGTGTGGGGGGGGTGTTCGGTTTAATTTTTTTTATTTTTTAGAAATTATTAATTTAAATACTTCAGAGCTTCATACATTTGAGAGCATAAATATAAATGAATTATGGTGGCTTAATTAATGTGCACCAACATCTGCACATTCATTTGAGATTCCCTATTTGAATTTAAATTCAACATTTGAGTTTGCTTTATCCATACTGCTATTGAATAATTAATACTTTACTGTATCAAGATATCACAGGTATCTGTTGTGATTAATGACACCAGTGTTTAAAAGTTTATTTTTGTATCTTTTTAGGTGGAACATCCCCTGCCCAGTGGGAAGACATAACTGGGACCACTCCTCTCTCCTTTGTCACAGATTGTGTTTCCTTCACCACAAATGTGTCTGCCAGGTGAGTCTCAGCTGATGTTGGAGCACATCAAATGCAGATTCAGATCATGTGCTTTAGAGTGGGAGACTGCCCTAGATTAATTATATCATTATAATCATGTTCATCATGTTTGAGTTATTGCAGACTGTTGCCTGGAAAATAAGTAGGTGAGAAGTGGAAGTTTCCCAAAGTCATTAAAGAACAGACACCTTTTCTATAAAGATTGGGAAGGATCTTTCTGATCAAAATGTTTCTAAATTATATAAATCACCAGTTTTTGAGAGTCGGTTCCTTACTATTTTTTTTTCTTAAAATCAAACATTGCAATTAATTGATATTACCTTGAACTGCAAAAGGCATGCATATTTTTGTTCATCGTTTTTGGAAATATGCACTTCATGCAACGTGTTCATGTTGGGATATTCCTAGTATAACTAGCTACTATTAAGATAAATGTATGCAAAAAATTTTGGTTGGTATGCACAGCCTTTGGCATCAACAGCAAAATATATGGGGTGTTTTTTCCTTCCTTTTGATAAGCAGATTTATTTTCTTACACTAAATATACATGACGACATAGTCATATTTTATCATTTGCATTTTTTATTTATTAACCTGTCAGAATTGATTTGTGGCCCTTTTTTGTATTTTTACCAACCTGTACCACTGGTATAAACATTCATTGTTTGTGTCAAACAGCTGGACAAAGATTTTTGTTCTGATACTTATATCATGTAAACATCTTAGAAAGAAGATTCTTCATCCCATGGAATTGTAACATTACTGTAAAAGTAAATATTTGAGAAATGTATAAGAAATGGGAAGGATTTTCCTTATTCTAAGGACATTTTCACCCCTATCTTTTTTGTAGATTTTGGTTGGCAGACTGTCAGCATATCAGTGAGACTGTGGGTTTAGCATCTCAGCTTTACCGAGAGCTGATCTGTGTTCCATACCTGGCCAAGTTCGTGGTGTTTGCTAAAATGATCGACCCTATAGAGTCCCGCCTGCGTTGCTTCTGCATGACAGATGACAAAGTTGACAAAACTCTAGAGCAGCAGGAGAACTTTGAAGAGGTGGCAAGAAGCAAAGACATTGAGGTGTGTAACTCACACTCTACCCTAAACACAAGCACACACACACAAACTATACACGCTCACATAAATAATTAAAGATGTACTCTGTGTTTGGAAACAGTGAGTCATGAGTTTGTGATTATTCTTGTAAACACATAGGAAAATCTATTGCAAAAAACATGACAAACATTCATTCACAGTCCGTATTCATAAAACACCCACAAATTCATGTTCTCCTATATTCAAACTTCTTATGATGTGTTGCTTTTTTTTCTTCTTCTTTTTTTTGTTGTCAGATTCTGGAGGGTAAGCCTATTCATGTAGAATGCTATGGTAACATCTCTCCTCTGGCAAAGAGTGGCCAGCAGCTCATCTTCAACTTCTATGCCTTCAAAGAGAACCGACTTCCATTCAACATCAAGGTTTGAGAGACAGTGACTCTAACTCATCTAATTCTTCCAGCTGATACAGTTTTTCTCAGTCAATTTGACACATTTCTCCAAACTCAGGTCACTGCTTTCAAAACATTAAACACAGTGATATGAACACTTTATAACTGTCCTATGCAAATTTAAGTTTTCATTAAAATCATATGTATAATTGTCACAAAACAGTGTACCGTGTACAAAATTCTCAAATGTGTTCACAACAGTTCACAAAGCCAACCATATATCAGGAAGAACCCTTTGCAGCTCTTTTTGTTGATTTTACAGGACATTTATGTAATTTATGTACATTTATGTATTTTTTAAACATTTATGTACCATTTTTCCTAATACAACAAACAAAACTAATTTGAATGGTTTCACTTACCTGCTGGGTTAATAATAAACACAATTGGAAATACAAATGTCCTAATTGTTTACAACCATCTCAAAACTTATTGTTATGCAGCTAAACTCATCATTAAATAACTTTTAAGAACAAGATTAAAGGACACAAAAATATTTTTTTTTATATGTTTGTGTATTTATGAATAATTTTGTATGTGTATTTAACACTTTTTGATGTTTTGTTGTTAGTATTTTTTATCTATTACTAAAATAAAATGATGTGCTTCATTATGTAGTGAGTATTGAACTGTTAACTGTGCTTGAGTCGATTGAGAAAAATTGACTGAATTTCACTAAACAAGTATGATCAAGTAAATCAGCTAAACATTTTTGAAATGTAAAGAAATGCAAAAATCAAAGATATAAAGTAAGTTTAAGGTGCATGTAGTGTGTATGTGATAATGTATGAAAAAGTGGTGTGAAAAAATGTTTGCCTCCTTCCTGATTTCTCATTTTTTTGCATGTTTGTCACACTTAAATCTTTCATCAAACAAATTTAATAATTTGTGAAAGAAATGTTTGTGACCTCAAGCTTAAATGAACTTTGATACTGCAGCAGGACAATGACCCAAAACACACCAGCAAGTCCACCTCTGAATGGCTAAAGAAAAACAAAATGGAGACTTTGGAGTGACCTAGTCAAAGGTTTTTATCAGGTCAGATTCCTGACCTGAATCCTATTGAGATGCTGTGGCATGACCTTATAAAGGCAGCTCATGCACGAAAACCCTCCAATGTGGCTGAATAACAATTACAACAATTCTGCAAAGATGAGTGGGCCAAATCCCTCCACAGCACTGTAAAAGTCTCATTGCTAGTTATCGCAAACGCTGATTTCAGTTGTTGCTGTTGAGGGTGACCCAACCAGTTATTAGGTTTGGGTGCAAGCACTTTTTCACACAGGACCATGTAGGTTTGGATTTTGGATCTGGATATGTATGTTATATACATGTCTGGATTTTGTATCTGGATGTGTATATATATATATATATATATGGCATATGGTGTGTATATGTGTGTGTATGTGTGTGTGTGTGTGTGTGTGTATATATATGTGTATATATATATATATATATATATATATATATATATATAGGCAGAAATTCTTTAATTAAAATAGCTTTTATCTGGCAACTGATATGATTGGAGTATCATGTTAAGATATTTTATTCTATATTGCGTGTGTATGGATATGTTTTGTAGGTCAGAGATATGGGCCAAGAGCCATGTGGGAGAATATCTTTCCTCCGAGAACCTAAAAACGCAAAAGGCCTGCCACAGAGTGCAATTTGCAACCTTAACTTTACACTGCCAACACACAGGAAGGTAAGAACAAACATAAACATGATTCCGTGACATTTTCCTGTATTGTTATCTAGCCTTCAACTATTAAACATTGTCACAGAGCTATTTGTGTTGCTGCTTTAGCTGTAAATTTATTTTGCCTTTCCTTTTGTCTTGCTCTCTTTTATTCTCTCTGCATCTGCATTTTTTTTTTACCCTTTCCACTCCCTTACTATCATTTTTCAACTCCTTTTCTCTTACTCCTCTCCCTCCAACGCCATCTTCATGTACTCACCGTACTCGGCTGCTGCTCCATTATGTATTGCTGCAATGCATCGTGGGAAATTGTAGGAAATGGAGTCAGATCCTGATGATGAGGTACATATTTCATAATTTGTCCACCGTTGCCTTTAGTGTTCTGCTTATGTGATCATATGCTTATTTATGTGATTGTTCAAAAGCTTTTGTACCAGCTCCTGTCATTGGTCAGGCAAGTGCATGGTTTCTTTTTGTGTTTATCGGTAGATTTAAAGCATTTATTTTGTGGCTTATTGAAAACATTTTTCATATATCTCTTTTGCAGATTTGATTTTTATTTCATTTTATTTTGAAGTGAAGCAATTGTAGGCAGTTTCACTGGAAAATACCTTTCACACTGTTAGCAAATGGGCCGTGCTTGTCTAGTTGACCCTCTCTCAGGAGACCGCATTTAAAAGTGAAATGTAGCACAACATTCCTTACAGAAACTGAAGCAATTGGAATGTTTTCCCGATATCCTAAATTAAATGTATCACATCAAATAATTCCTTCAACAACAAAAATCTTGGCCAACATAAATAGTGCTTTCAAAACAGTCAAAATGAAATGAAAGTAATTTTACACTTAAAAGATCATTGCACTATGATTTTTGTCACTTTGTTCTTACATAGGATTTTTACTTTTGTGTTATTGCAGAATGACAAAGATCGACGACATACCTTTGCCTCATTAGCATTGCGAAAGCGCTACAGCTATCTGGCCGATCCAGCATCCAGTGAGTCCTTCATTTTCTTTATTCTTGAAACATCAGCATGACATAATCACACAGTCAAAGCGTCACACATACACAGGCATCTCATACAGGCATATATAGATGAAGGCACAGTTATCTCATGAAGTCACCATTTTCAAAAACAGAACTGCCAGTATGATATGTCTGTGAACATCAGTCATAAACAATTACATTTGTTTGCTTGCTTTGTTGCCTTTTTTGTTTCTTTGTCATGAATTGTTTTTCCCCCATTGTTTGACATTTTATATGATTTGCTGTCACATTGTCTACATAGGTTGTGTATTGCCTGATGTTTTTTTTTTAATAAACCCATCATGTCCTATTGTTATTTATTGTATTATTTTCAGAAGAATTTGTTTGTTTTATTGACAGTTCTTATAATTGCTCAAGATAAAATAGCATGGAACTTAATATCAAGATTTTACCACTTCCTTATTTATTTATTTCTTTAAGACGTTTTTCTTTTTTTTGGTAATTTGTTAACGCTACATGCCTTGTAATTGTCCAGATTTAAAGTAAAAAGCCATTGGGGTCATTGAAAAACCGACATTTCAATGGTAATTGCCAATATAATTACCAATATTTAAAAAAATCTCTCTACATATCTATAATATGTATAAAAAGGCAAATTAACATTCTTCTTTATTTTGACAGTTAATTATGAATGTAAATATTAAGTATTAGTGCTGTCAAAATTAATGGTTTAACACAAGATTTTTCGGCAAAATATTTAACGGCGTTACCGCAGCATCCATTTTTTTTCTTGTCATCCTTTAGCTAGCATTACAAAATATGATCACACTCTTATTCATGTAAATGCTTTTAAACCATTCGAGCGTGTTAAGACACAAAATAGTACGCAGTGCGGTACTGTAGCACTGTCTGTGAATCTCCTGTCTGTGTGGCTCACACACGTCTAGTGCGCACAGAAAACAACTTCAGACAATGCTTAATCTGACAAAAACTTAAAATTACGCCAAAATGCTTATTTTGTCAAGTATATGCGCAAGCACATTTAAATCAGTTAAGTTAATTAAATATAAAAAATAACTTTAATGTTAGTATGTGATTAAATATAGGAAAAAAATTCAATTACTAGATATATTTTTCCCTTTTGCGGTAACCCGTACTGTGTCGATGACGCTTTAGGAATGCCTTTGCGTGATTGCCTCTGAAGCATGTGTGTCAACTAGTCCAATGGCGAGACTACTTGCTGGATCGTCCACTATCGCCCCCCTGGCCTCTTCGGCGACGCCATAAATACGGCTGTCAAGAGCTTTCATTAGGCTAAAAAACAAATGGCAGCATTTAGGGTCGATCCCCTCATACAAGGCACAACAAAAAGAAAGTGTTGCTTCTCGTTCCCCTCCTCAATAATCATTGTGGTTGAGACGACACTCTCAGCCAAAGTCTCCTAAGCAGAAGGCAGATCTGAGGACTGTTCTTCTAGCAAAGAAGGCTTCGGCTAAAAATAAGTCTTGAGCCCACTGGCAGTCTCTATCATCCCGCACGTTCACGAAATGCAGCTCTGGTGCCTCTCAGACTGCAACGGATTCACATTCTGAGCTACATAGTGGACTGGTTTATGGTTTTGCCATAATGGCCGAACTGGATATAGTTCTCAGACATGTCCCTTGGGGTTTCCAGTTCAGATGGTCGACTGAGGTCATGAGTCCATCCACAAGAAAACTGTACACCCGGAAGTGGAGAGTCTTCGCTTCTTGGTGCAGACTGAGACAGTGCAATCCAGTTAACTGCCCGGACGGCTCAGTGCTAGAGTTCCTGTAAGATTGTTTTTCTGCAGGGTTGCATTTCCTTCGTGGCGTTTTGAGTCTGAGGCCTGCAATATGCACCAGAGTTACGGACTGGGTACTAGAATGTTTATCCATGGCTCCCTTTGAGCCCCTCGAAAGCCCAGAGAACTTTCTGACCCTACAAACTGTGTTCCTTCTAACTATGCGCTGGGGATGGTGTACCACAGCCTGTTGTGCTGAAATTCGGTCCTTCTCCCTTTACAGACCCAGACCAAGAAAAGCTGGATTTTCTGTGTCCAATTAGAGCACTGGACACCTATGTGTGACAGGAGCTATTAGTCTGCTTTCAATCAGCAAAAAAGGGTGTACTTTCCCATGACATTCTGTCTGACCATTAGTTAACACACGTGCTACAGATGTGTAGAGGCAATCACACAGAGGCATTTCTAAAGCAAAATGCCATCAGGGAACAAGGGTTACAGCTGTACACTGAGACGATTTATTTAGTAGTGATGCAAATTTAAAAATGAGATGTACAGCTTATTTTTTTCCCATGTGGGCCTAACTTTGTGTTAATGTTTGATCATAGATTGCTTGTGAAGTGTATTAAAAGTTACTGTAAATGGAGAGTACTCCAGCTGTGATCTGTTTTTTTTTTGTTTTGTTGTTGTTGACTATTTTAGAGCTTGTTATCTTATTTAAGTGTCTGATATTTTTCCTTTTTTTTTGCATCTCCATCCATTTACCACAGGTTACTTTTTTCCTTTTCTTTATTTTCCAATGTCAAAAACCACCACACTTTCAGTAATTTCACTACTGTTTGTTTATGGATTTATCCCCTGACTAAATCTTTCTTGTTTCTCTTTTCTCTCTTATTTAACTATTTCTGTTTACTTTGTTTATTAATTTGATTATGCTAGAAACCACTGAAAGAGGCCATAATACCACTCCCAAAACCACGCCGCAGCCTTCTGGCTACGCTTACAAGCCTGTCTTTACGACGCGCTCCTACCAGGCCTGGGCGACAAGCTCTCCCGTCAACGTCCCTTGTCAGACCAAGTCTGGTTTTGGCTCCCTCTCCAGCTCATCATCAAACACCCCCTCAGCCTCCCCACTGAGGTCGGTGTGGTCTGTGAACTCTGCTTCTCCCATTAAATCCATCATTGGAGGTTCACCAGCGTCTTCCATCAAATCTGCAAGTGATGTTGCATCACCGATTCGATCCTACAGAACAATCTCTTCACCAATAAAGACTGTAGTTCAAGGTGCTCAGTATCCAGTTCAAGCCTCACCCACTCTTCTGTCTTCTCCAGGGAAGAGTACCCCTGATCCAGTTTCACTTAAAGGCCTCACAGGGCTCTCAGCCAGGACCTCTCCGGTACCATCTGGCGGGAACTTGTTGGAAAGATCCTCCATTTCTATGACCCCTCCGGCTTCACCTAAGTCTTCTCTAAACATGTACAGCTCAAGTTTGCCATACAAGTCTGTTGTAACCTCAAACCCTCCAGCAACCTGCTCCCCCATTAAAACTGTCCCAGGCTTCTCCTCTATCAGAACTAACACTGATGCCTCTGCCAGAGGATTCTTGTCATCGCTCTCCTCACCACTGAAATCTGGTTCAGCCACAACAGCAGCTGCTCTGATCAATGGGACAGTTTCCCCAACCAAATATCGTTCCTCCTCCCCAACAACCCATCTTACCAGCACCCTGCAGGAAAGAATTCAAGCCACAACAAATGCAGCAACAACAAATGTGAATGCGGCCTTTGATGAAGTGGAGAAAACATTTAATTCTTGCTCTGCTGGCTATGGCACACTAAAATCAGTGTCATCTACTCCCTCATCCTCTTACCAGTCTATCCGTTCCTCTGCGTCCAGCTCACTGTATGCCTCCCTCAGATCCCCTCCTAATTCTACCACATCTGTAACTTCCAGCACCATTACAGTTCCTGTCTATTCTGTTATAAATGTCTTACCAGAACACCAGTTTAAAAAGCTCCCCGAAGTCTCGAAGTCAACAGCTGCTCTCTTGTCCCCCAGAAAGGCCATGCCCCAAGAGGTTAATATCCAGACTCAATCTTCTTTTGCCAGAACTCTGTCTCCTGTCAAGACTCCCCTGCACATGTCCCCAGGAACATTAAAACCTGCTACCTCTTCATCCCCTCTGTCTAACAGCCAGGAGATACTAAAAGATGTGGCTGAAATGAAGGAGGACCTAATCAGAATGTCTGCAATTTTACAAACTGATACAAATTCAAGCTCCAAAGGTTATCATTCTGACTCTAAGGAGCATAAAGTGGAAGATGAGGAGCCTTTCAAGATTGTAGAGAAAGTAAAACAAGACCTGGTCAAAGTCAGTGAAATTCTTAGCAAGGATGTTTTAAGGGAGAGTAAAGCAAATATTAAAAACAGTAAAACAGAACGTGTTCTAGAGGATGACATCGATGATAATCAGCAAAATGAATGGAGATGTCCCCCTCGATATGAAACCTTAGCCCCTCAAGTGAAAACAAAACCAGTATCTGACAGAGATTTTAACCTAGCTAAAGTTGTTGATTACCTAACTAATGACATTGGCACAAGTTCTCTTTCTAAAATAGCAGAGGCTAAACAAAGAACGGAAGAGGCTAGGAGAGAAGGAGAGGAGAAACAGAAACGTGTCTTGAAACCTGCAATGGCATTACAGGAGAACAAGCTCAAAATGCCTCCAACCAACATGCGCCCTTCACCTTCAGAAAAAGAACTTTCAAAACTAGCTGATGCATTGTTTGGTCCTGAAATAGCCCTGGACTCTCCAGATGACGTCTCCCATGACCAAGACAAGAGTCCACTTTCAGACAGTGGGTTTGAGACTCGCAGTGAGAGAACACCCTCAGCTCCCCAAAGTGCAGAGGGAATGGGGCCCAAAGGCCTCTTTCAGGAGATTCCCCCTGTCATCACTGAAACACGCACTGAGGTTGTACATGTCATACGGAGCTATGAGCCTCCAGAGGATCATAAGGAGCCAGCATTGGAAGATGCTAGAATGACAAAGCCTCCACTGCGGTGTGCAGACACTGAGCCTCGATCACCTGGTGGGTCCATCAAAGAAAGAGTTAAAGCTTATCAAGCCAGAGTCAATTCAGAGGATGATGTGATGGGCAAAGGCATGCGAGTCAAAGAGGAAACTCACATAACAACAACTACAAGAATGGTGTACCACAAACCTAATGCTAAAGAGGCTGCATCTGAGAGGATGGAGGAAACCATGTCTGTACGAGACATAATGAAGGCCTTCCAATCTGGAAGGGATCCATCCAGAGAGTTAACAGGCCTGTTTGAGCACAAAATCAGCAGTGAAGAGACAGATCCATCTGTTAGGCCTCTAGACCCAATGCCCAAAGTTGAGCGCATCATTGAGGTTCACATTGAGAAAGGCAACAAAGCTGAACCAACTGAAGTAATTATCAGAGAAACAAAAAATCACCCTGAGAAGGAAATGTATATATTTCAGGGGAAAAGTGGCATGAAAGAAATACAAAATAGGTCGGGCAATGAGCAACATGACAACATAGAAACTGAAGAATCTCTTCCTTGTTATCTGGACTCCAGAATACACATGCCTGTCTCTTTGGAGAATGATAAGACATTGAAATTGCTTAGTCAGCATTCAGTGGAGTACCGTGATAATGAACCATCTGAAAATAGAGGAGAATCATACAAGTTTGCAGAGAAAATGCTTCTGTCAGAAAAGTTTGACTCGTCCCATTCAGACTCAGATGAATCTGTGATTGAGAGATCTCGATACTATGGTGAAGGAACACAAGGTGGCTCAGTTAGAGAATTCATGCTAAAGCCTGATAGGTCAGGTAGATCATCAGATGATGACAATTATGACAAACTCACTTTGTTGCAGTATGCTTCTGATCCTGATAGTCCAAAAAAGTCTATTTGGATGAGAGTTTCTGAGGATGGGCAGAATAAAAGCAGAGAGAAGCAAAAATATGAGGACAGAGTAGACCGAACTGTCAAAGAGGCAGAGGAAAAGCTAAGTGAAGTCTCACAATTCTTTCGTGATAAAACTGAAAAACTGAATGATGAGCTTCAGTCCCCTGAGAAGAAGCATCGTAGACAAGATGCTAGGGAGACTCGTTCTGGGCCCAGCTCAACTTGTAGTAGCCCAGAGAGATCGATTCACAGGAATGGAGGGACTGGAGAGGACTGGAGCAGAGACAGGTTTAGGGATAAGTATGGTTCCCATGACAGAAAATGTGCCAGTCTACCAAGCAGTCCTGAAAGACGGGTCTTGCTTCAATGCAATGATGACCCAAAAAGGGGGGACTGCTCATCTGCTAGCAGTGCAAGTGAATCATCTAAATATTTCCAACCCTCAAAATCTAAGGTTAGCTCAGTAAGAATGAAATTTGAGTCAGAGGCCCAGAAACAAGATAAAGGTCCACAGTGGGGACAAACTTCAGGATCCCCTGTAAGGAAGCTGCAGGAAAGTAAGCTACCTGTTTACCAAGTTTTTTCAGGGGGGAATCTCCCAAAGTCAACAGAGTCTTCAGAAAGTGAGAGAGGCCCCAAAAAAGATAGTGATGGTGGGCATAGTTACAATATTCGAAAAGCTCAAGCGTTTGCCCAAAATCAGAGTGACAGGCAGAGAAATAGATCAGATATCTCATCACCAAAACATAACCAAAATGTTTACAGCAAGGAGCAAATTGTTAATGAAGACAGAAAAATATACAAAACTTGGGAAAACCATGGCAATGGACAACTTAAAGGCCAAAAGACAAAACTCACCCATACCCTAGTGCATGATAGGCAAAAAGATGACTCACAGAATGAGCAGCACACATTGATAGATGGAAATACCATGAAAGAAGAAACAACTAAAAAAATTATTTACACAGAATTGGTAATTCGAGAAGACTCTAGTAATGCTGAAAAATGCAGTGGTGCTCTAAAAAAAAACTCGGAATCACAAATTCCTGTTAGGGTGTCATCTAGTTTTATAGATCATCATCAAAGTAGTACTTTAAAGTTAGATTCCTCCATTAAATCTGAAAGAACAGGGTCTCATGTAGCCAGAAATAAACCGCACCCTAATTCAGGTGCCAGCAAATCACCTAGTGAATTATCATCTGTAGTGAACTCAGATTCTAGCAGGCAGATTGCTAATATAATCTGTAATGGTGTGGATGATAACCAAGTTGAATATATTGAAAAAGTTACCCCAGGTGTCACTGCGGATATTAAACCGCTTCCTGTGTATGTTAGCATTCAAGTAGGTAAACAGTATGAAAAAGAAACTGCTACTGGGCAACTGAGCACTTACAAAAAAGTAGTAAGTCATGAGAGCAGGACAGTTCATGAAACACGTGGAGCATTTTATTCTGTCAAACAGAAACCGCCGCCATCTCCACAGGGAAGCCCTGAAGATGACACATTAGAACAGGTGACATTTATAGACAGTTCAGGGAAGAGTCCAGTAACTCCTGAGACACCTACCTCTGAGGAGGTCAGCTACGACCTGAACTCGAGGGCTCCAGAGCCTGTCATTGGTTCCATGGCTGGCATGCCTAGCCCAATCCCAGAGGAGTCGGAGGAAGAGGAGCAGCCTAAGACGTTCATTTTCAAAGAATTGCCAGCAGAAAAAGCCAAACCTGCCATTCAGTCATCAGAGTCTTCAAAAAGAAAACAAGACTCACCTGGAAAAAGATCAAAAGATAAACGCATAGCTTACATTGAGTTCCCACCACCACCACCTTTAGAGACTGAGCATGCTGACCCTGAAAAGAGGGGGTCATGTCCTTCCTCAGAAGCAGAAACAGAGATGATGGAAGTAAACCTTCAAGAGGAACATGACAGACATCTCCTTGCAGAGCCAGTAATCAGAGTCCAGCCTCCTTCCCCTCTCCCACCTGGAGCTGACAACAGTGACTCTAGTGATGATGAATCTGTTTTTCACCCTGCCCCCCTTAAGAAGTACACCTTCAAAATGGCTGAGGAGTGTGATAAACGCGTTAAGCCTAGGAAACCAGAGAGAAATGGCTCAAATCACAAGGAGTCTGGTATCAATGGCATTGTAAAAGGAGAAGAGGTAGAATGTGAACAGAATGGAAATGATCAATCTATCACTGATTGCTCTTTAGCAACAACTGCTGAATTTTCCCATGATACAGATGCCACTGAGATAGATTCTCTTGATGGGTATGACCTACAAGATGAGGATGATGGACTGAGTGACCCTAAAACGTCAAGCCTGTCGAACGAGGGAAAAGCAGGAGATCGATCTTTTAGCCAGATCAAACTTGAAGTGATTGAAGAGGAGAGCACGCCAAATGACGAAACAGGAGAAAAGGCACAAACAAAGAGGTCATCTGGTAAAAAATCAGACAATGGGAAAGAGGATAAAATCTATTCTTTGGAGGGAAGACACCCTGATAGACAAGGTTTTTCAGACAATTATTTCAAGAATCAACTAGAAGAAGGCATGAACACTACTTTTAAAACTGTGGCTACTAAAGGCTTGGACTTCGATCCATGGTCTAGTAAAGTAGGAGAGGAGGGAGCATTTGATTCTAAAAACAAAGAGGAAGATCTGAAGCCCTGTGCTTTGTCAGTGGATGACAAATCGCAAGCAACCACGCCGGATACTACTCCAGCCAGAACCCCAACAGACGAGAGCACCCCAACTAGTGAGCCCAACCCTTTCCCCTTCCATGAGGGCAAGATGTTTGAGATGACCCGCAGTGGTGCTATTGACATGAGCAAGAGGGACTTTGTTGAAGAGAGACTTCAGTTTTTCCAGATTGGTGAGCATACATCAGATGGGCAGTCAGGGGACAAGGGAAAAGGGGGCAGGAATGCGGGGGTAGTCACCTCTCACTCAAAGGCAGGGGAAAGAGCTGTAGAGGGGAAGGTAGAGGCTACCACAGATATAACACCATCCAGATGCAGCACAGTGCAGGGCAGTGCTGACTGCCTGGACGCACCTCCATCCGTTGACACCACTTCATGCACTGTCACAGCCTCCAAGGTCGACCCCAAATTACGCACCCCCATTAAGATGGGCATCGCAGCTTCCATTACTATAAAGAAAGACCCTGGCTCAGCTGAACTGACTGATGTTAAAGCTGAGTCCTCAGACAGTCATATGCCGGAATACGTTAGCTTGGAGTCTCAATTAGCTGAAAGTCACTTTGATAGCACTAACTCTTCCCTGACTGACAGAAAAGATTACCCCTCAGAAAACTACAATAACAACAATAACTTAGAGTGCTCAAATGTGCAGGCCAACTACATCCAGTGTGGTAGTGTAGTTTTCAATTTGCAGTCATCTTCTGAACCCACTTTACAGAAAGCTAGTAGAATAGAAGCACAGTTCTGTAGAGAGTCTGTGGAGAGAGCTAACACTCAAAGTCATCCAACAAAAGTAGTCTCTGAGAACAGGCAGCAAAAGTCTAGACTCCCAGTTAAGGCAGTAGGGTTCAGTTTTAATGCGCACAGTTCAGGAAAGCAGAAGCCTAAGCAGGTTGTGAGGCCAGAGGCAAGGAAAGTGGATCCTGCATCCACAACGTCTGAGCCCAAGTCTAGAATTCCTGTCAAGGATATAAAAAGAAATTGTGCAGTTAACTCAACTGTCACAGCTCATGTAGTTTCAAGGTCAAGTAAGCCCACAGACTCAGTCCGACCAGTAGTTCCCTCCCGGCTGCCTTTCAAAGACAGGTCATCTGCTGCTTCCGGTGGTTCAGCTAGCGAGGCAAGTAGAGGAAACTTTAGTGAAGTGTGTAGGCAGTCAATTGAGTTCTTAAAGAATGTTAGCGGAGAAGCAATAAAGGTGGCTGAACGACTTTCAGACGAGGAGAAACAGACACAGGGAGAGCAGTCGCAATCGGAGGAGGACAGCAGCACATCACGAAGCACCTCACTATCGGACCCCTCTCAGTCCCAGCCCTCCCTCTCCGCTGGCTCCTCCCGAGGGGTCACACCCTCGAGGACAAAGGTCACAAGAACAGCGGGCAGTGAGAGGAGGAGGAGTAAGCGGACTGGAGGAGGGAAGGAGGGCAGTAAGAACGAAGGGGCTCGCAGGACGCCCCCCGTCGCGGAGATCAAGCCTAGTTTGTAAAACTTTATTGAAAACTTTACTTGATCCTTAGTTGCATGAGCCTTTGTGACTGATTGGATTGCCTGTGGCGTGAACAATAGCTGTCATTCTTGTCATTCTCTCATCACTGTGCTGTGTGACTGTACCGTACTGTATCTGTCCCTGTCAGATCTCCCCTTCTCTCTCCCCTACCTTCCACAGATAATTTATCGTAATGGGGGGTGGGTTGGTTAAAGGAACATTGTTGAGGAATTTATACCTGCTTCAGTGTTTGTGAACTTTGTTAGAAAAATGTACAATACTGTTGTCTGCATGCCTCATCTCAACAAAATCTTTTTTGTTTTGTTAATATTTTGTTTTAATTTTTATACCATTGTATAAACCTATAGTTATTGCCTGCATAGATTCTGTGGAGAATTTGTTTTACATACACAATCAGAGCACCAATTGTGTTACTGAAACATTGTAGTTCACCTGTCTGTTCTTCCTTTTCTAGCCAAACACAGTACTATTCTAAAATTGTCCCTTAGTTATTCCACTCTTTCATAAGCTTTTCCATAGCCACTGTTGGAGAAATTTTGATTTGATAAATTTGTCCTTGTTTTGGCCAGAAAAGGAAGTCATCTGGATTTTTAATTTGAAGTAAATAAGTAACATGTTTGTAATGTTCTGTTTGTCATGACAGGTCCACAGAGTCCCTGTGAGAGAACAGACCTTCGCATGGCTATTGTGGCTGATCACCTGGGTTTAAGCTGGACAGGTGAGACTAATGGCGATGGCTGAGTTTACATTCCATTTGTTATGTGCTAATTATTTATTATTGTCCTTTTGAAGCCTAATATATAAAGTTGGAAGTCAAATGATTTTTTAATTACTAGTAATCAAATGGAAACAGTCCTCAACACTGCATTTCTTTGCCCTCTTGTGCCTGTGTGTGGTATTGCAGTGCAGTCCTGCATTTATTTTTATAAAATATAATTACATTAATCATTTTTACTTAAAGCTCAGAAACAGGAATTCTTCAACAAACTCAGAGCACAGCAAATGTTGGAGGGCTAAAAAAAGTTTAAACATTTTTAATTGTATTACTATTATGTCTTTATATCATTCTTCATTTACTAGAAGTCTGAGCATAGATGATGCTAGTTATTACATATATATAGATATATATGTTTTACTGTTGTGTAGAGCTGGCCCGAGAGATGAATTTTTCTGTGGATGAGATAAACCACATTCGCACAGAGAATCCAAACTCTCTCACAGCCCAGAGCTTTATGCTCCTCAAGAAGTGGGTCAGTCGGGATGGGAAAAACGCCACAAGTGAGAATCATTTTCTATCCATCTCTCCTCGCTTTTTCTTTCTTTAATTCCTTTCGTTTGCTTTCTTACTTATGCTGTGACATTGTTATAATATCTTTCTTAAGCAAATCAAATTATGTTACTTTATTTTTTATTTTTAGCGGATGCACTGACGGTAGTCCTGACTAAAGTGAACCGGAAGGATATTGTGACTCTGCTGGAAGGGCC
Source organism: Rhodeus uyekii (assembly GCA_037043235.1). Taxonomy (NCBI): domain Eukaryota; kingdom Metazoa; phylum Chordata; class Actinopteri; order Cypriniformes; family Acheilognathidae; genus Rhodeus; species Rhodeus uyekii. The sequence goes on along the minus strand of JAWRVZ010000002.1, from coordinate 113,783 downwards.
CATATTTGACTATGGTAACATTTCAGGCACCAGAAGTTTTGCAGATGATAGCGCTGTGTGCCAGGAGAAGGCGGATGGTAAAGTTTAGCCCCATCTAGCTGACCCCCCTACCCAACCTCTCCCCCTCCCTAACTCATTCCTTTTTATTGTCACCTTTGTTTGTTCCTCTAGAACCCTTCTGTGCATTTTGCTGAAGTTTTAATCACAGATGGACCACAAATAGTTACTATTTTGTACTTGAAGGGTACATTCAGACATTGCCTTTGGCACATTTATATAAGATCAGATCACAAGCATCTTTTTAAAAGCCCCAATCACACACACTATGTGTTGAATCACTCACTACTCTTATTTTAAAGACTTTCTGTATTCAGAGACTCTTCATTTCTGTTACCCCTTTCCCTTCCTCCCAACACCATATGCATGTACCTGGTTTGAACATGCATGTATATGGTCATGTAACGTGAAGCAATCTCAGCATGATGCTTTGCCTTAAGAAGTGTAGGAAGGGCCACTCGAAACAGTATTTTCCTGTTACACATGTACACACTTTTCGTACAGTTTTAGCGAAGGCCCTACAGTATATTGCCAGTGGGACATGAAACAAACACTTTTCTCATACAGAATCTGACATTAATCTTGTTATTGAAAAGATAGGAAAGAGTTACTTCTAAATCAAACGAATGTTATTATCAGCTGTGTCCTGATGAAGATGTTTTGATATTATTTGGTAGGAGTGCTATATACCAGCTGTTTTTACATAGTGGACCACCGCGCATGCCTCAGCTAAAAGAATCAGCTGTCCTCTGCCTCTCAAGCTGTCGATCTGCTTCCTCCTCCATCTATCCTTCTCTCCTCTCCTCCCCTGCAATGGAGCAAGGGATAAAAAGAGAGAGGGGAATAAGAAGAGAAAGAAGGAGATCATCCTTCTCTCCGTAGTCTCCTCCTCCTGACAGTCTCCTATGCCTCCCTCTGTCAGCTACAAACTTGACTTGTCCGCTCCAGTACAATCCCTCACCCCCCCCCCCCCCCATTCATTCTTATCATTAAAATAGTCATTGTCATGTCTTTCTAACTTGCATGTTCTTTTTTGTGTTTTTTCTGTAATTCCCCACACTCCCAATGCTCCACCACAACACATCATCACATCATGTATCCTAGACTCGTCATCCAGTTTTCTCCTCCCATCTGTTCCTCTCAAGTCTTCCTTCTCTCTCTCTTCTCTATCTCCTTCTCTTGCTCTCAGCCTGTCATCTCCCATTTCTGCACGTAGAATCTGTCTCTCTCCCTCACCCTGCCCTTCTCCTCTCCCCTCTTTCTCTCCCTGTGCATCTCGTTGCCTGAGCCTTGCCTCCTTATCGCCACCGCCCACGCCATTACCCCCTTGTGCATGCTGTCACTGCCCCTGTGTGCCCCCAGTACCACCCCTTTTCACTCCATCCCTCTGTCCCAAATCTTCTACATTTGAGCTCTTCATCTAAAGAGATAATTATCCTAATTTTTGTTTCGCCAGATTTGGAATCTCCTCATATTGAGTAGCAACACACATCTTGACTATGACTGTGGCCAGGTTTCCATCCAAGGATTTTTTTGTGAAAAAGGTTTATCGCTTGAAATGGTTACCGATACAGCTGATGGACATACCATTTATCTAAGAAATTTCTCAAGATTAGACGTCATCTTTTTGTGTTAAACTTTAGTGCATAAATTCTATATCGATACTTCAAATGTTGCAAAAATTTGTTTTCACATGACAGAATTAGGCTACATGTTGTGTCCGCGCTCATGGTGATCCTGATGTAAAATACAACTCATAGGTGTAATTAAACTTTTGTTAAAGTTTTGTTGAAGTAGTATTTTCATCAATCAATTTAGAATATCTAGGCTAAATGTTTTATATTGAGCTATTTTATACTGCCTTTTAATTTTGTAGGATATTGCTAATACTAGCTATATTGTTTATATTTGTTCCTCTGGTAGTTTTGCCATGTCTGCTTGTTAAATTGCGTTTTTTTTTGTGGTATCTGGCAACCCTTCAACTGGCGCTTTAATGAAGAGAGGGAAGAGTTCAGTAGAGAATAGCAAACAGCAACTACTGTTAGTGCCGATGTATTGCAGAAAATTGTTTTATACACACCTTGTAACCTCGTTATTATTTTACTCTAGCCTGTTGGAGACTGAGACATCACCACCGCAACTCAGCCTTTCATATCCGCCTCTCACTGCATGAGCACACATGCATGTTTTGCATCATTATAATGTAATCGGTTTATGTGATTGTTAAGTTAATAGATGTATCAGCTAGTCAGTGGATGATCATTTGGAGTTAGAAAGTATAATGCGTTCTATGGGATTGTCTATATTTATCTTAAATCTCTTAAATCTCTTCGCTTAAATCTCAGACAACAGTATGTTCAGTCATTTTATACAAGCAGGTATTGTTCGTTTAGCACGGCAACCGCTTGCCATGTCAGTTAACTGTGTCCGTGTTGAATGCGTTTCTTGTGTGTAAAAATACCTGTACACATGAGTCTTGCAAGATCCCAAGAAAAGCTTGACGTGTGATGGTAACTGCATTATTTATGGATATTTGTTAAGATATTGATATAGGAACTGTTGTTGTCATGCAAGCGTCCCCAGTTGCAAGCCTGCATGTGCTCCAAAACTGTTCAGGTGATGCACTTCTCTTGTCGGTTGATTGGCAACATTTAAAAACTGGATGGAAACTTGGTTTCTGAAATTAAGACTATGCTTTTTATTTTCAGTTATGAAGCAAGTAACACCCACTTTTTATTATTATAGACTATAACATTAAATCTAATGCTGTACATTGTTTTTAAAGTTAAACATGAATATACACTAATTGTTTTTACTATGGGGAGATCACATGTACACATACACATACAGAACCGTTCAAAAGTGTGGGGTTGGAAAGATTGAATATCTTTGAAATAAGTCTCTTATTCTCACAAAGGCTGCATGTATTTGGTTAAAAATACAGTAAAAACTGTAATATTCTGAAATATTGAAATTTAAAACCGTTTTCTATTTTAATATTTTTTTTAATGTAACTTATTCATGTGTTCTCAAAAAATTGATTTTCATTCTTTCAATTAGCATTCTTTTTGTGCTTAAGAAACATTTATTTTATGAATAGAAAGTTAAAAAATTATATTATAAATGACTTTACTGTCACTTTTAATCAATTTAATGCATCCTTGCTGAACAAAAGTATTAAAGGGTTAGTTCACCCAAAAATGAAAATTATGTCATAATATATTCACCCTCAAGTCATCCTAGGTGTATATGACTTTCTTCGTTCAGCCAAAGATAATCTGAGTTGCGTTAAAAATATCCTGGCTCTTCCATGCTTTATAATGGGAGTGAATAGAGAAAAAATGCATCTCTAATGCATCTCTAAAAAGCGCATCCATCCATCATGAATGTCCATACGGTTCTATGGGGTTAATAAAGGCCTTCTGAAGCTTAGCAATTCGTTTTTGTTAGAAAAATATCTATATTTCTAAACTATAATCATTGGCTTCCAGTTACGGCCGTACACAAGTCTAGTTCCGTCAGAAGAGTGACATCTGACTCAACATAGGATGTAGGTGTAGCATATGCTTAGGTATTAGTAGATACCTGATGCGGTCCAGACAGGGCTGGGCAACTAACTCAAGCTCCTCTGAAATATCTCTTTAAAAACCCTTGTTTTAGGCTTCTAATGCGTGACACGTTTTATTTTGTTCGTATACATCATGCTTCAGGTCAAGTATCTCTTCCACCAGAAGGATTTTCACATATGGCCATTACTGGACGACACTGATTATGGTTTATAATGTTCTAAATATAAAATTGTTACAAAAACGCTTCGCTTCAGAAGGCATTTATTAAACCTCTGGAGCCGTATGGATTACTTTTATGATGGGTGGATACGCTGTTTGGAGCTTCAAAAGCTCTATTTACTCCCATTATAAAACTTAGAAGTTTTAAATATAACCCTGATTGTGTTTGGCTGAAAGAGGAAAGTCATATACACCTAGAATGGCTTGAGGGTGAGTAAATTATGGGATACTTTTTCGGTGAACTAACCCCTTAATCTCTTTCTGTTTTCCTTTTCTTTTAAGGAAAAAACTTTTGAATGGTAGTTTACTTGCAATCACAAGCCCTCTCTTTTTGGATGTCTGAATCTGTTCCATTGTCATTGTGTATTAACTGTGTGTATGTTGGCCTGTGTGTCTGCTGAAGTTCTGGGAAAATCTGTCAAAAACTGTGCTTTTGCTCTTCAAGTTGGGCTTAGCTGGTTTTCTTCTGTATGTATACATTTAATCTGTAGTTCACCAAAAAATTAAATTCTCAACATTTACTCACCCTCACTTTTCAATCAATAATCGTATGAAAGATTCTTAAAAAAAAATCAACACTATCCAGGTTTGAAAAAACATGAAGGTGATTAAATTATGAGGAAATCATTTTTGTATTTACTGCTCCTTTAAGCATGTGTATGTGTGTGTTTGTGTGTGTGATCATAATTGTGTCCTGTCATGTCCATCCATCTGTGTGTATCATCTCACCCAGGTTTCCACAACATCCTGGCTCAACTGCAGTCAACTACAAACCCCAACCCCATCATACCCCCAATCTGCCCCTCTATGTCTGATGACCTCGAACAAATCTTAGATCTGCCCTTTGATCCTCCCCCCTATTGCCCCTCCTGGGGGCCAGTGCAGTACAACGAGGACGAGTCTGTCAGATCCTCCCCATCCAGACCTTGCGACTTGCCCCTGTCCAAACCTGTAAACCAGCCTCACACACTCTCTGAAACATCTGCAGAAATACATGCACACCTACTCTCCCCTGAACCTCATACACACTCTGAGCTCCCCCCAACACAACCCGCAGCTGTCACATATGACCCTGGCTCGCACCTTATCCCTGAGTTTTATCCACTTGACCATGATGAACCTCCTCTAAACCCCTCGGTTTGCTCTGTACCACTTCAGTCAGTCCCAAAAACAGACCTACCCTCTCTAATTGAACAGGACCACATCATACAGGGGAACCAGGAATCTCAACAAAGGGAACAGAGAGAAGAAAAAAAAGAGTCTTTTCACTCCCAACAGAAATTGTCCCCAACGGTGGAACAGACTGCCCTAATACATAAGGAAAAAGAAGAGCATAAGAGTTCCTCATCGCCATTATTGCTATCACCGTTAGAAGAAGCAAGTGTTAACATGAAGGGACAAGAGAGAGTGATCCTGAAAGAGGTCAAAGGTCAAGATAAGTCCCCTTTGCGACCCTGGGCAGAAGTCCTGAAAGAGTCTGTCTCAGGAGGTGAGGAGGAAGAGGAGGAGGAGGAGGAGGAAGCCGAGAAGAGACAGCAATTGGAGGTGTCATGCTTCAGAGAGAGGGAAAGGGAAGTCAATAAGGAGAAGACTAAGGAGAAAGTGAAAGAGGTAGTGAGAGGTGTTGAACAAATTGAGTCTGAGATGTGCTCGCTCTCCACAGGCTGGCTCACTGAGACATCGAATGTTACTGCGGAGCCGCCCACTTCAGGGTGGAGTCATGGGTCAGACTACATGGACAGACAGGAGAACAGGTACTTCACTTTAAAAAGTTATGATTTTTATATCAGAACCCTGATATAAATAATAAATGAATCACGGTTTGTTTTCAACATTGATAACATAAAGGCATTTTACTTCAGTACCATTAGTACGATGGTCATGAGCACCTAACATGACTCGCACACACACTCTAAAAAAAAAAAAATTCCTATTCTCTATTCCCCATGCTTGTGCTACTTGTGTTCAAAATGTTTGAAACTTTGTATTGTAAGCGCTCTTATGCGTTTTTGTATCCTTTGGACAAATGGCTTCTATATTCCTCAAATTGTAAGTCGCTTTGGATAAAAGCGTCTGCTAAATGAGTAAATGTAAATGTAAATTAGAATGATTTCTGAAGGATCATGCTGGAAATTCACTTTAAAATTACATTTTAAAATATATTAAAATAGAAATCAGTTATTTTAAATTATAATAATATTTCATAGTATTAGTATTTTTTACTGTATTTTATATCAAATAAATGTAGCCTTGGTGAGCATACAAGACTTTGAATGGCACCATATGTAAATTAAAAGGTACAATATTATACAATTTTTCCATAATGCATGGATTTGTTTTTAATGAATTCTTACCCAGTATAATTTCAAGTTATTTGTTCCCAACTTGCAAAATGTTTACATTTCACCCCCCTTGCAGTCAGGAGAATTCCAGTGACTCTGTGACATCATCATCCAGAGGTGAATCAGGAAAACCTCGACAAAATGGTGAGAACTCTAACACCATGCCCCGCACCTCAGCGTCTCAGGAATCAGCCAGTGGTGTGAAGACAGGGGCGGGCAAGCAAGAAGGAGCTCTGATTGCTGAGCACAAAGTCCAGGTGAGATAAATACTGGATTAACAGCGTATAGTAGCTGAATAGATAATGCTGCTAAAGCCAATTTAAGATTCTCCTCTGCTCCCTTTACCTTAGCTGTGTTATAACTCTTATAAATGGACTCTCTTAATTTTGTTAAAGTGGAATGAGATAAAATTCATTTGAATCCCAATACATGTATTTGCTCCAGAGAAAAGAATACACTGATGACTATATATACTAATTAAATGACAGAACTGAAATTACACGCATACATATTAAGATGTATTTTATATGCATCCATTAGCAGCGTTTATCAACAGAGACCGGCCTGGATGAAGAGCGTACTGTCACCACCAAAGTGTTTCGTAGACGTCTCATTCTCAAGGTATCCACCTGCTAAACTGCAGGATGGTTGGGTTAAGGGAATTCAATTTTGGTCAGAGTCTGATTTTGGTGTACATGGTGGAGTTAGTCTGATTTGTCCAGTTAGAAACACAGTGTGATCTGATCTTTTTTTTTTTTTTTTGCATCACCTGATTCTTGCTCTGTATTGTTTGCTTTTACTTGTGCTTACAGGTGCCTGGTTTTGGTCTTTTTCAGCATTTTATCACCTTTCTATATATATATATATATATATATATATATATATATATATATATATATATATATATATATATATATATATGTGTGTGTGTGTGTATATGTATATGTGTATGTGTATGTGTGTGTGTGCACATAAAAGAGTGTGTTTCTGTTCATGCTTTGTGTGATCTTGGTGGTGATATTGGGCATGAAGGTATACTGGCTCATATTTAAAGTTCCAGCTTTGCTTGCAGGTTCACATGACTCTGAGTGTGTAGAAACATGCTTGTTGATGTGGTGTGCCGTTATTGAAGGTGTCCTGGATATGTGTCTGCTTATTGAACTAAGCGCTGTTTTGCTTTAGGTAGAGGAGGCGCGGAACATTCCTGGAGACTCAGTTTCAGAGGAACAGTTTATTGATGAGGATGGAAACATCATCACCAGAAAAGTATCCATTGTCCCCTTTATGTTTCTTTTTTCTTCTACTTTCTTATCCATTTCTATTTTAGCGGCATATTTTACTCCCTTAGGTTGCTTGTGGTTTTTTTTTAGCTTTACTGCACAGCTGATTTAGAGACGTTGAGACAGATTATAGACTAAAAGACATACACAATACATTTTTCTTGCAGCTCACTCTTCCATAACCTTAACTGATCCTTTCCTGTTTTTCCCTACATTTCTTTGTTTTTCCATTGCATTTGTTTTTCCATGTATTCATGACTACCTGACCTTTAATACCCATCTACAGGTCATTCGAAAGGTGATTTGCCGTGTGGACACTCCCACTCCTGAAAACCAGGACTTGGGGATTGGCATAGGGTCACAGGGAGACCCTGTCACCCCGGGGAAGAGCCTTGACCCTCTGGTCTCTGACCTCCACACCCACCTCGCTGCACATGCTGAGGTTTGCAGTCTGTGTGGAGTTTTTCTCTTTCCGGAGACTTAAACATTGATATTATGATACATTTAAAGTCTCTTTTGGGAATTTTTTTAGCCAATACACTGCTCAATAGAATGGTAATATCCACTCCCTAATATCATGGTTCATACCATTGATTTAAGTTAACAGTATTCTATATTTATAAAAAGTACAGTCATGTGAAAAAGGAAGAACACGCACTTTGAATTCTATGGTTTTACATATCGGTACATAATAAATATCATCTGGTCCTTAGCAGGTCTTAAAATACAACACTTAAATTTATCCCAGATAAACAATAACACATGACACACTACACTGCATTACTATTTATTTTACAGAAACTAGGCCAAAATGGGGAAGCCATGTGTGAAAAACTAAGTACACCCTTACTGCTTCAATAAGAATTAAGAGGGTAAGTAGCAGTGAGTTTTGGCAGTTTTATGGTCTGGAGCTTTCAGGTGTACATTAACAATGCCAGGGAGGAAAGATAACGGCAAAGATCTGGGAAGGGTTTTAAAGCCATTTCCAAACAACTTCAAAGTCCATTATTTTACATCAAGGAAGATTATTCACAAGTGGAAAACATTCAAGACAGTTGCCAATTTTCCTAGGAGTGGATGTCCCAGCAAAACCACCACAAGGTCAGAAGGTGTGGTGCTCAGAGAAACTATAAAACCCCCAAGAACTACAGCTCAGATTCAGTTAACATGTTAAAGTTCATGACAGTACAAGTAGAAAAATACTGAACAAGTATGACTTGTTTGGAAGGGTTGCAGGAGAAAGCTTCTACAAGCTATTAAATCATAGGTTAGTTTTTCCATAGTTAGATGTCTCCATTTTGTATTTATTTTTGTCAAATAAATTATGACACAATGTAATTTGTTATGTGGTGTTGTTCATCCGAGGTTGAATGTATCTAATTTCAAGACTTGTCAACGTCCAGATGATTTTTTGATTGTCCTGATACGTAAAACCAAACATACTCGAGGGAGTGTTTTCTTTTTCACATGACTATGCCCAAATTCATGAAATAGGAAATTCATTAACTCAGTGAAGAAAACTGTACTCAGGAAGCATTTTATGCAATCTTTAAGATTATTTAATGAATTATATTTATCCATGATTGTTCATACATTTTGAAAAATTTTAAGTATGAATATATTTTACTAGTACTAGAAATCCTCATTATATCCACACAGACTGGGGACCAGAATGAATCAAAAGTATTTACTGTGAATTTGTGTTTGGTTTATTGAGGTTTTTAAGTTATAGATTTTTTTTTTATATAGAAACTGGGGGCATATTACAGAAAGATTTTAACTTTACAATCCTATCTCATAACTTATAACTATGGCAGTTTCAGTTAGAACCTCATTTAGGACTAAATCTATTACGGACTGTCATTTTTTAAGTCATAATCTTATCTTAACTAAAACTAGGAAAAGGGTATTATAGAAGCGTCCTAGTCGACAAAAAATCCTAAAAACTGTATTAACTTTAGGTATCCCAATTCTGTTCTAACTGCAAAATTATTTGAAAGCCAACTGTAAAAATCACATAACAATAATCCTGTCTGAAAATACAATTTAAAATCACATTTATTAATGATAGAAGATGAAGAAGAGCGATGTTTGAGTGTGGAAAGACTTTTTAAGACCCAAATTATGTGCTGCATTTTGATGACAAAATAATTACGAAATATAGTGATAGATAGATAGATTTGACTTTTCTACCAAGCTTATCTTTTGCTGTTACACTTAATTAACAGCACACGTATTTTATTTCTCCGTTTTAATTTCTAGAGTTTACTTCACAGCAACTGCTTTCTTGTTGTTGGTTGCTTGGTAACAGACCTGAGAGTTGATTACTGAAATCGATGGAGCAGCATAAGATCTCGTAACTACAGATAAGAGGAGATTTTGTAAGAATCCTTGATCAGATTAAGATTAGCTTCTACAGTACAAATTTGTGAAAATCCCAAAAGAACTTCAGACTTAAGATAGAAAATTTCTGTAATATGCCCCCTGATGAATATGTTTCTTAAGCCGTCTCTCTTCTAACCTTCAAATTGTCTTGTCTTTCTTTTCCTTCCCTTTTAACCTTTTTTGCCTTCCTTCCAGCTCTATTCACTATGCCTTTCCTACAGGAACAAATAACCTTGATCTGTTTAATATTAACTTCTTTCAATTGTCAATCTGGCAATGATGGTTTCTGGCTATTTTCAGGGTGATTGTATTGATTCTGAACCATAATTTATTCCTTATAGATTTGTAGAACAAAGTGTCTACCTCTTTGATACAGATCATTTTCTCTCTTTATGTGTGAACAGGGAGACGTTTCCAAGGTGAGGAAGAAGGAAGAAAAGCGTTCAGAGAGAAAACATCATTCATAGATGTGGCTTCATGACTATAGGCAGGTACAGCACTTCAAATAGCTCTATTTTTGTCGTTGCTATTTATATAATCAGTTATGCTCTGTGTCTCGTATACTACTCGGGGGTAGACTTAGTTATGAGGAGGGTCTAAAACAAATTCCATCACAAAAGCTAGTATGTTCTTTTACTTTTGTAACTCTTGTTTGCTTCTCAGAGTTTATTTACCTCTTCACAACTTGTCTTTGGAATTGTGAAAATGTAGTAATTTTCTAATTTTTAAAAAATGTAGTCAACCTGATGCTGTTCTGAAGCTGTATTGCCTTATTTTTGGGAGGATTACAATTGAAGTAATAAAATAAGTAAGTAAATAAATCAGGCTTGTAGTTGTCCATTTAATGGCAGTGAATGTGGCTGCCCTTAGTCTTTAAGGATGATATGTTTTTTTTTTTATTATCCAATGCAACTTGCTCTGTATTCCAAGGGTTCTGAAGGCATATAGTAGGGTTTGGCAAGAAACATACCGAAAATGTCATCTAATTAAGCAAAAATATGTGGTCACTGCACTCATGTGTACATTCATGCAAGTGCACTACAGTTTGCGCCGCCGCATACAGGAAAAACTCACAAGCAAATCATTTTGATAAATCAAGACTAATAATGTCATGAAACATGAGGCGCAAACACAAACACGCATTGGAACATTTGCCAAAGCAGATGGGGCCCTCTGATTCGCCGGGGCCCTAAGTGCCCACTTACCTCGCTTACTGGTTAAGTTTGCCCCTGGTACTACTGTTCAAAGGTTTGGCGTCAGTAAGGATTTTCTTTAAAGATGGAGTAATGGCTCCTGAAAATTCAGCTTTGCATCACAGGACTAAATTATATATTAAAATAGAAAATAGTTTTGATGAAACAAGTACAACCTTGGTAAGCATAAGAGACTTATTTTCAAAAACATGAAAAATCCTACTGACCCTAAACTTTTGAATGATGAATGTCACATTATTCCCCATATAACTAACATTGCAATTTCAGGTCCAAATTTTAGATAATTACTTTTATTCTTTTATGATCTGTTTTGTGTCTCTCAAGGTTTGCAGGTATGTGTTTGGCCTCAAAAGATGAAAAGAGACATTTGGCCTGAAAAACCATCTGCGGCTTCCACTCTGAAACGCATGGTCTTCAAAGAGACAGAACTTTGAGCTATTTGCTTGCGCATGAGCATGCATCACACCGCTGACACACTTCCTGTTCCAAGGGGGTCTTGAGGAATTCTACTTCCTGAGAAGGGTCCCGGCGAATTCTACTTCCTCTCTGTGTTGGGTCCTATATAATTCTACTTCCTGTTTCTGGGGGACCTACGATTACACTTCATTTTTCTTGATGGTTAATGTGCTGACCTGGACCATCAGGAAATAAGAAACTGTTTTGTGTGCCATGAATATCAGATGCATAAATAAAGGAGTATATTCAAAATACACCTTAAACTCCAAACCATATACTCACACAAATTTCCCTGTGACCAAAGATGGCACAAAATGTTTTAGAGGGGAAAAAACAATAGATGCTGTTGAACCTTACATTCGCCTTACAAGTTACCGTGGACCCATGACGTCAGGAGGAGGATCCCTGTATTTTAATTTTTATTTTATTTATAAAAAATAAATTATGTGGTGGACTTTTCTGTACATAAATCACATTATGTAAAAAAATAAAATAAAATTTAGTAGTTAGGTTTTGGAGAGAGCACCGCAAACATACACTTTGCAAGTGCTTTCGACATTTTAAAGACAGTGAAACTTCACATGCTCTTGTATAATTAATTATTATAGCAGGTATGTTTGTATATGAGAAAAGTTGGTTCGGTTTTCAGGGGACATTTCCTTAAAATCCTCTGCGAATTTCAACTATTCCCAAAATGGGAATTTATCGAATTCTGTGAAGAAGTCATACAGAGGACTAATATTTTGATGCATGCAGTTCACCTTATTTTAAGAACCTTTTTTCTAAGTTTGCAAAACACTGTATTTAAAAAGACAAATAAGAAAAGACTTTTTCTTGTGTACACATACGAGTCATAACATGTCTCAACTTTTTTATTCCAAAATGTCACCTTACAAGTGTCCATCGTGTAGAAATGATTAAGTGTGAAAAGCTCTAACCAGATTGCTTCCTTAGGAGTTCACTGTAGTGTCCGTTATCCTTTGTATGGAAGAGAGCGTCTGCTGATATTAGCCTGAGCGCTGCAAGTAAGAGGTGCTCAGAATGTATATGCTAGTTATCAGCATCTCTGTTCAACTATCACTGTATCATGTGTATTGACTGTACAATGTAGAGGTCTCTCTTTGTCTTAAGGCTGTTTGTAATCATTATAGGAATGTCTTCTCTTTTTTTTCATTTGGATTGCTGAGGTTTTAAAACAACATTTTGGCAAACAGTTTGTTTCAGGTTAGGTGAATATGTAACATTTTCATCTGGGTCACCCTTACTTGTTTTGGGACGTCTTTAGACCTTTATTACTTGTAGATTTAATAGCTTATGTATTACAAATGACACACTGATAGTCATTATAATTTCAAGTATTATAAGAAATCTTTTCCAATTTTGAAATTGTGTGATATATTTTAGACCAATGAGTCAATGTGTTGCAGTGTTCTGCATCAGTTTTAATAATATAGATTTTTTCTTTAGATATTAGTTTTTATTTGTTTGTTTTGTTTTCCTCCGATAGAGCTCGAGTCTTTTTAGCTTGTGGTGTGTATGGTGTGAAATATCCTTTAGTGTGCTGAACTTTGCTATGGCAATGAGATCTGAAAGTCTTTCTAAGGAAACTAGGTCATGATGGGGTGTGGTTCTGCTTCCCTGTTACATGTCAATCAAACTGTGGGAGGGGCCTGGCATGGTCCAATGATTGATTTTGTTTAATATAATATGTTTTCACCTGAGCAACATTTTTGATGTACAATTCTTACAATGAGTGAAGCCATTTAAATGTAACTATAATAGCACTTTGGTTATTGGAGGTCTTCTCTTTTAGAAACTAGCAGCTATGATGACACCATAATGTTTCAAATGTCTTACTAAAATCGGATTTAAAAATAAACGCATTGATTTTGCAAACCTACTGCATTCTTTTTTTTCCACTGTCATATCTTATTCTTTGTGTTCAATGTGTTCATAGTTGAATGTATTAAGCGTGTAATGTGTGTCTATATACACAAGTCATGACATTATCATTACTTATTCTCATATTTGAATATGTCTACATAGATATGATACACTGTTTATGTAACGAAATATAGCAATTTATAGCTGGATATATATTTGTAGTTTTGACACTGAGTAAAGGCCCTGACAATTTATTAGTTTTTTCTTTTTTTTCTTCTTGGGCTACATTCAGGCTTTATTTCTAGAATGTAGTATCACTGTCCTTGATAATTTGTGAAACAAGATTTTGTATTTCTCCTGTTGTGTCTCAAACAGATGCTAACTTCTCTTTAAACATTGATCAACTACATCATTACTGAAAAAAAGAAAACAGCTTGCAGAGCAAGACAATCATGATGTATCGAATATTTTCATGTAATCAAATTTATAAACATTTTGGCATAAACGGTAAGCAAAACTGACCTGCTTAGGCCCCTGTGTAATAACACACTACAATTGTTAATGGTCACACCTTGTACTCTATAGAAATATTGCAAATATATCACATCCCTACGAGTGACTTTGTACATTGAATTTATTGAAGACTGACATGTTAAATCAAAGTCAAACAAGTTTATTGGTTTGTCTTTTCTCTCCTGTGTGGTTGTAGAAAAGAGTGTTACCATGCTTCAGGACTGCAGAACAAACTATGATTGTGTATTTGAACTCTTATTAATTATTAGAATTTACCAACAAATGAAGCTAGACCACAGGTGTAGTTTAAGCCGTTAACTGCTTGTGACTGGATCATATGTTTGACAAAGAGTGTCCAACTATTTTTTTTATAGTTAAACTTATTTCTGTAAAGTGTGCTTATATATACATAAATATTGGTCGTCATAACAGCTTTTTACATCAACTTTACACCTTATACAGTGAAGAGAACAGTAAAAACCCTCTCACAAATATAAATACCATAAAACACAAAATAAAACAAAAAGCATCATAAGAATATATATATATATATATATATATATATATATATATATATATATATATATATATATATATATAGTGTGTGTGTGTGTGTGTGTGTGTATATAAATAACATAAATGCATTCAGTGAGAGTGTCATATTTAGCTACTGTAACTGAACATGCACAGTTACAGTATGTTCAGTTACAGTAGCTAACAGTAGCTGTTGTCAAAATGTATTAAGGATGTGTGATTTATGTATTTAAAAAAGTAATTCCCATCAATTGAGGCAATGGAGGAAATCAATGACAATTGTGTAGGCTAGTGTGCATATGCATATTAAAAAAATAAAATAAACAGAGGTGGGGGGGCTTGTTTTGGTCGAAACAGTTGAGTGAATGATTCACTCAAAAGTCACAAAACAGACTCGCTTATGGCCATCTATGGCGTAATGATGCGACCTAAAGAAAGGGCCGCTGTACAAATCCTCTTGCAGAATGGATTCAGTTCGAGTCACAGGCTGAATAAAAAACCCAAACACACTGTCCTCTCCACCACATGACGGCGCCACCCTCCCCAATCCCCTGCACTTTCAGCACGCCCAGTCATTTCTTGGACCGGTCCCTCTCCAGTCTTGTAGCTTCACTTGCTCCATCCCTCTCTCCCTAGCCCCTTAATATACACTTCCTCTCCGTTTGAGACCCGTCGCGAGCACTAGTTAACGAGTGTGCGACACCATGGCGGACAGCGCGAGCGAGAGCGACACGGACGGCGCGGGCAGCAGCAGCAGCTCCGCCACCCCGCAGTCCTCGTGCACCTCTGCGGCCGCCTCCAACACCGCCACGACCACTATGAACACCGCCACCAAAACACAGGGCGTCGTGATCTCCCAGTCCCGACTGGAGGAGCTGACGAACCGACTCGCGTCGCTGCAGCAGGAGAATAAAGTGTTGAAGATCGAGCTCGAGACGTTCAAGCTGAAGTGCAAAGCGCTGCAGGAGGAGAACCGCGACCTGCGCAAAGCTAGCGTCACCATCGTGAGTCAGCCCGTGTTTTATCGCTTTAATCTCCGCGGCACACCTGACAACACCGCCACGGCGCGCGGAGACCTCTGACGCACATTATACACCACACTGGCGTGCCACACTTTACTTGTGTGTGCGCTAAAAGAAGCGTTTAAGGGCGTTTAACCTGCTAGCCTTCGAGCTAACGGTGAAAACATCCAACAAAAGACTGATGGCACGTTAATAGTGTCAGTGAAAATGTACATCAGAGGCCAGCTTCTTAAAAATAGTTTAATGTCAACAAGGACGGTTATAACCTACAATATATCGATGTCTTTATGTATGCGTGTCGTCTTAAAGGTGTTTTTACGGTTAGTTGAACTCGTATATTGACCACATAAGGCGTTTACGGATTTACTACATGCTTTATCATCATGAACGTGTTTCTGCACGTTTGATACTTGTGTGTTAAGCAAATGAGGTTGTCATTAGTACTTTAAATTTGAGGCCTGTGTCAGGGTGGGAAGTTGGCACTCTGAATATTTGGCTCTAATGCGTCAACATCCTGTATGTGAATCAGACCATCTGCATTTTAGACAATGAGCCAACACTAAAGTGTCACTAGAGAAACACTGACAATGTCTAATGATATGATATCCAGTGCCTTTGCATTTATGGTAATCTGTGATGGTGGAAATTCACAGTAGAGTGTGTGTGTGTGTGTGTGTTGTTTTTTTGTCGTTTGTGCAATTTTTTTGCTCTGTGAAATAATTCAGCTGGATTTATTGTGCTGAAATGCTATTAAATGTCTCATTATCGATAATAACTAGGTCTAAAATCCAACTCCTAATCATTGTTTGAGATCTGAAATAAGTTTTAAGATCGTTTTTCAAGATGTAATGTTAATTATTTACTAAATGTCAATTAGAAATCTTTTAAGAATAATTGCTTTTTTCAAATGCATAATTGTTTTGTTTATTTTTCTGCAGCAAGCCCGGGCAGAACAAGAGGAGGAGTTCATCTCCAACACTTTATTTAAGAAGATTCAGGCTCTGCAGAAGGAGAAGGAGACGCTCGCCGTCAACTACGAGAAAGAAGAGGAGTTCCTCACTAATGACTTGTCCAGGAAACTCATGCAGGTGAGAAACTCTAGAAGGAAAGAGCCCGGCAGTGACGTTCGAGGTCAGGGGTAGGAAATGTGATCACTTGCCCTTAGAATCATCCCTAAAATTAACTTTCACGTTGAGATGCAGTGCATTATGAATAGACACTTATTACAATGTTACAATTTTCAGCAGCAGCTTATTTTGGTTGCTGCTGAATGCAAGCAAATAACAATAGCTGATTAAATTGTGTGAGAGATTTTAGTAATGCAGTCATTAGTCAGATGGCTCTTCTTAGCTGAGACCAGATGACATTGTTTATGGTGCATGTTTAGTAGGTGTGCTGTATTGTGTAGAAGAGTAATGAGAGAGAGTGAAACTAGAATACATATACAGTTGAAGTGATACATTAATATTAACACTACCGTTCATAAGTGCAAATGTTATAGAAAAAACTGAAAAATTCAACAAAAACACTATTATTGTGAAATACCAATACAATTTGAAAACTGAACAGCAATTCTTTGAAATTTTTTTTTTTTTTTACTGTTGATCAATTGAATGTGTTCTTGAAGAAAAGTATAATTTTTTTCGAAAACAAGTCTCAACCTTGAACTTTTGAATGATAGTGATAGTGTAATATGTGCAGACGTGGCTCAATGAGAGGTTGGCACAGAATGGAAGAGTTTTGTACCAGTACAACTTATTCTTGTTGATTGTGTTTGTTTTTAATGGCTCACAAACATTATTTTTTTCTTTGGTGTATTGAATTTGGAACATTGTTGCAATTTCTTCTGCATGGGATATTTTAGGGCTGCCCCCTAATAGTCGAAAAGAAGAGACTTGGGTCAACTAAATTAATCAATCGGTTATTTGCTGGAAAAAAAAACTCATCCAGTGACCGATCCCTAACATGGCTGGTTCATACGGTAATATATTGCATGGGGAAAAAAACTTTTGAGAGGGTAAAGAATGCCCACAAAAACGTAATGTGACCTCAAACAGGATTGATTTCAAATATAAGTAGCCTAACGTAATCCACTTTACATGGCGGTTCGCTCTACCGTTAACGGTAACCTAGATATGCGCTAATTTCAAGTCTTTGTTTGGAGTGTGATTGAGAGATTAATTTTAAATGCTCATTATTATGGTTTAGTTTTTCTCCACCAACTGATGGCTTAAATGAACAACTAGAAAAATCTTTAGCCGGGGACAGCCCAAGTATATTTGCAACACGAGTAACTATGCATGAGTGTTCAAGGACATCAGGGTGAAATGTGACTGCAAAGTAGTGATGTTTTGTTGTCACATTTTACCCTATCTTTACCGTCACAGATCATTTGCGGTGCCCGTTGTGTTTGAATTCAGGACTGTGTTGCGTCTTTTGTACTTTAATTCTCTTATGTGCTCTTTTGTTTTCAGCTTCAGCATGAAAAGGCAGAATTGGAGCAGCATTTGGAGCAGGAGCAGGAGTTCCAGGTCAATAAACTGATGAAGAAGATCAAAAAACTGGAGAACGACACCATCTCCAAACAGCTCACTCTGGAGCAGGTATCTTCTTCAAACAACCTGTTGTAAAACAAGATCGCTTCTAAACCACTCATTCAAGATTGGCCACCATCTATTGCACAGACCTTTTTAAGGTCAATTGGTGTAAACCAATTGCACTCTCATAACAGAACAGGTGCTTCCAATAACCTTGTTTTTTTGTTAGCTTTGGCGTCTGCAAGTACATGGTTCTGGAACACACATTCGTCAATCTTCTCGGATTAGAACAGGTTATTCAGGAGCAACACCCTTTCGAAAAGTCCCATGATTATAATTGTGGCCCAACAGTTTTCCTTAAGACCATGCGTTGTATTGTTAAAATGCCATATTGTTTTGTTAATTCCATGTAATTTGTGCAGCTCCGGCGTGAGAAGATTGATCTGGAAAACACTCTGGAACAGGAGCAGGAGGCACTGGTCAACCGGCTTTGGAAGCGCATGGACAAACTTGAGGCAGAGAAAAGGTAATGTGTTTTTTTTTTCTTATGTTTTTTTACAACTGTAGAAAAAAAAGGTGTACGTCTAAGTGCAATTAATATCACAATTTGACCTCTTCTGATTGGCAGGATTCTGCAGGAGAAGCTTGACCAGCCAGTGTCAGCCCCGCCCTCTCCACGTGAAGTTTCCATGGAGATCGACTCTCCCGAGAACATGATGCGGCACATCCGCTTCCTGAAGAGTGAAGTTGAGAGGCTGAAGCGCAGCCTCCGCACTACAGAACTACAGCGTGAGTCCTTGTCACATTACGCCAGTGGTTCTCAAATAGTGGGGCGCGACCCCCTGGGGGGGCGCGGAGCGATGCCAGGGGGGGCGCGCGTGACCGTGGGGAACATGCTTTTTTTTGTCAGGGAGTAGGTTTTCTTGCACTGAACAAGAGCAGCAGATATGAAGTTCAGATAACAAACCCTTCACCCGTTGATGTGTACGATCACACCGGTGTTCATGTGTCACGTGATCAATCGCTAAATTCACACCTGTTTTCACGCGCTATCTGGCACTGATCCAAAAAAGACGCGCTCAGAGAACTTGATCATTATAAAGGTTTTTAAGCGACAAACATTCACTTCCACATATCTGAGAATCTGAATATCAGGTAGTTGATAACAGAGCCAACAAGTTGGTGACTATTTTGAATAAAAAAGAAAAAACGAAATAAATGTGAAACATCTATCAAACAGCGCTCTTTGTGACTGCGGTCTGTCACGTGACAAGCATGACGCGTTGCCATGGAAACAATAAAGCGAAAGTTCCAAAATAGGGGGAGGGGGGGCGCGTTAAATTTTTACTTCTTCCTAGGGGGGGCGCGACAGAAAATAATTGAGAAGCACTGCATTACGCACACGTGCACCTCTGCACCAACACTGCCTTTCTGCCATCATACTCAATCAGAGGCAGAGGCAAACAAACTGCGCTGCAAATTTGTAATACATTAACTCATGGTATTCATACTAAATATAATTCCATATAAAGATAAGTTTGTCCAAATTTATAGTACATTGAAAGCAGTACACCAAAAGGTTAGAGCTGCAGCGACACGTCGACGTCATCGTTTACGTCGGTTACGAATGCGACGTGTCGCATTATTTAGGTTAATTTATAATAATAGCGGCTTCAGCTCTCAGGCAATCTCTCACATAAACCCAGACCACAATCATCAATGTGAGAATACTTTAAGAAAGGACAAATAAAATGGTGCTTTGTTCACTCTGTAAAATTTTAAAAAGCAGAGTAGTAAGTGTTACAGTAAGTTCTGGGAGTCGCTGTCGCGTCTAACTACCATAACTAGAGTTTCAAAATAAATGGCTAGATGTAAATTGATACTATGATACTATGCCATAAGCAAGTGTATAAGTGCAGTTTCATTTACTATCAGCACAAGTGAATTAAGTAAATCTTACTCCCAACTGCGGTAATTAATAACTGATGATAGTAAATGCATTTCGTAATTGGGTCTACACTATCTATCTTACATTTTATGAACAGTATCATTTGTTTAAAAGGCTTCCTGTGTTCATATAGTTCATAATTAAAGAATAAATGCAATTTAAATTGTCGTCATTCATAGATTTCATGTTAAAATAGGTTTCATGTTGAATTATTATTATTATTTGTTATAGCTAGATTTGTGCAAGATTTTGTCTCTGTTACACGCTTCACATGCACTGACCGATAGCATTCGAAACATGATTGTCAAGGATATGAGGGGACTTGCCCTTTTAAAATGCATTGCCTTTCATTTTTATTTATTTTTGCCTTGGATCAGGCAGTATTTATGTTGGATTTTGCTTAATATTTTTTGCAAGGTGTTAGGCAGAATTTATGTGGCAATAATGCTCTAAAATAGTGTTTTGTTTTAATTCTGGTACTTTATTTTAAACTAAGTTTAATAGTTTAAAAGATACAGATGGTCAAAGTTGTATTTATTTATTGGAAAGAGAGAGAAAAGGATTAATCCGCTAGTAAAAAACACCCCATTAGATTAACCATAAAAATAATTGCTAGATTAGTCGACGAATCGAGAGAAAAAAAATCAACAAAAAATAATCGTTCGCTGCAGCTCTACAAAAGATACACGGAAGGTATACTGTTTCCAGTTAGTATGCGTCTTTGCATGGTTTTTGGATATAAATGTAATATGTAATGTATTGCTAGATCTTTTAGCTAATATTTGCTAGATTGTTTAGCTAATGTTTGCATGTCAACACAAACTGATACAAATAGTAACAGTAGACAGGGAGGTTTTTGTGGATTTAAAGTGCAAGTCTATGTTGTGGTGTACTAGTATACTGACCAGTGAATTGTATGGTTTCACTTTTGTAGTACAGGTATGTGTATTGGAATGCAGCCATGGTTTTTGGCACAATACAGTGAGTTACACAGTTGTTTTATGCTTAGCTTATGGCCACTAGAGGGAGACATCTTCGTTGTAAGATATCGGTAGCTTGCTTCTAGCTCAGAGCATCACACTCATTAAAGCTTTAAGCAGGTATTAACACAGCAGAGCATGGAGTCAGCAATAAGGTAGATATAAAAAGCTTTTACATATTTATCTGTATAAATTAAAAGGTCTCTGCCATTTTCTAGGTAAGATGCATACATTTCTGGGTAACAATTTTTAATACATATATACATACACACACATACTTCCATACATATATGTGTATTTTAAAACTTTTAATTATTTAAAGTTATTCATTTTAATTTATGAACGTTTCAACTTTTTCTATTTTAATTATTCATATATTGATTGTATTGTGTTAAGTACTAATTAATTGGATAATTAGCACAAATTAGTACAGTGGAATACGGTTATGTCGACGGCCTCGGGGTTGCAAAAAAGCGTTGAGATAACCGTTTAGCGAGATCATCAAATAAATCGCCATATTGGCTGTTGGTTAAGCGATCGGCATGCTATAAAAATATACATACTCTGTATATGTTTGCTAACAACAGAAGGCACATGTGCACCAACTAACAGCAGATATTTAACAGTATTCAATAAAAAAAACCTTCGATTCTCAATACAAACCTTTAATTATATTCTCCAACATTGCAAACACAATGATCGCTCACAGCGTAAACACAGTCACAACACACGTGTAAACACAGTCGCTCATAACATATTTGAGAGGTCATCACGCTGTACTAGATTGCATACTTTCTTGTTTTCTGCCTGCCTAATGTGCTGTCTCAACAAATTCGGCTTCGTCCTGTCTTTTAATAACAGAGTTCTTCAATCCGCAGCGGTGTTGAGCAGAGCGCACGTCAGAACAGAAGCAGGGGTGTGTTTGTGTGTGTGTGTTCATCTAAGCCTCATAATCAATGTCAAAATATTTGAGAAAACCAATCAAATCAGAGAAGGCGGGCTTTATGTGCACACAGAAGTGGATGAGGCTGAGTGCGAATTTTACCTCCTGTGAGTGCTTTGTGATGGGGTTGAGGCCCACGGCAGCACTTGCTGCTCGTTGAGAAGCGTGAACGACATGTGCTTTCACTTCAGAGAGTCTCCAAAAGTCTCCAATAACTCCAGATAAAGTCGTTAGATTTTCCGCTAGTCGCTTTTTTGAAAATGTTGCTAGAATGGTCTGAATTCTCGCTAAATATAGTGACAAAGGAGCCAAGTTGGCAACACTGTCCGCGAGTTCTTCTGCGGCTGCGCGTCACTGTACGTGCAACGCGAACTCCGCATGCGCAGTGAACTAGGTACGATCGTTAGTCACGAGAACCATGTGAAGTGACGAATTTGTCCCTCTTTTGTGCTCGAGATACTAGGGTTCGGTGACAAAAGAATCGACATTACCGATAAGAAAATGCTAAGACAAATAGGGAGTTTGGCGGTTCCACTTCAAAAACGTCGACCTAATAGGGTCAGCGAGTTAACCGAGGTCGAGATAAGTGAACAAAATTATATTTGTTTTAGTTTTTGAAAGTTAAAAATTATTTTCATGTATTTGTATTTTATGTTCATGTATCATGTATTTTTAAAATGATCCCTGGAGCATCTTCTTCATATTCACCTTTACATCTTTGTTACATTCTTTTTTTTTTCCATCACTCCCTCCAGACACAGAGAAGCGGGCTCAGTACATTGAGGAGGAAAGGCAGATGAGGGAAGAGAACATCCGTCTTCAAAGAAAACTCCAGAGAGAAATGGAGAGAAGAGAGGCGCTGTGTAGACAACTGTCAGAGAGCGAGAGCAGCCTTGAGATGGATGATGAGAGGTGCATTAAACACATAACCTTATCTTTATGTAATGTTTTTGATGGTCTGAATATTTTGAAACTGAAAATTACTGGATGTGACGTTATTAATGTAGAACTGACCTGGGCTGTGTTTCCCAAAAGCATTGTGAGCCTAGTTGATCTTAGAGACCAATGGTTCTTAGATCTATTTATGATTGAGATGCTTTTGGGAAATGCAGCCCTGGCTACTTTTAAACCCAGAATATTACAATTTAGTTAATGTATGTCTCTGTGTCTCTCTCTAGATATTTTAATGAGATGTCTGCTCAAGGACTAAGAGCTCGTACGGTGTCCAGCCCGATCCCTTACACCCCCTCTCCCTCCTCCAGTCGCCCCATCTCCCCTGGTATGTGTCCATGCAATTAGCTTTGTAAATGTATCACTCTTTTATAACAAAATTATGGTAGTCATGATAGTCTTCAGTGCAATGGTTTGGGGTCAGTAAGATTTAATTATTTCTTATCAGCAATGTGTTAATTTTAATCAAAGTGGCAGTAAAAACATTCTTTTACATCAATGCTTTTCTTTTCCATCACAAAGTTACAATAGAAAAGTTATTTTAAATTGTAATAAAATTGCACAATATAAGTTGTTTGCTACTTATACTTTTTAGATTTCTTTACCTGTTATACTGTACTTATTATATTAAGAGACTTCTTAAAAAAAAAAAGGTACAGGCTTTTGAATGTAAGTTATGATTAACAGATTGTGTGTTTTGTCTTTTGATCCACATTTCAACACTTAAGGCTTTCGGCACACGGCCTTTGGGTCAGTTCATATGATAATTGATCAGACATGCATGTTTTTTTATGGAGTATTAATTAGTTATTTGAATTGTACTGTTATGTGAAGGTATAATAGGTCAGAGACTTGCTTTCATTAACATTCTGAGATCAAACCGATTTGAGGACTTCAGAGGACTGCAGTAGATGTTTATGGGTTTTACATTTGATTTGCGTACATTGCAGGTATTGATGAACACAAAATAGATAAGCTAAAATAATCCATTAATAAAAAAATACCCATTAACACAAATATCAAGTTATGTAATTTGAAAGTTTATGTAGATCAAATGACTAAAGGTTAATGTCAATAAGTACTGTTTAAATAAAACAAATTATCAGTGTTTAGGCACAGTATTACATATACGTTCCATGCATTTAGCAAATGCTTTTACCTAAAAGCAACTTGTTTGTTAGATGACCTCATAGAAAGGTGTGAAAGCAAGGTTTTATATGCTGAGGAAGAATGGTTTAAAGTCTTTCATTTGGTTCCTTTGAAAAAGAAATCCAGTTATTTATACATTTTCTCATGATATAAGATGGGGGATCTACAGAGCTATTTATGTTTGTTCTGCATACTGTCAGTGTGGTGGGCCAGGTTTCATGGCTTTTTTAGATATGTTGGCACATTACATAGAAGAAAGAAAAAATCTGTGTAAAGGAAAACTGATTAGCAGAGGCTGTGTTTCCACTCCAGGTTTGTCGTACGCTAGTCACACAGTTGGTTTCACCCCTCCAGCCACGCTGAGCCGAGCACCACTCCCTCACTACACATCTCCCGGGCTACACATCCACCCAGGACCCTCACACGCTGTACAGGTGTGTACACTCTCTATTTCTGTCTCTCTCGCTCTCTCATACATGCATATATATTAGGGATGCACTATGGTCCACCATATTGGTATTGCCCTATAAATGTTCTTTTTAATTTTATAATTCTCAATCCGATAAGAAAATTAGGCTGATACAGTAAAACCGATAGATAATGTATTATTTCCTGCTGAGACACTACAGATCTGCATGATTTGAATAGCTTTTATATCATTTCAAAAAGGATGATACAGTTAAGTGAACATGTGCGGCACAAATCTATCATATAAGCTACATAAAATAATGGGAACACAACAGTAAAAGAATGTTGTGAATTATTTTTGCGCTTGTGTTTTAGCTTGTTATAGTGGAAAGATCGCTTCCACACAGAGTTACATCATGTCTAGCACAGTCAAGTTCGCTTGTGCATTCACAGCCTTTTTGTCCCATTGTTGTAATATCATGCTTATTTTGTGTGTGTGTGTGTGTGTGTGTGTGTACATGCATGTAAACTAGGGCTGCCCCTGACTTAAGATTTTTCTATTCTTTCATTTCTATTCAGCCAGTGGTTCTCAAATAGTGGGGTGCGATGCCAGGGGGGGCATGCGTGACCCTGGGGTACATGCTTTTTTTTTTTTTTGCCAGGGAGTAGGTTTTCTTGCATTAAACACGAGCAGCAGATATGAAGTTCAGATAACCGTCCCCTCATCCTTTGACGTGTACGATCACACCAGTGTTCATATGCGTCACGTGATCAACCACTAAATTCACACGTGTTTTCACGCGATATCTGGCACTGAGCCAAAAAAAGACGCGCTCAGAGCTTGTCATTTATCACAACAATTCAGTGTTTTCAACCACATAAGATTTCTTCTGGGTTTCAACAAGTTGAGCCAACAAGTTGGTGACTATTTTGAATTATCTATTATACAGCGCTTTTTGTGACTGCGGTATGTCACGTGACAAGCATGACTCGTTGCCATGGAAACAATAAGGTGGAAGTTCCAAAATGGGGGGAGGGGGGGCTTGCGAAATCTTTACCTCTTCCTAGGGGGGGCGTGACAGAAAATAATTAAGAAGCACTGATTTAAGCCATTAGTTGGTCAGTTGATGGAGAAATACTAAACCATAATAATGAGCATTTAAAATTAACAATTGTGAATAATTTTTGTATGCATGTGTATTTATTTTAAAGTTAAGGAGTCTTACACTGGTTTATGCTGTATTGTATTTGTTTGATTTATGTTGAAGTGTTTGGGACATTTTTAATTGTGAGGCTTTTGTTTTTCAGTATATCGGTAATCGGCTTTCAAATATAAAGAATTATTGGTTATCGGCATCATAAAAAATATTGGGTGCATCACTTATATAACACTCACTCTTTGCACAAGCAGCAAGATGTTTTCATGCAGGAAGCAGTGTGTATCATGGATGGCCTGTTTTCAGTTAATATCCACCGTAACACCATTCAGCTGATTTGCTAACAGGACATTAGATGACTCATCTGTGAATCACCTGGTAACACTCGACCTCAGAACGCTCTTCTTCATCCCATTTGTATGTTTAAGTTAATATAGACCAGTTCTGGGAATCCTCAGCCATTTAAAGTTAAAGCATAAAAGCAGGATACTCTTTTTCTTTTGCATCTCCTCACTTGCTGTGTTTTTTAGTGTATTCTGTCCTGTTAGATGGAGTCCCTTCAGTAGAGAATCTAGATGAACCATGTATTATATAACAGAGATATTCAATTATATTACAATGCAGATGCCCTGATAAGATAACTCGCTGAACAGAAACATACACAGTGATTTTTGTACACGCAGATACCTATAGTATCACTAGTGATGATTGACGGCATTTTTAAATTCTAATCTTCAAAACTTTTTTGTAAAAATTATAATTTTTTAATGTTTTTTAATTTTATGTTTCACACATCTGTTCAGAGTTTTCAACATTTAATTTCACACAAAAAAGGTGTGTTTATGAATTGACACATTTTATTCTTTAATCTTGCCACTGGTTTTGGTTAGATTGAAGATTGATTTTCTAGTGTGAAAACAGACCTTTATTCAGTGTTATGTAAGAAAAAAGTAAAACGCTGTAATGTTTAGAAAAGTCAGACAAAGTAGTTTAAATATTACTTTTCTGTATGTGTGTAAGGATCAGGTTCATGCCAGCTCAGACGAGACCTAGATGTACTTTACCACACTTTCTGTCACACTATCAAACTTCCTTTCGTTCACAAGTCACACTTCAGCTTTTGATTTTCAAAAGAAATGCTTCTTCCTGCATGTAAACATTTTGTATAATTATCAATGTTGAAAACACTTGTACTGTTTCTTCGATAAATTCTTTGATTTAATAGAATGGTCAAGAGATTTATATATATATATAAATTTATTTACTGTCACTTTTAATCAATTTAATGTATTCATGCTAAATCGAAATATTAATATCCTTCATTTTTGCTCACCCCAGATTTTTGAACGGAAGTGTATATTGCCTTTTCAAGCTGTTTAGTACCATTTGAAATAAATGACAGGTGCAACGTTTATTTAATGTGTCACTTTATCATGGTAATGTTAGCTAGCAGATAAATAAGTTACCTATAAATGCACAGTGAAGTAACAATTTTAACCGGTCTCAATTTCAACTTATGTATGTAAGTTCCGCAACACCCTCTGGATATTGTCCAGTTGAACAGGGGCCAACAATTTAAGATTAGCCTTGTTGCAGCAGCAATTAGTTCGTTTATGTCTGTTGCACAAATATGACCCCTCTATTTACTAGCTAAGTGTTTTGATGAAGTGACTTGCTAGGCAAGCACATTATGTAAGCTCACCGTTACATCCCCTGATGGGACGGCTCATTGCAAGCTTTAAAATCCAAAACATCAAAGCACCAATGACTTATATTTAATAAGACTCAACCCAACTGCTCGTCCTTTTAACAAGATTCAGTTTGTTGGTAAACTTCTGAGGTAGGTTATCAAGACAAAAAAAAAAAGTATATATATTTTTTTGTAGTAGCAATATTTCAGTAAATCCAGTCTCTTAACCACCATTACATGTACTTTTCAACAGATATGCCCTGGTGTGGCAGCTGGTTTGGTAATAAAGACTTCTTACGGCATGGATGATCACCTCAGGCTTTTAAAGATTAAAATTCAGTGATACATTTGCTAATTCATAACACATTATTTTTCTACTTTTTGCTTTCCCAATACACATTTGAACATTGTGGTTTATATTTTCCTGTTTGGGAGCTGTTGGCTATAGCAACAGTGATCTGTTTGTTTTAGAGAAGAGCGCTTGGCTCATTTTCATGTCCTGCGGTGCCATGAAAAAGTCAGCTTGTTTGATAAACCAGGAGTGACAGCAGAGCCAGACCCTTCCAACACAATCAGAGGGGTCACATTTGCACTTTCACACTGTTTGCACATGTAAAAACTCAAGTGTTAAACTATGGGTGATGATACCGTTTTTACCGTTTCGAGTTTTAGCGTTGGGTTTAGTAAAAGCATGACTGCAATTGTCAGAAACTGTTGAGTTACACTTTCATTCAAAAGATTGTGGTAAGTTTTTGAAATAAGTTTGTTTATCAAGGGTGCATTTATTTGATAAACAAAAAAGCTGGAAGTTGTTGACATTGGAAATGTTGGCTTAATTCAGCCGTACATGTTTGAACCAGAAAGTGATTCAGAAGAAGTGCACATTATATGGGGTCAATACATGGTCGATGTCTCAGAATGTAATGCTTTTACTGTATCGCTCTCACCAACAATAATTGGAGTGATTAGCCTTTGGCTTGACTTGCGTTATCAAGCAGCTGTCGTGTTGCTTACATTACAAAGATCATGTTCCTGTTCGCCATCTCAGAGTCAGACAGCTACATTCTAAAAATCAGCATCCTTAGAAATGCTTTGAACATCAGAGAAAGTAAGTGAAGAAAAGCCCTTTTTGTGGAAATTGTAACAGTTATTCACAATACTTTGTATAAAATTCTCAACAGTGAACAGCATTTATTAGAAATAGAACATTTTTGTAGCATTTTCTTTGCTGAATATAAAAAAACCCACATTAATGACCATGAACTTTTGAATAGTAGTACATTATGAGCTTGTCTTTTCTTTCCTCCCCTCATACAGAGGCCATCCCCAAGGAGAAGCACCAGCCCAGATAAGTTCAAGCGTCCGACGCCGCCTCCCTCCCCGAATACACATTCTGGAGCACAGCACCCACATCCTCCCCCACCACCTGCACAGCCGATGGTTCAGTCCGGCTCCTCCCACTCTGTGACATCACAGAATCCCCCCTCTCAGCCTTAATGCATGCACCGTGCGCTACCTTAAGCTAGGCTGCTCCAAGCTAGGCTACACTACTACTATAATGACAACAACTCAGTGATCCTCCACTGGGCAAAAGTTGAAAGGGTTTTGGAGTGGATATGGAATTAGACGACAGTTGAACTGGGGAACGAAAGGACTGGGAATGTGTAGATGCTTGGCCGACTGACAGATCGTTAACCAGCCCCATGCCGTTAAATTTTGTTAATCATGCCATTCTTTTTTCTTTCTTTTTTGGTAAAGTGGCTCAGGAAACGATTGGGAAAGGTTTAGAAGGTTGTTAGAGAGGGTTGTCCCCTGCCCCCATTTATTCTTAATTGTTTTAATAAATTGACTGTTATATGTAATCAAAATTTTACATTTAATAAACAACTGAATGCTTGATTGGATAAATTCTTTCTCTCATATGACTGTCTTCTCAAAGGTTGAAAAAGAACTGAATCACAGCACATTTACTGTGGGTGCGGCAGTAAATTTTTTGTTTTATCCTATGTATTTGTCTGTTTGTTCGTTTTAGGCCATGCCATTTTTGTTTGTATAACAGATGTGTGTGCGTGTGGCTCTCGTTGGCAGCATGTAGATGGTAAAGAAGACAGACTGAAATGTACTGAAACAGCACTTGTTGCCTCTCTTTGTGTGTATTATATTGGGATTATAGTGTTTGTGTGTGCGGGTGTTTGTGTGTTTCTGCACAGCCATAGAGGTTTCCCACGACTGCTGGTCGGGGACCAGTCTCTCCCTGCTAGAATCCAAACATGACCCACTACGAAAACAAAGTCAATACTGGTTTCTGATCAGCAGCTCGACCTCTCTCGGAGCCCTTGCTGTAAAGTGAGTTGCCTGAATGCTTATTCAGATGGGGAATTTTGCTTAATGCCAGTGTCATATAACACCTAAATATGAACCAACATGTTGATGCAACAAAATAAGGTACTGTTGAACAATTAATTCAACATGATTAAATGCTTGTACAAAAACATTTTGTATGTGTTGTTGTTTTTTGTAATTCTGTAGGCTCTATCCTCTTTTTCAGTCAGATCATGGGGGGAGGCTAATAATTGATTAAAGTAGTAATTTGATTAATTTGCCTTGTTTTCTGCTGTTTTGACAGACTTTTGGGATGATCTACCAGGGGTTTTTAAGAGTTAAAAAATATTTAAAATGAATATTTTTAAATCAATAAGTTGGTTCCCTAAATGGGTCTCCTTTGATGATTCACTAAAATTAGTTAGTTAAAAGGTTATGATGATAACTTACTGTGGTGTGAAAAAGTGTTGGCTGCCTTATTTTCCTGATCTAGCTTTTGAAGATCTTTTGGTCTACTTCACTTTGTCTGGCAGGTCTTATTTAAGTGGAGTTTTTTTGTTTGTTTGTTTCTATTGAGAACAAGTGTAGCTAGAGAAATTAAACTCAGGCGTGTTAAACCACAGTTATGTTTTATCGGGGTCACACAGGGCCATGTAGGTTTGGTTAGGTTTGTGTTTAGTTAGTATAATAAGATAAATATTTTTGAAAGAGAGGAGTGCTCTCATTCTCAAACTATGAACCTAAGACACCGACACAGTAAGTTGAAATGAAGACAAACATCGAGTCTTAGCCAGTTTGTGTGGGCCGAGAGCATAATACCACCAAACATTTATATTTTCCTATTCAGGAATGTACATACCGTAAATGTAAATTGTTGCATGTACATGGGCTATACAATTCACAATAATAAATGTCACTGCTTCGTTTAAAATAATATATGTTCATTTTTTTGTGTGATGCAAAACAGTTTTGACACTGCATTAGAACACTATCAGGGTCCAAGTATAAAACCACATGAAAACGCTGAGCTAGATGGTTAATTTCTAAGCTTTTAAATTGCACCATACGTGATTTTCAGTGCTTCCAGTGCTATTGAACTATTTCTGAGAATGTTACATTTCCGTTTCTGCTTCAGTTATTACCAAGATATTTTGATTCCTATCATAGAGCACATGCACATTGCTGTCTGTGAGTTGGATAATGTAAAGCTTAACCTCTGTATATATGTTCACAATTCTAAAGAGGTGTGTGAACCTTCAGTTAACATGTACAGACAGACGGACACAACTTCAGCCCTCTTTAGGTGTCAGGTAATATTACACCCTATTTAGCACCACCACCAGCACAGTTTTCCAGTCTAATTACCAAACACCTTTCTAATGTCTTAACAAGCCCTGTTTCTCACACACACACACACACATACAGTGCTGGAGCTGTGTGGTAATCCCTCCAGAAGTATTTCAGCATAAGCTGTCCTGTGCTGCTTTTTCTCTGCCAAGCCACTCTCACCTGGTTCAGACCGGTTTTGTCAGGCTAGGGTGGTCAGAGGGGTGTAACTGGCCCTCAAGTTCTAACGTTCCGGTCAGATTCGAGGAATAGTTTGCTATCATGCAGTCATGCAGTTCACTCTTCGTAGTATTGAAGGAACTAACATAGATATACCCATAGGACTATTGACAACAGGTAGAGAACAGGTTCTTGACTTTATGACTTAACTGTGTAATAAAATATAACAAACATGATGATGTTCAGATGTTGTTGAGATGATGTTCATTAGAGATCATCAAAAGTCTGTAATTATAATACAATTTATTCAGAATATAATTTTAATACAAATCAGAGATCCTGTCAAAAGTTGACAAATAAGTCCATTAGATGAAGAGTCAGTTATTTGGAAAGTCTTTTCATGAATATTAATGATAATGCTGAAAAATGTTCAACATAACAAGAAAGATGAAGGCAAGAGTAACATTTCTGGATTGATGTCAATCAGTACTTTCTGGATTTTTGGGGTACATTAGACAAAACAAAATAATTTGTTTAATAATTAAGAGGTACAAATGGTCCTGATAGAAATGTTAGTTAACTTATTAATTTAGTTAGACGAATGATGCTTTGTATATGTTAAGTTAAAGAAGCTAATTAAAGCAGCTCAATTGCAATGCAAGAAGATCAGTCTTTTGAGAGATTCCCCAGAAAGCAACAGTGTCAGCCTAGATCCAAGCCACATCTGCCACATGTGGATTCAATGTGGGATGGATCAGGGCCGACACTATGTTGATGTCTTAGTTGTTTACCATCACCTCAGTCGACCTTGGTTTGATTTGCTGCTGACCTTTTTAGGGGTATGAATGGAATGGCAAAGCAAGACTGTAAAGATCAGGAGATGATGTATGTGTAAGCAACTCAAGAACAGAGGATGAGGGATGGAACGGGAAGGGAGTGTCAGGATATCACAGATGTTGTATTCTTCTGCCATGCTAGTCAATTTCAAAAACATCTGACTCAGCACTGCTGAAAAAGGAAGCGAAAGCTCATAGTAAACATGAAGATCATGTCACTCACAGCTTTTGTTTTCCGGATTTCCTCTAATTCTGCAGCCCAGATTTGATGGACGGCTCTCATTACATTTCCTCAGAAATAAGTAAAATCCTTTCTCTAAGAGAAAAAAAAGAAGCTTTTAGCAAGAATGGCATTCATGATTACTTACCATTACAGCAAATCAAACTAAACTAAATTAAACCAAAATCTTTTGTACAATTCAGTCTGCTCTGACTCTCTTGCACAAATATAAATTGTGCTTTTGTATAAATTTGTTTACAAAACAAACATTTTAATTAAAAAGAACAAATGGGCCAGAGAGTGAAGGAAAAATAATCAAGTGCCCAGCATGCATGGGATGGGAACTACTTCAAGATTCTTGGAAAAGCATCTCAAGTGACTACTTGTGAAGTTTTGAGAGATTGCCAAGTGTTTGTAGAACTGTTAGTGACGTTTAAAACATAAAATAGTTTAATGTGCATACTTGTTTCGTAGATGACTGATGACTTTGATGACTTTTGATGACTTTGATGACTGATGACTCTTAACTGTGCGAAATGTTAATAATAAAGACTTGAGTGGGTTTGTTTAAACATTTACTGGTACTGTAGATGAACCTGCTCTGTCCATCATGTCAAGTACTGTGTTTTTTTATTAAGTTTGCTTTTTAATCCAAATGTAATCTAGAGCCAATCATATGTTCCTTCCAGAAGTCTCCCATTGGCTTCCCAGATCTCTGCGGGCTGCAGTCACGCTGCTTGTGAAGAGATGTTGTCCAAAAAGGTGATATGAGGCAAATGCAATTAACTGTACTGTTCTTTCTTTTTTGTTCCCTCTCTTTTCATGTCAAAGGGGATTACAGAGTCAGGGTGGGGGAAGACTGTTCTTCTCGTTTTATGTGTGTGTGGGAACGAGTACAAGCATAGGGCAGGAACAGGATCTCGGTGGGTTTAAAGAAAAAGTCGTCTGACCCTCATGCACTCACCCAACACAAAAGTTCAGCCGACCACCCAGACAGAGAGGAGAGACATAGAAGGGTGGGAAGAAGTTTTTAGTCCTGACAGAAGTCTAGTCCTATGAAGTTTGCACTGGGGCCCAGACTAAACGTGTCCTTCAATAACTTCAAACAGATATTTCATTATATGCACTGCCTCCGAATATGTGAGTTAGTGCTTGAAGCCTTTTCTGATGCCAAACTTCTACAGATTCCAACGAAAACGAGTGAGTTCCAGCAAATGCAGGAAAAATGGGAACATCACTTCAGAGATTAAAAAAAAAACTTTAATCATTCATTTGTACAGAAGACATAACATGAATTTAAAAGTAGAAATATATATGATATATGTCCACAGTTGAACTATAAGGACCTATTGTTCCACTTTCAGCATAGGAAATGTCGTTTTATAGTATTGATGCTATGCTATATTAATAATGTTTTAGGATAAATTATGATTTTTAATCTTAAAATAATAATTTACATAATAATAATTATTATTATTAGTAGTAGTAGTATTATACCATAATTTTAAACCATAATTTGGGTGTTCCTGAGACGCAATATAAACTACTTAAAGACTACAAAAGCAACATAGACTGACTCAATCGCTATTCTTTCCAGTTGATCTCACGAGTCTGACTGGTGAAAACAGCTTCAAACTGGTTCTTTATTTCACGGGATAGAAGGGCGCATGTTGAGAAAATGAGAAACTTCTGCACGCTTCCGTTGCGCAGCTGTGCGCGCGCTGGAGAGAAAGATGCATCGCGCGCTCCAAGCGGCACCAGTTCTCCTCGCGACTGCTGGAAGTCATCTATGTAATATAAAGAAAACCGGTCGATAAGAAGGCAGTCCGGCCAGTGGTCTCCACCTTCGAGGAGTGGTCTGCGTCCACCAGCGTTTAAAACTTGGCGGCGCGCGTTGTTGATCTCGAGAAGGTATTCAGCAGAGAAGCACGCGAGGCTGGCCTGGGCTACCAGGCACGAGCGGTTCAGAACACCGCCAGAGCAACATCCACCGGCCGTAAGTGTGACAGCTTTTACGCTTCATTTTATTTAATGTTCGCCTTGACAAATCATGATTCAATATTGAGTTAAAGATTTAGCCTATTTGAAAATGCTAAAGTGAACATTGTAGGTGCAGTAGCTTTGCCAACATTAGATTTTTTTTTCACAAAATGTAATCACATTTTAGCTTTTTGCCGTTTAATTTTATTTAGTGACCTTTATGCATAAAGTTAAACCTAAGTAGCTATTTGTACATCAT
Source organism: Rhodeus uyekii (assembly GCA_037043235.1). Classification (NCBI taxonomy): domain Eukaryota; kingdom Metazoa; phylum Chordata; class Actinopteri; order Cypriniformes; family Acheilognathidae; genus Rhodeus; species Rhodeus uyekii. The sequence continues at coordinate 79,422 of JAWRVZ010000002.1, read as the reverse complement.
GATTAAGTAGAGTGTTGCCAATTATATGTAATTACATTTAGCATCCCTGCAAGAATGATATTTTAATTAGTTTTGCATAAATTATAGCATGTCACACTGCTGTCCCTGCTTGACATATTATCATATTTCTGTCATGACAACTCTTTGGAGAGATTGACATGGCCATGGATATGGCAGTGGTATGGATTTGGCCTTGGCCAAACATTTTTTCCAGGTAATTTTACATGCTGTACAGTCAATGCCAAATGTGCTGTACAGTTGTGCAACAGCTGAAAAGGAACTTTTCACCTTTACACAGTGGCACAGATTAATGGGAGAAATAGACTATACAAGCCAATATATATGTGCTGCTCAGTAACAAAACAAGCTGCAGCATAGGCACATATGCATACATATTAATGAATATAGACAGAACAAGACCGAACAACCCACCCCCCCCCCACAAGCAGATCTATCGCCAGTGCATTTGAGTCTTTCTTTCTTTCTTTCTTTCTTTCTTTCTTTCTTTCTTTCTTTCTTTCTTTCTTTCTTTCTTTCTTTCTTTCTTTCTTTCTTTCTTTCTTTCTTTCCATAAGACTGCATTGTTTTAATACCTATGTGTCTGGTCTACCATGCCAAATAGCTTAGCTCTAGAAATGCACATTATGTTCTCATTAGCAATAGATGTTGCAAGCTGATAGAGATAAGAAACCACCTGAGCAAATATCATAATTTAATCATTTGATGTCTCATTGACATTTCTTATAGCTACTCTTATTGATAAGTGAAAAAGCTGTTGAGGCAATAAAGAAAGACAGGAGCGTGTTCTGACGCCTTGTATTGCTGAAATCAACCCTTGCCCTTGCAATCTTTACTTTGCTCTTGGAAATAACATAATTCTAATGCAATGTCATTAGAATTATGCAGCTAAACCTGGTTTCCCTGTAGAAAGCACTTTAAACCTTTCTCATATTCGTAGCTTAGATGGTGTATCCTCACAGCAGTTACATGTAATAGACTGCCTGCTGCTGCAGCTTAAATCACTCCACAAGACTGTTTAACATGACGCTTAGTTTAGCTTAGCAAACCACGCAATATTCACAGAGATATGGAGTAAAGGAGCGTTCACTTATCTTAGATGTTGATTTCAGATGCTGAGCCGCAGCTCATTGGCCAATGATGCAAAAGCTACCAATCAGCTGCAGTTAAGGACCTATCAGCCTGCGCCATCTAGAGTTTCATGTCAGAACTTAGTATATGTTTCACTCTTTCTTCCTGCAGGCCCCTGTCAAGTAAAGTCAGTGTATGATCAGTGCTGAGAATGGGTGCTGTAAAGGGTGAGGGTGCTTTAGATGGTGGATGGGGATGGATTATTGTAGTGGCCTCCTTCATGGCCCAGTTCCTGTCATTTGGATCCCCCCAGTCCGTTGGGGTATTGTTCCCTGAGTGGCTCAGTGCCTTCCAGGAAGGAAAAGGCATGACAGCTTGGGTCGGATCCATGGTGTCTGGTGTGGCACTCATCACCAGTGAGTACTGATCATTTCTCTCTCTTGTGTGTTTGATGTATCTGGTAATCCCTATATTATGGGGACCAAATGTCCTCACAAGGATAGTAATTCCATTAATTTTTTACCTTGTAGGGACAGTTTTTGTTCCCCATCAGATTTTTTTTTAAACAATATGTTTTTTGAAAATGTGAAAATGCAGTAAGTTTTCTGTGATAGGTGTAGGGGATAGACTATACAGTTTGTACAGTATAAAAATAATTATGTCTGTGGAAAGTCCTCCTAAAATGTTGAAACCAGTAAGTATGTGTGTGTGTGTGTGTGTGTGTGTGTGATAATAATAGGTTTCCTAATAAAACGCAGCAAGTGCAAACAGAAAGAGTCCCTTTGCTGTTATGCAATGCACATTATCACACATACTGAAAAATGGGTTTAAAAAAAAAGTTTGCAAGCCAAATTATCAATGTATTTTTTTCTAAATTTTGCTAGATTTATGATGTAAACCACCTTGTTTTAATGTTCTTTACCCATTTTTAAAGGAAAACAAGACATTCATGACATAAATTATACTCTTTTCTACCTAACAAACCTGTTTCTGTATAATCAGATCTACAGCACAGCTCTATGCTGCTGACTCTGTGTTCTAATGTCCTGTTCCATGAAAAGACACGCTGACAGAAATTATCTAGTTGTTTACAGTGCAGTTGTTTATATTAGTCAGTCATTACTGTGTGCGTTGCAGGGGTCAAATTGACAATGAATCCAGAAGAACAATTTTCTAAAATTTACTTAGGAGAGAAAGAGGGCTGAAAAATAGAAACATGGTCAAGCACTAGCTTGACTGGTTAGCATGTTAAACCCTGGTGGTAGAATCTTGTTATCAAATGATGCCTTTTTAAGATGAGCTGTCAATTATGACAATTGTTTCCCCTTAATATTTAAAATATTGCATACATATATACGTTTCTTTAAACATTAATGAAGATATTGCGATAACATTGTGTTCTAAAGACAAGAAAGAAAGAATTCTCTCAGCTTTCAAGAGCTACAGTAAAAGTTCACACAGGCAGAATGCGTGTGTGTAAATGTGTGTGTGTGTGCGTGTTTGGGTTTGGGAGGTGTCAGGTTTTGTTTACAGACATAGCTGTGTAGTCTATCGTCATGACTTGACGGGACTGGCAGAGTGTTTGTGTACCCTGGTCATGCTGATTCAGAAGAGGAGAGTGTTTCTTGCCTGTGAAACACGTCACATCACATTAGTACCGTCTACAAGATATCAAACATGCTCTGAATAAATCCTGATTAGACACTCTGGGAAAGGAAACAGAGCAGATAGTTGCACTCTCCACTGGTTCTATTGGCTACTGTATAGTTTAATTCATCATATGTTTGATAGAAAATTAGTTATTATGTGTTTTTATTCAGTTTTGAGTTGTCCATTCATACTGATATAGAGCTCTACTTTGTCTAAAATTAGTGTAGTGTAGGTCAACATTCGATTGGCTGGTGTTGAGTAATCGTAAGTGTGTTTGAGGGCATTTGGCAGTGATGTTAGGAGATATAAAGTATCCCATACCAGACAGTGCAGAACTTAATGAGCCATCAAAATAAACAAGGGGAAGCTTACTAGATGCTCACTAGATGCTCTTCAGAGTCCAGACATATTGACCATATTAGGAACAACTCGGGAATGAGCCATTTGTTATTTCTAATCATAGATCGAAAGACAAACATGTTCTCTTCACCTCTGAAGTTTGACAGTGTCTATTTTAGTATATGTTAAGACAGAGTTGGAACGAGGGCCCTCTTTACACATTAATAGGACAGAAGGGCTGTACTTATAACATGGTACCAATAATATAGTTTTCAGGTTAAGCTTTTTATTGGCAAGAAAAGTAATGTGCATTTGTGTTGCCTATGCTTTCCTGTAGCTCAACTAGGAAGAGAATTGGTGTTTACAAGGCCAAAGTCGTGGGATTGATTCCCAGGGAAAGCAAGAACTAATTAAAATATCAATGTATTCCTTGAATGCAATGTAAGTCGCTTTGGATAAAAGCATCTGCCAAATGCATAAATGTAAAATGTCTATCTGTCCTATTTGCCACATTGAAAATAGTGTACAGTATAACTAAAATAACTGCAAGATAAATAAACTACATTCAATGGTACAATAATTCATAAACAAATACAAAGAATTAGACTGAAAATAAGTCAACAAAAAAATAAAATTGTACACAAGTCAAATACTTTTGGGTTTTTCATTGTTTAGTAAATTGTCAGATTTGTGGTGTGCATTGTTTTGCTTCTAGATCTTTTATCAGGTTCTTCTGTTTTGTTTGCACTCAGTAAGATGCTGTTCCTGTGTCTCTCATTGTAGGCCCGGTGTGCAGTGTCTGTGTGGATAATTTCGGTGCACGGCCAGTTACCGTCTTCAGCGGTGTGATGGTAGCTGGTGGTCTGATGCTGAGCGCTTTTGCTCCGAGCGTCTCTTTCCTCATCTTCTCCTACGGCATTGTTGTCGGTAAGAAAATAAAAACCATTGATTGAATACCCCTTTGCTGCTATTGAGAAACAAATGTAGTTGTGTCTGTTTTTTGACCTATAAAGCTTCATGAATATCTTGTATAAACATGTGAATCTATGTGTGAATGCCCTGTACAGTAGATCCCCGACTTACGAAAATAATCCGTTCCGAGGTTGGCTTCGTAAATCGATTTTTTCGTAAGTCGGTCAGGGTTTTACATGTAAATTGCCTAATCCGTTCCAAGCCCTACGAAAACACCACATGTAGCATGGGATGAAGCGCATCCCAGCTTCATACTTCTCAATTATCTCCCTTTTCGTCTCCATGGAGAACGTGTCCCTCTCCATGATCCATGCTTGTCCCTTTCACTTCAGATCTCACTGTCAACTGCGGTGCGGAGAGATCTTCCTGTCAGTGGGGGAGGGGATTCACAGCAGCACTCTGCTGACAGGGAAGAGTAGGAGAGTAATATGTGCATTCAGAAAGTCTCCAAAAGTCGCCAATAACTCCAGATAAAGTCGCTAGATTTGTCGCTAGTCGCTTTTGGGAAAAATTGTTGCTTGAGTGGTCTGAAAACTCGCTAAATATAGCGACAAAGACGCTAAGTTGGCAACACTGAACGCCGCCACGCAGAGGCTGGTGGGAGCGATGCTGACCAATAGAGCGATGCTGACCGAAATCTTTTATCGTACGTCGAACTTTTCGTACGTAGAGCATTTCGTAAGTCGGGGTTCGAATGTATTAGTAAAGAGTGATAGTAGGTCTTTGTGTGCATAATTCAATACTAAATAGTGTCCATATGTCAGATGCATAAGTGTTTGTGACAGGGTTGCTATTAATGATTATATACAACATTCACGGACAGTTCAGAATTGACTGTTTACAGTGTCTAGCCCTCCTCTGGACACACAGACACTGACAGACATACAGACATATGTTCTACCCACAAATACCATTTCATTTTAGTGGAGTTAATTTACATACACTAGATTCAATCTGTTTCCATCCTGTTTTTAAGGTTTATTCGCTTCCTTTGTCCCCTAAATCAGAAGTACATAATATAGCAAGTTATGATATATATATATATATATATATATATATATACAGTGATACCTCGGTTTACGAGTTTAATTCGTTCCAAGAGCGAGCTCGTAAACCAAAATGCTCGTAAACCAAAACATATTTCCCCATAAGAATGCACTAAAAATCACTCAATGCGTTCCACATGACCATAAATGCCCATTTTTAATTTTTTATTGGTTTTAACCGTCAATACAGTTAATAAAACGGTTAACAAATTTACAACCATTAACATCTCACATAAAAAAAACACTTGACGCGCTGTAATTTACTGTAACGCTCTTTCCCTTTAAGAAGCGCCGCACTGGCGTGATGGAGACGAGAGGAGGGGGTTACTCTGGAGTTCTCTCGCTTGACTGATGTTCACTATCACAAACTGAATCACTTAATTTACGTTTTTTAGACACTTGGTCGTCTTTTTATACGTCCTTACGTTCAACTTTTACAAAGAACCTGTCTATTGACATCTGCTTTTGCCTTTTCTTTAGAATGTTATGAAAATGCGACACAGCATTGTCTGTAAATAGGTTCACTGCGTGCCCCACCAAAGCTTTATCTGGGTGATGTTTTTCTACAAAACTTTTCACATTTCCCCACTGTTTTAAAATGTCCCTAATTTCATTGATCCATTCTACAAACAAGATCCGAGTCACCCAAGCCTTGTTGTTTGACCGCCACATCACATTAGCCTAAACAACTTATTTTGCACATTGTTCTTTTTAAAGGCTCGTGGATTCTCCGAGTGATACACGAGGAGAGGCTTGATTTTGCAATCGCTGCTTGCATTGGCACAGAACAGCCGGGTTAAACGGTCTTTCATGGGCTTGTGACCGGGAAGTGCCTTTTCTTCTGCTGTAATAAACGTTCTCCTGGGCATCCTTTTCCAAAACAGGCCGGTCTCATCGTAGTTGAACACTTGTTGCGGAATGTAGCCCTCGGAATCCATGAGCCGTTTAAATTCTGTAACAAACGCATTTGCCGCCGTCACATCGGAGCTCGCACCCTCCCCATGTCGCACAACACTATGAATGCCAGTTCTTTTCTTAAAGTTTTCAAACCATCCACGGCTTGCCTTAAAACGTTCTTTTTCTGTGTCTCCTGATGTGCCTGGTACCTTTTTAAGAAGGTCGGCATATAATATAATAAGCCTTTTCACAAATGATGCTCTCACTTATCGTATCACCTGCCAGCTGCTTCTCGTTTATCCACAGGAGAAGCAAATTTTCAACTTCGTCAAGGACATGTGACCGTTGTTTCGTCACTGTGAATACACCTTTTGCAACTTTCATTGCTTTGATGTCATCTTTTTTCTTTAATATTGTACAGATTGTGGACGTTGAACAGTTGTAAATCTTTGCCAGATCTGAAACACGTGTTCATGCATCTGGATAATTTCTTTTTTCAATTCCACAGTTATCATCTCCTTTTTGATACCTTCTTTCCTATTCAGCTTGGGAGCCATTGTCTATCTATATGTAGGTGTGACGATGTAACTGCGCGCGATGACGCTGACGCATCAGGACGCGCCCAAAAAATGGGCGTGGGTGAGGGAATTGTTTTCTCGTACTCCGATACAATGCTTGTATACCGATTCAACGGTCCATGCTCGTACACCGATTTTCTCGTATACCAAGTCGCTCGTAAACCGAGGTATCACTGTATATGTATATGTTTGCATGTTGTCATATACACACATGCGTAACATATTGTTTTCCAAAAAGTTGTGAAAAGCTACATTCATGTTTTTGTGTTGAAGGCGTGGGCTGCGGACTTGTCTATGCTGCCACATTGACCATAACCTGCCAGTACTTTGACAAGAGGCGTGGGCTAGCACTGGGCATTGTTACCACAGGTGGGGCCTTTGCACTTTACGGAATGAAATGTGTATTCATAATTTTTCTCTGAATATTTTTTTTTCTCAATACAAATCAGATTCAACAATCCCCTGTTTAAAGAAAGCATCAATAAATAAGTCTTTGAAACATTTGATCCCATTGTTAGACCAACTCTTAAATTATCCGTCTTGCATCGAAGAAGTAAAAAAGTGATTATGAGGAATAGGGCTAAGAAGAGAGGAATCCTGAAAGCCTAAACTGGGTCCAAATCCTGAGTGAATGTTTCACTAATGGGCTATCAGCAGGAATATCTGAAATTAGCTGTAGTCTAGTTGCAAGAAGTGCTCGAAGAGAGATGTACTTATAAGCATGTATTTCTATATCCAACCTGGCCAAAGTGATGATGACACCAGTACAGTGTGGCTTCGTATGTTGATTGTCCAATAATAAAACTTAAAGTTAGGTAGGGCCGAAGGAACACTTTACACAGACTGGGATGCGTACATTCTTAATATAATTAGAAATAATAGAGATTTAAAAATGACATAGGGATAAATTAAAAGAAATTTAGGGAGCGTTTTAATGGAATGAATGCATCCAATGAGTGAAATTTCCAGGGAACCACCTGTAAAGATCCTTAATCTGTTCGAGAAGTTGAAATAAATGTGTTTAAAAAGATTGCATGTAGATCAAGATAAGTAAATTTGGGCAGATTAAGCATGTAATCAGAAAACTGACCAAAATTTTAAGGATAGGCCAGTAGGTAAAGAAATCGGAGGATAAGAATTAAAAAGTAATAGATCATCTTCAGATAAAGTTATCTTACGCTCAACATCGGCATGGGTAATTGCAATAATGCAATTATTGCTGACTTTCGTGTAGGGCAATTGCTAAAAACTCAATGGCTAAAGAAAACAATATAAAGGACAGCCCTGCCGAGTCCCACAGTACAAATTAAATGGTCTAGAGTATTGACAATTGTTCAGGACTATTGTAGAGGTAGCAATATATAATATTTTAATAAGATAAAGAAAGATGGGGCCAAATCCATTTTTTTTACAAATTAGAAAAGAACCTCCCACTCGACCCAAGCATTGTTAACGGGCTGTCAATTCTTTATAAACCCTGTTTGATCAAGGAAACCAATAGTAGGGAGGATATCCTCAAGCCTTGAGGCAAGAACATTTATATTATGATATTTGATTGATACCTTAGTTTGTATTGATTAACTGTTATAAGCATTTTTGCTTTGGTAAGTTTAGTATAAAAAAATCATAAAGAGGTTGTTTAACATTTATTAGAAGCGGAGCAGATAGCAAATATTTAACATTTTGTTTAATTACCTGATTCAGTAGATTCTGTATGCTTCTGTTCTTCTTTAAGATGATTTTTCAGAATAGGTCAGATGATAATTCTTTTCATCCTTCTCAGGTACAAGTGTGGGCGGGTTCATTTATGCCACACTCCAGAATGAGCTCATTGAGTTGTTTGGATTGGAGGGCTGCCTGCTTATCATCGGAGCACTGGCACTCAACCTGATGGCATGTGCTTGGCCAATGCGACCTATGAACTTGCCTGGTTACTACCTAAAACAGAGAGCGGCCCTACAGCGTACAGAGGAACCAGAACCTCTCTACACCAAACCTACTGCCATTATCATTGAGCCTTTCTTGGATCTCAAAACCACACCCGGCTCAGCCAATAACATAGCCGCCGTGAAGCTGTTGATCACCAAGGATCCCATAGAGCTGCAAGAGAGTGAAGAGGAAAGAAATGGCAGGATATTGTCCTGTTCAATAGTATCACGAGCCATTAAGAAGTGGATGCGCCCCTATAGACGGTACTTTTGCAAGACTGTAGAGCTCCTACAGGACCGTGTCTTTATGTCTTTCTGCATCGCCATCTTTTTGTTCAGCTTAGGGGCGTTCCCACCTGTTCTCTTCATGGAGGATGTAGCTCAGAGCGAGGGGCTTATTGATGGGATTGCACTAATACCCCTTGTCTCAATCGTTTCAATGACAACAGGCATCGGTAAGCTGGTCCTGGGTGTGCTGGTGGACATGCGTTGGGTGAACAGCCTGTACCTGTACGCCCTGACTCTGACAGGCACAGGTTTGACTCTGCTGCTCATCCCAGTGTGTAAGAGCTACCTAGGTCTGCAAGTTCTGTCAGCCATGGTTGGATTTTTCTCAGGAAACTGGTCTATCACGTCCTATATCACTACCAAGATAGTGGGCATGGAACGACTCAGTCAGGCTCACGGCATTCTCATGTGCTTCGGAGGTTTTGGAATCACGCTTGGGCCACCTGTAGTAGGTAAGAATAATCGTATCAACACAAGTGCAGTCAAAAAAATATATGAGTTAAAAAAAAATTTGAAGAAGAAAATATGTTGTCCTTGTTGGCTCTCACCGCAGGGCTCTGTTACTGATGTTGTCTCTGTTTTCTTTTCTTATAGGCTGGTTCTTTGACTGGACTCAGTCATATGACCTGGCATTCTACTTCAGTGGCGTTTGTGTTTTAGTGTCTGGTTTGTTTCTATTCTTCGCCACCCTGCCTTGCTGGAACAAGACGACGGAGGAAGGAGATTCTCCAGAAAAGGACGTTGACTCTTCGATACAAACTCACACTCTTGATTGTGAAAAAGTAGCCTCTGTGGCTTGAACAATGTTTCAAGGTTTAAAACTGAACTTCACCTTCACTTTCTGTTGAACGTAGAAGCTTGTCTTCCTTTTATTACCGTTTTCTAACCTGGTGATTAGACTGACATTTTGCCAGGAGACTTCTCATGGTGCTTTTTTCTTTGGTTCAATATTATATATTTTTATACATTTCCCATGAACCCTGTCATTTTTGAGAGGGTCTATTATTTTTTCTTAGATGCTTATAAAGAATGCCTCATTTTTGAGGCTTATATTGATAGCAGAAATTATTTGCTAGTAGTATGTTTAGTAGATTGTTTACTGGACACAGATGCTTTTTTATAGACTTTGATCACTTGAATTGTTACTTTTTCTCTCCAAGATGAATGGTCTCTCTGTTATATATGGATATCTCCAACCTGTTAATAGTTTCCAATATTGAGAATATTTCTGACTGAAGGCTGCATAGAACTATAGAATGTGAGAATAGGGCTTTTCACTGCACTTACCACGAAAACCACTGAAGAAACATCCAGATCCAAAGATTTCTTTCATTATTTCTGGAGTGAAAAGGACTTGAAACAAAGAGGAAATGCACTTTAATACACTTTGTAAGTAGTCAGTGACTGCACAGTATTTTCCTACTTTTTGTCTCCTCTTTTTTTAACAATCTCCTGCATATCAATTCCTTTTATTGTATGTAATACCAAAGTGAATCAGTTTCCTAGTAGAGAAAGGTTTTATTTTTAAATGTATTTTCTTAAGCCACTTTAAGACAGCCTCAGCAAATTCTTAATATCTAGTTTTTAATCATTTAGAAATACAACAATATGCTGATGAAAAAAGTCAGAAAAAAAGAAGATAAAAATAGAAAGACACTGTTGGATTCTGTGACTGCAATGTTCTGTTTATATGTGCACCTGGTAATACAGTCATCCTCCACATTTGTTCAACAGGCTGGTCCCTGGCAACACTATATTGTAACACTATTATTGTAAATTTGAAATGCTGGTGTCATTATTTCATATTTCAGCATATATGTTGTAGAACCATCATATATTATGTATAAATATTGGGGAAATAATGCTAAGAAAAGAACACTACACTTTTGACCAAAGACTTGTTTTTAGTCTTGAGTGAACATTTGACAGAGTGCAAAATAATTGTTATATAATAAGTGGAACACTGTCCCCTTATATCAGTTCACAACTGATTTGGCCATGTAACCCACGTTTTTGTACACGTTTTTTTAGTCAAGTTAGTTTAAGTAGCGACCCAAGTTGTTGAACTTCAAACACACACACACACACACACACACACACACACACACACACACATTAATATACACATAAAGTGTAACACTAACACTGATGAATCAAAAGAATAAGGTAACGCTATTAAATAGCAGTCATAAACTAGTTTTTGTTAATGCAATAACGTAAGGTGGCATGAACCATCACAGTCAACAAAAACTCAATAATACAATAATAATAATAAAACAAAGTGATTATTTGGAATTTTGTTATATTTATTAATATTACTTTTAAAAATACATTTTTACAATAACTAGTTACCGTGGTAAATACACAGTACTAATGAACTGATAACAGGCCTTAAACATATGAGAACTGACCCCGATGAAACATCGTGGCTTCATGCAAATCCTTTCCCGCTAACACTCGACGAACCAGTTACATAATTTATTGCCACGTGTTTTTTGTACTTTCATGTCTTACTAACTGACACCGAAACAAAGTCAATGTCAATATAGTGGTGACACATTGATAGAATTGATGTAACAGGGAAGTTTTTTGTCTAAAGTGAGAGATTTTTTAATTCGTAACAAATTATGATGGTAGGTTGATGATACTGACACATAAACTGACAACATCTAATCTGACATCACATACTGAATCAGGACAACATGTTTTTCTCAGGTACTTTACTTTAAACAGTTGTTTCTTTGACTACACACTCCTTCTTGAGACCCACTATTGCTAGAATGTAATTAGTCACCTTATAAGTGTACACTTGGCCTCCATCATATAAGGAGAAACACAAAATATCCATTCAACTTTGACATCTTTCATCATTAACCTTTACAACCCATTTATATTTTCTGTACAGGACAGAGATAAATATATGTGTGGGTCAGGTTTTGTCTACATTGTGGGGACTAAATACAAAAACTGTATTTGAATTGCATATACTGTAATACAGCTTAATTTTAAAAGGCGCATCAAGATCCCCTAGAGGCAATAGTTTGTTTAAGTATGTTTCTCCTGCTCCTTTGTTTAGCCTATAAAAAGAGTGTGTGGATACTTATTAAAATAAAGTTCCAGCTATCATCTGTCACAATAATGTAATATCTTTGAACTATATTTATTGTGAAACTTATGTACCAGTCGTATATGTTGTTGTGCATGGCATACCTCCAGTACTGGAAAATCATCTTGTCATGTTGTTGCATAATGCAAGACATTCATATTGGCATGTTCCATTTGGAGCAGTGGAAAAATAACAGTCAGAGAGAGAGAGAGAAAGAGATGCCCTTATTTATTTTTGATATGACTTAGCTGGACTGTCTGGCCGCTCAGTAAACAAACCTATAAATACGTCCATGCTATTAATAATCTGGCATCTGATACACACTCCTGAGCACTTTCCCACAAACAAAAACAATACTGGCAGCCAATAACACATAATCTAATGAGTTCAAACAGAAACTGTTGAAAAGAGTTGAAATGTAATGCCTGTAGAAATAGTACAATAGAACAATAATATATATATATATTTTTTTACAAACATTACATTTCAACTGTATTCAACAGTTTCTGTCATACATAGTGAATATACTATGTTTAACATAGTAAATATATAGTTCAAGTTAATAAAACAATAAATTCATTTTATATTACATGATATGTATAAACTGAGCAATAGCACCCTCCTTAGGATAAGTGCATAAGTTCAAGAGTGATGCCTGAATGAAAGCCACATCTTCAGTGTGGTCATTCTTCAATCATTAAGCTTGAAAAGCCATTGTATTTTTTTTAAATGTTATGTTATTATACACTTTAGCTGAAAAGCACAATCCTGAAACAGTACGCGGTGGTTTCACACAACATCTCGTAAGACAGGTGATCAAAATGTCCTGTTGTTCCTGTGGCGAACAAAAGGGGGAGACAGAGCTGAGCCGATCAACTCTACAGTGATTCCATGCGAGTGCTGGGGTGTTCTCTGATTAAAGGTAATATTCAAAGTTTTCTTTAAAAAACTAAAAGTGTTTTACTAAGTGGAGCACTTAACAGAAATTCAGTAGTCGCATGTCGAGCCTGTCAAACACAACGGCCTCAGTTTCAGCGCCTTTATTTCTCTTTTTTTTTTATTAGCATTATAATCTCATCAAGTAGTCCACAGATGATTTAGAGATATAATTAACTGTTGTTTCGACTGGTAAGTCTCCGGTAGGCTAACTATTACAGGTGATGGAGGTGCTCCTTTGACCGAGCTAAAGGACCAGTACAGCCTCACTCACAAATAAAACGTTCATTTTGTGTTTACTTCGGTTCGTAACAATGCTTCGTTTTTACTTTCAAGCATTTAGAATCGTTTTCAATAGGAACAAAATTTGCATTGGTTGAAGCTTACAATTGCAAATGTTTAGTTTCTGAATTTTCAGAAACATTACCCATTCCTTTAGATTACACACTGCTTATAGGACACAATTTAACGCAGGGCTATTTGTAGCATTTGTTTTAAATGTTTCCACACATGTCAGAACGACTAAACTTAGTGTATTTACCAGTTAGCAACACTATATAGAGAAAAAAATGAGCCAAAATTCAGAAGTCTTTGGAAGATATTGCTGAACATTTAGCAAAAGTAAATTTCTTACTGAAGTTAATTTTTCATTTCTGTTTTTTTGTTTATTTAAAATTAGACAAATCTGATATTGATTTCATCTTACATCTGTTATTTAATAGTTTAGATAGTTTTTTTTAATGCTTTGCTAACTAGGAGACACTGTTCAGTAAATTATTCAGAAATGATTACACATACTGTATATGTACTATAAAAAGGCCAAGTACGGCAACCCATACTCAGAATTCGTCCTCTGCATTTAAACTGTCCAATTTAGTGCACACTAGCAGCGGGGCCCGGGGAGTGATTGGGGGTTAGGTGCCTCAAACACATAACCTTAGGCTAACCATTAGACCACAACTTCCCAAAGATAAAGTGCTAAAAGAACATCAAGGTATGCATGACATCAGATCTAATATAAACTTAAAAATGCATTGCAACAGCCAGTCATTTCCCCCCCAATTTATGGACTGACTTTCTATAACATTTACAAAAACTAAACAGCATCAAAACTGTTTTAAGTGTAGTGAAGAAACACAGGCAAACAGATGCACAAGTGTGAACCTTATAGCATGAGCCAACTGTACCATTCCAGGAAAATTCATATTAAACTCATCTATCGTCTCTTCTCTCTTTACTTCTCCCTCTAAATCTCTGCTTTTCTCTTTTACAACATTTGGTATCACCCCAATTGCCCATAAAATAGATTTATTGACGTTCCACCCATGGATATGACATTACACAGATACAGAATAGAACAGTAAACATTTATAATGTTTCACAAAACCTGAAAATATATAGCACTAAAATAAGACGCGGTCACATTCAATTCATGTATTAAAATCTGTCTAAAGAAGTTTGAGCAGTTACAACCTTGCTTGAATGTGATTTAACCAAGTAAAATGTTGTTCCTGGATAGACTTCCTTGCTGATCCTGGAACAACATTCCAATCAACCAGTCAGATTTGAGGGCTAGGTTTACAGTTAATGTCAAATTGAGGCTTACAAACAGTGCTTCTATTCATCAATCATTTCTCTCTGATTTTAGGGGTAACTTATGGAGAGGTTTAGGGGTAGTGATAGAGTTAGAACTTCAGTATGTTTTTGGATAGGAATGTTGTTTCAGGATCAACAAACCGTTAGCCTCATAACACAATTGCCTGTCATTTTTTGGCCAAATTGTGATATCTACCTATTTTTACTGTCCTTCCACTGCTGCATCATCCTGCCTTTCTGCCAATGTCCTTAGACAATCACAACACTTATTAGGATCCAAAAACATCATCAATTAGTCATCTTTTTGACTTAGGCAGTTTTGAGTTTTTCGTGTTTTCCAAAAACATTGAAATATGACTTAGGCAATTATGCTATGGGGTTAACAAAAATATGTTGATCCTGGAAAATGTCTTACTTGGCAAAATCACAACAACCAAGCATCCTTACACATGGTAAGATATTTTACATTTTTAAAATAGAATTCTGGCAATCAGAACAGAATTAGGGGCTTGTGTTTGATTCTTAATATCCCAGATAACAGGGAACATTCTCATAACTTTGGATAAATGTCTTTTAGAGAATATGTTCTTAAAACAACATTCTTGGAACATATTTTAAATATCAGAATGTGCTGTTTTAAAAGAACATCCTTGGAACATGGAGTTTTGTTTTTGATCCCTCGTTTATCACGGTTTATAGGGACCGGAACCCCCGCGAAGTAGGATTGGCCCCCCTAGGAATTTCCGTATATGTGTGTGTAGGTACCAGAATGTTTAAAATATGCATATTTATACTTTATATTTAAATTAAATCTATTTAATTATAAAAGCTTAATATTATACATTTACTCTCTCTCTCATACGATACATATTATGGTGTTCTACACTCATCAATGACAGTAGTATCTTGAGACTCCAGTAATGACGACAATGACAGACCTGTGCGGTTCGATGAATGTGATGACGAATGATGATGGTGTTACTGCACTTGTATAACGAGGCCTTTAAATCAGTTCGGGAAGCGCCTCATCGTCAGATATCGGCTCTGGATCGTCAACATTTGCTTCTGAGAGAGGCGGAGAGGCTCCCACTCCACTCGTGCTCTCATTCGTCGATCTCGTACAAAGCCTCTGAGAGAGTTTCTCTCTTTGTCTGGCATCCTGGGAACCCGTTTCTCTCGCATCACGAAGATACAACGCTGCTTTCCATAATACAGCTGTATTATGTATAATATAATATTAATTATACAACATATTATATAGCTGTATAATATGGCGGTATTTTTGATTTTATTTTTTTTATTCGCGATCCACTGAGGTCGCGAAACTTGAACTGCGAAGTGGTGAGGGATTACTGTAAACACTAAAACAATGTTCAAGAAATCATCACATATTGTCATAAGCAGATGTGATTGGATTTTCAGAAAAATGATAGCACGTTTTGAGCAGTAGTTTATTAACAACAGTGTGATTTATACACTCAGAGACATAGACAAGCTGCATATGAAACTCAATAAGGCTGACATGCTTCATACCAGCATACAAAACTCCATCATGGCTCCCAGAAAGCATTGCAGCACAAATAAATTATGCAGCTGAATTATTTTACTAATAATTATATTTTACTTTTTTATAGTCACCATTGATGTGATTTGTATGATGAGTGTTAATATCTACTGTATGCGTCTAAACGGTTGCTGAAGAGGTTGTCTATAGCTGGATTTTTGTTAATTGGTCTTTCATTAATGCTTCAACTCAAAGTAAATCAGTAAAATATATAATATAAAGTAAAACTGATTAGTGATAAGTGAAACTGGTAATGCTGTTTGTGGAGTTATTTAATCACCCTCTGCTGAAATCTTGAGAATCTTAATTTCAATTATTTTCTCTTCAGTTGATTTCAACTAAGGCTGTGGCTGGAAGTCTCTGTTCTTGTTGTTTCTCTTTCCTTCAGTGATTCTGCTTGTTTACAGCAGGTGTTTGAATGTTTGACAATGTTTCAGGAACATCATACTAACCTTTCCATGATGTTCTGTTAAACTTGAGGAAACTGGACATTTTTATGTTCTTGAAATGTTCTTGGAAACTGGACAATTTGACATTTCCATAACCAAAACAAATAGAACAAACATTTGTTAGCTGGAATAACAGATAAGGCAAACCTGTTACAACAATACATCTAAGACATGAAATGTGGATGCTCTTTCTATTGGGAATGCATTTGAAAATAAATTCAAACTTAAGACAGACACATAAGTTATAGGGTATGACACCAGATCAACAATCTGAATAGATATTAATTTTGTGTATTTCAGAAGAAAGCATATGCGTATGAAGGTAACTTTTATGTCTCTTTCTCCAATTCCATTCAATGCTCTTTTTGAGTTTAAACATTGTACAATATTATTTAAAATTTTCTGAAAAAAATACATATTTTATAGTACATTTCAGACAATGTATCTTACAAAAAAATACTGTTTGTGCTGGTTTTGTGTGTGTGCGCACGCTTGTTTGTAAGGATGAGTCACAAAAATTAGCCCCAGCAGAATGAAAAACTCCAGCCCAGTTTTATTTGTCCAGTGGATATTGTCAGTTTTCCCCTTTTAGGCTGCAGCCTGACAATATAAGCTGACAGGTGTATTCAGATTTATTGTGGGTTTTAGCTTGTATTAAGCCAGGCATTAGGGTTAGCATTAAGGCTTAGCTAGCTGCAATTTCCAGGCATTTGTACACTGACATTACTTCCAAACTTAGTTCTGTGCCTCAAGGAAGAAGAGATAATGTTTCAAATGCATGTGTTTCCTTCGACTAATTCATTCCTTATAGCTTTCATTGTGTTTGAGTGGAAAAAGCTGCATAGCTCAGAAATCTGCTGCCTTTTCTTTGTATAGTCCACAAGATTTAGCAGAGTAATATGCTTTTGCAATCTAAAACATAATCAGTGTGCATTATATACTTAAATATTACAACATAGTAATTAAAATGATTCAATTCTAAGAAATCAAATGGGTTAGTCATGACTTCCTTTCTTGGTCTAAGCAGAATCCACTCCATTCAATTGTAGAACAAGTTTACATAAATACATTTTTCAAATGTTTCCACATTTGGCTGGCATCTGTCACAGGAGTGAAACATTCAATGCTGATCTAAGCTAAACGCTGGTTTTGATGCCCAAATTAATTAACATTAAGTAATAAGCCCAATTACACAGAATTGTTTCTGAGTCTAAAAGATGTCCGTGACACATCAGTATTCATAGTGGACATTGGAAAGTGTTCGTAGTTGTCTTCGATTGGCTGAAAATGGCAGTGTAGCACCACGGAGGCCACATCCTTGCGGAAGTTGCTGTTGAGGAAGCCATAGATAATGGGGTTGATGCAGGTGGAACTCATAGCCAGCAGATGACATAGTGAAAACAGCAGATTGTGGTAACAAACTGGCAGCGCCTCCTGGTGCCAGTCTGCCACCACATTAAAGGCATTTAATGGCAGCCAGCACACCGCAAATGCAGCCACCAAAGTGGCAAGCATAACGTTTATGCGTTTGCTGTGCATCACACGCCTGCGTTCGTCTTCTCGATTGCGGCTGCACTGCCGCTCTAGCATGCGTTGTCTCCGTCGCAGCCGCAGGAAAATGCGAAGGTAACAGAGAAGCATGAGGAGCAGCGGGCAACAGTACTGGAATAGTAACAGGCTGGTAGTGTAGACTAGTTTGTGCTGCTGAGAAGGCCAGACTTCAAGACACGCCTGTAGCTGGCTAAGTGGCGCTGGAAGCAGACTGTATGGCTCACTGCTGAGCATGTGGAATGCAAGGAAAGGTAATGATGTTATGCAGGCCAACAGCCACACAATCAAGACGGATATGTACGCCTGTGGGACGCTCGGCTTCCAGCCAGATGGATGCAGTATGAGCTGGTGCCTTTCAAGTGCGATCAAAACCAGAGACAGAACTGAAACGGTCACTGACACACACTGCACAAATGGCATTAGGCGACAGAGCAGCGCACCGAAGATCCAGTGATCCATAAGAGTGTAAACCACAGTGAAGGGAAGGCAGAACACACTCACCAGGATGTCAGAAACCGACAGGTTGGCAATGAGGATGCTAGTGACGTTAGGAGGGTCCCGCTGGTGCATAATAATGCAAATGAGGAGGATGTTACCAAGCAAGCCTAAAATAAGCACCAAGCAGTAGCATAACACTAATGTAAGTGTCATGGCGCTTGATTGCCAGCAGGGGACGTCAAGCAGGAACAAACTGCTGTTGCTTTGATTGAGGGTGAGGGTGGAGTTTAAGAGAGCCTGCCACCATGGCATGTCAAAGAGAGCCGACGGCATTGGCCACCTCAGGATAGCACCAGACAGCAAAGCATCTTGGGAGCCTGAAAATAACAAAAAGGTGCGTCTAAATTAGATGTGCACTCCCTTAGGGCACTCTGCATGCTCTTCAGCAGCTATGATACTATAGAGACTGTAATGGTAATTATAGAAATAATGAGGACATAAAGTGAAAGAATGTTAAAAGTGACTTTTACTGAGCATTATTATCAGTGCCTTTATAGACGTCCAGAGAGAGCTGGGTTGACAACTTTGATTAAAGATAAAAAAGGCAAACTTTTTGTTATTAAATTTTTTCTGTAATTGGACATAATAGGAAAGAGATAAAAGAGAAGTGTGTGGGAGGAATGATACTGTGACCCTGCTGAGGGATTTGCAGTGCATCCAATTATAGATGTTCCTTTGGGGGTGGCCATTGATCAGGACCTGCAATTGCTCATAATAAGAATACAATCAGACCATTTCAGCAAAGTATCCACAGAGTGTCTTGGAGACTGTAGTGTGTTTCTTGGGTAGCAGGCTTGCAGACCTGTCTCGCATCGATCTGAGTGTTCTATGGATAATCTATAGATGCTCTGAATACACACACATTTATCTCACTGAAGCCACTGCACAATTGTTCTTGATTTAGTCTTGGCAGTGTTTGAAATGCTCCTCACATTCCATCCATTAAAATATAAACATACATGACTGTAACGGCAAGAAAAAGCAAAATGGATGATGTGGGAAACATTATTAAAACTTAATGATCATTACAGCAAACTTGGAAACTCTGGTATCGAAATGATCTTTTTGCAATAATTCTTATTTTACGATAATTTCAGCAGCATGTTGAGGCAGCATTAGGCAGGATGTTTACACTGCTTTTTTTCCAAATGGAAATGGTGACCATAGGTTGTCAAGCTCCAAAAAGGGGTAAAAAGAGAAAGAAACGACATAAAAGTTTCATAATACTAGAGAATGAAATTTAAGTCATTATTTATTATAATGCATTATTCTTTAGTATTCCACGAAATGCAGGAAATCACACAGGTTTGGAACAACACGAGAGTGAGTAACTGATGAAAGCACAGTCAATCATTACAATGCAGGAAATTGTATCAATTTCCAATTGTATCAATTTCCAAATAGTCAATCATTACAATTTGTGTGACATCATTGTGTGGGCACTAGCGTGAAAATAAAAACAAGATGACAGAGACTGATTGTGTTGCCCTGATGTAGATCATATGAAAGCGCCATTAGCTTTGCTCACTATATGTCATCTGAACTCAGAATGGGTTAGTCTTATGAAGACAGGCATTCTTAGCTTTTGACAAGATATGTAACAATCAGCATTACCATCCTTTATTTGCGCAACAAATTACATTTTCATGCTTGGCTGTAGTCGTGGCTGTGTCTTCTCTATCGCGCGCTCTCATTCAGAGGATAGATATAATGAGATAATTTTGGACTTCCTGTTGTAATCAGTGTGCCTCATTTAATTATATTATAGTATTAGAATTCTCTCATCACCAAACATATCTGCAACTTAGCAAACACAGAGCCGAGATGAGTCGAAAATCATTTTTTTATGGTCAAATGTGTGGGTGTTTCTACCACAAAAAATTAAATAATATTTTCACACTTTTAGCATAATTTGGTTAAATTACAGATTGATTAGAAATGATGCTATAAAGATATTCTGAGATGTTTAGCTTGGTTGATATAATCGTTTTCACTCAGTAAACATTTAAGTGCTTTGATTATCGAGTGAATATTTCACTCTTTGGTTAGATTATCAGTTTTTCAAATTAAATATATTTTAATGGATTATCATAGTTTCAGTTCGAAGTCTGGGACGAGGGCAAAAACACTTTGTTTTTTAAAAGTAAAAATAAACTATGAAGGTCTAAAACAGTTTTCAGATCATTGTAATGTTTGACTATCATGTTGAAATGAAAAATGGTTCAATTAGGGTCAATGTTAGGTTCAATTAAAATCACTCACTGTGGCATAAAAGTGCCTGTAACACCTGAACATGTGTTTTTGTATGATGAAGAGAGGAAAAGAGGAAGAGGGACCTCTACCCTGACTTACAACTGTTATCCTTTTCTTTTTTATCGTCAAATGTTATTCTTCACCTGTGATAGGACTCAGAGGGTGAGGAGATCAAATTATCCTCCAGCACACTCTCTCTCTCTGTCAGTTTCATTCTTTTCTCTCCCTTTCATAATATCCCAATTTCACATCATCTCTCCATTCTTCTCCTACAGGTGTGGTTTTTCAGTTTTACATTTCACACTGACCAAACCGTAAAAAATACTCACATCTGCACATCGCACACATACTGATTCAACTATAATCTGTAATCTGATTTTGTAGTTGATATTAAAACCTGGTGCATTCTCGGATTCTGTCATTTTAAATAATTTCTTAAACACTTAGTACATTTTTTTCATTTTCAAAACAATCACAAATGCTGTTGTGCTGACCTCTGAACTCCTTTTGGTAAAGGGTAATTCGGTCAGAAAATCCTCTCTAAATATTACCTTGTGGTCATATATCCCATTTGTGTGAAGTGACTTATCAGAAGCAGAACATCCCTAAAAAGGTAAAAAATTAACCACGAGGCATGGCTTTTCAGTCTCATACAAAATTGACCCAAATAAAGGTTTAGAAAACACTAAATTCTGTCGCCATAATGCCTGCCTGCACAAACATACTGATCTGAGAAGGTGTGCATGCATTTATGTGTGCAGAGGAGAAAATTGCCTATGTGTCCTCACATCATGGCAACACCAAAGAGCTACAGTCTATGTCAACAAGTCCAATAGAGGACAAGCTTTTCACAACCTATTCCGAATAACTATGTTTGCATGTGCATGTATGGCTGATGTGGGCTGCAATATCTGTCTCCAATATGGAAGTGAAATTGATCAGATATAAAATACAAAATAGTATTAATATAAAATATACCAAAAAAGCGATAAAATATACTTAAAGCGATAAAAGCATCCATAGAGGCTTAAAATCGTCACGCCCTCTCTTCGTAGAGAATCAAACTTAAAACGCATGAAGATGCTCTACTGAGTAATTAAACTGTCCCTGACACGTTCATAAATTGAATAACAGTCCGTTTTTTCATCTTTGAAACTACAATATAAAATAAACATTTACATGTATAAATTATTTAATACATATTATCATTTATTATTACTGACTAGCTATATAGTGTAGAAACATGCATCTCTTTGTATGATCTTATAGAACTCACCTGTCTTCTACAGCAGATTGCTGTCAGGCAGTCGGGGGAATAAACACTCTGATCCAGTCAACTCCAGGTCCTCTACCTCAACATTCATCTCTCTCTTTATCTAGCTCTCTGGGCTTCTTCTAAGCCCACATCCTTGCAATGTGCTGTCTCTGTAGTAACTAGTCTGCTGGGCTCCACACTGTAACCATAACCCTATGTGATCGCACTGTGTTTACTGCCCACGTGTGACATGAACGATGTACTGCATCAGGTTCTTTTGGATACAGTTTATAAACCACATTCAGGTCCCTTTAACACATATTTTCCTCAAAAACAATAGCAAACACTAATGTATGCAAACTGGTGTGAGGTATGTTTAAAGGTAGAGTAGGCAATGTTTTTCATAAACCCTTTTTGTTATACTGGTTGAAACTCTCTTCAAATCCTGATAGCAATTATCTTATCTCTGTAAATTTTCTGTGGGAGTCTCAGGACTAAACAAAATGTTTTTCCAATCATTGAATTCGGTCCAAATCCAATGATACAATCTCCTACCTGCCTGTCAACTTATGTATTTCCATACCTTCACGCACCTGGTTTCTCAGATATTACACATGATTAGCACGTTTCATGAGGCTATGCAGAGTTAGTAGAGACGTCACTGAGGGCCACAAACAGCAGCCACCTCCTGAACCAAAACAACAAGCTTATGCTGCGTTCATGCCATGTAGTAAACCTCATTTTCAACTAATAACTTATTTTTTGCAAGCCTCGCCTTCTTTGATTTGATTGGCCATCTCACTCATTTTGACATTGATGAGCACATTTAGACTGCTTATGACGAGACCCTAAAGTCAATGTTCTAGATTGGGGCGAACTACCACCACCCAGTTGACCTCATAGACAACAGGAGACTTGACTGGAGAGAAGACAGACAGACCCAGAGCCTAGCGCACCACCACCATCAACCATGGAGACTTTTCAAGAGACCTCGGCAGAAAAAGAATGACCGCCCCCTGTGATAAGTGAGCCAGAGCCTGAAGAGGAAGGGAAGGAGGAAGGTACTGCCTCCAACCCAGTGCCATCTGTCTGATCAGAATCATTGCTGTTTATACAGGGAGTGCAGAATTATTAGGCAAGTTGTATTTTTGAGGATTAATTTTATTATTGAACAACAACCATGTTCTCACTGAACACAAAAAACTCATTAATATCAAAGCTGAATATTTTTGTATCAATATTTTAAGTAGTTTTTAGTTTTAGCTATTTTAGGGGGATATCTGTGTGTGCAGGTGACTATTACTGTGCATAATTATTAGGCAACTTAACAAAAAACAAATTTATACCCATTTCAATTATTTATTTTTACCAGTGAAACCAATATAACATGTCAACATTCACAAATATACATTTCTGACATTCAAAAACCAAACAAAAACAAATCAGTGACCAATATAGCCACCTTTCTTTGCAAGGACACTCAAAAGCCTGCCATGCATGGATTCTGTCAGTGTTTTGATCTGTTCACCATCAACATTGCGTGCAGCAGCAACCACAGCCTCCCAGGCACTGTTCAGAGAGGTGTACTGTTTTCCCTCCTTGTAAATCGCACATTTGATGATGGACCACAGGTTCTCAATGGGGTTCAGATCAGGTGAACAAGGAGGCCATATCATTAGATTTTCTTCTTTTATACCCTTTCTTGCCAGCCACGCTGTGGAGTACTTGGACGCGTGTGATGGAGCATTGTCCTGCATGAAAATCATGTTTTTCTTGAAGGATGCAGACTTCTTCCTGTACCACTGCTTGAAGGTGTCTTCCAGAAACTGGCAGTAGGACTGGGAGTTGAGCTTGACTCCATCCTCAACCCGAAAAGACCCCACAAGCTCATCTTTGATGATACCAGCCCAAACCAGTACTCCACCTCCACCTTGCTGGCGTCTGAGTCGGACGGGAGCTCTCTGCCCTTTACCAATCCAGCCACGGGCCCATCAAGACTCACTCTCATTTCATCAGTCCATAAAACCTTAGAAAAATCAGTCTTGAGATATTTCTTGGCCCAGTCTTGACGTTTCAGCTTGTGTGTCTTGTTCAGTGGTGGTCGACTTTCTGCCTTTCTTACCTTGGCCATGTCTCTGAGTATTGCACACCTTGTGCTTTTGGGCACTCCAGTGATGTTGCAGCTCTGAAATATGGCCAAACTGGTGGCAAGTGGCATCTTGGCAGCTGCATGCTTGACTTTTCTCAGTTCACGGGCAGTTATTTTGCGCCTTGGTTTTTCAGCACGCTTCTTGCGACCCTGTTGACTATTTTGAATGAAACGCTTGATTGTTCGATGATCACGCTTCAGAAGCTTGGCTATTTTAAGACTGCTGCATCCCTCTGCAATATATCTCACTATTTTTGACTTTTCTGAGCCTGTCAAGTCCTTCTTTTGACCCATTTTGCCAAAGGAAAGGAAGTTGCCTAATAATTATGCACACCTGATATAGGGTGTTGATGTCATTAGACCACACCCCTTCTCATTACAGAGATGCACATCACCTAATATGCTTAATTGGTAGTAGGCTTTCCAGCCTATACAGCTTGGAGTAAGACAACATGCATAACGAGGATGATGTGGTCAAAATACTCATTTGCCTAATAATTCTGCACTCCCTGTAGATGGCACTGAGACTGTGTGTGTAATCTGTTGGGGATTGGAATTGATCTCATCAAGCTTACCTCCTTCATCACCGCAGAGCTTTCAGTCCTGCCCTTTCTGGATACCTGCAGGCATATGTCTTCCCCAGAAATGCTATGCTGGGGTGTGAAGCCGCAGGTCGTGCTACCTCCAGCCTTGCCTGAGCAAGAGGATCCTGTGGCTCCACCTCTGGATTTGGATCCCTTCACTCCACCTTGGTCTGTCGACCTGTTAGCTCCACCTTTGCTCTTCCCACCCTTGCCTCCACCAGAGTCCCTCAACCTTGTGGTTCCACTGGGTTCCCTCGTCCCACCGGCTCCCCCTTGGTCAGTTGTCACTCTCCTTTCTCCACGAATTTCCCTTCGACTACAACAGGTTCCTCGTTCCCTTCGGCTGTGCCTCTGTCTCAGACCTCGAGTACTCTGGCTCCATCTCGAGCAGTCGTCGCCGCAGTTTCCTTGCCTTAGTTTCCAGAACTAGCTGTCTGTCTGTGCCTTTCAATTGGCTCCACCTCCATTGGTCATCACCAGGATGTCGTTGGCCATTTCAACATCCTGGCTCCTCCCTCCCTTGACTCCACTGTGGGCTTCCCTGATGAAACTGTCTTCCCTGCTGTGCTCTGGGTCTGCAGTAGCGGGAGTCTGACATCTTCACCGCAGGAGTCCCATCATCTTCCTATCACCGTCCATTTGCCTCCTCCTGGCATCTGTCGTCATCCAGAGCCTCTTCCTGTATCCCTCTAACTGTTTGTGCACTTTCACCATCTCCTCATCCTCCTCACCCCCTCGTCACCACGATGTGAGGACACATCTTCCTAAAAATAACCTAGTGGTTATTTTTAGGTTTATTTGATGTAAAATAGTCTTCCAATGAAAACAATGCAGATATTTTTGTGTAATTACCTTTAGTATAAAACGGCATTTATTGAATTTCGATCAATTTAAATGCATTATAATGATCATATATATACATACAAATTTATAGCTAAAAATGTTAAAATTATAGCATGTGATCTACTGTGCGCCTCTGATCTGCGCACACTTTTTCCTGTCTTCCTTGTAATTTAAAAATGTACGGCCATTTAGTTTGCTGGATGACTGACTAACATTTGTTTATCTATCTCTTTATTATATAATTACTTATAATAGATGTAGATGTAGGAGTATGATTTTGGATGGATTTGACAGTTATTGAGAGATTGCTGTTAACGGAGCAAAAAGGAGTATATGCTGCTAAACTGTAATTCAGTGGCAAGAAATAAATGTACTTATAACCTACTTTAAGTCAAATATTTGTTCATTAAGTTTTTAATGTTTGTGAATATATTTAAAAAAAAATTTTTTAAACAGAATGTGTTGAATTCTGAGGGGAGATGGACACAGTGTAATGAGGTGTCCAGCCTCTCGAAACCTGGTCTCTGTTGTTTTTTAGCTGTGCCTTGGTGCCTTGAAGCGGTGCACCGCCAGGAAACAACCAAACTGGCCGCTCTCAAACCCTCCTCAGAGAGGAAGAGCATCCCAGTGCCACTACTTTTCTGGGTGGACACTGAGATATGGGCTTGCTGAAGATTGCTGTGCCCTGAAGCACCCGAGATGGCAGAATGGCCCTCTGAGGGCACCAAGGGGAGATGGGTATAGTGTTAAAAGGTGTTTTAGAGGGGACTACCCTCAGAGGTCTCGCACTTTTGGTGTCAGGACCTCTTTTTCTCTGCAGCCTTCTTGGCAATAAGGACAGTCCTTGGTTCTGCTCTACCCCTTGAAGGGGAGAACCCCTGTGAGTGGGAACCGCCTGTTAAGTGGCCTCTTGAAACCTCTTAATGACAGTTGTGACTTTGTCACAGGAGACTAGCGGAGCGTCCACCAAGAAGTACTTATCCCATCCAAATGGACTAAATGGACTTTGCTTCTAATAATAATAATTGTGATATGCACTAATAATAAGTGTGATATAAACTTTGCTGTTTTTCATCCCACGGCCGTGTAAGACTCAGGGGGCATATAAGCTGGGACACTATGGAGTTTTTTTTGAGCCAATAAAAAACAAAAAATAAAAAACAATTATGCATTAACAATGGTGGAAAAAATTAACATTGTCTTCAGATAAACCACATTCTTTGATTACAGTTTTCTATGCTGCCTTTTGAACACTTGATTTATGAATGTGCTGCCAGAATTTTAGTTTACAACGTTTTTGCTTATACTTTGCAAATTTACGCTCGTCATTCTGGCACAAACCTATCGTGTGGGCTAGTGAGATTTAGATTGACGGCTCCTTGAACCAGAAGTAGAGACTTTAGAAGCCCAAATTTTGGAGTGTGTGCATGTTTGTTTCTATGGGTAATCTACACATACTAATAATAGCAGTGTATTAAAGGATATTAATATTAATAAGACATGAGAAAAGTAATCAGGAGCTTCACAGAGCATCATCAACATCCTCCTCGGCAGGGCATTCGAAGCAACCTGAGGTTGTTTAATATAATATTCAATACAGTTTTATTTTAACTATCAATATTGATAATTATAATTATCAGTACAGTTTCCTGTTCTGTGTGAAAGTTATGTTTGTATTTAGATCGTTCGTTACTTAATGAACTGGGCAATGGTTGTGTGTACAATCTGAAGTATACTTTAGCACGCTTTTGTGAAACACAGCCTGGTACTTAATAAAATTTTACTTTTACATTTATTAATTTAGCAAGCGCTTTTATTCAAAGTGACTTACAACTTGAGGAATACAGAAAGCGATTCATCCTGAAAAGGCAAAAGTACACAAGAATGCTCACAATACAAAGTTTCGAACATTGTTTAAAGTAGTATTAGCCTGGAGAATGGAGGGATTAAAGAAAAGTGAAAGCAAGGCAGGAAAGTTGTGTGTGTGTGTGTGTGTTATGTTAGGTGCTCACAGAAGAGATGAGTTTTCAGCTGTCTTTTGAATGACAGCTGATAATGATCTTTCTTGAATTGTAAATCATCTTCTTTTGTATGTAACAACATAGTGTTGTTTTTTCCAGTTAAGAATATTATCTTTGTGATTACAAAAATATATGTAAGATTTCCAAGATTCATACCTTCTGTTCTTTTGATATCACTAAAGACGTTTCATGTTAGTTCGTGTATAGAATACACATTTAAAGGAGACACTTTTTTTATCAGCAAGAGATTTTATGACATCTTAAATGTCTTTCCCACTTTTTTGGGACTATCATCTTGACTCACTCTGACACTCAAGGTTCACTTTCCTGCAGAGTTTAGCTCCAAACTTGATCAAACTCTCCTGCCTATAACTGTCACGGCTCTGTCATTCTAGTTTGTTCTCTTCAAGTGTCTGTTGACAGAGCCCTGACGCTGCCCCTTTTGTGTCTTGTGATTGTGAAAACCTGCCCTCTTGTTACCTCGTTTCCCTTGAGTGTTGTCAGCTGTTCTAAGCTCGTTACCCTTCCTCATGTGTTCCTATTTAATCCTAGTGTGTTTGCTGTCCTGTGTGGTGTCGTTGTCTTTTCTGGATGTTTCTCGTGCCTGGTCCCTGAATGTTATTCGTGTAGTGTTCTTGGTTTGTTTTACGTTATGTCAAGTATCCTGTTCAGTTAATGCTTTCCCCCTCGTGGGTTGTTCTTTTGTGTGTATTTATTTACTGTTATTAAATCCTTCACCCCTGCATTTGAGTCCTCCGCTTCCCATTCCGTGACAGAACGACACCACCCTTGAGGACCCTTGAGGAAGGATTTGCCGCAACCAGCACCTCAGGCATTCAGCCCTGAACCAGAGCTTGTGTGGCCTGACCTGACGGCCGAACCAGAGCTCATGTGGGCTGACCCGACGACCGAGCCGGAACCCTCGTGGCCTGACCCGACGGCCGAACCAGAGCTCATGTGGGCTGACCCGACGACCGAGCCGGAACCCTCGTGGCCTGACCCGCCGGATCTCCAGTGGCCTGATGCGCCAGCCGAGCCGGATCTCCCGTGGCCGGACCCACTGGATGCACCGGATCTCCCATGGCCTGACCCGCCGGGCGCCCCCGAACTCTCTGGCCCTGCCAGAACCGCAGGACCCTCTGGCCCTGCCAGAACCGCAGGACCCTCTGGTCCCGCCTGTACCTCCTTGGACTTTCTCTGTGTTTTTGTTTTTTCTTGATTATTTGTGGACCGTCTATTTTTTGGTTGCCTTTGAATTATTGTCTTGCTGCAGTGATGTTTCAGTTTGTCTTGTTCTATGTAGGGACGCCAGGTGCCTGGTCCCTGAATGTTATTCGTGCCGTGTTCTTGGTTTGTTTTACGTTATGTCAAGTATCCTGTTCAGTTAATGTTTTCCCCCTCGTGGGTTGTTCTTTTGTGTGTATTTATTTACTGTTATTAAATCCTTCACCCCTGCATTTGAGTCCTCCGCTTCTCATTCCGTGACAATAACCTTCTAGTAAGCCTGATGGTCTTGAATAGCTTGTTCAAGTGTATTTGATTAGGATGGAGTAAAACTCTGCAGGAAAGTGGATCTCGAGGATTAGGGTTGAGAACCCCAGCAAAGGGCTCAGTTACATGAAGTGATCTGTACATGAATAACATAAAGGCAAGTAAGTGTCAGGATTTTCATTCTGGTTGAACTATTCTTTTACTTGAATATAGGTACCTTGGGATGATACATTTACCAATTTAGAGACATATCCCAACATATGTAATATACAGTGTGTACGGAAAGTACTCAGACCCCCTTAAACTTTTCACTCTGTTATATTGCAGCCATTTGCTAAAATCATTTAAGTTATTTTTTTTCCTCATTCATATACACACAGCACCCCATGTTGACAGAAAAACACAGAATTGTTGACATTTTTGCAGACTTATTAAAAAAGAAAAACTGAAATATCACATGGTCCTAAGTATTCATCCTTTGCTGTGACACTTATATTTAACTCAGGTGCTGTCCATTTCTTCTGATCATCCTTGAGATGGTATTACACCTTCATTTGAGTCCAGCTGTGTTTGATTATACTGATTGGACTTTATTAGGAAAGCCACACACCTGTGGCTTACCTTTTATATAAGGTAAATGTTGGTGGACAGCCATTTTTTTGGCCATTTCTTTTTATGGTAAATTGGGTTTAAGTCAGGGCTATATATAAAACATTATATTATATATTGTGGCTTCCCCTGTATCAATCTCATCAACCCCCATTTTTCTTTGTGATATTTGTTCTCTGTGACTTATTGAATTTTCATTCACTTCGGTGCCTTGTTCAATGGGACCTTAGTCATATCTTGCTGATATTGAGAATCAATACAACTGTAACCTAATGGTTCAAACTAATTTCCCTCAACATTCTCTTATTTATTTATTTTTTCTTTGTTTTCTGTGTTATACTGTTCAGGTCTAATGCAACGTTTTCATAATAAATGTTAAAAAACCACAAATGTATGTACGTGTACGTTTATTTTATTAAGCTTTCTTTGTATGTATTGGTTCATTCGACAGAGTGAAGCTTAATTTTTGTTTTGGGATTATTTTTTCTCCTCAACATACTCTGGAGAGTCAACAGCAATGAGTACGGGAGAGTCTGAGGAACCTGGTGGACTGGGAACTTCGGGTGTAGCAAGCTCTCCATCACCGCTGAAACACAAACACAATGTCATCTATAAATGATGTGTTTTCATATTGCCATGTGTAAAAATCATTTTAAAAATAGTTATTAATCATTGCACAGAGTATCAATGTTTCTTGAAAATGGCACATGCAAAACACAAATACATACTGTACACATTCATTAATTATAACAATGGTATACAACTCTACAGCTGGATTTTCATTTTGCAAGAGATATTTTCTGTAAAGGTTATTCAGGATTTTACCTGGTGTCAGGCTCTCTGTGGTCATGGTCAGTGAATGCTCCTAACTCATCATAATAGATTTTAGGTGTGCCCTCGGGTATGGTTTCAGGTATGGTGGTGGTTTCAGATGTGTCCGAGCTACTTACAATAAAAATAATAAAGAATTATAAATAGAGTGTCATAGTTTTGCTCATATTTAGTATACATTTTGCCCCTTGGACATTGATCAAAACTTTTTCTTTTCTATAGATTTATTTTCCCTAGTTGTTTTTTGTTTTTTTTTTTGTTTTCCACAACAGATTCAGGGCAAAAAAATATCAACTGCCCTATCTCCCCAGCTTTTTTCCAATAGCGCCCCCAACAGCATACATTTTCTTAAGG
Source organism: Rhodeus uyekii (assembly GCA_037043235.1). NCBI lineage: Eukaryota > Metazoa > Chordata > Actinopteri > Cypriniformes > Acheilognathidae > Rhodeus > Rhodeus uyekii. The sequence continues at coordinate 48,545 of JAWRVZ010000002.1, read as the reverse complement.
TTTTTAGATATTATCCCTTTTACATTATATTATTGCAAATTATCTACAATAAACAAATAAACAAAACAAATTAACTAATTGTTTGAGGCCATTACATAAAACATTTTCCATATTTCTGTGAGAATGTTGGAAATACATTTTCTGAAACCACCAAAACGCAATGTCGATGCTATTTTTTTAATATTAAATATTGACTATAGTTCCTTTCATGCACTTAAACCATTTTATGAAAACAGAAAAAAGGTGATAGAACAGTCACAGCATTTCTTTAACCGTCACAATATAATTTTTATACTGAACAAATATTAAACAAAGAGAAATGAGGGGTGTGCCAATATGCAAATGTACCGTTCACAACAGATGATTCTATCTTTCTCACAAACACATTTTTCATCTCCGTTCTCCCAATCAGAGTCAAATTCATGGAGATTTCCATCAGAGTCCGTACAACCTGAATTAAGAACGGAAAAATACTTAAAATGTTAATGCTTGGTTTTCCAGGATCATAAATACACAAACACAGAAATACGTCTTACCTTGATCTGAGAAAACTCATACTTACAATATAATAATAAACAATACAATTATAAATTTAGCCTGCTTCTATCAAATCACAGTATCCAGATGAAATGCAAAAACAAGTTTTTCAATCATTAGTGAATGTAATGCTTAAAATAATAAAAAGCCTCATGTATCTTCAAACCACTGGCATAGCCATGGACAGGTCGCTCAACCCAATGGGCACAAACAACCACCCACCACAGTCATCTCTCAATGTTTTACTGGGACATGATGACAAATGTGAATCAACTGTAGACTGTACTGGAGATACATTGTTATTTGTAATTTTCAGCTCCCAAAACACGAGTAGACATGTTATAGCACCAGTCGGTGGACATCTCTGGAACTTGCAGCAGTTTGTACCTGCCACATGACGGTTTTGCAAAAATGTGGGCATAATTAAGTTTCATCACCTGGGCTGTTGGAATCTTGAGGATCCATCTCTTCTATTCTGCAGGCATTACAGCAGAGCACTGCTGTAAGCAACACAAACAGCCTCAGCTGAAAGAGAGGACAAATAGAGACAGAGAAATTAACATGGACTGACGGGACATTAGATTTGTATGCTGCAAAATATATACAAAAATCATCATAACAGGCAATCTAAAAATATATATATATGCATTTTAAATAACAATTACAAATATGGAAACATATAAATGCTACAAAATATATCTAATACATAAAACCCATTAATGTAATACTGTATCTTCCACAAACAGGTTTCTTTTATGTAACCTAAGAAAAAACATTGTATCATATTACAGAAGAAAACGCATGCTGTACAGAATACTCAGTACCAGAAGAGACCCCATAAACCTACTGTGCAGAATAAATTGGTACAGTACCATGTTATGTGAGATGTGGAGAGCAATTCAAGAAGACTGTTCAATCAAACACCAACAGGCACTTTAGAAACTCTCTCCTGAAATGATGCAATAAATACTAACTCTAAATTCATATGCGTGACTGATTATGACGAATAAGTATTTTCCTCCAACCAGTGAAAAGCAGCTGTATGGGTAAACCCTACCCCTTTTCTGCTTCAGTTTGTCTACTTGGTTACTTTGCATGTCCTATTGTCGAAAAACTACAGCTCTTATCGTAAACCAAATAATTTGCATTGGTGGGGTCTGTGTATATATAAACATACTGATCTTAGGTAAATATCCTTTAGAATAGAACTGGTGGAAGTGTGTGTATGCAAAGACAGTAAATTATTTTTATTTTCTGTGGGTTTACAAACATATGACTTAATAAAGGCTTAACATATCCACTGCACGAATCTACAAACTTTCATCATCAAATTGGAAGACGATTTGTTGTAACTATAATCAGTTAGCTTTGACGGATCCCATCCTGTGTCTGAACTCTCAAACAGAGAGTTGACAAACCAGGTCGATAGTTTTGTCATGACATGTGTCAGAAGATGATAAACTGAAAAGGACTTTAATAATCAAAACTCAAAACAAACACTTTAAATATGAAAACAAACAAATGGCACTTCTTGTACAAAACAAGAAGTTTTTTCTCCAAAAAAGGAGAACAGGAGAATAGGAACGAACAGAAACCACAACATGGAAACATGGGCTTACATATACAAGGGTGAATGAGGGAATGAGAGGAAGCTGACAAGACTATCAAGATGATTGATGACGTGACAGGTGAATACACCCTTGCAATACACTGGAAGATCAGAGGAAACAGGAAGTAGACAGATACACTCTAAAAAAAATTGGTTCTAAAAGTGGTTCTTTGGCTCGTAATCATAGGGGAACCATTTTTAGTGCTATATAGCACCAAATTAAGAGAGTTGCACGGGCTACATATGGTACTTTGACAGAGATTTTCACTTTTGTTGAAAAATAAGTTCTGTGCTCTGGGGAAAAAATTGGTATCGAAACATACAGCATGTTTAAGTTGTAGTCCATTAAACAGTTTTGAAATTAAAATTAGTTTTAAAAAGAACCCCTACTTTACTGCTTTTGTTTTGGTGGCAAAATTAAGAAACATTTATTTGCCATTTCTTATTAATAATAACCTTTCCCAAGATCAATATTGCTGTACAATACAACACGACATCAACCATAAGTAAACATTAAATAGCACGTAGATATATAAATATACTGTACCTAAACAGAGAGGAAGAAAAGAAAACTAACATCTGTTGACATCCAATGTGTTTTGCATATACTGATCTGGGTGTTTCTCTGGATAGTCATATGTTACCTGTTAACAGAAGAAACAGTTGTTATAACTGATATGCATCTTCAAATAAAGCATAATGTAAATGGTAACAAAATAATTACAAAACTAGAAGAACAAAAATAAAAAGAAACACCTTAATTTTCAATGTTGCAGTTGAATGGGCTTTTATTAATAAAAATAAAACAAAATAAAACAAAAACTACTCAGAGGGGGAAAAATAAAAGACTTGACTTGGATATTCGACAATAAAGCGATAAGACACAACAATGAACCAGCACAGGGCAGCAAACACAGGGAGAATAAATATGGAACAAACAGAGCTCTACCACAAAACTAAGAATTGACTAGACTGAAAGTGACAAAACCCTGACATTTTCACATAACTTTAGAATAACCTAATCAAGCTCAGGGTTGTGTGTGTGTGTGTGTGCGTTCATGTGTAGATAGATAATGTAGGAAAAGTCCCCAAAAATTATGCAACTATGTTTTTTGAATAAGTAAAATTCGATTGGGTGATCAAGTCTCTGAGCCTATTTGATCATGTCACTTAATTTTGCATGAGTTGGCATTCATCACAGTATAAAAATATTGTCTGGAATAAGTCCAGTTCATAAATATTCTTAAGAACTGGAAGAACTGTGTTTACTTAAGGTTCTCTTTAGTCAAATTAGAGATTCTGAGAAACATATTCGTTCTGAAGGAGGGAAAGGAAATATTACGTCAGAACGAGCTGAAGAATTTTGCATGAGAGGCCAATTACCTTTGTGTGTAAACTAAATGAGCCAATGGACATTGGCAAATGAGATTTTCAAGGCGAACCATTCCCCGTGAGATGGAATTGTGGCTGGAGGGGATACAGCTATGGCCGGATATGACGCATTGACACTTGCTTACAGCTCAGCACTCTCATACTTCCACTTGCTACTGCAAATCTACTGAAAACTCACCTCTTCCATGAGCTTGCCCACTAGTTTCCTCCCTTAGGCATCCTTGAATTCCCTCAGTCTTTGTTTGAGCTCCTTTTGAACGTTTTACCTCATCCTTGTCACATTTTCTAAAGGCCCTCTTCTTTTTATTCAGCAGAGCCTTTAGATCCCTGGTGATCTAGGTTTTGTTGTTGGGGAAACAACATACGCTGCTGGTTGGAATGGTGTTATCAACACAGAAATTGATGTAACCATACTGTCAATGTCATCCCCATGTGGCTCAAACAGTACGTCCAATCTGTGATATCCAATGCACTGTCCAGATCCTCAACCCCCTCTTGAGTCCATCTCCTCACTATGCTTGTGGTCACAGGCTGACGCTGAACAACCGGTCTGTGACGTGATGTAAGCAAGACAGTGCAGTGGATATGGGCAGTGAAATTAAGACTCTTTAACGTTGGCATATATTGTAAATCTAGTGTTCTGTTATCTCTTATTGAACCCTTCACAAATTGATGGAAGGTTGGCATCACTGATGAGATAGAAATATGGTTAAAATCTCCTGAAATTACTATGAAGGTATTAGGCTGGTTTGCCTGGAGTTTGGCCGTAACAGCATGTATGATCACATGTCACATAGCGCCTCCGCATTTGCCGTCTTTGGAATGTACGCGCTGAATGTACAAGCTCTCACGGAAGATAAAAGGGATGAATACCAATTGACCATCAGCTGAATATCTGGACTACAGAGACTGCACGATGTGTTGTTCATTACCGTGAAAACAGTTCAAGCGTGTTGAACTAACTCATTCAAGTTTTGCATTGAGGATATCCCAAACGTTCAGCACTCTTACAGCGATAAGGGAACGAGTGTTACATTAGTAACCAAGATGTTCCCTAATAAAATGCCACAATTGCTGTCCAGTGCCCAGAGCAAGCCACCTGACCCCCTGCACCTGTTGGGGTGGAAGAAAGGTCAGGTCAGGTCTTTTTTTTAAGTGTGTCGTGGACTTATGGTTATGTTTATCTACTTTAATAGATGTCTGCAGGTATGTTACATCTGTACATGTGTCTACAGCGATGCAATTCATCCAAACCGCTAGGGGGAGCGCAGAGACGAGCAGATGACACACCAAATGAGATGCTCCACTTGTGTTTGACTTTATATCGTCATATATTTTCTTGCAGGTAAGATTAATTCAGCATATTATAAGTTAAAGGGGTCTATAAATAGCTGTGATTGGTATTGTGTTAAGTTGGTTTTGAGGTATTTTAACTACAGGATATAGATATAGCATGATCGCTCGTACATGTGCACAGAGATGAACATATGTTGTGAAAAGTAATTGTTATTTTGTTGCTTGTTTCTGAAACAGATTATTTATGTGTAACGTGAGTTCAGTAACGCATGTGGAGTTCACTGGTGTCCGCCAACTTGTGACAATTGTAAATTTTATTTTTTATGTTATTGAGCAAGATGTGTGTTCAAGTGCTTGAAATGCAAACTGTATTTGCTAGTTAATGTTAGTTGAAGATCAGGAAATGTTATAGAGCACTGAGAAAACGTTATACTTAGTTTGATATGTTAAGCAAATTAAAGCAAAGACTAGCAGATGACGCACAACAAATGTGCTCCACTTGTGATTGATTATATAGTGTCATATCTTTCCTTGCGTATCTGCTTGGAAACTTGGCTTGTTTGACAACCAAAAACCCCCCAAAAAGGTGAATAGCTTCTTTTAACCTTAGCGCTGCATTTTAGCATGTAATGCACAAGACACTGCAAAAGACATGAGTAAACAAATTGACTAATTATTTGAGGCCATTACATATACGTTTTATTTTTTATTTTTGGGGGGAAATGGTTAGATTTAGCAGTAGTGGTTAGATGAGTTTAAACATCAACATAATGTTTGTAACTTGCTATTCAAATGTAAAATCTAAAGCAAGTCATTAAGACAAAATTATACCCCAACTAATTTTATAAAGATAAAATCCCCATTCCTTCCCATACCCTCCACATTAGCTTACTGACGTCAAAGGTTTTAAGAGAACGTAATGTTTACTGGCCCCATTAACCAAAACCAACCCTAAAACCTCATATAATCCTCATATAAAGTTTATTTATTTACATTAGCTAAGTCAACTAAAAGTTAACAATTAAGTAGGCTTACACATGATTAATCTTTTAAGCCGTACAGTAATCATGCACATGCAAACTTGTTGCGCCACTCAAACTAGAGACTTCATAACCAGCAGATAAGACTATTTGCAAATTTGCATGAAAATTTACAATGCATTACAATCCAAAGAAAGCCAGATAAATCATTTTATTGTATGGTCAGATTATACAGCTAAGCCTTTATTTTATTTGTAAGCCATTTACCCAAACTAAGACTTATTCCTTCGAGTGTGATTGCTTCCAGTTGTGTTAGGCAAGTTCGCATGGTTTGCTGTTGTCTGAAACAAGTACTAGGGTGAAAGAGCAGGTTTTTTTGTCAACAACCATTTCACATTCATCAGGGTGTTCTGTTTCTGTTGGGATCCTACACACACACACACACACACACACAGTCATGTACTGTATATAAGCTTTGTATTATTACTGAAAACAGAATGATTATGAAAGGACTAAATGTCATGCCCAACTACTGTAAAACCTACTTGTTACAGCATCTAATGCCAAACTGTGTACAGACACAGTTGTAACAGTCCTTCTGCCACTCAGAGTTGAAGTCATGAGTTACTCCATCCAAGTCAACACATCCTAAATAAACAAGCACACACACACACACACACAGGACCATAGAATAACTGTATGTATGTTATTTATGATAATTGACAACCATTATTGACACTAGATGGAGAGCTTACAAAAACTATCCTTTATAACAGCTGTGGTATATCCTTTAGTTTAAGGTGTCACTATGCTCCTTAGGTATACATTTATTATAAATATTATAATTAAATATGAATCAAGTATGAAAATATATTTCATATTTATAATTAATTTATACCCAAGGGGCATCTTAAACTGTAGGATATACCACAGCTATTAAATACACAAAGGTATTATACGTATATTTAATCTAACTTACAGCAGACATGGCTGAGAAAGAAAGAAAAGGCTTTGAACACTTAGTCACCTTGTAGATGGCCTATTATGTCTTCGGGGGATGTCAAATCAACTTGAGGTTTCTGAATGAAGCACTCGGCACTACAGGAGACCACCATGAAGAGGAGAACACACACTCTCAATAAACACACCTGAGAAGATGAGGAGTTACTAGACAGTTAACTATCTCAAGCTATGATGCCAATAATAAAAAAGATACATGTAAAGAGTATATTAAAAATTAATTTGTATTGGAATACAAATGTTAATTAGCAATTATTACTTATAGAAAACCCCGATTGTAAATTAAAAAGTAGTGTTTGGTTGTGGTAAAGACCCCTAAAAGAATGTATTATACTGTACCATGTTGTAAATATCCAGCTGAAGCAGGTGCTGATGAGGGATCAGTTTGGACTCGATCAGTGGCCAAAAAGACAACCTCACATCATTTTATATCATATATTTGCTGTGATAAATCAAAAAATGACAAGTTTGTCCTCCATGAATAAACAGGAACTGGATTTCCTTTGTGATGGGAAGGTTTATCGAGCGCAATTAATTAATACTTTGAGCCTATGTTTGATCATGTCACATCATTTTTTATGTGTTGGCATTCATCACAACGACACAAAAAATAAAGAGCCTTTTTGTTCTCTCTACTGAATCGTCATACTGGATTCAGTTGATATACTTAACTCTTTCACTGCCAGTGTTTTTTGATCGTTTTCGCAAAAGTTTCATGACTCCAGAATATTTAGTTTTATGAATATCTGGATATCCAGTAGCCTTAATCAAAAGAAAGAATATGAATAACTAAAAGTTGATATTTTGTAATATGTATTTGTAATCATGTGATTTTTCTTGGTTTATTTAGCACCAACATCTACAGTGTTGTCAATATTGTCTGGCTGCTCAGAGGGTTCATTGTTTTCTATCTCAAAGATCCCCTATTCACTTTCTCTTGATCAACAACCTGACAATGATACAGCCTGTTAAACAAGATGGTATATTTCATGTGACAATTTCTGGCACCAAAACAATATTGAAATAAGCATTCTTTTCTTTCTCACTTTAAATTGCAGTATACTAGATTTAATCGACTTGTTGGTGTGAGTCTGTATAACTTTAAAAAAGTGTAATCTAGATAACACAGGTTGGAGAGTTACAAAATCTCTAGTCAAACAGTGCTGCATATTCTAAGCTACTTTATATATCACACCTAACTGTATAAACAGAAACGGTCATAAGCTAACACACAACGCACTGGACATTTGACATGTTGCTGGTTTGGTGTATTAAAGCACGTTTAACGAGTCTGTAAACTTTATTATTCCAGTAAATATCCTCTGGGCACCACAATTGATGAGACAGAAGTCAAGTTACATTTACAAAAAAACAAGATAAAAGAAACAGTACTAGAAATTTGTTACATTTACAAACATAAAAACACAAATCATACTGGTAAATGAAAAATCCCTCTATACACTTCCCTTTAAGTCCATATAAAAGTGCGGAACGTGTCTTTGATGCTGGTATTGGCAAAACATTTCATAATAGTAATCCATTCCTGGAATCACATAATTGTTTTAAATTAATAATACAATGGTCATGTATTAATAACAGTGTCTTAAAACATTAGCAAAACAAAAATGATATCTCTGTGGCTGTAAGACTTTAAATATGCAGTATTATGATGAAGCATAGGCAGCATGAGGCATCATTACGTAATAAAGACAATGTTTAATTAGCACTTTTACAATTTTAAACATACTGTTAGTAGTTCAGGAGTTAAAAAACGATGTGCTTAACAGTTAGAGTAACCTAAATCTGCAATTGTAAGAACTAAAACCTGCTTCACCAGATCATAGAAAACATATGATTATGCATATTATTATTATGAGGTATCAAAAGAAAAAAGGCTTTCAAGATGTACCATATATGTGCTTTATAGTTTGTTATGTAGGCAGACATGGTGAAATTCTATTAAGTTAAAGTCACCAAAACCATATTCTGATTTAGAGAGAATAAAGCATTACAAATAGTGGTTTCAAGAAAGTGAAAAGTAATAAATAAAACAATAAATAATTCCCCCAAACTCCAAATTTGAAGACTGTTTAGTCTAAACTAGAGATAAACACAGATGGCCTATCCTAGAATTATCCTCATAAAGGTGGGTTTGGAGAAAGGCCAGCTATACTCGTTTGGAACCGGTCCGGTCACATTGGACTCAAAGAAAGAGAAGAGAGGGAACCAGATCCGTGCTCGCCGACTGTGCTGATAGGCCTGTGTGTTTGCTAGCGTGTGGTAGTACAGGAACAGTCTGGTGGTGATGTAGAAAGCGATGAAGACGTCGATGGAGTAGTGTTCATGAGCCGCTAAGATGAAGAAGATTCCAAACAGGTTTAGGACCCAAGACATGGTGTGGATGAAGTTCCAGTTACGCGGCGTGTCTAAAAATCAGAAGAAGACATTGATCACACCACTGAATCACAGATCAAGTTTATATGTACCATACATGTAAGTGCTAGCTATTTAAAATGACACTGTTTGCGTACACTTACATTCCGTGACAAAAAAGTTAAGCATGGTGAGAACAACAGTGTGTCCGCTGAACATGTAATCGCCACACGTATGAACGCCAGTTAAAGACATGCCGAGCCCGCTCCAGATGGCCAGTGCATGCTGCACTTTTGCCCATGCATCACCATACATCTGCAAAACACAAATGCATGTTAATAGCTACACGCACTGCACAGATGGATGATGGTCAGGTGAAGTGTGTAAGAGAGATATAAATGATATTGGAAGAAATATAGTTTTTCTAACTAATATAAAGCTATCATTAGTAAACATATACAATTATTTTTGGTATATTATTTATGTTGATGTATAAAAATGGCTGAAAAACTTTAAACAAATTTGCAATTCAGAAGCTGAAATAAGTTTAAGTAGAAGCACTAAAATTGTTAACTGAAAATTAAATATAAGCAAAAACTAATGAAAATGACAAAAGGACATTTTTTTTTTTACTAAAATAAACAATCGAAAAAAAAAAAAGAGCTAAAAATAACTCCAAATATTAATAAAACTAAAATGAAAACTAAACACTGGATCAAGGAAGATGGTCCGATCAAGAAGGATTGTTTATACATATTGATATTATACTTAAGTAACAACAAAAAGACCTCGTAGAGAGTAAACATGAAATAAGATATTCAAATACACATGACCCAACTTTTCCTCAGTACTTCAAATAATACCACAGAATTTCACTAAATGCCTTGACATATTTACATATTTCAGCAAGGATGCATTAAATTGATCAAAAGTGACAGTAAAGATAATAATGTTTATTAGAACCTAATTTTAAAGCTTTAATTATAAATGTAACATTTTAAATTTAAACATATTTCACAACATTACAGTTTTTGCTGTATTTTTGATCACAACCTTTACCATGAGCATAAGAGACTAATTTCAAAAACATTTAAAAAAAATCTTACCATATATGATTTATAGGCAACACTTTATGTTTAGGTCTTTGATAACATTACTTATTGTATTAACTACTATGAACTAACAGTGAAATGTTTTTTTTTTTTTTTTTTACAACATTTATTAACATTCATTAATACAGTTAATGAACACAGTGCATTTACTAATATTAATAAACGTAACCTTTAAAATGTAAAAAATGTATTACTAAATGTTGAAACTAACATTAAGATTGATAAATGCTGTAGAATAATTGTTCATTCTTAGTTCATATTACCTAATGTAAGGTAGTTAACTAATGTTAAAAAATTAAAATGTATACTGTCTATCCTTAAGTTTTATTAAAATCTATAAACACTTTCCAAGGAGCTTTAGAGTGACAGAGTGACCATCTACAATTGATTCCAATACCCGTTTCAATATTGATTCCATGCTCACCCTTACAACCCAGAATAAATCTCCTTAATTTTAAACATTTATTATGTTACATGTGAAATATTTCAACTTCAATTCTGTCCATAGTTTTAGATTTAGTCACAGAAACAGATGATGTGTCTATATTTGCATGTTTTCTCACCTTGCCTGAACACTGTAGGTGATGACCAGGTACAGACAGTGAAGTAACAAACATTGTTACACAGCGGAGCAAGAATACAGTACCCATCAAATTACACAGCCTGCGAAACAGAATGGACCTAACACACACACACACACACACACAAAATGACAGAGGTTAGAACAAGATGGGAAATTAAAAAGATCAGGGTTTCACAATAAGCAAAATAACAATATGAAATTAACTTTGACCACAATACAAAAAATGATGTTAAATGTTACTGTGAACCCATCAACTAAACACTACAGTCTATAATCAAATTACATTTAGAAAAAGCTTCTGTCTGTCAGATTCCTGCTTTGAAAGGTGTGCCTGTTGCTTTCTCCATATTGGTCCTGTTAAGTGATACAATGTTTAAATCCTTCTCAAATCATACAGTAAACTCATCTAATCCACTACCTATTAAACATCATTAATAGACTGAAAGATACTATTCTGAAATCCATTGCCGCTAGTATATATATTATTTTATTTGTACCTATATTCTTTTATTTTTCTTATTTTTCATATGTTCTTTTCCTTTTTCTTATTTGAATGATTTGTAAAGAGTGATTTATAATCAAGTTAGGGATTTCTATTAGTTAAATCCTTTCTTTACTTTTCTGTATTTTTCCATAGAGTAAGGATGAATATTGTCTGCACTTCTCAACAGATAGAACATGTTATCAGAATGTTTTGGGTACTGTTTCTGATAGTTGGAGCCTGAGTCGAGTTCAGCCTTGGAGAAGCTGTATGTGTGTGTGTGTGTGTGTGTGTGTGTGTGTGTGTGTGTGTGTGTGTGTGTGTGTGTGTGTGTGTGTGTGTGTGTGTGTGTGTGTGTGTGTTAATATGGTCAGTATTGGTGAGGTGATTAGCTGGCACCATAAAACTTGTTGTTCTCGACAAGCCACGTCACGAACCCGTCAACCATGTGATCAACGAAGATAAGCTTCAGACTGTCTGCTCTTATATGGAAAATTACTAGTTTTGTTTACCTTTCTTTCTTTCTTAGCCAATCAGAATCATGTAAACGTCATAATTGACGTATTTAGCACCCTCTGTTAGAGTATAATTGCTGTAACAATGTTATTGTATTTGGGGCGGCCTACAAACTCCTTGTGAGACCTGAAGCTTCTGCTGATGAAACTGCAAACTTCACAAAAATGTATTCTATTGACTGCACTTCTGACTCCTGGTCTTCATTCAACATATCTGGTCCTCGGGTCTTAACTATAAATTCTCCTACAAGGCAGTATTATTGCTGATCATTATTTATAGGCCTCAGAAATAATCTCCAGCCTTTATTTGATGATTTTACAGAACTGTTATCAATCTCTTATCATTTTGACTCGTTTGCTATTACTGGGGACTTTAACATTCACATTGAATCCAGTACTGCAAAATAACTCATGACTGTTCTTAACACTTTTGATCTGACTCAGCGTGTACATGAACCCACACAATCGTGCACTCTAAATTATTGATTATTATCTGATTATTTCTTTGATATATTGATCTCTCCTGCCACTGAAGTTAGATCTTTCTCCTTGATTCTTGACGTCAAGAATGTTATTGATGACATTGTTCATGTGAAAGTCAGGAAAAAGACTGGCAGACCTAAAGCAATGAACATGAATGGCAGAAATGTATTTGTTTAGTGTAATTCTGTCCATGTAAAGCACTTTCTATGTAAAGTACATACACCATTGTGTATGAAATGTGCTATATAAACAAACTTGCTTTGCCTTGATAATGACTACCTCTATTTTCATAGTTATTACGCTTTTTCATAAGTACCAGCAATTTCTGAAAATAATAGCATTGTCTACGAGAATATTATAATTACACAATATGCAACTGTTGTGAGATCACAGTTTGCATTTTTAGTGTGTTTACCTGTGTTTGTGCATCAACAAGACCAGCACTAACATGGATCCCAACACCACTGCGCATGCTTCAGCCACGGCAAAGGCCCATGGAATTCTGGGAACACTGACACACGAACAAAGAGTCATAAATCTTGATGTTAACACTCTCAAACCAACCGAAAAACAAGATACTGAGCTGACTTTAAATTTTAAAAAATTAAAATGGTCCCAATTTTTTTATTTATTTAACATTAATTTTTAGATAATTTTATATAATACATTACCAACTGTTACATCATTGCATAATAACAGTTACATTTCATACATTTACATATGTAAATAATATTACATATGTTTATTTTTTATACATATTTCACTAAAACGTTTTAAAGAATGCTTGATTCACTTCCATGAACAGATTCATTTTTGCAGATGAGGTTTAAATAAATGCCCCACACATCCAGAAAGAACTCACCTGTCTAGAAATATGTCTGGAAGTGGCGGGTACGTCCTCATGTCAGGAACCCTCTCATGCACTAGCACCATGACAAATGATGTCACTCCACACACCAGCATGGCATAGAGTGTGCTGAGGGCAGTCTTCCAATACTCTGGGTCCAAACGACCACAACACTGCTTACGCTTCCCGTTTGAATAACTGTGCTCACCACCAACTGTAGTGACCGCGCCATTACAGTGTTGGTGGTCTCCTGATCCTCGCTCTGTGAAGCCATCAGAGACGAGACGGTCTTTTCCACTAGTGTGTATCGGAGGCAGCGCACTGACCTCTGACCCTGAATGAACGAGGACTGCGTGTTGTCTCTGTAGCCTCCGAACAGCCAGCATCAACCTCTTGATATCACCCAGCACCTTAAGCTCCAGCGGAGGAGACCGCAGGTCAGTCTCCGTAAGACACAGCAGGCTGGCGCCATCCAAACGGTGCTTAGAGCATAAGACATCCACATATTCACGAAAACCCTGTTCTCTGAGCCAGCCAGCTACCTGCTTACTGCTCCAACCCTCCACACCGACGTACCTGGAGCCCGGCATACCTGCGGAGACAGACATGATTACATATGTACGAGGATAAATGTAGAAACACACAGACAAATATGAAGGACATTCTAGTAACATTCAAAATATTTTTGAAATCGTATTAAGGTAGTCAGTCACGATGGTAGTCCAGCAGGTTTAATTTTTTCTATATGTTTTCAGTGATGATCCTAGTTTTGCATGGAAGTTAAAGATAGGGTATTTCTAAAGACTAGCAATAGCGAGCTAGCTTTGCAAGCATGAGAGCCCTTCAGAGCGTTTCCATAGCCATGAATTCCTCAAAACATATGAACACACACAATAGAGAGCAAACAAAAGCATCACGAGACGGTATTAAACTACCTCATGTCTCAAAACACTTAAAATTACTATAATAATGAACATAACTTAAAGAGACTGACCTGCACCACCTGACTGCTACAGATTCATTTCTGCATTGATACTGTTGCCATTGAAACAAATAAATTCACAGATTTCCATCTCTTCCAAATGACAGTAGTTATGGCGTGAACACAGCATAAACTAGTTGTTTTGGTTATATATATATATATATATATAATTTTAGACAACTTAACTTAGTGATAGCTGTATCAGGATGTGAAGAGACTTTCAAAAAGCATTAAAAAAGTAAAACTTTTCTGAAAAAAAACCCCAAAAACAACAAAGATGGTTCCACTTGTCTCGTGTTCCCTGCTTTCTCTTCCATTGTGTTGCAATCAGTCTATCTGTTTGTGATGCAAACGCCAAAAACTAACCTAACTACGCAGAAGTTTTTTAAAGAGATAGATCACAGAAAAATTAAAGTTCTGTCATCATTTACTCACCCTTAAATCATTCCAAAACCGTATGACTTTCTTCCGTGCAAGATTTTGAGAAGGAACAGTAGACAATGGGCAGCAAAGTTGTTTGGTTCCCAAAGTTCATCTTTTGTGTTAATCTGAAGAAAGTCAGTCATACAGGTTTTACACAACATGTGGGTGAGTAAATGATGACAGAATTTTTTTTCGGCTGGACTACACCTTTAAGAATCATTAGTCAACTAGTCATTCAGTAGAATAAGCAGACAGTCACTTTGTACGCCCTTGGTCTGCTTGAATTGATCTCAACATCTTTAATTTCTTTCTCTGAATCCAAAGGTCCATGTACAATCAGTACTACTTGTATCGAAGTACATTCATGCAATCTTCAGTGCTAAATCCTGCTGATTCTGGATCTTGAGTGCTAAAGTGCAGTTTCTAACAAACACAAAAGGGACAATTTCTTATCAGGGACTGTAACCTCTGTAACCAGTTCAAAGAATGTCTGAAATATGATCAGCGCGCTAGGCTGAATGGCCAGGGTACTCGCTGACTTGAATTACATTGTGAACTGTAGTCACTTAATTTGTGTGATCTCATTTAACTATAGTACTGATTTAGACAAGTGGAGATCTAATGGAGATAACATCTTAATCTGAGTTCAAATATTTACACTGGTCATCGGGGCAAAGGACTTTCAATTTAGATCTGATTACACCGTTTTCTCAAACATATTGGACACACATTACACAGACAAAGCCAAAGCCAACATTTCTAGCCATGCTAAGTAGATAAGGACACAATTTTCATTTATGTGTGAACTATCCCTTTAAATGTTAAACACATAATGCGTTTCACTGGTATGTGCTGTGTGTACATATTTACAGTCTACTGTCAACATTACTGATTCTGATATGAATCTTAACGACAGACTGGTTAAACGTGTCAGTCCTAGTAACTAGAATTGACTAAAAAAATATATTGCAACATTCAGTGGGGAACGACTTGCATCAATAATGCTCAACTACAACAGCACTGGTCTATTTAAAATGAACAACAACATGATTATAATCATTGGGTGTGAATACACACACTTCCAAGAATACTGCCACTCTGTACCAAGAGCAATTATTGATTCAGGGAGGAAACATAACAGTTAAAAAAACAAAACTAGCATCTGTCCTCTTGCACAACACTGCATGAACAAACAGCTTGTTGTTAGCAAATCTGGGGGCATTTGGATGAGTTTTATCTGAAATGTGTCCACTGATGTACATCAGCAAAAAAAAAATTTTCAGCAGCAGAATGTTAATAAATGAAATGTCACAAGTTCATTTCAAGCACCTAACTATAAATAGAAAATTGTTAAACGATTTGTGTATAACCTAATTAATATTCATAACAAAAGCCGATACAAACTGGGGCAACATAAATTTCTGAAAAAGTCCAAACAATATAACAAACAAAACTTTGGGCCAGATAAGTGAGTAGCATTCATGGAGACTCTTCAATACAGTTTAAAATGCAAACTCAAAAACTATTTATCTTTTTTTTTTTACCCCAAAAAATCTTGAAAGTTGTTTCGCCAAATACGGTTGCTAGAGATGCCAAAAGAGAGACTTAATTGCCTCAAGACCACGAGTTACTTAAAGAAATTTAATATCTTTTGATTTGATTAAGCCAATTAAGTTTTTTCTACAGTTTCCGATTTGTTTAACCGATGTACCGAGGTTGCGTTAGTCAATCTAGACCGTAATCTCACATCCGACTTTAAAACCTGTGCTGTCCCAGAGACCCTGACCTTTCAAAACATCCTCAAATGGTTCAATAAATGACATTTCACCAAACAATGAACACAAAAGGACACGTCAGACCAAATGACGGTGTTAGTCACCATTCAATACCATTGTATGGAAAAAGCTACGAAACTAAATGGTGACTGAAGCTGTCGCTTCCTAACATATCCCTGCGATTCTCGGGAGAAATAAATTCAAACACGTTTGAAACAACACGAAGGTGAGTAAATGATAACAAAGTTGTTCATCTTTGGGTGAACTATCCCTGTGGAAACAGATATGAATAGCACATAATCTCAGTGAGTAAAAGCACTGACTATCCATAGGAATTTGAAACGGAATTATTCCAATATGATTCGCGTGTAGACTCAGATAAGGACTCAGACAACATGAAACGCTCGAGCGTCTCTATAAATGAGGGAGGAAAAGCTCTGACAAATCTGACTTTGGTTCTCTGTCTCAGAGGAAGAGTGTGTGTGTTTGTATTGTGGGATGGGAATTGCTTGTCATGTGAGATATGTGTCCGTTTTACCCTGTTAATCCGTGTGGTTATTTAAATTATTCGGTTAAAAAAATCCTCACCTTGAAATCTCGAGCCACATCAGCCTTCGGTGTCTGAGTCACTGCCATGCTGCCAGTGACGCCCAAAAGCATGTAAACAGGAATCTTCGTCACACGTGACACGCCCCTTGGGCGTTGCCAAGGAACTCCAAATATGGAATTGTTCTGGGCCAGAACTGAAGTTCAGTGTTGTAACGATACCGACACACCTTCATTACAAGTGACCTTTCTCATCGTTAATTATCTTGTTTTACACGCTGTACCTGAATGTAATGCACTGGCACTGCGCTAAGGATTGATATTTAGGTTTAAAGAAATGCTTAAGTTATGAGACAGAGGAAGAGTCTTTTGTTGTGTTTTATGGAAGTTTGTAGGCAACTATGATAGGTTTATTGAGGGTTTAGTCATAAATATAGGTGACCATGCTAAAAAATGAATCAACAACTAAGAGTTATTTTGGAGCTCACAACCCACAACCAAATACATATTTATTATAAATTAGACCAATTAAATGTATTCAGACATTAATTTTTCATTAATATTAATTTTTCATGCTGGGTTATCGAAGTAGCCTATTAACTAGGGTCCATATTTCCTACTGTACATTATAATGTTGAATTCATGAGAAGCACTGCATATTTCCAAACTGTACTCAAAAGCCAGAATTAACTCAGCATGTTCTGGTGGCTTTAGACGCAGAGTGTGAAGCACTGTGTTGTGGTCACCACAACCTAACACTCGCTTTCTTTCTGTCTGTCATACAGTTACTCATTGGTCAGGAATCCTCTGGAACAGCAAGTGTGTGATTTGATTAAGTGGTGAAACTTCACATTATGACCTCAGTTTGGGAAGGAGAGCCACTTTTGTTAATGAGAGCTCAGTTCTACTGTTCTCAACCTTTGCCAATAAAGCATACACAACTTTCTAGAAATATTTACATGTCTTTGTAATTGAGTGCTATACGATTAGTGTTATGTGATCTGGAAAGTTTTGATGCCCATCGTCACTTTGAGTCAGGCCATTTATATACAGTTTTCTGTGTTATTGTTCTGGTAATGGTTCATTTGATTATATTTTACCTTCCCTTTGCATGTAACAAACTGAAGTAACAGAAACATATAGATGATTATTCTACACTCATCCCTGAACCTGAGATAGATTCATGCAGTGTTGGTCTTTGTACATGCACTAGGTTGTGCTGTTGTACGTAGATTTTGCAGTTGAGTCAGGGTTATTTAGTACCGCTATATTCAGTGGTATATTTTGTAAAACTAAAGGTGAATGGTCGGAAACTCTTCTGAGCATGTTGGTTGTTTTAGCTTAGTTTAATTGTCCTGACCTTTACTGGTTAATGTTCCAATCCTGAAGTCTGATCAACCTGTTCCGGATTACCTAGCAGTAGTTGTCCTTCATGTCTGACAAAAAAAAAAATTCTCAGAAAAAGCTGCTTTACCATTACATCATGGGGAGCACATATTTTCAAGTGGAACAGCTGGAATCAATTTGCACAGAAATATCCTTGTTAAGATCCTTGTTGGACTGCTGATGTCAAGGGGTGCAGGCTACATTTGCAAGATAATGCAATATAATGCATACAGTTACACAGTAAAATATTGAGTATTATTGATGCAATTATTACCTCAAAGGCCTGGGTATATTGTACATGTTGTACATGTCTTTAATTTCCAATGTATATGTGTCTGTACGTTGTGTGTGCATCAGAAAGAGAGATAATCTGTTCAGTTACATTTAATATATGAACACAGAGTAAGACATGATAATGTGTGTTTGGATGTGATATGTAGGCCAGCGCAAATTCCTGCTCGGGGGTAACTGGAAAGAGCTCTGTTGTTTTTAGTGTATGTTACATAAATTGTCTGTATTTGGTACTGATTTATCATGGCAAGTTTCAAGTTATTCACAATTGTTTTATATGTTAATTTAGGGCTGCCAATCAATTAAAAGTCAACTGAATCACATGATATGGAGATTTGATGAGAAAAGGTCATTAAAAGACATTATTGTGATAATTGAAAAGAAATTACTTTAGATTACATTGTTTGTTAAACTTCCATATAATTGAACATAAGCAATGTTCAAGATTATCTGTGTACTGGCAGTACACAGCAATTCATTTGGCAAGGTTCAGTCATGTACAAAAAACTTTAATTGTGGAGTCAGACTGACGCCCTTGCATCATATTTGTTTTGTCATATTAGTCTGGTGCTATGAGCACTACATTTTAAGATGGTGTTTCAAACTAAATGTACTTCAGCTTTTACAAATCTTAAGACCCCTGCATTCTTTTATTCTGATTATAGCAAGACATTGTTCAACAGTGTTAATCACACATTTCATTTTCATGTCAAAACCAGGAGATTTGCATCATATTTATGAACTTGATTAAGTGTAATTTACTAATGTGCAATATTGAATTTGCCGTCTGATTTATAATGTAAGAAAATGCTTTGTGCTTGTTTGCTAATGAGGGCAGCTGGATTCCAGTGTAAGCAAAAAAGACACATAGTCCATGTAAAATATGATATTGGGGTGAGAGAGAGAGAGAGAGAATAATGTAGACAAAAGAGAAAGGGATTCTGTGATTTTGCAGGAAAAGCAGTTCAGAGGGAGGTCGTTGACGTGGCAGAGAGGAAGTGGTTTCAGTCTGATGGGGGAATGAGGAGTGAGGAGAGGGGGAGCCATAGGCTCTCTCTATAAAATTTAAGAGCAAAACAGAGCGAAAGAGGGACTTTAAAATAGGGAATAAAACCCCCTTTTTTTTCCAAGGATTGGGAAATTAGATATAAATACAAGTATTGAGAAATAATCACACCAAATAACAGCATCAGCAGAAACAACATTTTTAGTCATTTTAGCAATATCCCAAACAAGAGTGCTGTTTTGGCAATAAAAAAGAAAATGACAAATGAAGTGATAAAATTACAATTATGTGTACAGTAGTACATTTACAGTGGAAGATTATTGGGTAACTGCACTAGAGTAAACATTAAAAACAGTCTGTTTTAAAAGTTTATTTTAACACTGCTGAATTTTTTTGTGGCAATTGAAATAGATTTATTTGAGCATTATTTGATTACTAGAAAGTTAAAAGGAACAGCATTTATTTACACTGTATTTTTGTAAGAATATAATACATATCTTTTTTTTTTGGACCCCACATTTTTGTGTTGTGGGTCATGGTTTGGCGGATTAGCGTTTGGGAGTTAACCCTTGCTGGTAGATGCTGTAACAACACTATTCTTGCATAAATTAAAAAAATGTCATTATATATTTTTGTAGACTGATGAGAGAGCACTGATAAATTCCTAATACACATTAATGCTGATAACAACTATTAATATATCCTTTTATTTGATTTTTTTTTCTTCTAAAAGCAAAGAAGCATAGTTGTAAGTGCTCTTTTTGTGCCAGTAGGATGTGTTTCAGAGAATCTGAACAAAGTTGGAGAGAATGTGAGTATGTGCTGACTGTGTATGCTCTATTTTCATAGGCCATATGTTTCTGTTTAAACTGTTTTAAAGGGGTGGAGCGTCATTTGATTGGCATCTGTTTCCCCTTTCTCCATTGCCCCGCCTCTTGAGCCTTTAGCTCTTGGTTTATTTTCCTCATCTCATCTTTCACTCCTTTCGTCAGCTACCCCTTTTCCTTTTCTCTCTGTCTTTCTTTTCCCCCTTTGCTCCATTTCTTTATTCAGTCAGGTCCGTCTACTGCTGCAGAAGGGAACTGAACCTCTTAGAGGAGATGCCAGGGCCCATATGAGTCTTGTCGTTGGTTGGACCCCTGGGCCCAGGGCCGGTAGGATGTGCTTCAGGTTGAACTGTGCTTGCTCAAAACCTTTTACCTTGGAACTTTAAGGCGGGATGAAACTGGATGAATATTAGGATTTGTTGTACCTGAGCCTTTTTATTATTGAGACATTAACTCAACATATCTGAGCCTCTTTGGGCCTGTGTCTTTGTTGATTCTTGGATGACCCTTGATCTGTTACCACGTGCTGATTGGCTGGGGCTGTGTTGGTGTTGGTGAATGGCGCGGCGCAGTTCAGGTGGACACGGGCGGGGAGGCAGCTGGCTCACGGCCTGTTTTTTTCCATCATCCTCAGGGAAAGAGCGTGGAGAAGCCCTGGGTGCAGAGGAGTGTATGTGTGTGTATGTGGTGTCGGCGGACTACCAGCGTCAAGAGAGTACAGAAATCAGCCTGAAAGCAGGAGAGAGAGTGGAGGTGATTGAAAAGAGTGAGAGTGGTGAGTGACACACATCCATAACACACACAACATATGTAGAGGGGGGTCCAAAAGTCCAAGATCACTAGTGAAAATGCTTGGATTTAGCATTTTATAGTGTAATTCCTTAAATCTATATTAATAACATTTCAATTTGAGTGAAAATTCGAATTGAAAAAAGAACAAATGTCTTCGTATTTCATTAGTCTCTCTTTTGCTTTAATGACAGCAGCACTCAGGCTGCGTGAACTCCACAAGCTTATCTAAAATCAGATAATCTCATTCTGCAGCATGATTTGAGATGATCCAGAGACCATTCCGTTTATTTCCAGGTTTCAATTTTAAGTTTTTTCATTGAGATCTCAAACATTTGCCTATCCCAACCAATACCCATCCCAAATTAACTTGCACATATAGTACCATAAAAAAAAAAAGTCAGTTCTGCTTATTTTTCTGATGTTTCAGTTATTATTTTACAACCTTTTTGGAAGCTAAATGAGAGAATATGGATATATGTCTACCAAAATGACCTATTTAATTCCAAGACATGAAAAAAGCCCCAAAGGTAATCATTTGATATGGATCATCTTCACAGAAAAACTAGTAAAATTATTATAGTATATTATTTTATAATATTATTATAGAAAAACGATTTGGATGTCGGAAACGTCGTAGCACAAAATGTCTTGTTGATAAGTTAACATAGTTTGGTTTACATGTCTTACAAGAGTTTGAAGCAGCATTTGGATTTAATTTAGAGAAGTGGAAAAGTTTAAACCTACAATGTTTTGAAACAAATAAATCACATCTGTAGAGAATTCAGATTGACCTTTTTACTGAAATACTGCTATGCATTTTGCAAATAAACATACATAGGCAAAGACAGGGAATTAAACAACTAGTTGTGTGGAAAGCAATGATATTGAGTCATTTTGGAGCAGTAGAAGAGTTGTGTGTGTGTGTCTTGAAAAATTGTACTTGAGTGAAGGAATTTAGATCATCTTAATGGATCCTCCAGAATCTTTCCTCTGCAGAAAAAGTGTGCGTTCAAATGCGTATGTGTGTTTGTTTGTATGTATATGTCTTTGTGTGAGTGTGTGTTGCTGAACCCTTTATGTTAAAGTCATTATGAGCTTAAAACACTATACTCTCTCTGTTCCACTGACTGTTCTTTTTGTCCATGTCTGATTTTCTCTTCATCATTAGTGATTTGAAATATCTGTTAACAGATCTCTCCTTCTTTGTTTGGATTTGTTAGGATTGTTCTGATTCTGTCTTGTCACACACACACACACACACACACACACACACACACACACACACACACACACACACACACACACACACACACACACACACACACACACACACACACACACACACACACACACACACACACACACACACACACACACACACACACACACACACACACACACACACACACACACACACACACACACACACACACACACACACACACACACACACACACACACACACACACACACACACACACAGACAGATGAAGGCATGTGCAAAATATGATAAGAAAGAGAATGCAGTCATTCTGTTATTTTCTATATTTATGTGTCTCACATTTTTCTCACCCTCAAGTTGTTCCAAACCTGTATGAGTTTTGTTCTTCTGAACAAAAAACAAGATATTTTGAAGAATGTTGATAACCAGACAGTTGATGGTAGCTACTGACTTCCATTATTGACTTCCTTTTTTCCCCTGCTATGTTACAAAAGATATCTCAAATAAATGCTGTTATTTTGAACTTTCTATTCTTAAAATGTTTCCATAAAACTATTAAGCACTAATAACAAGAAATGTTTATGAGCATCAAATCAGCATATTAGAGTGCTTTCTGAAAGATCATGTGACTCTGAAGACTGGAGTAATGATGCTGAAAATTCAGCTTTGCATAACAGAAATAAATTACATTTTAAAATATATATTAAAAATGTTTTAAATTGTAATAATATTTTACAATATTGCAGTCTTTACTGAGTTTTTAATCAAATAAATGCAGCCTTGTTGAACATGAGAAGAAAAGAAAAGAAATCCTACCATCCCTGAAGTTTTGAATGATAGCGTAAATATTAAAAATATATGATATTGTTAATATTTTAAGCTAATGTTAAGTTCAGGTAAATGTTTCATAGTCCCTCCCAATAAAATATCACAAAGTATATGACTTGCACATCAATAAATATCATCATAACTTTACACCTTTACAAAGCTTTACAGTGTAACAAACATTTAGGATGGGGCTGCAACATTCATATTTATAAATAATGTAAGAGGGGGTCTTTGCTTCACCTCTCTGTGTCTTCGGCCTAAAAATGTTTGCGATTACATTAATCACAGATGTATTTTGCCAAATTCTTTTCCCTTAAAAATAATATTTAATAATCTGATTTTTTTATTTATGTTGATGTGTGGAGGACTATTAAGACAGAGGGGATGTGACCCAATTCAAAAGAACAGCTGGAATCAGTTACATCAGTGGTATGTGCTCACTGAATCTCTCTCTCTCTCTCTCTCTCTCTCTCTCTCTCTCTCTCTCTCTCTCTCTCTCTCTTTTGCGCTTTAGGGTGGTGGTTTGTAAGAACAGCTGAAGAACAAGGCTGGGTTCCTGCAACATACCTTGTCTCTCTCACAGGGCGCCGAGAGAGCCACAGAGCACCGAATGGAGAAAGTAAGGGAAAGACACACTGCTGAACAACATATTTATTCACCCACTCTGGTACTAAACTGAATTAAGAATCGTTGAAGAAAAAGGCACATCTTTTACAACAGATATCAGAGCTGCTGGCTTGTGTGAAACACAAGCAACTGCCAAATGTCCTGTTTTTCTTTGTCTTGCGCAACCCTTAACTCATAACAGTTTCCATCCATTTGCTTCAAGAGATTAATGGGTGAAAACTGCTGGTGAATTATGTTATGGACACAAGTTCATGCCATGTCAGCACATAGAGTCTTGCTCAGATGAAAACCATACAGTCATCATATCATGACCCCCTTCGCTCCACACGCGCGCACACACACACACACACACACACACACACACACACACACACACACACACACACACACACACACACACACACACACACACACACACACACACACACACACACACACACACTTACTTCTTAGTGCATTTAACAGCCCGGGAGTGGAAATTCCAGCAAAGATGTCAGATTTTCCATCTCTTGGTCCAGGAGGCTTTTGCTGTACAACTGGGTCCAACACACGCTGACCCATATTACAGAGAAAGAATATGACTAGTGCAGGAGAGATTCTGCAGTGTCTGCATGTTTTGAGGGGTTTTTCCACTGCAAAACGAAAATAGCAAACAAACTAATTGCACAAGCATTACACAAAGTGGCCTGAAGGAGTATTTTTTCACTTAAGGAATAGTTAAAGATCTAAAAATCAACCCATATGTACTTTTAAGAAATATAAATATTTACATATAACAAACTTTTGTCCAAAACATAAAAAAAAATTTGTTTAATCAGTTTTAAATGATAAAATAATAGCAGATGTGAATGTCCGCTGACTTTAGGACCAGTTGGTTTAAAGTAATTGTAAAAAATTCTGTCACAGCATAGCATAAAGTCACTTTTAAAAACCTTGACACTAAACCTTAATAGTGTTAACTAAACTAAACTAAACCTGGATAGTGTAAATAAATAAATAAACATCTGTGTTGTATTCATTACTGTGAATTATTGTGTTGTCTCTTGGTGGATTAATTATCGAATTGCTTTGAATAATGCATCTGCTAAATTAATAGATTTAAATGTAATGGCTCAGAAAATTTACTTCAGAGAAAAGGTATAACAAAGAATACATGGTTTGATATTTGCAAAAAATATGGTTTGAAAATTCAATAAGGATTTTCACACTGTGCTTAATCCCAGGTTATCCAAACCCAGCTTTTAACAGCAGATAAAGGAAATTTTCACATTTTCTTCAAACGATATATTAAATCGTCCAACTCAGTCCGATTTCCAAGGAGCGTGAAGTCCTTTCAGTTGTGGCATATTCCCATTCATTTCTTATCTGACTCCATGTTTAAATATGACCACGAATTTAGTTTAGAAAGCCAATTGTTTGTCGGTCATTTGTATAATAATTTGGCAAATAGACATTTCATTATTCTATCAAACTTGTTACTCTTATTGTCCTATTTCCTTCAGTTCTCATTGTCGCTCAGAGTCTCACGCTGGCTAGGTGGATCTCACGGTCACAAACTCTCCTGTCCAAGCAGTTAGTCAGGATCTCAGCTAGAATCTCAGCTGATGTGCCTCAATACTCTATCTAAACTTAACCCTGGATGCAGATTTGCAGTAACAGAGGATGAAACGCAATCTACTAAAGTTAATCATTTCAGAGTAAGACAGAATAAAATAAAACGTAACAATATATTAACAGTCAGGTAAATGTTTTGTGCCAATTACATAATCGAATTAAAATGTTATCAATACAAACATCGAATTCTCAGAAAAAGAGTAAAAGATGCATACCTGAACTTAGAAAAGAGCCACTCAATATTACGGGCTGACCTTGGTTATTAATTATCTAGAAGAATTCATAATGCAGAGTGTCTGTTGGGACACTCAGCATTTTGAATGGATCTGACCATTTTCCCTTAAATATCCAGACCAGGATAGGAATCTCTTTCAAATGTAAACTTAAATTTACATTGGACCTTTTGGTTATGGAGAACAGACCGTAATTAACATTGAAGACTTTGGGAGGGGCAATCCTATCCCAATAAGTGAGACATTTCTAAGCTCTTTAACCTTTAACACCTGTTGGTTTGCTTCTTATGGGAATAACACCTTTGTACCATTCACACTCAGACATTTAAAATGGTACCAGACATGTATAACACTGAATGATAATTTTTCACATTAAACCATATGGACCATATGGTTATGGAGTTTGACCATTTCACCATTTGAAGAGAAGAGATGGTGGAAGAGGGAGTGAATGGAGAGAAATGCAAAGTGAGGGTGAGGTGTTATTTGCCCAGCATGTTGTGTCTCTGGAGATGCGTATTAAGACAATTCTCAGACAATTCATCACAGCTCAGTCTCAGGAACAGCCTGGCGGGAATCTCGGCCAATCTTATCCACCTTACAAAGTGATGAAGAGTCTACCTTTATAATCTGAAAAATTCATTCAGGAAAAATTTATATCACAGCTGTCAATGTATAATCTGATGATGCGCAATGTTAGAGTATTTACTGACACTGACACAGCAAATATGCCAATAAGAAGCTTAACCCAAGATTTAAGGATGTAGAATGGGAAAAAATAGTTTTATGTATATCCAGGATTAATTAAGGACTTAAATATACAGGGAGCAATGCAGTAAGGCAAGGAACAGATGATGGTAATCAGAAAACAAGAAAACAAGGTTCAAGAACACAGGAAAATGGGAATAGGGATAACCAAACTAAAACACACTGAAACTAAACAGAACCAAAGCAAACACCTGAGAGTTTGAGTACACGTACAAGACATCTATACAGATTTGAAATGGATTTATTCAACATTTTTTCTGTAAGTCTAAGCACTGTATTTGTTTGTCTTTGAATGTCTCCTGTAGAAGGACAGTATACAATGTGCTCTCTTTTTGTCTTTTGTTCGCAGCAGAGTGGTATATAACAGTTCAGTCCTTCAGAAGTTCGAGTCAGGATGAGCTGGGCTTTGAGAGTGGCGTCATTGTTGAAGTCATCCAGAGAAATCTGGAGGGCTGGTGGTTCATACGGTAAAATCTTTTTAGAAATTAAGCTAATTTTTCATACTTTGCTTTATTTTGCCGGAATTTGCAGAAAAAGTAAATGTGATTATATAACTTTCTATAGTAAAAAGTCAGCAAAATATTTAATTGTCTGTTTTGATCTTCTTGCTTTTGATTCGTACTATAGTCAAAGGAAGATTGGGCAGTAGTTTTATATTAAGCAAGGTTGATCTTTTTTTAAATTACATTTTTAGCAACAATTTATATAAAGTATTTAAAGTAATTCATTTAATGGCAAAGCTGAATTTCCCCATTCTTCAGTGTCACATGTTTGTTCAGAAATCATTATCAATCAATTATTATTATCAATGTTGAAAACAGCTACTTAGTATTTTTGTGATGCATTTTTTTTTCAGGATTCAGAAAAATGAACAGTATGTTTATCTATTTGAAATAAAATATTTTCTAACATTATGAATGTCTTTAATGTCAGTTCTGAACCATTTAATATTTGCTGAATAGAATAATTCGTTAAATTAGTAATTAAAAAGATAAGAAAAAACTTTTGAACTGTATTGTACTTTTTAACCAAGAGAGTCCTCTTAGTTTTTTGGGGCATGTGCATTATCTCTCTCTCTCTCTCTCTCTTTCTATCATTTCCACTCAGTTATGGTGGTAAGGAGGGATGGGCCCCAGCCGCTTACCTGAGGAAAATGCAAGATGGTGTCACGGCCGGTAACCAGGCAGCAGAGACAAATAAACCAGCTGTGCATGGTCAGGTGGAAATCATTGGAAACCTTATGGAGATCAGCAACCTCCTGAACAAAAAGCCTGCTAACGAACGACACTCACATTCCCAACCTGACACCAATGCACACCTTAACAGCAACACACTCATACATTCAGCAAACACATACATGCACTCGCACACTGACACATATTCACAGTATAACGGTGATGCAGATGCAGAGCAGACTGATGCTTACAGTAACAAAACACATATCGACAAAAGCAGCAGCAGCAACATTAGCACAGCCGCTAACACAGGCAGTAGTAGCTCAGAGAGAGACTCTGACGATCAGGTCAATCAGCACACAGACTCGAGTGTGCGTCTGTCTGTCTCAGATAGCAGTGTGTCTGTATCAGCGCAAGATGCTTGTGTATCTGCATCTGTTTCTGAAGCAAATGTGTCTTCAGCACCGTCTGCACCAAAGACCAAAACTGTCCCTCCATCTCCTGCCATTGCTCGAGTCGCACCTCAGAGATTCCACAGCGTTGAGACCAGTGAGATTCTTCCTTTCGTTCATTTTCCTTTTTTTGTTTCTTGTTATATTTCTCTTTCTCTTTCCCTCTCCCTCTTTTTATTGTTTATAATGTTGTTCTATTATGTCATGTGTTAAAAAAGTAAAACATTTAGTTTTTTGATTTGTTTTCCCTTTAATCCAGGATCACCATCAAACAATCAAAAACCACCTCCCCGTCGAGAAAACAGCCTGGTCAGTGTGTCTCTCATTTTTCCTTTCTCCCCATTGCACATAACACACACAAATAGGTCATTTTGTGGTTTACAATATGCTGAAAAGCATATTCTTCTCTTCACGATCAGGGATTTCAGCTACCGCAGCCCCCAGATCCCCCTACTGTTGAAGCCGAGTATTACACCATTGCTGAGTTCCAGTCCTGCTTGACAGATGGGATCAGTTTCAGGGGAGGACAGAAAGCTGATGTACGACACTGTTCAATATATGGAATTGTTTTTCATTTATAGTTTGGGGGTTTTGGAGAATTATACACTACCTTTCAAAGTTTCAGATTCAGTAAATTCAGCAAGGGTGCATTAAAAAGAAGACATATTTCTGGAGAACCAAATCAGCAGAATCATTAGAATGATTTCTGAAGGATTTTTTGACATTAAAATATAATAAAATAGTTAAAACAGTTAATTCACAATGTCACAAAATAAGTTAAATGATTCAGAAATATTACAAAATCTTACAGACCCCAAAACTTTAAACAGTAGTATGGCGTGGCTATTGACAAAAATATGACACAAATATTAAATTTCACAAAGTCTTCTGCAGTAGATCTTTTTATCAGATGTTACTATAGTCTGCTGAAGTATAATGATGAGCATTTCATAAAAGTCAAAGATTTTTATTGACAATTACATTAATGCAAAGAGTTAATATTGGCAGTGTTGACCCTTCTTTTTCAAGACCACTGCAATTTGCACTGGCAATAAACTTCTGAGCCAGGTCCTGACTGATGGCAGCCCATTCTTATCAATGCTTATCAATTCTTATCAATCATCAATGCTTGGAGTTTGTCAGAATTTGGGGGTTTTGTTTTGTGTTTTGTCCACCCTTCTTTTAAGAATTAACCATACATTCTTAATGGGATTAAGGTCTGGAGAGTTTCCTGGCATGGACCAAAATGTCAGTTCTTTGATCCTTGAGCCACTTTTGCCTTATGGCAAGGTGCTCCGTCATGCTGAAAAATGCACTGTTTGTCACAAAACTGTTTTTGGATGGTTAGGAGAAGTTGCTCTTGGAAAATTTGTTTGTACCATTCTTTATTCATGGCTGTGTTCTTTGGGTAAAATTGTGAGTGAGCCCAATCCCTTGGCTGAGAAGCAATCCCTCACATGAAAGGTCTCAGGATGCTTTACTGTTGGCATGACACAGGACTGATGATAGCACTTCCCTTTTATTCTCCGGAATTTTTTTTCCCAGATGCCCCAAACAATCGGAAAGGGGATTCATCCAAGAAAATGACTTTACGCCAGTCCTCAGCAGTCCAATCCCTGTACCTTTTGCAGAACATCAGTCTGTCCCTGGTGTTTTTTCTGGAGAGAAGTGGCTTCTTTGCTGCCCTTCTCGACACCAGGCCATCCCCAAAAGTCTTCGCCTCACTGTGCATGCAGATGCACTCACACCTGCCTGCTGCCCTTCCTGAGTGAGCTTTGCACTGGTGGTGCTCCGATCCTTTCTTAGGTGCCCTGAAGCCTTCTTCATAACATGTTATTGACGATTTGATAAATGGTTGATTTAGGTGCAATCTTTCTAGCAGCAAGATCATTGCCTGTGAATCCCTTTTTGGGAAAAGCAATGATGATTGCACATGTTTCCTTGCAGGTAACCATGGTTAAAATAATAAGAACAGCATCACCCTCCTTTTAAAGCTTCCAGTCTGTTTTTCTAACTCAATCAGCATGACAGTGATCTCCAGCCTTGTCCTCGTCAACACCCTCAACTGTGTGAATCACTGTCATGATGTCAGTGGGTCATTTTGTGGCAGGGCTGAAATGCAGTGGAAAGTTTTTTTTTTTTGGATGAAGTTAATTTTCATGACAAAGAGGGAATTAATCTGATCACTCTACATAGCATTATGGAGCATATGCAAACTGCCATCATAAAAACTGAAGCAGCAGACTTTGTGAAAATTATTATTTATGTCATTCTCAAAACCTTTTGCAACAGCTGTAGAGTTTTTTAAAATGACTTATTTTTTAGTTTAAAAATAGTGTCTAAATCTGTGTAAAAAATTCTATAATAAAAAAATAGTAAATAGTAAAAAATTCTATAATGTTCTCTAGAATAAAAAGTGGCATCTGATTCCAATGTTCCCTATTAGCTGCAAATAAAACTACATATAAGTATTTCTGTGGACGACTTAAAGGCTGTGCACTTTTACAGGTCATTGAGAAGAACTCTGGAGGCTGGTGGTATGTCCAGATTGGAGAGAAGGAGGGCTGGGCCCCCTGTTCTTACATTGACAAACGCAAGAAGCCCACCTTGAACCGCCAAACCAGTACATTGACTCGGCCCAAGGTCCCACCTCCTGCTCCGCCAATCAAAAAGCAGAACTCACTTCCATGTGTTGAGTCTGAGGTTGTAAGTCCAGCACGAGTGTATGAGGAACCAGAATATGATGTTCCAGCAGTGGGGCTTGAATTTGACCCTGAGTTGGAGTTTCTCCCAGGAGATGCACCAACAAAAGCCCCTCCTCCTCTCTGCCAGCGTACCGTTTCCTTCACATTGGGCGAGGGGGAAGAAGAGGATGATGAGGGCGTATATGCGAATGGTGGCTTCAGATCTGTGCCACAGTGTAAGGACAGTCACTCTGACATATTCTCGCCCTCTGCGTCACAAAGGGCGTCAATGTGGGATCCACCAGAATATGACGCTCCTACAATCGAGCCCAGCATAGACACCAATACAACATTCTATGCACACTCAAAGCAACCTAAACTCAAACAGCAGGCTGATGAGTTTAAATGCAAACCATCTGTGCGTCCGAAACCCCCAAACCAAGACAGTAGTTCCCTCAGAAGTAACCGAAACCTGGAGCAACCAGGACAGATGCAATTCAGGAACTCTTGCACATCTGAGGAGTCAGAGAATGGCTCATCGGACGACTTCCAGATGAAATTCTCAGATCCGTCTACCCTCCTGTACCGCACTACTGCAGCGTACCAACGAGAAGATCCGTGTGAGCTCAGCTTTCCTGCGGGAGTTCAGGTGGAGGTGGTGGAGAAGCAGGAGAGTGGCTGGTGGTTTGTCCGCTGGGGGACCGAAGAGGGATGGGCACCCACTTACTATCTGCAGCCAATCAAAAGCTCAGAAACAAGTGGCATAGAAGCCAAAACCACAGAGAAGATCAATTCTGAGCCGTCTTGGTGTGCAGCTTCTGAGTTGGAGATTTCGGTGCAGGTAGATGTTGGAAAGACGGCTAAATGTGTAAGTTTGGAGAAGAATGAGCAACGTGTCAACCAATGCCTAAAGGGTAAACTCAGATCCAACCAGCAGAACTGCAGGGTTGGCGTGAAGCAGCTTGCAGTCAGACCTCAGAACGTCCTTAAGGACAACACTAACGCACACACACTAATAACTCCCACAGGATGGAGGAACGATATGCTGCCTAATCATTCCGCAATCCATAGCTACAATGACCAAACTTCCTCTTCCTGTGCAGGTAATACAGAGAGCATGAGGCGTAAGGTACCGGTGTCAATGGTGAAGCCCAAACCTCATCTGATCCACAACAACCTGCGCGAGGAATATGTTTCTATTGCCGATTACCACGGCGATGCGGAAACCATGAGCTTCCCAGCAGGTACGAGACTGGAGGTACTGGAGAGAAACCCTAATGGATGGTGGTACTGCCGTGTACTCGACACGGTTAAAACACGTAAGGGATGGGTGCCCTCCAACTTTCTAGAGAGGAGGAGTTAGTGTGCCATCAGAAACAAAAATGGATTCCAGAATAAATTAAATCCCAGCATTCTTTTAAACACTTTATCTTGACCATGACCCTAAACAAATCATGCTCTCTTTTTAGTTCATATGAGACATGGCTGTCTCTGCTCACAAAATCTAAGGACACACAAACGGAGCAAGTCACAATTGTTGATTGATATCTTGTTTATATGCTGTATACTCTCGCTTCTGCTGGATGATGTGATGTTATTGTCACTGAACAGACTTTTAGTTATTGCTCTTAATGTGCTGCAGAAGATTTCCTTTAAAATGTCTCTCTTTTTTTTACTAAAATATATCACTAGATGCACTTTTAAAATCTATCTATCTATCTATCTATCTATCTATCTATCTATCTATCTATCTGTATATCTGTCTGTCTATCTATCTATCTATCTATCTATCTATCTATCTATCTATCTATCTATCTATCTATCTATCTATCTATCTATCTATCTATCTATCTATCTATCTATCTATCTGTCTGTCTGTCTGTCTGTCTGTCTGTCTGTCTGTCTGTCTGTCTGTCTGTCTGTCTGTCTGTCTGACAGTGTCTCTTTGTTTGTGTAATTAAACATGGTGCTATTCCTATTAAATCACTTTACCACAAGCCAAGTCTTATAATAAATGGCCAAGTGCTGTTTTGCATCTTAATCACAATGTCTTAATAGTCTTTGTGTGTTTGTGTCTGTGCATTAATATATAAATAATCAGTCAGTAAGTAGTCAATCACTGCATTTTTCATAAAAAAACAAGTCAAACAAGTGTGCATATAGATTGCAAATGCTTAATAATAAAACACAATATCACATAATAAAAACCTTTTAAAAACTAAATCTATAATTATATTCATATATTCACAGTAACAATAAATAATAAGTTCGGTTGTTGGATATCATTACAGTAATAGTTTTATTCCACAATGAACACAGATAAAAGTTATTGGGCACTTACAATATTGTGAAAGTATACTTTGGTATGTAAAAACATTTCTAGTTTTTCAGTTTAATGTTTAGCAAATTTATTTTAGCAATATATCAAATCCACCATTTAGTTTGTAGATTCTGATTCTGGATATTTTAAAGTATACAAGTCAACGAAATATTAATTTCCTGATAAATGTGAATAGTTGGTAGGGGAACATACATAATAATTCTGGGTAGGGGAACAAAAATCGTGAATAGTTCTGTATGAATTTATAAGGACATTATCAAACTGAAAATCAGAATTAGTATCATAGTAACTTGATTTTCCATTGTGCAGATCTAGTCATAAATCAATAGAGATTCATAGAATCTGGGATTATATCAATGTCATGTATTAATGTTTTGCTATTCGCATACACACAGTCACTTCTGGGTTTTCTCTGGGCTTCTCAGTAAATTAAGCAGTCATTTAGTGACCTTGTAAATTGATGTGAGGGGCCTCTTCAGAACCATCCAGGTACTGGGATCCTGTTTGTTGCCAGGTTACATGCTGCGGTAAATTTTGATGATGTCTCTGATTGGGCTGCGACACATGGGGCAAGATGGGTTTGACATCTCCGTTAGCTTCCCACCACATATCGAACACACGCACATGTGTCCGCACGCATAAAGCACTGAGTCCACTGCCCTCTCACAGCAAATCAAACACTCCTCACCAGTAATCGCAAAGCATGATGGGGTATTTGGAGATTCTGAGGACAGC
Organism: Rhodeus uyekii; assembly: GCA_037043235.1. Classification (NCBI taxonomy): domain Eukaryota; kingdom Metazoa; phylum Chordata; class Actinopteri; order Cypriniformes; family Acheilognathidae; genus Rhodeus; species Rhodeus uyekii. Next base: position 14,610 of record JAWRVZ010000002.1, on the reverse strand, counting down.
GAACTGAATGTTGTCCCTGGTGACCACAGCAACCACACAGAAAATAGCAATGAGAAATAGATTAAGGAATTTGATAAATTAACAAAATAACATAATGAGAGACAGGAACCTAACCCTAACCTGCAGAACTGCTGAGGCTCTGTGGGCGGAGCTGAAAGCTGTCAGTAAAGACCCTGATTGCTGTACTGTCTCTCTGATTGGCTGAGGGACAGCTGGCATCACTAAACATGGACCTCTGTGTTTCTGAACAGGATGGGGTGTAACCACAGGAAGTGCCTAGGAAAGAAAAAAAAAGTACAAATGTAAAATTAAATTTAATAATGTTACATATTTGAAAAGTCAAACAGACCATTTACTGTGTCATAAACATTACAAAAAGTACATTTATTTTATATTACATTATATTATACATAAAAAAAACAAATAGATATATTCACGTCAAATACACTACATTATGTATATATATATATATATATATATATATATATATAGTAGTTTATTGGTTTAATAATGGTTTAATGGTTAAATAGGAAGCCATTATTTTAAAATTTTAATAATATTTCACAATATTACTGTTTTTCTCTCATTTTGATCAAATAAATGCAGTCTTGATGAGCATAAGAGACTTAAAATTGCAATGTTTCCAAACTTTTGACCGATACTGTTTAATACATACATATATAAACACACAAACATATATATCTTTTTTTTAGTATATTTTATATATATAATTTGTTTATTTTATTTTGTTTACCCAGAATGCTGATTTGCTTGATGTGTGTCTGTAAATGGAAGATCATCCACAGCGGAGTGGAATTTTCTACACACATATCTCTACAGGCTCTCAGTCCATTATGACTCACAAGCACCTCCCCTTCTGCAGTTGCCCGGAAACCGATAATATCCCCGCCCAAAAGAGGTGAAGTCAGACAGCTAAAAGCCCAGAATTCTTTGCGGTCCAGCAGGTCATCTGGATCAACCGGCAGGTGCTTTTGGTTAATATGGGCTGGGTTACAGGAAGTGAATCCATAAGACAAAAATCCATTCAGGGCAGATGACCTCAATGAGACCTTTAGGAACACACACTCTCCACAGCGCAACGGTCGATGCGTGAACACCAGAGCGCAATCCTCATGTCTGTTATAATAACGCACTGCTATGTGTTCAGTCAGCAGACGCAGTCCATTGCCATGGACACAGTGAAAATGCAAGTCATCGTTAAGCTGACGTGACAGGACTGAGTTGAGGACGTTTGGAGAGCTTGAATGAGATGTCAGACCATCCTGGAGGTCAAGCTCAGAGCAGTTGCTTGACAGATGCCAGTCATCCATCCCTTCATGAGGCAAAGCAGGACAGAGATATTCAGCTGGCACCATTTTGCTGTCTGTAAAAACAAACACGCACTGCATTTACAATCAGAATCATGATATTATTTTTCTGTAAGGGACATCTAGCAAAGCAACTATCTAGCAACCAACCACAAATGCTTAGCAACCACAATTTAATTTCCATTTCCCCTATTGTTACATTTAGACTACCATTCAAAGATTTAACATCAGTAAGATACTATTATAGAGCAAGAATGCATTAAATTGATCAAAAGTGGCTTCTTCAGTTAAACTCTGTTCTTTTGTACTTTCTGTTCATCAAAGAACCCTGGAAAAGAAGATATTTTGGTTTGCCGTTTTCAACATTGAAAACAATAATAAATGACTATCCACAGCACCCTAGGACTGTGGTAGTGAGTTTTGCACGGGTAAGCGTCATGTATATTTTCGTCATTTAATATAAAACTCTATTGCTCATGTAGCCTGCAATCAGCAACATCAGTATAATTATACTGGGTGGTTGTCGTTTTGACCGCAGTCAGTAAGAACTTTGCCACTGGCCATCCACTGCGGACAGCCGCTGATGAGAACACCAGAGCTTCTGTGATGGGAATTACTGGTCTGCTATAACTTTCACTGCAGCCGCATCAGCAGAAACATCCTCAGACGCAGTAGATATTCCTTTCTGGGTTGTTTTTAGTTTCCGTACTTGACGTCGCCGCCATCCACTGAACTGCCTTGAGCTGATGATGATTAGTCTGAACAGGAATTATTGAGACATTGAAGCTTCAGTGACACTGGTGTCATGAAACGGAAGATCACAAGGAAGGAGGGATGTGTATTGGTTTTCAATATTTTAAGTGATTTCTGCCATACTGATATTTAAAGATTACCTTACTCTGTGACACTTTCTATGAAGCCTGTACTTTGAATGCATTTTAAGGGTATTCTTAAGGCATCATAATGCATGCATAATGCCTTATTAACAACTTTATAATGTGTTGATTCGTCTGATAAATAATCAAAGCAATAGTTACAATACATTATAATACCTATTTGTGGTTATAACTTTTTGAAATGTACCTTATAAATACAGGCTTCAGAGAAAGTGTTACCATATGCTCTAGTCCTCTATTTGTAGGTAAAATGTGACCTTCCATCTAGAGTTAAAACACTTTGACAAAATGCCAGATGTGGTCTGTCTACATTAGTAAGAACATGAGGTGATTTTAGTCACAGCATCTGTCCATCTGACAATAAACACATTTTGGAAACGGCAGATGTAACATGAGAGAGCACAGTGTGTGCGGATTGCTTTAAGATTGTTCTTCTATAAACCAGCTATGTCTGTCTATTTATACAGAGGCAAAGTGCAACTGAAAATAAGTTTGAATACACATAGTGGATGTTGCTAGCTGGATAATAGAAGCAAAATATTACTGGACGTTTGTTTGTGTGTTTGCATGTATCTATCATGGTATATAATGAAGGTTAAAATAGTCTAGCTGTCCCAAGGGTTAACCCTAAACCTACCACTACACCTACCCATTACAGAAACATTTCTGCATTTTTAGATAATAAAAAACGCACCAAAAAAAAACATGACAGTGTAATTTATAAGCTGTTTTGCTCATGGGGACCAAAAAATGTCCCCGCGAGAGTTTTGGATGTTGCCATCTCTGTGAGTACATTACATAGGGTACACCTGAACCACACACACAGACAAAGACACGCACACACATGTACACACACACACACAGACAAAGACACACACACATGCACACTGTCTTTACTTGCGAATACACCCACTTCCCACTGCTAAGACATACTGCTATCTGACTCTGTGGAAACATTGACTATTTTTACTTAAACATGAGAGAGAGAGAGAGAGAGAGAGAGAGAGGGGGAAAGAGGGAGGAGAGAGAGGGAGGGGAGAGAGAAAGAGAAAGAGGGATCTGATCTGATCTACTGAAGTACTAATCGAAACGTGTTCCCTAGACATTAGTTTTATATATATATATATATATATATATATATATATATATATATATATATATATATATATATATATATATATATATATATATATATATATATAACAACAGAAAACAATTTATTTTACATTGTAATACTACTTCACAACATTACTGTTACTGGTCAAATAAATGGAACAGTGGTTACTAGTTTTGAACAGAAGTGTGTATTAACCTTTTTATGTCATCTTTTGGTGCTGATACATATGATAAAGTTTCATAGTCACTTCCCAAACCCTGATAACCTTTAAGTTTTTTTAGGTGAAGAAAACAGAATGCAGAATAATAATGGCAATCAACAACAACAACTGTATCTTGAATCTGTACGCATTTAGAGTAAGGCATAATTCTTATGGTCACAAGTGTTAAATTGGCTTAATGAGAGTACCCTGGCTTTGTTTCCACAGAATCTCAATAAAACAGAATTATGAATGGAATAACCTCGAGCTTTATTGATTTTGATCAACACAAGCTGTTTTTTCCGCACCTTGCCAGCATTCTGGAATTCCCCAGCATACGTTTTTCATTTTGGAAGCAAAAGTGTTGCTAGACAACGTTCCAATCTCTCCCATCTTTTTCCATTGGGCAGTTTTTGTAATTAGGATAAAAGTGTATAAATCTAGGATTCTATTTTTAAATGTTGTGAATTTAAATTGTTTAAATGTGCTCGGCATGGTGAAAACAAACTGGCCTCTGTGAACTTTACAACTCATCGAGCGATCAGCACGTGCTCAGTGAAGCGCAGCTCAGATACTGGCCCACATTACACGCCGACCTGGAGCTCAGCAATTCCACTTGGAACAATCTCTGAATGGCACATCATCTGATCTGCGTAGAGTTATTTCACAGAGATGTCAGACAAACCAGCTTCAGGCAGTTTGATGAATTCTTGGTTTAGAACTGGATGGGACATTACAAAATATGAACTTGATATTTCAAATTAGAGAAATGTGAACTCACCAAGAAGCTGAACTCCACGTGTCAGCCCATAAATGTCAATGATCGCCCAAACCGACTCTCCAGCAGGGACACCGCTGAAGAAGAAGATTGGAGAGCCGCCGTTAACCCGGTAAAACACTTGGCCAGTGTTATCCAACCAGAAGGACAGAATGGTCCCTTCTTCACATTGCTCCTCAGGAAGCGCTCGGGCCCAAAATCCCCTTTCGCTGACCAGATCTGGGCAAGCAAACCGTGGCAGCCATGCTGAACTTAAGTCAGACGGGTCCACCGTACTGAAACCCACTCTCAGGGCACCACTCCAACATCCCTGTCTCTTTGTGATCTAAAAGAAGAGGGCAAAAGTGATGAAGTTAGCTGTAATGACTATAGAATATTTACAAAAAAGTTATTGTCTGATATGTGTAGGGTTATAAAAAGAGACATTCATCAGAAACGGATTCTTGTTTTTTTCATTCCCCAGAACAAGATAACGACAACCTCACATGTTAGCATTTCTCGCATTCTCTTTCTGTTTTCCCTTCGTCGGGAAAGTTTGAGATGGAGTGATATGAAAGAGGGATATGTGAGGGCTATTTTGGGACCACACAAGATGGAATGTGGAAATGGGTGAGAGTTAGGTTACCATACCTTTAACCGGACCTGTTCATAGATTCTGATTGGCCGGTTGGTGAAGGTGATGGCATTACAGAAGCTTGCAATTCGGCGCACGCTGCGCTGTGTCTTGTCCATCACAATCTGAGAGCCTTTAGTGTTGGCATGAAAACAGAGTGGCAGGAGGGCTGGCATCTGTGGGCATGTGCTCACCTTCGAGGGGTGGCAGTGAGGTGTTTCGCCATCTGAGAGATGGACAAGAAAAGAGTTATATTGCTTGCAAATATATATGTATGGCCTACATAGTCACTCACAGTGCCAATTCTGACTAGTAGCTATTGTTATTCTTTCTAAGAGCTTTGTGCTGTGTTTACAGAACAGAGGGAGAACAGTGGCTACCATCTCTGAATGAAAATCTTTATCAAGAACAGAGACAACAAAAGAGACACAGAGATAGAGAGACAGAAAAATAATGCAGGTTTCTGCTATACCGGCTGCCAAAAATGAGGTTATGTCTCCACAAACACACAAATACTTACACATTGGAAACACATCACAATTCATTAAAATAGTTTTTGAAGAAAACATAATTTACTGAAATATATAATTATATAATTAAATATATAAACATGTTGCTAAGTACATTTTTATCATTGCTAAAGTATGTTTGTGCAAATGTGATGCGCATTGACTCTCACAGACGTAGTTGGCTTGTGATCAAGCACTTGCTCCTTAACTCCCTTTCATATTTTCCCAGACCTCTTTGAAGCATTAAGTCAAGGACACAGTCTTGTTACAGAGATATTTTTCTCTTTAATGAACTGCTGTTGACATTTCACTGGGTGTGGATCAACAACTGAATCTTTAGCTTTTAGTTGTACAAGTGAGAGGCCGATTCTGCATACTACTTCTACTTAATCTGCATGAGCTCTGTGAGGGCAAATGAGGATACGTAGCTGCAGGTGTGTATGAGTGTATTTGTGTGTGTGTTAATAATGGAATCATGAGACATGGTAGCCAAGTGGGATATAAATAGAAATAATATTCAGACCACAAACCCCTTTGCTCTATGTCATGAACAATAAATGTAAACCAATACATGTGCATTTGTTTTCATGGTGTGGATGGGTTACATTTCTGTTTTACTGATCTAATGTTATTTTCTATCCTGTTTGCATCTTAATCTTTTCATTTAGACAATATTTTGTGGGGTCCCTAAAAAAACTGCCCCACACACCCAACAGTCTTTCCAATTAACAGGGAAGGTTCCCAGAACTAACATTGTGGTTCTCTCAAAGGTATGAACAAATGTTATGAACAAATGTTCATCCAGTAATGTTAATTAAACATTTGTTCAAAGTTATGTGGTCTTTAATGTTAGCACAAAAATATTATTTATACATTGTTCATGGAACTAGATGTTTTGAATGTTCAGGAACATTAAGGTTTTTTTTTTATAACTAAATGGGAATGTCAAAGAAACATCAATATAACAGATGTTCTTCATGTTATACACATATTTTGATAATTGGGTAATCACTAATCACAGATTCCAATATCCTTCATTTTTCCTCTTGGTTCAAAGAGATATTAGGGATGTTTTCTTGATAATAATGTCATATCCTATTATATGTGTGTGGATCTTTCTCTCGGTGCTGTAGGCAATAGCTGGCCTAAGTGTCAGGTTGACTCAATGTCAGTGGGTATCCTTTATATGTGCGAGAAAGAGCAAAACTGTGGGAAGAAAATTGTACCTTTGGGGACTCTTATAAATTACTCAAAAATAATGTAAAAAAAATGTAGGCAATAGCTGGCCTAAAAAGATCAAAATGTGACTCAGTGTCAGCGGTCGGTAACTAAGTTTGAGTATAAACCTGAAATGGTAGTATTATGCATACTTTTAGCTGATTTACAACAATGCTCCCTGAAAGAGCAAAACTATTGTGTATGTATGGGGGAATGATCGGACAGAACAAACAGAAATCAAACAATCTGAAATGCATTTCGTTGGAGAAAAAGAAGAGGATAAGGTCACTTGTTTGATAAGAGCCTTTTGAGCAACTGGCATGCAATGATTTGAGCACATTTTCAAGTTAAAGTAAGATCTTTATGATAATGAGCTCAGGAAGAAAACTAATTTGTAGCCTATTGACAATTTGGGAACAATTTATATATGTCACACAAGTAATGCATTTCGTTGGAGAAAAAGAAGAGGATAAGGTCACTTGTTTGATAAGAGCCTTTTGAGCAACTGGCATGCAATGATTTGAGCACATTTTCAAGTTAAAGTAAGATCTTTATGATAATGAGCTCAGGAAGAAAACTAATTTTCATTCAGACAATTTGGGAACAATTTATATATGTCACACAAGTACATTATAAATACGTCTTCGAAATATGAATTAATAGGTCATTATGAAATTATGTATTAGACGCATATTATATTGTCACTCACCTAAAGCGATACGGGTAACCTGCCCACCCATTCCAGCAATGTTCACACAATGAAATCCTGAAAAATGTCTTCAACAGCTTTGCATTTCAAATAAAGTAACTCGCAATATGTGTCAGGGACTCCGCTGGCGTGTGTTATTGTACAGCGGCTGTGCACATGCAGACACGCTCCCATTCACTCGACCCTTCAGCGGACCCTCATCAGCATAGGAGGCGGGGCTTGGGAGATCTGCTGCTCAAGGACTGGGTTAAGAACTTTAATTAGCCTACGTGACAAGACCCTCTCGGAAAGTCTGAATGACGTTATAGTAGTAGGACCAGTAGTGTATTCGTGTATGTATCCACTTTCACTCGCAGGATCCAGCTTTCCCCGTTATTTTAGCAGACTGAAAATACGAGGCAACTGAAGATTGACGATCTTTTTGACATACTACATTTTGATATTGCAACATATTTTCTCCTTTCATTTCCATAACAGAGTGGGCTTGACCAATAGCATATTTTGCATTCCAGCACCACAAAATAAAGGTCGGCTAAACATGTTTGAGGACCATTTGCAACGCTCCTTTCATTTCCATAACAGAGTGGGCTTGACCAATTATTCGTGTATGATCAGTAGGCTTTCACAGTCGCAGGATCAAATCAGCTTCACTCCAAGTGATTATCTTATTGATAATGAGGCAACTGAAGATTCAGTAGACACGTTTATTCTGTGAGTGTGTGTGTGTACAGCACCTTGTGTGTATACAAATGTAGGCTAGCTGATCTGGAAGCATATGAAAGGTCAAAAAGAACAGAACACATTAATCATCACTCAGATGCTTGTCTAAGCTCATCATGAGCAAGCAGGCAGATTCAGTCTCAGCGGCAGGAGAGGCCAGTTCACTCTTACACTGACCTATCGATGAATATTCCTTCAATAGAAAAACAAACTGTTACAGATGTACAACACGTTGTCTCGTGGACAGTCATTAATGACAGCGACGTCATTCAACAAAACTCTCTTCATTTCGATACCGACTTAATTGATCACTCAGATGCTTGTCTAAGCTCATCATGAGCAAGCAGGCAGATTCAGTCTCAGCGGCAGGAGAGTAAGTTCACTCTTACACTGACCTATCGATGAATATTCCTTCAATAGAAAAACAAACTGTTACAGATGTACAACACGTTGTCTCGTGGACAGTCATTAATGACAGCGACGTCATTCAACAAAACTCTTTCTGCCATACGATAATATGTTAATCGCAGTACTACTACTAGTAGTGAGAAATGCCGTTCCGAGTTCAAGTGAGGTTCAGACCAGTAACTTCCCTCGGAGTGATTAATTCTTTAAAAGAACCGGCTTATTTGGAGTCATTTGTCGGCCATATTGGACGGGCTTTATGTGTTTGATTCGCTCTAAAGCACCGGCTCAAAAGAGTAATTTGTTCGTGAAATTAGCCTCATTGTAGGGCTGTGAAGTCATTTTCAACAAAGAGATAGTTTGTGACTACCTTGACCACCGCTGTATTTGGAGTCATTTGTCGGCCATATTAAAACGGGCTTTATTGTGTTTGATTCCACTAAAAGACCGGCTCAAAAGAGTAATTTGTTCGTAAGAAATTAGCCTCATTGTAGGGCTGTGAAGTCATTTTCAACAAAGAGATAGTTTGTGACTACCTTGACCACCGCTGTCGCTTTCGGAACCGTATAAAAGGATACATTTGTAACCGTGGCAATTATAAAAATGAAGCTCAGTAACGTTTATGTGTTTGACTTCAAGTGCCCTGAGGACCGAGGGAGACGGACTTGTTAGCGTGTGATTTTCTCAATCTCAAACCACTGCCTGCTGCTGCTTCTGGTTGCTTTTAGAGGGGAAAGCTGCCCATAACTGTTGCTTTAGATTCAGTTTTCTTTGTAATGACAGCATATTATTAGCGAAAAGCGCATGTCTGTGTTTTCCGCTCGTCAAACGATTTATTGAATTTATAATGTGTTTTAAGACGGACTTGTTAGCGTGTGATTTTCTCAATGATCAAACCACTGCCTGCTGCTGCTTCTGGTTGCTTTTAGAGGGGAAAGCTGCCCATAACTGTTGCTTTAGATTCAGTTTTCTTTGTAATGACAGCATATTATTAGCGAAAAGCGCATGTCTGTGTTTTCCGCTCGTCAAACGATTTATTGAATTTATAATGTGTTTTAACGCTTCGGTGACTAATGTAGCCAATCACAGACAAGTTTGTTGATTTCTTGAACGCAATGATCAATCACCGTTGTTTAAGTTAGAATCACTTATCACTCAAGTTTTTGTTCTGCACGCGCGAAAAAACCTCTATCAAAGTGTAGATAGTCAGCTCCACAATATTCATTGAATGAGTGACAGCTTTTTGATTATTAAAGTCAAGAAGATATAGGCTACTTAATGTGTCTATAATACATAGGCTACATATTATACACACACACACACACACACACACACACACACACACACACACACACACACACACACACACACACACACGCGCATATTTATATGTGAATGAAACGTGTTTACACGCTCCGCCATCCGCATATAAACGCGAGGTTCACTCCCGCTGACATTGACAATAAACACAGGCAAGACTATCTCACGCATAACTGAAGACGTTAAAATTAACAGTGGTTTGTGAACATAGTTCACTCCCGAGGCAGTTTCTCTTTCGTCCACTGAAGGGTGCCCTATGCTCACTCTACATGCGGTCGTTCACATTTGAGTATCACCTGTCCTCACGATTAGATGCATCAATATTCTCTCAGTGTAATCAACAACATTGTTGGATTCTACCAAGAGCAAATTTTGGCAAAGGATCAGAATTTTATTCATGTAGCCTTTATCTGATAGGCCTATTTCATTATATTTGGTGTGTATGTATGTGTGTGTGTGTGTGTGTGTGTTGTGTGTGTGTGCGTGTGTGTCCATGTCCTCTGGTGATGTTATGCTCTTGTGGTTCTACCAAGAGCAAATTTTGGCAAAGGATCCAATTTTATTCATGTAGCCTTTATCTGATAGGCCTATTTCATTATATTTGGTGTGTATGTATGTGTGTATGTCTGTGTGTGTGTGTGTGTCCAGTAGTTTGAACACTTTCCTCTGCAGGGAAACAAAAGACATATATGTGTATAAATATCTATATCATGTGTTTGAGAGAGAGTGAGTGTGTGTGTGTAAACTAATATGTCCACAGCTGGAGGCTCTGGTGAAGGCCTTTCTGACACTGATTAAGCCTCTCGAGGCCTCAACAGATACAGAAGCTTTAGAGTGAGAGATAGAGGAAGAGAAAATAAGTAAAAGGAATGAAAGTCAGACAGAGAGAAAGAGAAGGAGTCAGAAAGACAGAAGAGAAAATTAGCACTAGCAGGAGATGGCATTAGAGACTACAGGCCAGACACTGAGTCTTGTGACTGACTGTTAATTTCTTTGTGTAAACTTTTTAAATTAAGGAGAAATTACTATAAAAAAGTCATGATAAATTTAGATATTAAAATATAATTATTATATGTGAATTATAAATGCATCTATCATTATTAGTAATATTGCTATAACTGTTTGGGGGTTGAATGGAGGAGCAAAAAGTCATGATAAATTTAGATATTAAAATATAATTATTATATGTGAATTATAAATGCTCAATCTCAAGGAAAAAGAAGGGCTTTTTATTTAATAAAAAAATAAATAAAACAATAATGCAGACAAAAACTACCCCGAGGGGGAAACATAACTTAACTAGACTTGACTGACTGGACTTGACATGAGAGACGAATGACATGTGAGCTACAACGAAACAGCACAGGACAGCAAACAGAGGGAGAATAAATAGGGAGCAAACAGGACAGGTAAATATGGAGAACAGGTGGGGCAAATAAACCAATAACAAGGAAATAAGACGGACGGGGTTACACAATAACAGGACAAAACAAAACACAACATGACAAACACACAGCCAATAAGAACTCGTATGCCGTGTGTCCAGACCAGGGGTGCCCAAACTTTTTCCTATGAAGGGCCAAAAATCAAACTTGTTTGAGAGCCGCGGGCCAAAAGTAAATTTTGCATCATAAATCAAATTGTATTACATTAAAGTTGCTATGGGTTTATTTCATAATTTTCCTATGAAGGGCCAAAAATCAAAATAAATATAAAACAACTTTAATCTGATTAACTAATGCAGTTTTATTTGTAAAGCTTTGCATATTAATGAACAATTTAAATGGGCAACAATCCCCAAGTGTTCAATGTACAATACAGTTCAATGCCAAATACACAATCAAAAATAAAACCATGTGGTTGCAATGTCAGTGACCTAATGAGAGATATGAAGCTGGTCCTTATTTTTCAGAAGATTGGTCTGTATCTGACTTACAGACAAAGACAAGATATTATGTAGGTGAGAGTAAGTTAATATTTGGCTTCTTAGTTTACTCTTGTTCAAGTTCATCAGACTGAAAGTCTGCTCACAGAGGTACAGTAATCCCTCGCCACTTCGCGGCCTCAGCGCATCGCGGATTTAAAAAAAATATTCATCAAAAAATAAAAGTCAAATAAAACCCCCATGTACAGCCATATTGGTGAAAGCAGCTTTTTTTCCTCGTGACATCAAAAAATAAAAGTCAGAGAAACGGTTTCCCAGGATGCCAGACAAAGAGAGAAACTATCTCAGAGGCTTTGAACACGCCCACGGCACTCAGACAAGACACGCGATTGGTTCCCAGCGTGAGCTCGACCAATGAGAGTGGATGTATACTGTGAGCTGATTGGCTGATCCTACTTCGCTGATTTTCACCTATCGCGATAGTTCCGGTCCACATTACCTGCAAACGAGGGATCACTGTACTGCCAAACAGAGACAGTATCACTGACGATGAAGGACGTTGCTGCCAGGAAGCAGCTCGTGAGCCTTCTGTTTTCACGTCTCGCCGCTGTACTTTGAGAAAGCTGCACAATGTTTTGTTTCATAATGACGACGGATATTATTCTCTTTTAAAACAGCAACAAACTGTTTGCAAACTAGACATATTGCCTTTGATTTGACTTCTGTGAATAAAAACTCATCTTCCACAGCTTTAAAAAAAAAAATCTCTTGTCTGTGTGCCACTGCCTTGATTTCTCCATTATTGCGTTTAATTTGTTGACGTTTATTGACGTCATGTGTCGCAAAGCACGCAGTGAATTGCGCATTTACAATAAATGTAATAAATTTACATTTAATTTCAGTTTACTCTGTTGTAGTTCAACTATAAAACAAACAAAATTGTTGTCAAATTAGAAATGACAATCTGTGTCGAAGGTATCTCGTCCTCGCCCTCGCCCTCGCCCTCTCTTTCTCTCTCCTCAGACGGTTCGGCGGGCCAAATCAAAGGTGGCTGCGGACCAATTTTGGGCACCTCTGGTCCAGACAAAACAAGACAACATGAACCACGTGCTACGCAACAAGTGGACAAGAGCGGGCACAGCCTGAGCAAATTTTAAAATCGCATGCACTCACAGAACATGACAAAGTGAGTGAACACTCATCTTGTGCGCTCACAACTGAAGACAAACATGCGGAGCATGAATGACCGAATACTGACAAAAAACCAAAACCGAACAAGACCAAGTGTCGAGATCTGAAACACCACGCCCCGCACACAAGTCGATCACACTCAAAGCCGAGTGTTCACATGAAGACACAACAATAGTGCAGTGACAGAGCTCTGGAGAAAACTAGACCGAGGGAACAGAACCCTGACAATAACACTTATATACGTTTATTATTATTATATTATGTATGTAGGTACAATAGAATGCTCTGGGACAGGTAAAGATGGAGGGACAGGTAAAGAACTGGGACAGGTAAAGATGGAGAACAGGTGGGGCAAATAAACCAATAACAAGGAAACAAGACGGACGGGGTTACACAATTTGTTAATAATGATAATAGTACTATTAATTTCTTTGTGTAAACTCTTTAAATGAAGGGAAAGTGACAACACTAAACTCATGTTAAATTACTTAAATGTTCATTTCATTTTTGTATTTAATTATTATGATTATTATACAGCTAAGAAAAGTCTATGGTAAGACAACTCATGAACGTGTTTTAAGCAGTAATTGGTTTCTGAGCATGTGAAGTTGAATATGAAGATACATTTTGCAGATGAATAACTGTTCTTCTCCAGTAGCACTTGTATTTGATCTTTTCAGGCAATTTGGGAATCTCTCTCTCTCTCTCTCTCTCAGAAAATAACGGTTTAACTATCTGACAGCAAGCAAAGTGAAAAGAGCATGGGTCAAAAACTCATGCTAAAAAGCCAGAGCTTGATTTTTACAAGCCTAAATGTCACCACCAACAAGCTCCATGAGATTCTCACTTTAACGTGACTTTGAGCAGAACACCAAGATACACTCATAATACAAAAATGTTTTGAGAGTAGTATGTCTGTTGCATTGTGTCTACCGTGAATTTGCACTTGCACACGTACCTTCTGAATATTTTAGAATATAACAATTGTCCAGGCAGGCAGGACAAACATTTGATTTGAATAATGAATAGCGTAGTGTGTACTGTTTAGCAGGCAAATGCAAATTATCTTGTTTCTCTTAGAAATGGTTAAATTATACATAATTTGTGTTATTGTGTTAGGCTGTGGATTAGAGAAGACTTTTTTGTCCCCTTGAGGAAAACAGATTATAAATCATACTAAGTGATGTTTCTTGAAAATGTATAAATGCAGAAAGCTTTCTCGGATGGGCAGGTTTAGGGTATAGAGTATACTGTTTGTACAGTATAAAAATCATTATATGTACAGGATATGAAAAGTACCCATAAAGCATGAAAACCCAACATTCGTGTATGTGTGTGCGTGTGGCCAGAATGACCTTATTAATGGTTTGGAGAGATGTGTGTACTAAGCCTTAGAAGACCACCAACAGTGAACCCATCAGAGCCCAGCAATCAATATGGAGACACACACACACACACACACACACACACACACACACACACACACACACACACACACACACACACACACACACACACACACACACACACAGCACTCATGCAGAGTGCCGATTGCTCTCTTTCATCAGCCTACGTCATAAATATCAAAGATGTCAGTCTCAACCGGGTATGACAGCATCGTATGCACATACCCACTCTGGCACTTTACCAGGGAGAGTGAAGCCATGCCCTTCCAATGAAGATTTCAAGGCCTTTTAATAGATTTCTACTATTTTTTTAATG